>CAWUFW010001851.1:988785-1588785 GCA_963921515.1 Calotriton arnoldi | reverse complement strand
TATTTGCAGATTCTCGAATAGGCAAATCCATTAGTGAAATCATAGATTCACAGTCACTGATATGATCATCAATTAATACAGCTTCATGTTTAGGAATATCCATAGGTGTAGTCATAGCTAGAGGTTTCGGGCAATTTACTTTGTCGCCATATAAAGGGACCACGGGACCAATGGTTACAGGTATAGTCAGGGAATCAGGATGTACATTCAACTGTTATTTTCTGTATTAACTCTGCTCTATTTCTGTCTAAAGCCTCTTTTTCCTTATCCTGAAGTACTCTATTAACTGGTGGATTATGCAGTACTCGAGGTACTAACGGTGTTCTCAAAACAGGTTCGCTTGGGGAACATCCACCCAACTCTTCCTGGTATGGTGGAGGGTTCTTTAATATTTCTTCCATGAATTCATCTTCGAATTCTCCAAACCCTGTCATATGTTTAGTCTTTTCTTTGCATTTGCTCCCTAACTGCTCATCAGCCATGAATACTGGGTACAAACCTTCACTAATCATCGCTCGTCTCCACTGTTTCATCTGACTTTCTCTTGTCCCATTCTGGTATCTAGGGAAAAATCCCCTATAGCCCTTATTGCTCCTGGGTCTATTTCGTTCAAATGCTTCTGTCTCCCATTCTTCTAGGGCTTCGTACTGCGTTAATCTTGGTCTGGGTTCTAATTCATTCATTCTCATTCTTAAATTTTGAAGAATTCTCCCATTGAAAGTACCAATTTCTGGGAAAGCTAATACTCCGTCATCTTTTGTATATTCTATCCAATTTTCTAACCATACACAAGTATGATAACCCCTCTCCATCATCATGAATGACGCAGGCTTTTTTGCTGGTGGAATGAGAATTCCTTCCCTAGTTTTGATTGGCTTATCCTTCTTAAAATAATTTTTAATCTTTTGTAGGAATGACAATTTTCTCTTTTCTCCGTACATTTTGGGTAAATATCTATGTATTGAATTATATTCTGCAAAACCTAAAAATCTTCTGTCTGGACGTGTTCCTATCAAAGTCGGATCGTGTTTCCACATACAATTTCCACTGTCCACTAATATTTCGACTTTTATTCTGACAACCAATCAAATTCCAGCTAACAATTGTCTCGGAACCAATCCTAGCGCGGTTTTTCTGTGACGTCTATTCACTCTTATCTGACAACCCCGCCTTTACAATCTGCGCTTCCCTGTCCCTCGCTGTGTCGACCAATCCCAGCGCGGCACCTGTGACGTCAGTTTTACTCCTGACTACTGACCACTCCTTTACAAGACTCGTTCCACGCCCGCTGTTTCAGCCAATCTCAGCGCACCGCTTGTGACGTCAATTTTTACTCCGGCAGCTGACCCTCCCTTTACAAAAATCGTACGCAAAACTTTATTTTCTCAACACTTCTTATTAAAATTCAGTAACAACATAAAAACATTCGCTATCTTGTCAGTTTCCCTAAATTGAAAAGGATAGATTTCCTCACACTTAGTAAAACCCTTCCGTTTACTAGACATACACTATGAGTAAAACCCTTCCGTTTACTCTATACGTAAGCTTCAGAAATACCTGCTACTCCTTCAATGTTACCCTTTCCAGGTGATATAACATCAAATTTTCACCAGTGTATTCTTTTGCTGTCACTCATACTTACACAGAGTCCCTAACAGTACTGATAGCCCTGCTTAACTTTTCAGTACTAATTCTGCCTGACAGATAACCTCACTGCAGTATGGTTTCCACTTACCATCCGCTATTCAATTTCCCCGGGGATTTCTAGACAACATAAAACAAAACTTTTAAAACGGATGTTAGTTCATAAAAATAAAATTCTCATTACCCAGTTAACAAAGTATAACCATCCTCTGATAGCCAGAAAACTGATGCAGCGGTAATTTCACAGTAATTTCTCAATGCAAAACCTCATTTACCTTCTAATTTACCGCTGTAAAGGTACTGGACCCTTGCCACTGTATATTACCTTCAGGAGACTTTAAATAAACATGAAAATCAAAAATGCAATTAATATTTAAGCCAATAAAGAGAGTTGTGAGTATTTTTAAAGGGTTTTATTTTCTAGTTAAAAGTTAAATTTCTCTGACCCTTTATTCATTAGTCAAATATCAATCAGGTTACAGAAAAAATAGGAAAAATAGAATTAATACAGAACATATTACAGACTGAATACAAGGCATTCCATAAAGGAAGGGAATGAGGCATCAAATGTCAGTCAGAATTCTTTAAAGAGTTCAGGAAAATATAATTCAAGAGTGAGTTTTGCAAGGCTAATCAATAATTAATTGGCAAAAATCTCCCATAAAGAGAAATAAATGCATAAGACAAATAAATCTTTTCAAAACTATTTAGTTAGTCAAAGCATAAACTTAGAGTTTTAGCATTTAAATCTAAACCTTTTCTATCAGCTGCACACTCTGCCCTGGTCTGTTCATCTGAGAGAGGCAGCCAGCTATTCACAAGACCACAGAGGAATGTGATCTGCCTTGCCAAAAATATGACGTGCAAGGACTCTCTGAGAACATTATGAGCAAGAATCCCCACCTCCCTCTGTCTCTCCTCGGACGCAATCTCCTCCCAGGCTGCACCTGCGACGTTCACGTACCTAACCCATATGATGTCTGGTCTCATCTGCTCCCTCTCCTCTCTCCTCCTATCTCTTCTAGTCCTGACAGCTCACACGCCCCCTAAAGCTTCTAAAGCCTCTAAAGCCCACACGCCCCCTAAAGAGGTCATTATTTATACTCTAATTCTTGGCTGACTACACTAATAATGTTGCAGTTTCAGTAGAAACTCGCACTGTGATTGGTTAGCGTAGATGACATGAGGGTCTCACCATCCTGTTCTCATTGCAAATCCAACCCATACCAGTTTTCACAAAGGAAGCGTTAATGCTTAATACAGTCTTATTGTTTCACCATCAATAATTATACACATATGCAACATTAAGGCAGAAAAATGTATCAGTCCATTTCTTCCTTCCTTTCACATCGCACGCAGGAAGGATACTTTCCACAAACACTGGTACATTGGCACAATAACAAGAATTTACAGTTCACTGTGGCCTTGACCCATTGTGTCTTCACTTGAGGCACTTGGCAGTTCTGCGCATGCGTCTCTCATTCAGTAAAATTCTCAGCCATGCTGGATTCCCAGGCAGCCATTTTATGGTAGGCCAAAAACAAAACAAACACAAAAGATTATTAATTTATTAAATAAAACCCATTATGTTTACCTCCCCCCCCCCCATACTAGTACCCTGTATTAATTATTACCTAGCAAAAGCTATTAGTTTAGTTTAAAGCAGCTTTTCTATTATTTGTGCACCACATGCAAAATGTGCAATGTACAACATAGCATAAACATGCACCAGTGCAAGTTTTCAAAGCGCAAACAGTTAATACATCAACATGCTCTGTTTTAGATAGCTTTTCATGCAAAATGCTTTTGCCCCACGTTGTAGTGTTGGTTGATTAATTAATACACATTATAAGAAGATGTTATGAACTGAATATGCATTGTCTAAATATGCAACAAACCCAAAGTCTCTTGAGACAGGAACAGGGAGTGTAGATTATACGGGAAAGGAGCTGGGAGGAGAGAACACATTCCATTTTATCTTCAAAGCTAAAAAGGAAAACTGCAATCACGAGTTTCTCTACACTGCAAAAACACATGTTAATACAGCACAAGCATTTCAGACTGAAAGCATTTTTGACCAGGCCTCATTTCATGTTTTTCACTTTGCATGCACCAAAAGTGCCATTTTAAAATGCAGTCTGTCTGAAACATAAAAATAAAGCAATGCTTAATCTTAAGAATCTAGCTCGATCAACATCAAGAACTCCATTACTAGCCAGGATCCTGACACTTCGAAGTATGGGCTTAGCGCACCATCCTCCCCACTGGCCCACCAAACGATCCCATCTTGTAACACCCCCCCTCCCCCGTCACTCTTCCCCTCTCTACCCCGCTAACTCCTCCAGCAGCTCCTTTTTCCCATCACACCTTCTTTGCGGATGGGATCAGAGTCACTCGGGGTGAGTGGTGGTGCCCTGATCGCGGACATACATAGCAATGCCCCCTTCTCAGCCAAACCTTACTTACACTTACCCTGCGTTAGCTCCGGCTTTCCTGATCCCACGGTCTCCACCTCCAGTCCCTTGGCCATGGGGGGGGTCTTCCCTGAAGTTCGATTCCCCATTCACTAACAACTCCAATACTCTTATGACCCCAGAGTTCCTAGGAGACCAGTTCAGGAGCTCTCCCTTGCCCCCTACCAATCTGAGTAACATTTCTTTCTCTACCAACCCTTATCGGGAACTCTCTGGCCAGCAATTCCCGATCGCTTCACATCAAAACTGGCTAATGACAGAGTCACTGACAGAACATCAGGGAATTAGTCCCAATCTTACGCCAGATACTATCTTCCACACCAAGCTGTCATCTCCCCCTTCAGTCAAGGGTCTATCTCAGACCAATGCGTCCCACCGCTGGAGAACCATACCCTTCCTGAATGCTCCTTCTAGATCCTCTAGATCCAAGAATTCCTTCTCAGTAAAGGACATCGACATTTTCCTGCGTTCATAGAAGGCTTCTCTCATGGATAAGCCAGATCACCAGGAACACATTCAAGCCATTCCTCCCAACCCGCTTAGAAGACCCAGACACAATGCTGTAAACATCTCCAACCTCAAACAAGATCCCTTCACACAGCCCACCTCCTCTGATGCCATTCCACACCTGAGGTGCATGCTCATCAATTGTAGATCAACAGTGAAACATGCCACAGACATTGCTGAACTCATTCTGGCTCAGGATCTGGACATCCTCATACTTATGGAAACCTGGCTAAAGGAGTCCTCTGGTCCAGTCCTTGACATACTAGTCCCTCCGAACCATAACATCATCAGGCTGGACAGAGCAGACAGACTTGGTGGAGGTATCGTCTGTATATACCAGAATAGCCTCATTGTGAAACAGTCACACACAGACGCTGTCCCCTCTTGCGAATACCTGTGTATTGACATCACTAGCAACGGCAGGCCATTATGCAAACTGCACGTTTTACCATCCGCCGGTAGACAACCTCCCCTTCGTGGAACAAATCATGGAAATCATTTCTTCCAATGTGGGGCAACATTGTCCCCAAATCTTTCTCGGAGACTTCAACCTTCACTGAATGACTTGAAGGACCCGGCAGTGAACACTTTCAAAACCTTCCTAGCTGACCTTAGCCTAATTCAAATCTGTGATAGCACCACTGACGTTCTGGGCTCGATCCTGGACCTTATTATAGCAAAACCCACTGCTATTCAACTGGACTCGATCGCCCCCTGTGAATGGTCTGATCATCATTATATCTCCTTCCACATCATTGAACCTTGGTCTAATAAAAGATCTCAAGCCAAAAATCCCAGGCACTGGAAACTATCTCTCTGAAACACAAACATGAGTGAACTGATATCCCTCAGCAAGAATACCTTGCTGCCACCTATTGACATGTCTGAGGTACATGACCTCACGGAGTATTACTACAACTCTATATTGAGTATTTTAGATTCATTTGTCCCCTTACAACTGAAAAGAAAGTCCTCCAATGACTCCAAACCTTGGTTCAACGATAGTTTAAATTCAGAGAGACGCTATCTAAGACTAGCTGAATGATCCTGGAGAGGCTCCCCATCCCTTGAACACCTCATGCTCCTGAGATCTAGAAGAAGCACGTACAACAAACATATCAGGAGGGCGAAATCGAACTTCTTCAGAAGTCAACTAGATAATGCCAGAAACCAACCTAAAAAACTTTTTGAATTAATCTAACTCCAATCCATCTATTTTACCACTCTCCTGCCACCACAGTCCAGTACACAGCCAACTTGTGAAGAGTTTGCCTCCTTCTTCCTTGAAAAGACAATTAAGGTTGAAACTGATCTCCGAACAATGCAATGCAACCAACTGAGTGTGCCAGTCCCTACTAACCCTACATTCCCTCCGCCACCTCAGCCTCTGCCTGCTATAGGTTTCTCACCCAAAAATAATGCCTTCTGAAGCCAATTCACTCCCTTTGACGAATTCTCTATACTCAACCTGCTTACTACTTTGAAACCCTCAAACCACTGAAATGACCCCTTACCCTCAAGTGTCTTCAATGAGATGAAATGATCCTTAGTCCCACTCTGGACTACAATAGTAAATGCCTTCTTGCATCAAGGTATGATCCCTGATTGTCTAAAGTCAGGGCAAGTTACACCCATTCTCAAAAAACCTAACGCGAATCAAGAGGACCTTATTAACTTCTGTCCAATCACTAGCATTCCAACTCTATCGAAGCTCCTAGAAAAATGTGTACATGTCCAACTATGTAACCACATTGATCAATTCCAACTTTTATACCAATTCCAATTGGGTTTTCGTCAGGGCCATAGTACTGAAACAGCTCTTACTCACATAGTAGATGACACTCTAAGAATGCTAGATCGGAACGAAGCCTGCCTTCTTATCCTCCTTGACCTCTCTTCAGCCTTTGATATGGTCAAACATGACAACCTCCTGGACTTACGGGAACGAAGGATGGGTCTGTCAGGTTCAGTGCTAAACTGGTTTGCCTTCTTTCTTAATAAAAGAACGCAAAGATTTAAAGTCAATCAAACCCTCTCCAACTCTATGCCATCCGCACTGGGGGTCCCCCAGTGATCTGCACTTTCACCCACGCTCTTCAACTTGTTTATGGAGCCTCTAACGGAAATGCTCAATTCATCCAACATCCAATATATCATGTATGCGGATGACAACCAACTTTACCTGAAAATCTCCTCCCCGGAAGACATCAGATCACTCAACTCAACCATACTCAAAACACAACACTGGCTGTCCTCCCAACATCTCAAGCTAAACTCATCCAAAACAGAATTCCTCCTTATCGCGCCATCCAAACAGGCTACCGTCACTGTTGAATACATGAAACACCTAACCGCTCTCAACTGTACTCCACACATCATTGACTCCGCAAGTTCTCTTGGAATAATACTTTGGTAAGACCTTGAGTATGCAGGAGCACATTAGCTCAGCCACCAAAGGAGCTAACTTCCACATGAGTATCCTAAGAAAGATAAAACCCTTCCTCCCCCGGGATGACTTCCAGTCTGCTGTTCAAGAACTAGTAATTTCCAGGTTGGATTATGGTAGCGCAACACTCTGTGGGCTACCCAGCTACAAGTTGGCGCCTCTCAGGGTATCCCTAAATTCAGCTGCTAGGCTCGTCACAGGATCCAGAAGAAATGACCACATCACACCGGACCTGAAATCCCTAAATTGGCTTCCTTTTGAGGCTAGGATTCATCTTAAAATTGCTTGCATAACCCACAAGGCCCTTCACCATAACACCCCTTTGTACCTAGCTCAAAAACTGGAACTTTCTGGTGGTAGCAGATCTTCTAGGAGTTCCAACACCCTTCTGCTAAAACTGTAAAAGTTCCAAAGAAAAAAAACTATAATTGAGCATTCTTGGGTATTGCCCTGAGAACGTGGAACTCCTTGCCTCCGGAAATCGGACTGATTCCCTCAACGGCATCTTTCAAAAAAGAAGTGAAAGCTCTATTGATGAACACCCTCTGATTTGAATGTACCTACTCCCACTAGGTACCTCTTAATTGTCTTTTCAAGGAAGGAGGAGACAAGCGGGATTCGCTCCTCCTCCTCTACGGACTGCCTCGCCCTGAGTGGCGCTGCTACAATGTACTTCGCACTTGATCCTATGACTTTAACTTCTTCTATGACCTATGACTGCGCTTAACATCAATATTTGTTTGTTGTTCATATATGCTCATCTATATCCTTTTGTGATGTCATGATACTTTGTTCCTCTTTTTACACCAGTATCTTGCTTATCACTGTTGTTTCTACGGACCTACTGGCCTAACACTTTTGGTCCTTGATTATCTGTAAAGCGCTATGATACCTGCCTGAGTCTTGTCCATGCTATATAAAACTTTATATAAATAAATAAATGAGAATAATTTCTTTTCTTTTTCACATAAGGGCAACTAGACAGGGCGGGAGAAAGAGGGCAAGGAGTCTCAAAACAGGCCACTATTCTACTTTCTACCCAGGGTATCTAAAGATATTGGAGTAGATGCCTCACTCACTTCTTGTGACATGCTTCATCATTGGCGGCTATCCACACCCTGGTAGGGAGGTACCACCAGGGCAGACTCGACTAAAAACTAAGTTTTTAGGGAGTTCTTAGATAAAACCAAACTTGACAATGTAGGGATCCAGAAGAAAAATATTAGTGAGTGTAGTCTGTAAAAATACCTTGAGTATACCCTAAGTGAAATTCCTTATTGGTAGGGTACTGAGGATATGGTTAAAAGGATATAGTACAAGGTTATAGTTCAAATTCTACTCCTCAATTGACCTTGGTTTTTAGGGTGCCAACATTTTTCGGCGTGCACAATGAGTCCCAACGGATCTGGGTCCTCCTTAGGGCTAGATGCGTGTCCCTACATGAAGAACTACATATTCATTCTCTGTGCAAACATGAGGCCTAAGGCTCTCACCTGATACTATACTCCGTCTGCGGATAATGACCTACAGAAAAAATTAGACCTATTATCAGAGACACAGTTCTAAAGAAGTGTCCCTACACCTGTAGTAAATATAGTGGTCTCTCATAGAGATAAAGGGTCTGCTGCATCCCACTGAAGGATGTATGACTGTTTCGTTCTGTAAACTCTACCTGTTTTTTTGGTGAGTTAAGTGATGTGAAAGTCATTTCTAATTTACCTACACACACCTCCCAAAATTCTGTGAAAAACATTTTCTTAAGTAAGGGGCGTTAATTCAGATTTGAGATATCAAATAGAGTTCCTTAATGTTCAAGAAGGATCTCACTATTTTGCAGGACTTTTGCTAATCTCCTTACCTCATCCCATGGTCTGATTTTGTCTTAAATATTCTCTACAATGCAACATTATCGTTGTGGATTCCTGTTTTTTGCTATTAAAGTGGGTAAAACATTTTTTGCAATTGTTCCCTGTGCAGTCTCAAAAACAGTCATACACGCTCTCATTACCTTTCGTCTTGTTTATGCCAATGCTATCTATTTGGTACTTCCTGCCTACTTGTTGAGGAGGTTACAGCTGGTCCAAAACGAGGCTGTACGGCTATTGTTAAAAGTTCCTTGGCAGACGCACATTCGCCCTTATCTAAAGAATCCTCATTTGTTGCCCATCGAGGAGAGAATTCTGTATAAAGGTTTAACAGCTTGCCCACCAAGCCTTCTACCAGACTGACCCTAGGTATCTCTCTGCAAGAACCGCCCATTATCTACCTGTAAGAAAACTCTGCTCTTCTGGTGCAGGGCTGGCCACAGTACCAAGCATAAGGAGAAAGAAATGGGTTGGTCCGTCCTTCTATCTTGAGACCTAGGCCTCAGCCTGGAATGCCCTCCCGCTAGACTTGTGGGTGCTAAGGGACGAAAATCGCTTTAGGCGCCACCTCAAAACCTGGCTCTTCCTAACAGATTTTCAGTAATTCAGATGTATCGGAATGGTGAACGTAGTCCTAGCACCAGGACACTCTTGAGTAGCCATGAGCTTTATAAATCTTTGATTACTCCAAGTATTCGAACCAATTACCGTGCCCTATATTAGTCTAATGGTGGCACAGCTACCTAAACAGATAAATGTTATGTTCAAGTAAAATAAATCTTTGTGAACGTGGGAGGAAAATGTAGACGGAAATCTGAAATGGCAAAACACTTTAATGCCACTCTAACTTGTTACACTTGTCTTACACTATAGCATCACCTAGGTCTCCAGATATCTGCAGCTTGTTTCCTTAACAATCCACTTACAATGTGTTGCTTTTGTTACTGTGTGTGACCTCACATTTTATATCATCTACATACAGCATGTGTCTTTGTGTAATATTTTATAGAGTGATGGCAGAGAGACAGATTCAGCATCAGAAGGCAGTTTTCAGCTTGGCAGACTTAAGAAGACCCCCAGCTCTCTAACCAATCTTAGTGGCTCCTCTGGCATGGCATCCTTGTCCTCTGTATGTAAACCAACGCTTTGTTTCTTAACACACTGCTTTAACTAATCCATTCATTGAGGCATTTTAGTCTGTTTCTAAAGTAATGTCTAACCCTGCATTTTGTTGTCAACAGGTGAATGGGGTATTGTGTTGCACCAAACCTTGTTTCTTAACAGCATGCCCACCATAAATGGGTTGAGCACATTGTGGTGATCACTTTGATGTATTAATGAGTGTTAAGTCTAACTTTCTGACTTGCATGAGAGTTGCTCTTTTTTATGCAAAAGGATTAGTTGAACCTTAACAGCACAATTTAAATAAAAACATGTTTGGTGGCAAATTCTGATTCTGAATAATAGATGGATTCTACTGTGTGCTTAAGACTTTTCTTTTCAACTGTGAGATTATCCAGGCAAAGACATAAATGTTACTTTGGTGGTGTCAAATGAAGGTAAAACTGCAACAAAATGGCTTTACTAGACGAGGTTAAAGCAGGATACTTGAGAGGACTACTTTTTGGGGTTTAGTTTCTTCAGGGCTGGTCTTTGCCGGTTGGTGCAGAATCCTCACATGTTGCCACAAATGGAAAAATAAGCAATGTATTTCTGGAGAATTTGTATAAGGAGAGATGTATTATGATAGTTGACAGCAGAGAAACGAAGATTGTAGAGCTTTTGAGGGCAGAGATTTGAAGTGTGAAGAGCTCAAGAGAAGTGAGGTGCGGTGGGAAACACTGAGGTTATTTTTAATTGTAAACGGCAGGCAGTCCTATCTGTGCTTGCTGGTGATTTTGAGTTCACTTTAACAAACTCCAATAAAACACTTTTTGAATGAATTTATATTTTACTTCCCTGACAATGTTACAGAAGTGCGTGCAAAAACTGTGAAGCAATCTTGAGATGTCTGAGCCTCAAGTGGGTATGACTCACGAATTCAAGTTTCACATGTTAAATCATGAATGTTTTAGACAAGAAAGCAAATGTTCAAGGCTCCTTTCTCCATGCCATGCTGCACATGGGGTACCTTTCAAAGTACAATTTGATAAACGTGTGATGTGATGAATAGTAGTTTGTCCTCACCTGCCCTATATCCGCTGGGAGAAATTTTACGTCAAGTACTAAGGGAAAGACCTCTACCTCTTAAAAAAAAAAAAAAAAGTGTACTTAAAGAACTAAATAGTACAAGAGTTAGTAAATGAACTTGAGAGGAGAGACTTGTAACATCAATTTAATAGAAAACAAGAAGAGATGGTGTCATTTGCAGATGCAAGCTGTCAGGCTGCTATGAGGGGATACAGACTAGAGAGGCAAGCTTACTGCTACTGCATTGGAGTCTTCATACTGTAGGTTCCAAAATGCAAGTAGCGTGTCCTTCATCAGTATTTTTTTTTTTTTTATAACACAATTTTATTGATTTTCAATTGTTTCTGACAGCACATTTACACATGTCATTTTTACTGTTACAGTTGATATGGAGTTTGTTGGCATAACAATCAGGAGTAAGTCCGAAGGGTATTACAATTCTCTTTTGCCTCTACATGTGCCTTACTTTAGTGGGTGCTGTAAATCCAATTGCGCATCGATATGTCAACTGTATACATACGTTTTACTAACAGGGTAATAATACTGAACAGATCTCCATATTTCGTACCGAGCCCCAACTTTTTAGAACATACCCCCCACCCTCCACCCCCCTGGTAGGCTCACCTGTATACGTTACCTTCTATTGTTTTGTACAGTGCTCCAACTAATATCATCATCTTGATAAGTATTGCCTTTATAGTGGATGGTCTGCCTGGAATGTGAGTATATATCTGGATGGGAGTGTTCTGGCCCCGTATTTTTCAGGGATTATTCTGCACAGTCTGAGAACTACTGGGTTCCATTATGTCTATGGCCTTTAAAGACTCCATCATGTGGTCCCACTCCATAGAAATGGGAATTTTGCGCTGTCCCCGGTATTCTTCACGTCGAAGTGTGGCGCTCTCCACCCCCCCCCACCTGACCATCTCCGCGTGCCAGGTGTGTGATTGGGGAGGAAAGGAAGACTTCCACCGCATGATGATGGCCCGCTTTGCCAATAATATGGCCATGTCAGCGAATCTGTATTGTGTTTTCCGGTTTTTCGGGTGGGGATGTAGGCCCAAAAGGCAGCTTTCATCTGTGTCCCATACTGATGTGCCTGTTATTTCCTGTAATATTTCTTCTATTTTGGCCCAGAACCTCCCTAGTTTTGAGCAGCTCCATAGCATGTGATGTAAGTCCGCATCTGCTGTCCCGCACCTGGGGCAACTGAGTTGTGCATCTGTGTATATACAGTTAAGGCGGTGCGGCGTAAGATAGGCCCTATGTAAGACCATATATTGAATGTACTTGAATTTAACATTGCGGGACACTTTCTTAGGGAACTCAAGTGCGTACTCCCATTCCTTATCAGTGAGATTCCTTCCGAAGTCTTTCCCATTTCGTGCGTAGGGGTCCAAGTGAAATACCCGCGTGCGCCCGGATGCCCCTGTAGAGCCAGCGAACTAAGTGTCTTTCCCTCCCCATCAAGTGTAGTGCATGTACTAGTCCATGTGTTGGGGGTTCCTCCCCATTAGGGGACCAGTGTTTTTTGACATAGTGTGAGATAGCTGTATGAAGTAAGAATAGCGTTTGGGGGACTCCTTGGGTTTGGGCAAAGTTATTATGATCTGCCAACACACCCCCTGTGAATAAGCTACCTACCGTTGCCACCCCTTCCTGCGTCCAATGAAAGATACTGCGGTTAGTGATCAGTCCTGTGTTAGTTGGTATACCCAGTAGTGGGATATTTGCGGAGTATGGGGTAATTTTCTTAGTGTATTGCAGAGAGCGTTTCCAGTAGATCAGGGCTACTCTGAGTAAAGGTGGGGCTGTGGTAGGCAGACGGGCACCAGGGAGGAGTAGTGTGTGCAGTGTGCCGCGTGTAATCAATTTCGTACAGGTTGCGCCCGGCCAGCCAATATGCTAACCACTGCAGCTGACTGGCCATACAGTATGCTCTAAAATCAGGTGCTCCCAGTCCTCCCTCTTCAGGTTTCAACCTGAGTTTCGCCAAACTGATTCTCCTACGTCCCTTCCCCCATATCAGGTCCGTAAGGAGGGTGTCCAATGTGTGAAAGGTGCTGTGTGGTATCAGGAGCGGCAAGTTTAAGTAAAATAATACAGTAGTCTAGGGAGTAGGACCATCTTGGAGTGTCATTCATCAGTATCACTATCTTAATGTTGATCAGTGGCAAGTAATGCATCAAGTGACCCATTATTGTATTGTATATGTGTTTATAATGCTCATTTTACGATATTGTGCAAAACATGATCAGACCGCTAGACACTGCAGAGCAAGAAACATCAGCATTCTCTAGTACCTGGAGTTTTTCAATCAGAACAGATTCAATGTTAATGGCTCACCCACCAATATGAATCGCATCACCAGAGATCATCATAAGAAACACAATCCTGAGTTTTCAAATTTTTTAAAAGAAAGCCACCATAATCAAGACTGAGTGAAGTGTCTTTCCCCAGTGAGAGACGTGCCTGCTCACTGTTTTAAAGTTAAATTTGGTGATGTACAGAAAGAAGCGGCCTTTCGGAGTCCGTGGGAGCTCAGGAACAGCAGATCGGTCAGCTTTGTTGCAGTGCCTGCAGATGCAAGGGAGTGACTCCTTCACTCCAAGGGAGATTCCTTCAGGTGTCTTGGATGTCCACAGGCCTGGAGAAGAACTTGTATGGAGCACAGGCACAGACGATGCAGAAGACTGGCAGGACGAAGAGACCAGGAGCAGCAGGAGTCTTCCCAGTTGCAGTCTCGGTTCCCAAAGCGAAGTCCAAAGTGCCCAGACGGTTGAAGATGAAGTGGTTTCGGGTCTGAATCTTGTCCCACGACGAATCTAAGGTAAGCCCTTAAGTACCCTAAGGAAAGGGTTGGGACGATTCAGGGGTCCCTCCCACAGGAGGGGCTGTACAGTGGGTATGATACTCCCATGTCTTTTGTCCAGTTTCGCACCAGAGCGGGAGCGAACGGCTCCCTGAACTGGTTCCACCTGGAGTATGAATGGAGGGCACCAAATGTGCCCTTTAAAGCAGTCTAGTGGTGCTGGCAAGCATCCACACCCTGACCCTATACAGGAAGTCTTGTCTGGGTGGTGGTCACACCTCCCTGTGACAGGAAACCTATTGTCCTGCCTGCCCCTGCAGCAGGAGGGCAGAATCATGTCTCTGGTCAGCAGCAACCATAGTTTGCTGTCTGGGTCTGGAAGACTGGTACTGGAAGCACTGAGGGCTTACCGAAGAGGCCCTATGGTGCATGGAATCGTGTTGGGGTATGATTCCAACATGTTTGATACCAAACACGCCAGGGTTCGTTACAGCCAGTTTTGAGTTAGCCATCGCGTAATGACGCATGGCCACTCAATGTATCGTAATGGCTGATGCACTTACAACCCGGGAGAAGGGACTCCGTGGATTGTAGGGGTGTCCTGCTCATGCAGGGGCACCCTCACACGTATAATCCAGCACCCTGCCTTCAGGATTGAAAGGCATGTCTTAGGGTTGACTTATAGGTTTTAAGTGCAGTGACCTCACATATAAGAAAACCTATATCTGTCGTAAGTGGTGCTAGCACCAGCTTACACATGCTGCAATGGCAGGCCTGTAGTCACAATTTGAGTGGTCTCCCATGGGTAGCACAATACATGCATCAGCCAAGGTGGGACTCCTGGTGTACCTATGCCCTTGGTACCTTAGTACCATGTACTAGGGACTTACAAGGGTACCCCAGTAGCCAATCTGGGGTGTACCTAAGTACTCACCATGGCCTAATTTAGGGAAAAAGCACAGAGACTGGGTTCCTGATTAGCAGGATCCCAGTCAGACTAGTCAGAAAAACATAACACCAGCAAAACGTGGGGGTAACCATGAAAGTAGATCCTACTTTCCTACAATTGGTGACCTGGATTGCCACGACATAGATTCCTTGGTTTTACATCCCTAAATAGCCTTCAATACTGTTGATTTACAAGATCCCTATCACCCTTTGTGGACCACTTGCAGATACTGCGGTAAAAGATTATGCCCCATCCTAGTTTTGATTTTCTGTAGCATCATTTCTCCAGAATCTCTATTCCCAAAACAACTCTGTTGCTGTTTAATTAGTATCCACTCACCCTAATTACTGTTATCACGTTTTTGTTTCGTGTTTTATAATTATATCTGCTACAGACTTCTAGCTGCAGATTCCTTACCTTAGAATTTCCCCAGGTGTCAGGCAGGATCCGGAAGATTTTTCGTGAGCAGTACCACTGCGCGCCAGTAGGTGGCGCTTATCAGCTCCTCGTCCGGCATCGGCAGCGCCATAAGTGACGTTGCGGTACCTATATAGGCGCCACCTAGGTGCGCTAACCTTAGCTATTCGCGCCAGCCAGCGAAAAGCTATACCTGTCGCTTTTTGACAGGCCCTTTTTGATGTTTTTGTTGACTTTTTTTTAGGTTTACCTCCTGGTGTGTGGAGGATGTTCTCGCACAAGTTAGGTTTTTAAGCCCTGCGGCACTTGTCACCAGCCAATGTCAGCGACGGACCCACACCTCATTTGCATTTGGTGTTTGGAGCGCAACACCACCACCAAGGCGTGCTCAGATTGCTGGGCCATGGCTGCGAAGGCTTTGAGGGAGCGGTCTCTGAAGCTGCTTGTGGAGTGGCATGTGACTCCTTGGTGGTCGAGATCCCGGTCAGGGAACGTCCCGGGATCATTCACGGAGCCCGAAGTCCTCTTCCTCCCATTCAAAGTTGTTTGGGCATTCAGGTAGGAGGTATAAGGAGAATAGCAAGAAGCTGAAGCCCTCTTGAACTTCTCCTTGTCCATCAGCCGACGAGAAGCGGGAGCCTCAGCGTTCCAGGCCTCATTCCCTGGAATGTATGCCTGGCTGAGTCCACACCTCCCCGAATTTCCAAAGGCCGTAGCGACCCCTGCCCAGCTAAAGAGTTCTACGAGGCCATGCACCTCATTTTTGTGTGGTCCGTCCCCCATCGACACGCCTAAGAAGCCCCGCGGGGTCAAAAAAGACCTCATCTGGTTCCGTGCCCAGCTCCTGTGGGGGCCCCAAAGATCCATTCCTGGATCCGGACCGATGCCGGTCGAGCCATCTCGACCTTCCCGGCACCAGTCCTGCCACTGATGCTCCCGGCGCAGCCTGTGCCACCGTCCCCATTGTCACCCCTGACTCAGACATGGAGCGTGAGCCTCATTTTCATCAGCTAGGCCTCTGGGAAGACTGGGAGGGGTCACTGGACCCTTTAGAATATCAGCCCTATGAGGAACAGAGTGTGGAGTGGTGTGAGGACTTGGGTCAGGCCAGCAGGCCTCTCCAGATGATGGTTAGCTTTCTCCTCTTCCATGGCTACTACGGAGGAGGGAGCTTCTTACGCAATGATGGTGCATAGGGCGGCTGAAGTCCTTGACGTTTAGCACCCAACCATGGCAGTCGGGGCTAATCTCTTGATGGAGTTGCTGCACCCAGGAGTCTCCACGTCGGAACCTTTACTCCCGTTCAATGACATCCTGTTGGGTACCTGGTCCAAACCCAACACAGGGGTCCTGTGAATAGGATGATTGCCTGCTGCCATCGCCCTGCACCTGGGGACCCAAAGACTTCCTCATGCAACACCCTACCCCCCTGGTGGTCCACGCCTCCTCCTCCCAAGGTGCATTCCCTACTGCTCCACCGGTAGGGAATCCAAGTGGCTGGACTCATTTGGGAAGATGTTTTCTTCCGCCAGCCTGGCATTGAGGTCCGTGAACACTTTTGGGCCATTATTCCCACGCTTTATGGGATACGGGTGTGCAAGTGCTGCCACAGGTCCTGGAGGAGGCCCGGGCTGTACTCTCCCAAGCTGTCAACAGCAGTAGAGATGTGGCAAAAGTTCGTCTAGTCAAAGTGGACACGACCGACTCGCTAGATAGAGCAGTTTCCACCACAGTGGCCATTAGGCACCACGCCTGGCTGAGGATGCCTGGCTTTTTGGGGATATCCAAGCTTCCCTAATGGACATGCCCTTCAATGGCACCCGTCTCTTTGGAGACGAGGCAGATTCAGTGCTGGAGCGCGTTAAGGATTCTTATACTACAGTGCTTCTCTGTTGCCCCACGTCCACCCCAATCTGCCTTTCGCTCCTTTCGTGGCATCAGAAGGGGCTTCCAGCCATGCCAATTCCCACCCAGCCCCTCACCATGCAGGCTCCCCGGGTTCTGCGTGGCTGAGGGTGCGGTACCCACAGACCTCATGAGTGAGGTGGCCAGCGGTCCGGCCAGCGGTCCGGTCAGTCCGCCACCGCCACAACTGCAACAGCCTCCAAACCCTCCTAGTCTGCCCCTTTACCACCATGGGCTCCCAGTTGGCGGCCATCACCTGCCTGCTTGCAGTCTATAACATTGTACAGATGGGTTTTGCAGATAGTCCGACGGGGCTACTCCCTCCCCTTCAAGACTAACTCTGCCCCATCTCACGATCGGGTGATGGAGGATCATCTGTCCCTTCTCTGCAAGGAGGACACGCTTCTCTTGGCCAAGGGAGCCATAGAGAGGGTGGTGTTATCCTCTCTACTTTCTGGTTCCTGAAAAAGACAAGGGCCTTCGTCCTATTCTCAATCTCTGAACTCTCAACCTCTACCTCAAGAAGGAGAAATTTTAAATGCTCACGTTGGCTTAGGTCTTCTCTGCACTGGACTGGAGACTTTATGGTAGCATTGGACTTGCAGGATGCCTATTTTCACATACCCATCCTGCGTGCCCATCGGCGCTATCTGCGGTTTCCGGTAAGCCTCGAGCATTTTCAGTTCACTGTGCTCCCTTTTGCCCTTACCTGCGCCTTTGAGTGTTCACCAAGGTGGTGGCGGTGGTTGCAGCTCATCTACGGCGAACCTCCTGCACTCACTGGGGCTCACTATCAATGTGCCGAAGTCACACCTGACTCCCTCTCAGACACTCCCTTTCATCGGAGCTGTTCTAGGCACAGTGCAGTTTCGAGCTTATCCGCTCAAGTGGCGAGTCCAGGATATTCAGGCTATGATACCAATATTTCAGCCTCGATCCTGAGTTTTGGCGAGACTGACTCCGAGCCTGCTGGGCCTCATGGCCTCCTGCATCCTACTGTTGACACATGTCAGATGCAATATGCAGACTCTGCAGTGGGACCTGAAGTTCCAGTGGGCGCTGCATCAGGGGAATCTGACATGCTTTAGATCTTGGAGGGGACTGCGAACGATCTGAAGTGGTGGCTAACGAACTGCGATTGGGTCAGACGCAGACCTCTCTCTCTTCCCCAACCAGATCTCCCAGTAGTGACAGATGCGTCACTCCTGGGATGAGGCGCCCATCTGGGAGAGTTGGAGATCGGAGGCCTCTGGTCTCCAATGGAATCCAGGCTCCACATCAACCTGCTGGAGCTCCGATCGATCCGACTGGCATTGAAAGCCTTTCTATCCTCCATCAAGGGAAGGCTGGTGCAGGTGTTCACAGGCAACACTACTACCATGTGGTACTGCAACAAGCATAGTGGGGTGGGGTCATGGACCCTTTGTCGGGAGGCCCAGCACCTCTGGACATGGCTGAAACTTCAGGGTATTTCTCTGGTGGTTCAAAATCTGGCCGGTTCTTAGAACGCCAGAGCGAACTAACTCTCCCGAAGGTGCCTTGCGGATCACGAACGGCGTCTCCTTCCGGAGGTGGTGCAAGGTCTCTTTCAGCAGTGGGGAGAGCCTTGGTCAGATCTGTTCCCCACCACGAGAAATCGCACTGTCCGCATTATTGCGTGCTGGAGTTTCCAAGGCGGCCCTCGCTCAGATGCTTTTCATCTTGAGTAGAGTACAGGCCTCCTGTACACCTTCCCACCCATACCTCTTTTGCCCAGAGTTCTCAAGAAGCTCAGGCCTGACTAGGCCCAAGTCATCCTTGTGGCTCCGGACTGGGCATTTAGAGTCTGGTATGCTGTGCTTCTGAGCATGGCCATCGATCCTCTGTTCAGGCTGCCTCTTCGGGAAGATCTTCTGTCTCAGCAGCAGGGGAGAGTTCTCCACCTGAACCTGTCCTCTCTCTGCCTTCTTGCATGGAGATTGAGCGGTGACAGTTGACAGCTTTCGACCTTCCTCCTGAAGTCTGTAATGTTATCTTGGCAGCCAGGCATCCCTCTACCAAGACGGTGTATGCCTACCGTTGGAAGAAATTTGTGGCATGGTGCACAGAAAAATCTGTTGATCACCTTTCTCCCCCTCTTTCTGCGGTTCTGCTTTTCATTATTTCTCTTGCCCAGCAGGGCTCTTCTCTGGGCTCTTTTAAGGGCTATCTATCTGCCATTTCTGCCTTCATTCGGTTGCTCTTTGTTCAAGTCTCTTATTGTACATAGGTTCCTTAAAGGTCTTACTCCTCTCTTCCATCCTTCACCATTCATTATGCCTCAGGGCATCTTAATTTGGTTTTTACTTTTTTGATGTGTGCTCTTTTCGAGCCTCTACAAAATTGTGCCCTCGGGCTTGTCACCTTGAAAACAGCCTTCCTTGTGGTGATTACCTCTGCCCGCAGCGTGAGTGAGCTGCAGGCCCTATCATCTAAGCCACCTTATCTCTGTGTATCCTGACAAAGTAGTGCTTCATACTCTGGCCTCCTTCCTGCCGAAAGTGGTCATTCCTTTTCATGTAGTCCAATCCATCACTGTGCCTACTTTTTTTCACTCCTCCACATCCCTCTAAGGAAGAGGAGCGACTCCACCACCTGGAGCCAAAAAGAGTGCTTTCATTCTACCTTGACCACATGAAAGCATACTAGGTGGACGACCAACTCTTCGTGGGGTATGTTTGTGCAAAGAAAGGTCAGGCAGTGCAGAAGCAAACTACCTGTAAATAAATTTTTATTATTGTTAACATGAAATCACAGCCAATTACAATCATATTTGTCTTGTGAATTATCAGGTCTAATATTATCCAGATCGGTGCCACCAAGTACATTCCACACGTGCACATTTGTTCCTTCACAGTGCCCATTACCATTGACCGTACAATACATAACAGCCCCTGTAAAGCCACCTCTGTGTGTGTCATTCGCTCAGTTCCGGATCGGAGTCTTCTGGCGGTGGGGCGCATTTGTTCCCTCGGAATGTGTTCCATTTCCCCCACACTCTCATCCACTTTCGCGGGCACCCTCTATGGCTGAATAGTGCTTTCTCCGCAATCATGGCGCTGTCTAAGTCACGACACCACTGTTGGTGAGAGGGGACCGTCTGTGCCCCCCAGTATTGAGCAATATTCCGTTTGGCTAGTGTAATACTCAGGGTCACCCAGTGTTGTTCCGCATGGTTGAGGTCTGTTGGGTCCCACACATTAAGTAGGCATTTCCTTGGTTCCTGGGAAACATTGGAGCCACTCACTCGAGTGATTGTAGCCAGGACCGCCCTCCAGTATGGTGTGATGCGGGGACACTCCCACAATGTGTGATAAAAGGAGCCCGCCAACCCACATCCCCGAAGACAGAGCGGTGTATCAATCCTCCCTATTTTGTAAAGTGTAGTTCTGGTGTAGTACGTTCTGTGCAATATTTTAAGTTGCACGAGCTTTAGTCTAGATGGGATCGCCACCTCCCGCGGGGACGCCAGTGCCTCCTGCCAGTCCTGCTCGTCCAACGCACCCACCTCAGCCTGCCATCGCTCTCTAAGATTGTGTGTGGGGTCTTTGCAGTTATTGACCAGTTTGCGATATGTTAAAGAAATTGCCTTTTTGGTGAGATAGTCCGTTAATAGTCGATCCTCGAGTGGCGAAGACTCAGGCAGGTCAGTTCCGGGGGGTATGGCCTTTGTTAGTGCGTGTTGTATTTGAATGTATCTGTAGTGCTCTGTCCCTGCCATCTGTTATGTTGCTTGTAGCTGTGCAAAGGGGACTACTCCCCCCCCCCCCCTCTTCCACAGGTCTCCCACCTTAGAAATGCCTATGAGATCCCATCGGGAGAAACCTTTAATAGTGCGTAGCTTGCCCAACTTGGGGGTATCCCAGAGTGGCGTGTGTTGTGTTAACACTCCCTCCCAACCGAGCGCGCGCTGTGCCGCAAACCATACATGCACGGTGTGTGCCGTGGGGCCGATCAGTGCCTTCCTCCGCGATTTATTGTAGAGGGCACTCAGAATGCCGTCTGTGCCTAGAGTGTGCCTGTCCATACGTAAGGCTGGTTCCTCCTGCGGTGCATGGAGCCACTGATTGATCACGATAAGCTGAGAGGACCAATTGTATAATTGAATGTTGGGCAGGGCGATTCCTCCATCATACCAACTCCTTGTAAGTTTACACATCGCCACTCGTGGGGGCTTCCCCTCCCACAGGAGGTGTCCCACCTCCGCCTCAATAGTCTTGAAGTAGGAGTTAGAGACTGGGGCAGGTGTGTTTTGAAGGGCGTATAAAAACCTGGGGAGAGCCATCATTTTGAACAGGGCCGCCCTCCCCAGTAGTGTCAGCGGCAGGGAATGCCACCATTTCACATCACTGCGGAGTCTCTTCAGGGGGGGCAGGAGATTGCGCTCGTAAAATTGTGTGGGGTGTGGCATAATGTGTATGCCTAGGTATTTAAACCCATCAGTTGCGATCGGTATTTCAACACCCTGGGGCAGGCGCGGGGGAGGGCCCTTCAGTATGTATAACACCGATTTCGCCCAGTTAATGGTGTAACCTGAGACTCTGCCGTATGACTCGCAGATGTCAAGCAGGCGGGAGAGGGACCGTCGAGGGCTTGCCATATATAGCAAGATGTCATCCGCATAAAGGGAAATGCGGTCTTCCCAACCCTCTGCCCACCGCAACCCGCGCATGACTGGATCCCCCCTTATCCATGCCGCCAAGGGCTCGAGTACTAAAGCAAACAGGAGAGGGGACAGGGGACATCCCTGCCTGGTCCCACGCCCCAGAGGAAAGTCCTCTGAGAGTCGTCCGTTGACTACTACTTGCGCCAGTGGTTGTGCGTAGAGTAGCCGAATCCAGGCACAGAATTTGGGCCCGAAACCAAAGTGTTGGAGCACAGCGAAAAGAAAGGGCCACTCTACTCGGTCGAAGGCCATACTGGCATCCAGCGAGAGAATGACCGCGTCCTCCTGGATAGTGGGCACTCTGGCCAGCACACCATGGAGTCTTCGAAGGTTCATTGCCGTGTTTCTACCCGGCATAAAGCCCGATTGGTCGGGGTGTACTAGGGTCGCGAGATGGGGCTGTAGCCTGACCGCCAGTGCCTTCGCAAGAATTTTCGCTTCTGCGTTGAGGAGCGAAATCGGACGGTAGGAGGTGCACTCCTGCAGGCGTTTGCCCGGTTTTGGAATCGCGATGAGCGTTGCTACCCGCTGGTCTCTAGGAAGTGTTCCTGTCTCCCGACTGGCCTCGTACATTCTCAACAGGTGGGGTACCAACATGTCTGCCTCTTTTATAAAGTTCCACGGGAATACCGTTGGGACCTAGTGCCTTCCCTGACTGAAGCCCCTTGATGGCTGCAGTGACTTCACCTATTGTGAAATCCGCCTCCAGCGCCTGAGTGTCTTGCGGTAAGAGCCTTGGCAGGCGTATATCATTAATAAAGGCCAAATTTTCTTCTTCGGACGTCGTTGCCACAGGGGTGTACACCGCCTCGTAGTGATGTGCAAATGCCGTAACTATATCGTTTGGATCCGTTAGCGTCTCTCCCGAGGGCAGATGGAGCTGTGCCACCCAGCGACTGGCTCGTTCTTTTTTGTCCAACCAGGCTAGGAGTTTGCCCGCCTTGTCCCCGACTTCATAGACGGTGTGTTGTGTTTTTGTGATTTTCCCCTTAGCTTCCTCCCATACGCGATCCCTATAGGCTTGTTTTGCCAGGCTGAG
This sequence comes from Calotriton arnoldi, assembly GCA_963921515.1. NCBI lineage: Eukaryota > Metazoa > Chordata > Amphibia > Caudata > Salamandridae > Calotriton > Calotriton arnoldi. The sequence continues at coordinate 1,565,853 of CAWUFW010001851.1, read as the reverse complement.
GGAGTGGGCCGTGTGATCAGTAGGGTCCGCGGCATGCGTGCTCTCTGCCCGACTAACCGCCTGTTCCAGTTCCCAAACCTGCTGTGTTTTGTCCCGTTTGTGGGCTGTGATAAGGGAAATAGCTTGTCCGCAGAGGACTGTTTTATATGCTTCCCATAAGGTAATGGGAGAGGCCACGGACTGCATATTTTCTCGAAAATAGTGCTCAGAGGTTTTATGTAGGCGTTTCCATATTTTTGGCTCTTTAAAGTATCCAGGATGTAGGGGATATGTGCGTCTTCTCCCCGTGAGGTGTGATGTGTATTTCATGAACACTGGGGCATGATCCGATATGCCTCTGGGGAGGTGTTTGATCTCTAATACACTTTCCATACTCGTGGGGGAGGTAAGCAGATAGTCAATTCGCGATAGGCTATTATGTGCCCCTGAGTGGTAGGTGTACTGGCGCTCTCTGGGATGGCGTGTGCGCCACATGTCTATCAGCCCTAGAGCGTCCAGGAAGTCCTGGAGGGGCGATGAAGTCGTCCCCTGTGCCCTATGCGGGTGTCTGTCTAGTGTGGCATCTAATGCGGCGTTAAAGTCGCCCCCTATGATTAACTCCCCAGGCGGTAGTGCTAGCAGAAAAGTACCAAGGGCCGGGAGGGCGAGATTGTGGAGCGCTGGAGGAATGTACACAGTGACCAGATTATATGTTCGCTCTTCCCATTGACAGGAGAGTGCCGCGAAGCGCCCTGATCGTCTGTCCATGTCTTAGTTATTACCAGAGGGCAGCTTTTCCTGAGCAGGATCCCCACCCCTCTGGAACCCGATGTAAAGTCGGAGTGAACCGCCATTTTAAACCCCCACCTGTCCAGCGCCCTGGTGGCCGTGCCTACTAGGTGTGATTCTTGGATGAGGGCGACTGATGGGGTGTGCCTCTTGAGGTACTGTAGTACTAATCCCCTCTTTATTTTGTTGCACAAACCGTTCACGTTCCAGGATATTATAGTTAGGGGGGAGCTCAGTGTGTGCGCGTCCTCTGGCTGTGGGCGCGAAGGGTCAGGCGCTATGGTTCCCAGGGTATGTGAGTTATCGGTCATCAGTGGAGTAGTTTTGGTGGGGTACCACCTCTGTGTGGCATCGTCCTTGTGGCAAATTGCATTGGCTGTGAGTGATCTCTTATAAATTGCTTAACAACAACAAATTTAAACTTAAACTGCACCCCTCCCTCCACCCCTCCCTGCTCCCCTGCAAGACGGATTCCCAACTACCCGCCACCCCAACAATGCAGAGTGCTTCATTCCCTTAACAGTACTTGCGTGCGGGAGGGAGTGAAGTCCGAGACGTCCCTTGAAGTCCCCTAAGCCCCAAATGTATGTAGCAGAACGTGTATCAACGTGTTTCCATTGTAGCGTCCCAGTCTCTGATCATAGCCAACCGGCCTGGTTTAGTTGCTTGGTACTGTTCGTGTTTGGACATCAAGTCTCGGTGCCCCCGTCCAGGAAGTCCCTCCGTTGGTGGGTGACCTCCACTGCTCGATGCGGCCCAGCTTCACCTTCCGGCCTCCTCATGTGGCGTGCCTTGTTCCTCGCCGTCGCTCTCTCGTTGAGTGAGGCCTCCCCCATCGGATGTCGTTGTGGCTGTCTCGCCGGTCGTCGTGAGCTTCCTACCTGTCGCCAGCCCTCAAGCCAGTCGTGTGCCTCCTCAGGCGCATCAAAGAACCAGGTCTTACCATTAGCCACCACCCGCAGCTTTGCTGGAAACAACATTGAGTAGGTGAGTTCTCTGCGCCTAAGTTCTTTTTTTACTTCAAGGAAGCTCCTTCTCTTCCTGGTGACTGCTGCTGTGTAATCCGGGAAGAAGGAGACCACCGAATTCTCTACACGCAGTGGTGGGGCCACCCGTGCCGTCTGCAGAATGGCATCTTGGTCGCGGAAGTTGAAAATTCTAGCCAAGACGGGTCTTGGGGGAGCCCCCTGGCTTGGGCCTGCCCCCGGGTACTCTGTGAGCCCGTTCGACCGAGAAAAAACTGGATAGTCCTCTCGGCTGGAGCCGTGTCTTGATGAGCTCTTCCACGTATAGGTCCATCGCCGGTCCCCCTTCACTTTCCGGAATGCCCGTAAGTCTGATGTTATTTCGCCGTGAACGTCCTTCTTGGTCATCAAGCTTCGCCGCCATTAGCTTGTTTTCCGCTTCTAGCTGACTAACTTTCCGCTGCAGGGTGGTAGTGTCTTTAGCGAGGGAGGCCGTTACCTTTTCCACCTCGGTTACCCTCGTGGCCATTTTCTGAAAGTCAGCTCTGAGGAAGGAGACGTCCGCTGAGATTGATCCCACTGTGGTCTGGACACTGGTGAGGGCGGACATAATGTCCTGTAGTGTGACTTCGGACTGGCCCTCCTGCGTGGATGTCGTTTCTTTGGAGGTCGTCTTATCAGGCGGGGCCGGGGAGTCTTTAGAGTAGGCATATTTGTCTATTTTGACCTGCTGTGTCGTGCGCTGGCCTCTGCCCCCCATTGGGATTTGGTCAATAGGCAACTCGGTGCCTGATCGGAGCGCAGAACGGTATTCGCCGCTGCCTGCTGTGTGATTGTGCGTCACACTCGGCCTTTCGGTTTTCCCGCTGCGTGATGTGAGCAGTGTCAGTGGGGGGGGGGGCAGTAGTGTGGGCCCCTGGCCCAGCCCGGTTGCGACCCGAGAGGTCGTAGTGCCCCGCGTTGGTCAGCTTCTCCTCAAGCCCCTGGAGCCAGGCGCGGGTACCACAGTGAGGGTCTGGCCAGCAGTGTCTCCGTGATTGCTCGGCGTGGTACCGCAATCGATACCACGTAGCGTTAGTTGCGTGTTGCCTGTGGTCTCAGGGCCCCTGTGCGCCCACGTGTAAAGAAGCCAGGGCTTGCCTCATATTTCTATATTGTGCGCCAGTTGTTGTGTTAGCCCGCCCTATTCTGTGGGCTAGAGTGGCGCCCCTCTGTCCCTGTACCTCTGTGCGTGAAAGATGGCGGTCAGCCGCGCACGGCCACTCCGGCTCGATTCCTCCGTCGCCGCTGCTCTTATTGTATCTCTTGCCTCCGGGGGCAGCACCGGGGGCCGCACCGCTTCTCAGGCTCACTGCCGGCAAAGCCGCCCGCTGCCGGTCGGCCGCTCCGTCCGTCTGCCGGTCTGATTACCGCACCCGCCGTCTGCAGTGCGGCCGCCGCGACCTGGGCGCTCTCCCGCTGGATCGTTGTGCGAACCGAGGCCGCTGCTGCAGTTAGGCGAGTAGGCCCCACCACGGACGCGCCTCCGGAGATACCCTGCATATATAGTCCAGCCTCTGACTGCAGTCGGCGGGTGCTCAACACGTTCCGATAGGTGATTTCAGCCCTTGGGGTCAGTTTCGGATGCGGATTGTGCGTCGGATTACTGGGGGACTTCTCGGTGGTCTCGGAACTCCTCTAGGCTGCGGCCATTTTGCGCGGTCGCCACGCCCCCTCTCAGCAAACTACCTGTAGATGGGTCGTGCTATGCATCAAAATCTGCTATGCACTGGCCTAAAAGCGACTTCCTGTAGGCTTGCACACTCATTCCACCAGAACTAAAGCAGCCACCACTGCGTTAACACATGCAGTTCCAGTCCTCGATATCTGCCAGGCAACAACATGGGCTTCCCTGCACACATTCACCAAACAATACTGTCTGGACAGTCAGGTCCACAGGGATGAGAACTTTGCCTGCTCGTTCCTGCAGGGCTTTCTCGATTGAAATTGGTTTGCAGATGGTATTGCTTGGTTATCTATTCTAAGGTAAGGAATCTGTGGCTAGAAGCCTCCATCAGATGAACAAGTTACCTATCTTTGGTAACGCTAATGCCTTATCTGGTAGAAACTATATCTAGTGGCAGATTCCTTACTGACACACCAATACTCCCCACTCTGCGAACAGATTGACCCCTTTCAGGGCTCTAGTTTTACACACCAATGATCAGTTTTCTTCATGGCTCTCCGCTTCTGGTGTGGAAAGTCGTGAAAAGAAACTGACTTACACATGCCTGTATGGTGCCTATATGAGTACCGCAACGTCCCTTCCGGTGTGAACGATGCCAACGATGGACGCGGAGCCGATAGACGCCGCCTACTGGCGCAGGGGTACTCCTCATGAAAACTCTTCCGTATCTAGTCTGACACCTGGGGAAACTCTAAAGTAAGGAATCTGCTGCTAGATATAGTCTGTACCAGATAAGGTGTTACCGAAGGTAAGTAGCTTGTTCATTAATGACACTCCGTCTTATAACAATTAATTCAAGATTAAGCCATGCTTGCAAGCCATCTTCATGCCTATGACAACATAAGACCAAAATCCGAATAGTCCGGATTTGTTCTATATCCTGAATTGCGTTACTCCTCAGCTCTTGTCCCACTGTCCCAACTACCTTGCACATGGTGGTCTGCTCACCTCTCGGAAGTAACCAGTGTTACCACAGCTGTGATCACCTTTGATCGTTAAAGCCTCATTTTTTCTTTTCTTTTAGAAAGTACATCAAAGCACCTTATAAGTCATTTGCAAACACATCTGCATGGCTTCTGCTGAACATGAGCTGTCAGTTTCATGATTGACCAATGCTCAAGTCTCCCTATTGTCAAGCTAGTAGTATTTATAGGGTTGTGAATGCCTATCTGTTATAAAAATGCCCAGTACCTTTGATATACTTCAGTGCCACTCGCTTGCCAAGGCACTTAGATTTTCAGAAAATTGAAAAAGAAAAACTGGAGGATGTTCCTTCACTGGCTGGCCGCATTCATTTTGAGTTAGCCACTCCGCATTTGTGTGCCACCATTTTGTCCATCTCCAGCCTTTCATGCTTTCGTTTATTAATAAAGCTAGTCTCCTAAAGGTGTATATTTCTCAATGCAAACTGAACCATTTCTCCTGATTAAGCTTTCTAGAAGAAAAGGTTAACATAATTTTTTAACTACCTGTGTGGTCTAGTTTAGGTAAAGAAAACTTATATCTTTGTAATATCACTGTTACGTAGTGTAACTGTCACACCAGCCTCCTCTCACCCATGAACTCCAGAAAACTGGTACCATTTCAGGTACTTCTGCGATTCCCCTGGCACCACCTCTGACATCCCCCCCACCCCACAATGCTGCCTTCTACAACTACTGCAAGCTGCTGTATTGATAACCCATGTGCCCCATCTTAATGTGATGTAAGAGCCCTTTTCAAACCATAGGAATGAGAATATTGCTCCCACCATATTGTTTGGATGTTGTCAATGGAGATCACCTGATCTTGCTCCTGCTCTGTTGTAGTTTGATGGAAACAAACATAAAACTAAGTCACCAAATTCAAAAAAGAAATAAACATTTACATCTATCTTAATTAAATAAACCTACATAATCAAAAATTGACCTAGGAACCTAACTGTCCCTAAAATGAAGAGAACAAAATGCCCTGGTTTTGAAACAAACCTATCTTTATTTCTTCTTCTGCATCCATCCCAAACTCTGAATTAATAATTCTTATGGATAAGCCTAAACTTCAACGACTAACTTGCAAGTCTTCATGAGACGCACTTGCTTTATCATTCGCTCAAATTTCATCAGAAAATTTACCAGTGACTTCAAGTTGTGATTCCTGGAGCTCCACAGACTTTTTCTTTCCCTGCAAGTTTTCAGATGTGAATTCTCTGAATGAAGATAAACTACCCTGCAGTAGTCTTTTTTTTTTTTTTTTTTTTTTTTTCCTGTTGCCCAAAAAGTGAAGGGTAGTTGCTGAGTTTATTAGGAGTATTAACCAGCATGCTGTTCAATAAAGTCAAAATCTAGTGAGATGTGTGGTGTCTTTTTGATTTAGTCTGAGTAGTTAACTTTGTTACCATGTTTGGTTTGCAGTGTTAATGTTGCCTCTGAACAGTGGTTGAATGAGAGATGCTCATTTTCAACTTGATGCTGGGATTATGTCGTTTAACCTCTACTTATGTGCGGTCTTGGTTCGATCACCGTTGTGCCCTGATGATGGTTTTGGAAAATAGGGACCCCTACATGCAAATTGTACTTGCTAGCCGTAGGGAAATGAACAATTCGGGAAGAAAGGCACTAAAGCAAGTGTATAACTCTCAAAACAGTTTTCTGGGCAACACAGCAAAATATTTTTTAACAATAAACAAAGTGCATCATTTCAAAAAGAGAAACATATAACTATTGACGTATTTATTATTTTTTATTTATATCATGATCTCTATAAACAATACATTCTTTTTTGTTTTATACAACAACACAATCATGTATCCATGAGAAACAAATCAATGATAATCCATTTCATTATACAGTCTGGTCTGATTAAGTGGGGAGATCCAATATCACTGTAGATCGTTGGAAGGCTAGCGGTAGATGGGGGCTACGCGCGTTTCGGCATGAGTGCCTTCATCAGGGGACCGTCTCAACTTTCACTGCATGGAACACATGGTAGACAATAATAAGGATATATATGCACATATGAATCGGTTGCCCAAAAATACTGATAGATATATTTATGACGTTTAAATTTAAATCGTCCTACTTTATCGCGTTAGGTATAGGTGGGTGGAGAACCTGGAGGTACATGAAATTAAAGAATTGGGATTAAAAAACATGTGCCACAGCTAGCTATGATGGGCATATGTATTGAAATTGTATAGCATACTGTATTTAAGACAGTTACCTTATACCCAGGTGAATGAAAGATAGATTTAAAAACAACCACAGTGACGTGAGTTAAAAGCTTTGTGCAGTCTTATTTGGTGAACTAAACGTGCAACACTCGTGATGTTCCAATCGGTGACCATAGTTTTATGCATGAAGAAATAATTGCATAAAAATAGGTTTACCTATTACTGTATATGAGGAGGGCTACTGAGAATATAGCCGCAAGTATGAATCCGAATCTTTCAATAGGATTACCTATTTTGATTGAAAGTAGGACAAGAAGAAAAGGATTTGATATAAACACATAGTAAAAATATATTGCTCTTAATCGGTACCTATTAATGGCCATAATGGTCAATAGTACCTGTGTTTAGATTCGACCCAGTCTTCTATAGAACAGAATTGTTCCAGTTCCTGTCCAATATGTACCGGTAACGTCTAAATGCCAAAATTTCTGGGATTCTGATGGCAACTCCTATAAATGCTGCCTAGATGTAAAGACTTATTTGATGTATTAATTATCTTGCTGAGAGAGTAAAGGAACACTTTTACACTAGTACTTGACAAATACGCATTGTGAAATCCAAATTGCATACAGCTAAATAATTTTTAATTAGACACTATATTTAATAAATGTCTCATTAGCTTAGAGATAATATATTTATATTCGATGTTGTTCTCCTACACTTGTATCAATAAATATATATATCTAGGAGATGTTGGTTTTTCCTCGTAGGGATTACAGCGGTACTCACAAGTTTAGTGTACTGTTCTTGTCTTCACTGAATAATACTCCTCAGCATTGATTGTAGTAGGAATTTCATGTGGATGAAAAGTTTTAAATTGGCATGCTCAAATTTTCACGCTGGAGGTATGGAAATCTGGTGACGTCACAGATAACACTAAGTTATTTAAAACAATCCCTTATTTTTAGTATCCTCTTTTGAGACATTTTTAAGATTTCTATTTTTGCGATATGCAAAAAGTGGTTTAGGTATTTTGTCTTGATGCTCCTTGTTAGTGTTTAATATATGCCAATTGGAGCAGATTATCTGGCTTAATTTGTTCATTTAACATTGAATGACGTGTAACAAAAACTAGTTCCGAGGTGTTCTTTTTATTATTATTGGTTAAGAGGTGCTGCCTGTCATAGTATCTAGCCCGTTTATAAGAGTCTCTTACTAGTCTATGAGGGTAGCCTCGTGTCAGGAATTTGTCTTTCATTACAACTGCTTTGGCATTAAAGTCCTCAATACTGGTACAGTTACGGCAGAGCTGTAAAAATTGACCAAAAGGTATACTGTTCTTTTGGGATGCGGGATGGAAACTGTCATAATGTCAAAGTGTTACGAGCTGTGGGTTTGGTGTAAAGGTCTACTGCCAACTGTCCAGTTGCATGCTTGATGATGATATCCAGAAATTCTATCTGAATATTGCTGAAATTCGATGTGAAATGGATGTTAAAATCGCATAGATTCAGCCATGATAAAAATTCTGCCATAATGTCCTCAGTGTCCACCCATATAAAGAAAATATCATCTATGAAGCGCGACCACTTCATAACTGACTCGTAAAACGGGGCTATTTCATTGTAGATGAATTTATTTTAGAATTGGGCCATGTAAATATTAGCGACTGGGGGGGCACAAGAAGCGCCCATACTTACGCCCTTTACCGGTTTGTACAATTGGCCTTTAAATTCAAGCACATTTTCCTCAAGGACTATTTTGAGGCATTCAATGATGTTCTCATCACAATCAACACGCATTATTTGAACGAACCATTTAACTTCCTGTATAGCTCCTTGAATGGGTATGTTGCTATATAGACTTTCGATGTCTAGTGTGACCAGCCATTGGAGTTCAGGATTAAATGGAATGCCCTCCAACAATTTGATATGTCTTGTATCCTGGACATATGCTGGTGTGCGATTAACATGAGGACGAAGAATTGCATCCAAGTATTTAGACACTGGTTCAGTGATAGAACCTATAGTAGTAACAATAGGTCTAAAGGGTGGATTGGTTTCACTTTTATGAATTTTGGGCACACCATACAGGCTGGCCATTATAGGATGTTGTATATTTATGTAAGCATGCTCCTCGTCACATATGTCCTTCTCTTAGTGCTTTATTTGTTAGCCGTTGGATTTTGCATTTGATTTTGTCTCTTGGATTCCTGTTGATTTTGACATAGAATTTAGTGTCATTTAGCATTTCTTCCATTTTGGATATATACATCGAGGTGTCTAGTACAGCAATGCCACCTCCTTTGTCACAACTTTTTATAGTGATTTCCAAGGTTTGTTTCAGGTCTAAAAGCGCTTTGTATTCATCTTTATTGATGTTAAATGGTGTTCTTGGGACATATGTAGTAGCTGAGGTCAATTTCTGGACGACCACCTGCTCAAATATCCTTATTTCAGGTGGTATTTGTTCTGTGGTAGGGGTGAAAGTAGATTTTAATGATAGACCTGATTTATTAGTTTCTGTAGGGAAATTAGTTAAATTGATGAAAAAAGACTTAAGGCGGATTTCCCTGAAAAATGAAATCAGGTCTCCAAATAACTCAAACTTATTTATGCCCGAATGTGGTACAAATGTCAATCCTCTCCTCAATAAAGAGTAGGTGGCCGGAGTCATATTAGAGGTACTCAAATTGAATATGGGAATTTCCTTCTTTCCCTCCAATAATGGGCATTGCGAGTTACCAGGTATTGATTCTGGTTGGTCTGTTGATTTCCCCGGAACCGGGGTTGGTATTGTGGCCGCCAATTGCCCGTTCTCTGGTTGCGCCTGCCTAAAAAAGGTTGGCTTGTTTGATGTATTCTGGGTATATAGCGGCTATTTCTGGAGTCAAACTGATTTGGTATCCCCTCATTGTCAGAGTCTGACGTGTCAGAAAAAGTAGTCACTTTCCTGTTATGTTGTCTATATGGTTGTTGTTCCTGTTGTGCCATATCTGATTGGGTATAATAGTTTTCTGACAAATATGGGTATGTATTTTCATGACTGGAAAACCTAATATCTTTTGTAAGTTTGTCTGTCTTGCGCTTAGTTAAGTAGTCTGTATATGAATTCATTTCTGCGTCTATGTCCTCTAATTTTTTCTTTGCTTCGTCTAATGCTGATGTGTTTTTAATTTTATTCTCTAACTCAAGAATTTCTGTAATTAGTTGTTGTAACATCTCTTTAGCAGTTTCCACGATCAGCATCATTAGGTCTCTCGAGCAGCGGTTAGCGATCATAGACCATTTTTCCAGAAATTGTTTAATTTGCACAAACAGACCAGGGATATTTTTTACTCTGAGCCCTTGAGGAATGACACCAGCATGCAAATATTCCAGCATAAATTGCCCATGCAATTCAATTCCTTTTCGTTTTTTTCTTAAGTGCCATTAATTTATTTAGGTCCTCATTCCTATCAGGGTTAGTTGTTCCAACCATAGATGCAAAGTCTTCATCCGAGAAGCCAAAAGTTTGGAGATTGGCCATAGTCTAATCAAGTCCAGAATGCAGTGGTAACTGGTGTAACGATGAAAGTGGAAGAGATAGAGTTTTTAAAAAAGAGGTGAATATACAGGGATATATTATGAGGTGTGAATAACGTATATTAAATTAGTGACCTTAAAATACAGATTTAAGGAAAGGTTCAAATAATAGTACCACCCAAACATATACTTAACATTGATAACAGGGCTAGTATAGCCTATTAAGAAAATCCCCTCACAGACAGGCTGCGAGAATTATAGTTTTGGAAAATAGGGACCCCTACATGCAAAATGTACTTGCTAGCCGTAGGGAAATGAACAATTAGGGAAGAAAGGCACTAAAGCAAGTGTATAACTCTCAAAACAGTTTTCTGTTCAACACAGCAAAATATTTTTTAACAATAAACAATGTGCATCATTTCAAAAAGAGAGAAAAAGAGAAACATATAACAATATTGACGTATTTATTATTTTTAATTTATATCTTAATCTCTATAAACAATACATTATTTTTTGTTTTATGAAAAATAGTTAAAACCATCAATACAACAACACAATCATGAGAAACAAATCAATGATAATCCATTTCATTATACAGTCTGATTAAGTGGGGAGCTCCAATATCACTGTAGATCGTTGGAAGGCTAGCGGTAGATGGGGGCTACGCGCGTTTCGGCATGAGTGCCTTCATAAGGGGACCGTCTCAACTTTCACTGCATGGAACACATGGTAGACAATAATAAGGATATATATGCACATATGAATCGGTTGCCCAAAAATGATGATGGTTACATGGATTGTTAGCACCAAAGGTCCAGAACATTGACCTGCGATAGGGAAACTAGTATGAATTCAGCAACCATTGCAGCAAGCTGTTTATCTGCTGAATTGTCCTTGCCTTTGTATGAATTTAACTGTTTTTAGCCCTGAGTTTGTAACACTGTTTTCTACTACTCTCATTGAGCACGTGTGCGGTTTTAGGCTACAATCACATTTTCCTCATGTTGTAATCTAATGCATGTTTTGAGGAATGATTATGGTAATCTTAACTGAATAATTATGAAAAATCCCATTTTTCAGAGTCTCCTCTGAGTTTCTATTGGTTCTGTATCCAATTAATTTATTGGAAAAACACTGCTGGTTCTAATTGATTACTATATAACTAACAACCAGTAGATTAAAGTGACCTCCTCAAGGAGTTCTCCTTAATTACGTTTGCCTGTACCATTATTCCTAGAGGGATGGAGGGTGGCCAGGCCTGTTTTATTTTTTTTAATTCTTATGTTGTCCTAGTGCTCAATTTATTCAGCTTGTAGGCGTCCAGCCTTCCACAGCTTCAAGGAAAGGTTTTGTAAAGGGGTGGTCAGCGTAGATCCAGTAGAGGAGGATCTATATGACAATATTTTATACGCACATACAATAAATCTGCATACTGTGTATCTAAATTGTATGTAAACCGTTTATCCTAAATAATGTAATTGATCTAGCCCTCGTGGACATAGTCTAGTTTAGATTTCTGTGGTTTATTCTAGGTGTGTATTGGCTGTATCTGACTGCAAGTTTTCACTGTGGACTCTTTGGGTACCTAGAAGGGGTGTTAAAAGTGGATCACAGAAGAGAGGAAGACCCACATATTGCTGTTGTGACTGGAAAGAAGATGATAGTTAACTTTCCCCTTTGTTGCAGACCTGGTGACCAGAGATGCAAAGTATTTACAAGCTAGAGGATACAACCATACCTATTTTAACATAAAACAAATAATTTATATTTGATCTTCACCAAGATCTGGTACTAGCATTCCTATTGAACAGGTAACGGGTATTCTGAATGGAGAAATGAAGAAGAATGTTCTTTTATAGTAACAGCTATAATTCTTTTATTGTCTAATTCACATGCCTTGCATCCATGCACGTTTTTTGCCATTTATAACTAAATGCTTATGGTCTATTACATGTAACCCTAGTGCCACACTGTTGTTTGATAAGCTCATTAAATAAGTAAATACTAGATAATCTATATTTGCATTAGTCTAAGCCAGGAAAGAATGGGTGCAAGGCCTTGGTTTCCTTTCTCCAGAGAGTAAGGCCAATGCAGGATTTCACCAACCTTGCTTCACAAAGCTAGAAGTCTGGAAACTTTGACCCTGGAAAGAAAATTCATGCTTTTCATTTATAATATACAGGGACTTACTGTGTCTGAAAAGGATCTGTTTAAAATAATCACTTTTTTCTAAATGATAGGCTGTGAGTGGATTATTTTGACTGCCGTTGTAACTAAGTCATTCGGCAAACTTTGAAATCAGATTACCCCTTCAGTGAGGGCATCGAAAACATATTGTTGTGTAGGCTTCAGGTTTTGTGTCGAATAATTCATGTTTGTGATACTTGTAGATGATCAAGAGGCTAGAAGGAAGAGCATTGTCACTCTTACTCGTTATGTCCACAGGTGAGCGGAAGTGTGATGAGTATCTACAGCGGGGACTTTGGGAATATCGACATCAAAGGAAATATTCAGTTTGCCATTGATTATGTGGACCGGTTGTTGGAGTTTCACATTTTTGTTGCCCAATGCAAAGAGCTGGCTGTGGCGGATGTCAAGAAGAACCGTTCCGATCCGTAAGTGTAACTAAGATCAGCTTTTTTGTTTTGTTTCCTAAGGTTCTCACCACGTAAAAGTGACTTTTTGTGATCTACTGTTCTTGGCAGCTGTACGTTTTTTTTGTAAGTCACATGTACGTTTAAATAAGAGGAATGTTACTTTTGGTTAAGAAATAAGTCGATCTCTATTTCAAGTCTTCATTTTGACCTCTAGAATACGAGGGGATGTGCTAATTTTTAGGAACTAGTGGTAGAAGGTTAAATGAACCATTTAATGTTAGCCAAGCCCAGTTGCAGGTCCTAGTTTTAGTTTATCTTTCCATATGATCAGTTTGCTTTTGATATCCCTTTCTGTGGAGAGACTCTTGTGCACCCCACCCCACAGGCAGCAAATGAATAACTTAGGCTGTTGACTCAGGGTGATGGATCCTGAATACAGTTTCTTCAGTGTCCTTGGGTAAATCAAAATGATTCACCAGGGAAGCCACTGGATTTCATTCCACTCAAGATGGCAAATTGAGTAAATGGTTCTACCACTAAATCCCCTCTGCCTGGTTGTCCCCAAGACTTGCGCTGGCACAGTCGGAATGAGGTGACTCTCCTAACCAGTTGCATTATCACTAAAGAGCCCTGAGACCAATGTTGATTAGAAGTCAAATCGAGCAGAGTACCTTGAATTGAACCCTCAGTTTCACTAGGAACCAATGTAGATAGTGTTGTCGAGCCTCCAACAAATGACCAAATTTGTGGACACCACACGTCAGTCTGACCAGCAGTTTCTCTGCCATATTTTGAATTCATTGAAGCATATATATTCCTTACTCCATCAGGCTTAGGTACAATCGAATGCAATAGTACAAATCAGAAGGTACATGCTGCAGTCACCTGTAGTTAACAGGAATGAAGGGAAGGATTTTCCAGAGGAGACATAGTTGCAGAAAACAAGCAGACCAAAACCGTTTGGCTACATATTGAAAGCACGCTCAGGATCCAGTTATGAATGGTAGTCAAACATACTTCCAGATGGCAAGTAGAGCCAATAGAAGTCAGATCCACTGAAAGCATTCACTTTTTGTTTGCTTTGGAGAGAATGTTAAATCCAGGGTGAGCAACGGCGACAGCAGATGCGGTGCTCACGGGTGCGGGAGGCTTGCGCATGCCCATCACGAGCCGGGGCTCCGGCCTGGTTGCATGCCGCCTCGAGGCCCGGGAGAAGGCCTACACGGGACCTGCCCGGGTGGAAAGAGCGAGGTCCCTTTCCTACCACCACTGCTGTGGGAGTGGAGATTCTTCCGGCTACACACAGGTAGCTTAGTCCAGGGAAGCTCCCATACCGGGGGAGCAGAGGGAAGGTCGTGGGCCTTGAGAGAAGGAGACAAAGCAACCTGGGTGGCCAGTAGCAATATGTAAGAGCAGCCCTACACCCGACAGTGGGCCTACTTAAAAGTAGCAGTAAACTCCCAGAATATTGAGGGGTGAACGAAGCGGAGCAGGCCGCACCTGTGGCCGACGACGCGGATGGGAAAGTGATCTCTTACCTGGACTGCCGGGCATAACGTCACACCCGAGGGGAGAAGTCAGCAAACAGAAGCTATCACGGACCCTGGTGGAGACCCCACCGGGCACGACGTCACAGATCGCAGGGGTAGGAGAAAGGAACCATATAAAGCGCAACTTCATCTACCGAGGCAACCTAGGGGCAGGGAGCTGCTGTGAGGAATACCAATCTGTTGCGCTTCTGGGGTAGGAAATGGCAACCTCAAAACCCCCACCAAGAAAGATGGCAGCATAAAGGACTTACTCACCAAGCCTACCCCCAAAAAACCACCGGGACGCGACACTAGCCCCAAGAAGACACTGGGAGACCGAGATGAGGAAGAGGCCCCAGTGACAAGAACCTACCTGGAAACCCTCTTTGGAGTGCTGAGGTCTGACTGCGGCGCTAAAACAAGATATAGCAACTGAGGTTAAAGAGATCCGGAGAGACACAGGCGACATAGGCCATAGAGAAGACTCTCTGGAACAAATGGGGGACGCAAGAGAAGAAGAGCTGGATGCTCACTGTAGAGAACTCCTGGACCTTCAAGAAAAGAATACCGAGCTCCAGTACCAGATTGAAGACCTTGAAAACGGATCCAGGAGAGGCAACATACGTATAAAAGGTGTCCCATTGTAGGTGATGGCGACTGGGCTGGAGGCGTACGTCTGTTGACTCTTCCACCATGTGGCCCCCACCCTGGCACCGCAGGACATCATCTTGGACCGCACACATAGAGCTGGCCGTCCCGCAAGGTCGCCCGGGATGCCACAAGATATTCTCACATGCCTACATTGCTACATCCAAAAAGAAACAATTATGATGGCAGCCAGAGACCGCAACACCATAGACTTTGAGGTCACTAAGGTATGGCTATACCAGGATCTATCCCCCATCGCGCTACAAAGACAACGCCAACTAAAACCCCTCACTGAGCTCTTGCAAGGGAAGGGAGTTCGATATAAGTGGGGCCACCCTTTCCTCCTTACCTTTGTGTGGGCCAACGAGACCCGCTCTGTCCGCAACCTGGAAGAAGTGAAGGACCTGATAGAAGCAGACAATCCTACATCCAGTGACACGCCAGAAAAGGACAATGACTCACTAAAAACGGCCAAGAACCGGGATCAGTGATCCCTCCGATCAAGAGGGAAAAAAGTGACTAAACCGTTGGACACAGAAAGCCGAACAGAAAGGGAAGCACTGCTGAAACAGCTGCAGAACCAGGAGGCATTGGAGGAGCCGAACAGTGACCTAAGGGGGGTTGGGGAATGGCCGAGATGGCAACACCATAGTCAATAAACTCATCGACCTCCCTGAGAAAAAACGTAGAACCGAGGATGTACCTCTACCTTGACACATCAGATGGCTGGCAGGACGGCGGGGTGCATAGACCAGGACTCGGCTGAATCCTACGGTGCACCGCCAACACCACGGACCCTGCTTCTCATGTGTTGGATGATTTGGATGGGGAATCTATGTCTAGTCTCTGATTAGTATTTTTTATCCTTTGTCTCTTATCTTTTGTCTTCTTTCTATCTGCAATTTTCAACATTTCCTGTTGTTGCTCACTTGGGGCTCCTTATTGTTTAATTCCCACTGGGAGGCCTTAAGATGGCTGTGCACGGACTCACCACAAACACAACACACTTATTTGAGGAATGGCCAGAATAGGTAGTTATAATGTTAGTGGGCTTAATGCTCCAGCAAAGCGGCTGGCACTCCTGTCCATGCTAAAAGAATCTAAATGCGATATCTTCTTAATACAAGAAACGCATCTGATTCCAGCGGACTGGCGGCGACTGAGATCTCGCTGGTTCAACCGCCAGTATTTTTCCGCAGGGGAGGGGAAAAAGGTAGGGGTGGCGATCCCATTAGCCACGCATTTTGAGGGTAAAGTTACACATACATAAGTTGAAATTCCGGGTCGCCTCCTGTCACTTTTGTATTACATACGGGGCCCATTCCATAACCATTGCTAACATTTACACTCCCAACGAACAACAAGAACCCTTTGTCCTAGATGCAATAGGACAGGTGATAGAAACCACAGACACACACGCACTCATAGGTGGGGACTTCAATCTGGTAATGGATGCAGTACTGGACTGATCGGCACAGAGGGTGGGCAATACAGGCGCACTATCACCACAGGGACAATGCCAATTATTTTTACACAATCTCATAGATACCTGGCACAAACACCATCCGACAGAGATCCTACTCCCACTATTCGGCAGCACACCAAACACATGCACGAATTGACGTTTTTTCACCACCAGCTCCTTAGACTACTATATCCAGGAGGTAGACATTGGAGCTGCAGCATTATCAGACCATTCCCCCGTATATATCGAATTGAGCGTTCCTACATCCAATCACAAGCATCGCACTTGGCGTCTGAATCTTAAAATACTTACATACAAGGCCGTAATCTCGGAAACTACAGAAGCACTGAAGGCCTTCTTGGAAGTAAACGATACACCTGACACCCCAATTGCTCTCTTATGGGATACTTTAAAGGTGGTCATACGGGGACATATAAACATCGTAGCCCGTTACAACAAGGAGAGACTGGCGAAACGGATTACGCTAGAGGGGAGGGTCAAAGAACCGGAGGGCATGTATAAAAGAACAGGGACACATCAAGCACGTCGCTAGCTTACTACAGCCTGAAAGGAACTTAAGGCCCTAGACATGGATAGGGCAGAATATGCCCTACTGTGGATCAAACATAAATATTATATGGGGGGGGGGGAGGAGGACAAGGCCGGCCGCCTTCTGGCCCAGAGACTCCGAGCACGGACGAATAGTCAGAGGGTGACCGCAATCGTGAATGCACAAGAGGATATGCTTGAACAGGATGATCTGATAGCACAAGAGTTTCAACACTTTTACAGAGAACTATATACGGCGGAAGATTACTCGGACGCTGAAATAGAATCCTATCTGAGCCGAACACCAATTGATAGGTTGGATCACCAAAACGCCCTTGCTCTAGTGAAAGATATTCATATGAATAAGGTACTTACTGCAATAATCCCACCTTCCGTCTGGGAAGGCTCCTGGACATGACGGCTACCTCCCAGAATTTTAAAAACTATTTGCCTCTGCCTTGGCTCCTATCCTTACTCGGCTATATAATTCCTTCAGCCACAATGAGACTAGCTACCATTACGGTTATACCCAAACAGGGCAAAGATCCAACTCAATGCGTGGCATATAGACCCATTTCATTACTTAATGTTGATGCGAAACTTTTTACCATGATCCTCGCTTCGCGCCTAGCCGCAATGATGCAAGGCCTTATTGACCCGGATCACGCCAGCTTTATCCCGGAGCGCAATTGCAGCGACAATACAAAGCGAATAAGCCACTTATTAGACAAGGTCCAACGAACTAAGATACCAACATTCTCCATGGATGCCGAAAAGGCAATCAATAGAGTACATTGGCCATACCTACAAGCAGTCCTACGGACTGTAGGCCTAGGATCCCGATTTATAGGGGGGATCTTGGCCGGGTATGCAAAGCCTCAGGCAATGGTTCGAGTCAACTGGACAATATCCCAGCCCTTCCGCATCGAACGGGGAACTCGACAAGGCTGCACTCTGTCCCCGCTCCTATTTGCATTATATATGGAGCCATTTGCGGAACGAGCAAGGGCAAACGCGGAGATAGCGGGGATGAGGATGGGAGGTAGGGTCAATAAGTTAGCATTATATGCGGATGACGTCATGGTGATACTGGCGGACCCCCTCTGCTCTCTACCAAAGCTCGTCCTAGAGGTGGAGGCATTTGGAGCAGTATCTGGCTTCAAGATCAACGCACAGAAATCGCAACTCCTGAACCTCACGATACCGGCACCGGACGCAGAGGCTATACGGAGTCTCTACCCCTATCCATGGCGCCAAACGGGGTGACATACCTGGGCCTTCACATGCATCCCACGGTTAGGCAAACGGCAGAGAGCAATTATGGCCGCTTACTAGCAGGCACACGCAGAGAATTGGAAAAATGGAAGGGCCATACGCTGTCCTGGCTTGGGAGACTAGCGGCAATAAACATGACACTTCTCCCCAAGATACTATATGTCAAATAAAAAACTGATGTCCGATATATACACTTTTCTGAATACGTCGCAATCACAAGCTAAAACAAAAGCCCGGGTGAGATGGGAGAGTGTGTGGCGGACAATTCACACAGAAGGAATGGTTGGACATACAAAAACGGGCAAATACAGCAGCATGCTCTGCCACGGGCAAAGGGACACTATTACAGATAGCCCATTACTGGTACTACATGCCTGAACGCACAGCACACTGGCAACGAGGAGGAGACCCCAAATGCTGGAGGGGATGCGGGGACACCGGGACTCTAACACACCTCCTGTGGCAATGCTCTAGGATACAGAAATACTGGCAGGAGATATTAGATGCTATAGATGATATATTCGACACCGAACTTCCCAGGTTCCCGAGTTATGTTCTCCTGGGTCTCCCCAACCCTTTAACATACCCTCTCGGATCACTGAAAAGACGTGCAATTACATTGGCTTTGTGCGCAGCTAAACAAGCCTTGCTGGGCCGATGGGGCACGGATATGATACCTCGACATACAGACTGGCTTCACAGAATGTGGGATTTATTAGGGATGGAAAAGCTCACAGCGGTAGTGGAAAACCAACTAACACGATTTGATAAGATGTGGGGCCCATGCATTGGCTATCTCAGTAGGGAGTTCAGGGAACTGACATGCCCGATCTACCTTTGCATGATCCGCCTGATAGCAGAAGAAATCCCCCTCACGAAATCGGCCTCAGACACTTAAAGCCTCAATCAATACCATCACTATTCATTAGAATAGTCTCTGTGATTTGTCCCTCATAATAATCGCTAGATAGACCAACCGGCACTCTCCCCTCTTGCCCCTCTATCCTTCTCTATTACAGTCTCTTGAAACACAACTATACTAGACTTTATTCTTTTGCTCTCCTTTCTGCCTCACCGGCCAACGATTGTAGGTGAGTGTATCTGTACTGTATATTATCTTTATGTATCTACAACAAAACAAAAAATGATTTAAACATAAAAGAAGATTCTTCAATCAGCTATAAATTAGATTATACTATGCTTCGTTCAGACAGTGCAGGTAAAGCATCCTGTACCCTGCTTGGCTTCTTTTAAGCAAAGTTATGCTTTGACCTCACATGCCAACGTTTACCTTGGTTTTGCGCATTCATTTACAATTTCTGTTTTTGCATGATTTATTTTTTGGGTTTCACATTAAATACATACATTTGTTAACAATATATGTACATGCACCTTATTTTAATAACTTGTGCATTGCTGTTCTACATATAAAATGCCCCTTAATGCAAAAACATCCAAAATGAGTACCTTAATGGTGTAAGAATAGGCAGTATTTCGAAATCTCACACTGAATTTTATAAAAAAAACACAAAGTACTGTTGTGTTTAGACACATTGGTGTTGGTCTTGGTCCCTTTGTTTTGAGATACTAGAAGGGACAAGGTTCTTGTTTTTCATGTTAGTTTTTGTTTCCTTTGTTTGTTTTTAGTGTCCATGAAGGCTGGAACTAGAAGAAAGAACTGTCCTTTATCTTTCTGTTTGATTATGGGTACATTCCTAGTCTTCTATTCTTTCCACTATGTTTGCTTCCTTTTCCTCACTATTGTCAACGTGTTTCAGCTCTTGATTTGACTGTACTTGTGCATGGTCTTCCTTGGGACTGAAAGTCATCCTTTTGTGGTGAACAGGGTAAAAATGTTATCTGGTCAGGTAAGTGAGATTACCTGGGCTGTGTTGGGTTTTTTATTTCCGCAATTTGATTTTCGGTGCTCTCAATGTATGAAATGTGTTACTGTGTTATTTTTTTTTTACAAAGTGTTGTCTGAATTGAAAATACAATATTTTATTGTAATCATGTGCTTATTCTGAGAGCAAACAAGGATTCTTCACTTATTATTCTAGAGTTTTATTTTGTGGTGTGCTCATTCGGAAATCGGGGGGAGGGAAGGCTGAATCCAGCCAAAGCTATGAATAAGAATGACGAATCTCAGATTAACATGACTAGAGAATCAGGATTTCATTAAAGACGCAGAGTCTAACATTATGCATAATCTTTTATTTGCCACTCCTGAGTAGCCCCTTCAAAGAACTTCAACCATAACAATTCAGAACTGGAATTATAAAGTCAATAAATGTCTCCTGCATAGAACACACAGCCTCTTTTAAATGCAATCCTGCGATAAAAACTTTCCATTTTCTTCTGTTTCAAGATCCATGTTAATCTCACTTCCCCAAGACTGTTATTCTGTAAACAAAAAAACAACTTAAGCGTAAAAAACTCTACATATCAAATCCTGAAAAGAAAACACATTTACCATGAAAAAAACAAAGCTTTTTCATCACATTTTCTTTATTTAACCTCAAAACTTTATGTATCAATTTAATATATTTTCTTTTTTTTATATATATATATATATATATATATATATATATATATATATATATATATATATGGCCCAATTCTCCTCTAAATTAAAAGATTGGCAAGAGAGAGGGCTTTTGGACGAAGAAGAATATAACTATTTGAACACCTCTCATCCAATAACTCCCACCATCTATTTTTTTACCAAAGGTGCACAAGGATCTAACTAACCTGCCAGGCAGACCGATAGTCAGCTCAATTGGAGCACTATTGGAGAACACGTCCAGATTTATAGACATTTTTCTTTTCTCTTATGTGAAAAATTTACCATCTTATCTACGTGATTCCCAAGATTTCCTCAATAGGATTAATGAGCTCTCCTGGAAACCAAACTACCTGATGGCCACTGTGGACGTAGTGTCTCTGTACACTTCAATCCAACATCATGATGGCATGGAGGCCTGCAGATACTTTTTAAGAACACGTTCAGTCTCCTTACTAGAACACTCGGACATGTTTAATGCAAATGATAGAATTTTGTTTGCACCATAACGTTTTCATTTTTAACAACAAGTACTATCTCCAAACCCAAGGGACAGCCATGGGGACATCATTTGCCCCAACCTATGCCAACCTATTCATGGGGCTTTGGGACGCGGAGGTAGTATGGAAAGCATCAAATAAGGAGAAATGGAACAGATAATACTGTGGGTCCGATTCATTGATGACCTTCCTAATATGGGAAGGGGAAAGAGTAGATCTGGAAAAATTTCTAAAATCATTGAACCAGAATACATTTAATCCTCAATTCACCTTTGATATATAAGACCAGGAGATTAACTATCTGGATACCACAGTATACATCAATGGAAATAACAAAATCTGCAGTAAAATGTATAGAAAGCCTACCAGCACAAACAGTATATTGCATGCCAACAGTGGGTACCCCTTACCTCTGAAATGGAGTGTCCCATATGGGGAGTTTTTAAGAGTCAGACGGTGCTGTTCGGAGGAGGAGGATTTTAAACATCAAGCAAAGGAAATGTACAAAAGATTCTTAAAAAGAGGATACCCGGATGAAATTCTGAAAGATGCTCTGAGGAGAGCTGGTGCAAAGGAAAGAGAAATGTTATTAACACCTAACACAGAGTTGAATCAAACCAAAAGAAAAAGTGAACAAGAAGTGAGATTTATAACCAATTTTAACACATCAAGCACAAAAGTTAGAGACATACTCGGGAACAACTGGAAAAATCTTACTCTTGGATGAAGATCTAAAGGAGGTGCTGTCATCAAAACCAAATATTACGTATAGTAAATCACCCTCATTGGGAGACCTTCTGACTAGCTCCTACATGAAACCAATAGATATCCAGAGTAATATAGCAACATGGATACCTGCCACTACACAAGGTTTTTTCAGATGTACGAAATGCAAAGCCTGTAGACATGGCAAGAACAAGAGCGAATACAAAACCTTCTATGGCTCAAATAGCAAAATACAGGAGAAAATCACATGTGAAATCCAATCCGTAGTGTATGTCTTGGAATGCCAATGCGGGATCCAATATGTAGGCTGTACTATCAATAAGCTCAAGTTACGTATATTAAACATCTAAGAGCAATTACAAATAAAGATTACCAATATGCCATGGCAAAGGGAGAAACGTGATGGAAAACCTGAAAACATGACATACTATGGCATCAAACCTGTACAGAAAAAACCAAGAGGAGGGAACACTGAATTAGAACTACGACGTGAGGAGTCGAAGAAGATTCTCCTACTGGGTACGGAAAGCCCAAATGGGTTAAATGCTGATGCAGAATTATATATTCACCTTTAACTGACAACTAAGAATTGTTGGAATGTTAACATACTGTGAAGAAGGTTTGACTCAATGGACAGCTCCACTTTGATACAATCTAAAGATAGAAATACTTATGTCACTAACATGACTTTGAACATTTAAAATGGATGGCTTTTAGATCCTGAAACCTGTGAGCTTGATATATTCTAAATTGTGATATGATGAATTTTTAACATCGTTTATATCTTACAAACTTTTGATGAATTGATTTTTAGAAATATTAATGAAGTTGGGATAGTGGAGATAATCTTGCGATTAGAGGGATTATATGGAATAATATTATAAAACACTAGGAATACGGGGACCCTTCTGTAGAGATTAACGTGTGTATAGTATTTTTCATAAAGGAGGGTGCACCAGAGAGGAAGTCAAAGGCATCAGAGTAACTCCATATAATTTCTTTTATTCTTCAAATATCTTTTTGGATCGTATTCGGGCTGACGGGCCGGCCGACTTAATTAAGCACTCCAGAGTATTATGTCTGGATGTGACCGCATCTGACCCAGGATTGTGGGACCTCGACCTTCTTCGGACTGCAAACCTTTCTAATCCGTGATTGTTGCTCCTTTGGATATTTTGGTCATTACTTTTCGAATATCACGGTTGATTGAGACTGAATATAACAAGGACTGCGGATTCGCTCTTTTCAATTTCCTTTTGGCCGTTATGAGACTTTGTGGATTTCTATTCGTGTACAGGATTGCCCTGACGAAGTTCCATTGCATGGAACGAAACGTGTTGGCTGTTGTCCAGATTGTGACTATATTTGAAGAATAAAAGAAATTATATGGAATTACTCTGATGCCTTTGACTTCCTCTCTGGTGCACCCTCCTTTATGAAAAATTGTTTGACTCTGGATGCCAGTGGAACCACATCGCGGCGGGTTCCGGAGGTGTTTTGCACAGAACTCTGAATTAAACTTGAATAGGGATTAACGTGCGGGACTTATAGTCAGCCGCTTTTGTGCTTTTGTAAAAGTGTGTATAGTATTTCATTAACTAGGCATGTCCTTACTTTCAATTAGATTACTGTTGTCTCTTGCAATATTTATAGCACTTTGCACTTTATGAAGTTGCAGTCCACAACTTGTAATGTTTACAGCACTATGCACTTTAAGTAAATAGGCTGCTATGTTGTCATTTGCAATATCTATAGCACTCTGCACTTTATAAAGTTACAATCTATAACTTGTTAAAGTTTACAGCACTATGCACTTTAAGGAAAGAAAAGCTGCTATGTTTTTAGGATTAAAACATCATCCAGGACTTAAAATAACTCTTCTCATCCTTAAGTATAGTTGAGATCAGTTTTAAAATATGAAAATATGGTCCTTTTAAAGCACAATGACACTTTAAAAATTAAGGTACTGTTTATTGGAACAAGAAGCACTTTAAGTATCAGAGTACTGTTTATGATCATGATAGCACCTTATATAATTAGACTAATAGACTTCTGTTTGATATAACTGATTGAATTTTATCCATTTTTTCTATCTGATTACTTATTGGGAGGCATATTTAACAAGTAGATGGAAGGACAGTGCCCTTAGACATATACTAACAAATTTGAATAGATAATAACTCACGTTTGTCGGAAGAGTCTCCGATTTCTAGATTTTTAAATCGTTAAATCTTTAAATTCCAATGTATTCCCAATCATTACTCTCCTGGATATCCCCTCATCTATTTTCTTACATTTGTATGTATTATATTGTTTAAATATCTTCTTGCACCTTTGCACACCTCCTCATCCCCTGCCCTAATCTAAATGAAGCAAAAAGAACATGTTTAAATTTTATTTAGTGTCAAAACTAAACCTGTATTTTTCTCGCTTTTTGGTAACATTTGACCAAATTTATATTGGGGGTAATTGTTAAACGGGATGTGACCCACAAAATGGTGATTAGTTAAGTTGTGGATAAATGGGTACTTTACCGTGACCGAACAACAATCACAACTTTAACTAAGGTAATGACGTGATGATTAAAAGTACTTAACCGTAATTGGGAAACCACCATTACATAAATTCAAAACTAATGACATGTCACAACCAAACATTAGAAGAATGAAGAATTGAAACTACGATAAGTGGGTCTATCACACATATTTTAGCGCCTCCAATGTATGAAAAGTGCATGAAATGTGAAAAAAAAGAAAAAATGTGAAAATACATGATTTTTTTTTTACTGTGTATGTATCTCTTTAAATTGATAAGGTAATTTTGGAGGGAACTTTCCCTTTAAATGGTTTGTCCACACACATATACTCTATGACCCTGTCGAAGTCTCAGGCCGAAACGTGTAGGTCTCTCACTGCACTGTCGGTGGCTTAATATGAAATAAAGGACTTACTTTGAACCTGCAAGAACCTGGCTGTGCTGTTTTTCTTCCATGCCCTTGGAATGGGGGGCTGCGACTGGTAAAGAAATCTTGGATGTGTATATGTATATGTATATGTGTATATATATATATATATATATATATATCTCCCATTCAAAGTTTGCCCTGAGGCGAGGACACTTCCGACATCAGGATGCTTCAAAGGCATTTATTTAACAAAATCCGGCGTTCACAGTTGGATGTCGATAAGATCCTAATGCGTTTCAGAGCTGGGAAGCTCCTTCGTCAGAGGAACAACTGCTGTCAGCTGAACTGCTTGCAAGCACCATCACGCATGCGTTATTTGTACCTGTTTAGGCTTACAAGTGACGTGATGCGAAAGGCATGCTGGTGACTGTAGTCACACCCAAATCCTCCATACTCCTTTATACCTTTTCCTAGTTCCTGGAGCCCAAGATTCTTTGAGTAACTCTGCAGCCTCCTGCGAAAGTCTCTCAAAAGTACTGGATCCCCTGAAACCCTCCAAACATGGTCCAACATACCGTTTTAAATCAAAGGATGAACTTCCCTTAGCTCGTTTACCAGCATACCCTCTTCTGCTCTCATTAAAAAAGGAACCTCGCAAGTCAATTCCAGCACCGCCGGAAACCATGCCTGTGACACTCAGAAGGGAGTCACCAAAACCAACTGACATCCTTCTCTCCTCACCTTCAGTAATACCCTCTGAATCAAAGCAAAGGGTGGAAAAGCGTAGCCTTTCACATTCAACCAAGTCTGTTGAAATGCATCTATCGCCGCAGCCTCTGGATCTGGCAACCAACTGTAATACCTTTCCAACTGGCAAACAGGTCCACTTCCAATGGACCCCAAACCCTCTGTATCCTCCTGAAATACTCTGTCCCCAGCATCCAGTCACTGTAGTCCTTCACATGCCTGGAATTCCAATCCGCTACCACATTCCGTACTCCTGGAAGGTACTCTGCTCTTAGAGCGATTTTGTTCTTTAAACAAAACATCCACCACTCCTTCGCCACATCCGATAGACTCTTTGATCTGCAACCCCCCAATCGGTTTATGTATGCTACCGCTAAGATGTTGTCCATCTTCATAAGCACCGTCTGACCCTGTAACCTCTCCTTGAAGCTATTCAATTCATACAACCCTGCTGTCAGTTCCAGACAGTTTATATGCTGATCCTTCTCTTTTCTTGACCAAGCACCACCTGTCTCCTGTAGTCCTAGACGAGCCCCCCATCCTAAAAGGCTGGCATCCGTCTCCGAGATAACATCCGGTAGGCAACCAAAAATTGCTCTTCCGTTCCAAACCTCCAAATTGTGTAACCACCACTCTAGTTCTTCTTTCGCTTCCACATTCAACTCTACCTGGTCCCCATACCATAAACCTGCTCTCAATGCATCTGCTTTCACCTTTTGCAATGCTCAATAATGCAGGGGCCCCTGGAAAATTGCTTGAATTGAAGATGAAAATAAACCTAGAATCCTTGCCAAATCTCTCAATGTCAAAGGCATCTTCTGCAGCACTCTCAACACCTCTTTCTTTATCATTTTCACCTTCTTCTCTGGTAACCTTAGCACCTCTCCAACCGAATCTATTGTGAACCCAAAGAACTCCAAGCTCTGTGCTGGTATCAAAATCAACTTTGCTTGGTTTACCACGAATCCCAAATCCTCTAACATATGACTACAACTCTGAGTTGACTCCTCAATTCCTCTGCCTCCTGTGACATCATTAATATATCGTCTAAATACACAATCATACGGAAGCCTCTCTCTGAAGTATGCCACTACTACACTCATCAACTTCGTGAAGCACCAAGGTGCTGAAGACAGGCCAAAAGGTAGGCATTGGAATTGATATAATTGGCCTCTCCACCTGAACTGAAGAAATTTCTGACTGCTTTCCCTCATTGGTACCGTGAAGTAGGCATCTTTCAAATCCAACTTCACCAACCAATCCTGCAACATATTCCTCAGAAGATGAATTCCTGCCATTTTGAAATGTCTGTAAACTAAAGACCGATTCAGACTTCTCAAATTTATCACCGGTCTCCATCCTTTGTCTTTCTTTTCCACCAAAAACAAGGTGCTTACAAAACCCTTCAAATGTTCCTCTACCATACATATTGCTTCTTTTTTAACATCTCCTTCACCTCTAAATTCACAATTTCTACTTGATCTTGACTGAGAACCAATTCTTTTGGTTCCACGATCGGAACTGGTCTTTGAACAAATTCTATTTCGAACCTTTGTACTACATTTAAAACCCAAGGATCTCTTGTAATCCTCTGCCATGATCCTAAGAAAAACCTTAAATGTTCTCCTACTTTTCCTATAGAAGAACCAGAATGTATCTAAATACTCACCTCGAGATCCTGGACCCGACTGACTTCTTCCTCTTCCACCTCTCGTCCTGGGGAATCTTCCTCTTTGAGGGAAGAAGCTTGAGGAACCTTGTAAACCCCTTCCAGTTCCTCTGTTGCTAATTGGGACCTCTGAAAGCCTCGGCCGGCATACGGTCCCCGTCTACCGGCCCTACCAAAAACACCACCAAATACCTTTCTCATGTTTGTTTGCGCCTTTTCCAGCGATGTAAAGGTAGAAACATGTTTCCCAAGACTTAACAAATTCTTCTCCAAAAAGTAAGCCTTTAGGCTCTTCACTAGGCTCCTTATTTTCTATATCTCCCAGCTTTGGATTGATCATCAAAACGGTCTTCCTCCTTTTTGACAACAATCCAGAGTTAGCGTTGCCCAAGAAGGCCATCCCCCTCTGGCTCCAACCACGCAAGAATTGCACGTCAACCTGCTCTCCATTTATGTATGCCTCCTCCCCTATGTCCATAATTTTTGCCAATGGACCCAACACATCTAATAAACGGTCCTGACACTGTTTCAACAACCGTTCTAATCCTTTCCTCGGATCGTTCCCTAACTTAAATAAATAAGATATTAAATCTGGGTCCAGATTTGGGGTATGGCAGACCTTATTGTCAATCTGAGGCCTTGAGCACTCCGCTCTCAAAACACTTCTCACCTCTCTTTCTAAGGGCTTTCTGACCCAATGTTTGATGAACTTAGCCACATGATATAGTGGCCCCCAATCCGCACTTCTAGGGTGCCTTAATTCATAAGGGCTAAACATTTCCTCTCCTAGTGGGTCCTTTAATACTGCCTTAGAGGAAGAGGCTTGATCATTCTTTAGATAGTCATTTAGGTAATCCTCATGATCCACATTAAAAACGTACTTATCGTACATTTTCTCACCTCTCTCCTCATTTCTTTCATCCAAATCCCTATTGTACTCCTCATCGGAGTAATCCTGTGTGCCGCCAAGGACACCTTTCCTTTGCGTGCTGCCAAGGGCACCACTCTTCTTTATAGAGTTAAATCCATCTTTCCCTTTTTTATCCATGTGCTTAGTTTTCCTAGCCCTTTTTGTTGGTCTTTTCTCCCTCCTTTCATTTTCTTCCTCAGTAAAAGACCAAAAATCCTCCTCAGATCTATTCTCCTTCCTTTTCTTGTCCATAACAGTTTCAGCCACCTCTCTTATTGAACTTTTCATCTCACACTGGATCAGTCTCCTTAAACTCTCCTTACTCACTCTACCCTCAACTACCTGCTGACTAACACTAGCTTCCTCTGTAGCCGTTCTTTATTCAAAAAAGAACTACAATGTTAAACACTCCTAAATGATCCAAATTACTCCTCCTAAAAGCTCACTGTTCTCCAAATACACTGTTCGTCCTAAACGATCCGTCTGTGCTCTGTAAGCAATCGGCTGTTTTTTTTGTTTTTTTAAATTGAAACCCTCTCGCGCTCACACTCTCGTATTTTCTTTATATTTAATCCCTTTCAGCCCAATCTAAGATGGCTGCCGCTCTCTCGCAAGAGTTTGGCGGCCAATCCTCATCAGCAGTGATGGCATGACAATCAGGTCACACCATCTCTTGAACAACCTATTTGCTCTCTCCAACTGTTGGTGCCTTCCCCAAGACACCGCGCAACCCTTGAGAGTCAAAAGGAGACGCGCGAGCCCCCCGAAGCTGCATGCGTACTCCGCTCAACACGCGAAGCTGAATCGGCTCGCACGCGACCCCCTAACTCAGCTGGAAACTGACATGGTAAGGCCGCGTTCAGTTTCCTAGCTAAATATGCTGCATCAAAGTTTATTTACGATAAAAATCTCTTAGCATATGCCACTCTCAGTTTCTGATCCTACCAATATACATGAGATTCCTCGCATACGCACTACAGTGTAATAATTTTATAGATAATTAATAAATAACCACACATTCCGTTTCTAAAAATTAGAAACTTGTCTAAGACACTAACATTCAAGCATCCTACATATCAATTATATATCCACATTTTAAACCAACCGTTAAATCAAGCCATAAATAAACATGTACGGTTCTGATCAGGAGCAGCATTTAAAAGAGGCGGAGTGTTCTATGCAGGAGACATTTATTGACTTTATAACTCCAGTTCTGGATTGTTATGGTTGAAGTTCTTTAAAGGGGCTGCTCAGGAGTGGCAAATAAAAGATTATGCATAATGGTAGCCTCCGGTTTTGTAATGAAATCCATGTTGGATGTGCCTCTTAAGTCTATTATACTTCTCAAAAGTAAAATGTGTACCTTGACACTATTTCTGGATTTGGCTTTGCAGAGCCCTATTTAGTGGCTTACTCTGCACCACCGGTCTATTGCCATTCTGGTGTCATGCTGGATTATGGCAACTTTGCAAATACCCAGAGCCTGGCTTTTTGTTCCTTGACCTTCATGCTGTTTATTGTGTGGTCATCGTGCTGCGCTTCCTTCAGAGTCCCTGCTGCATATAATGGTTGCTGTGGCAGGTTGAAACATCCTTGTAAATTTTGTCAAGGATTACATCCTTCTTATTTGAGATCCTGAATGTGTGTATAAATTCACTGGCAGTTATGATTTGGTTACAGATTCCGCAGTTGCCACAATTATGGTGACCGGTGATAGGTGGGACATTGAGTGCGGTAGTGACATCTTACACTAATTTTGACTTTGCCCCATACTGCTTTTGTTTGCCCCTGAAGGCAAAAGAGGAGGCCAGCAAGTCAGAAGACACATTTGCCATTCCTAAATTATACCATACTTCACGTCATCCTAGCGATGGCAGCAGTTGGCATTCCAACAATAATACTAGCTCACCAGTAGGGCCGGTGGAAGGATATGCTGGTGGACACAACACCACACCGAGGCTGTGAAGAATGAGTTGACAGTCGAATTATTAGGAAAGAGCTACTAATGCGGCTCTCATAGTGATGCCAGGTCCATCCTACTCCCTCCTTACCAGTAACCAGAGCTGAAAAATGAATTACTCAGTGTCACATTCGTAAAGCCACTGGCCCAGATGAATAACCTGCCACCATTTCCCCCAAAAGCTCCTCCAAAAACCTGTAGAAGATTAATTTTCTGGCATCATCTGTTCGTACTCGTTAACAAGCTTTGTAAATATTAGCAGGTAAAATTGTGGACACCACTTATGCAGAAGACGTATCAACACTAGAAAAGATTTTAGGCATGCACAGGATTCCGAAAGAGTTGGAAACCAGCGATGAACGTTGTTTGAAGGTTTGCAGCAGTTTTTCAGCTCTATCTTGAATCTTAGAATCCACCACCACCACACCACACCACGATGGACCCAGATTAACTTGGAAGTTGGCTTTCCATAGCAAAATGTAGACTCCCTTTAAAAAAAAAAAAAAAAAAAAAGCCATTCAGATTTCTAAGAAACAAAGGGCCAATTATGGAACTTGCCTTTTTCAGATCTCTTAGAGTACAGGTTCTGCCCACAAATCTCCACCAAGGTGGCTCCTGCCTTTGCTCTCTTGGGTTATCCATAAACTAATAATTTTCAAGTATTGCACTTGGAGTCCCATTGTGTCGGCAAGATGGGCTGAAGCTATAGAAACACCAATAAGAAAACCACCATGGACGTCTGGCATTAAGTGGGACACAGTTTAATGATATGGGAATACCTTCAGGTAGTATAATTTCAGATGGTACTTGAAACAAGTCAGGTGATACTGTGATCTTGAGGAATATCTCCTCATACAAGAAATATAATGGATAGGAAGACGAAGGGCCTGCTGGTCAGGGCTTGTGACAGGACTTGTTTGATATTAATCTTGAGCTTGGCCATGATGTGTACCTGAAGGACGCTGACCCACCAGTACTGATTGGGATGACAGTTGTTATCCCGAGCAGTGGGAATGTGACACCTCTGTGTGATTCAGGTAAGCATCAACAGATAAAGGGAGTTAAGGAAACCAATGGCAGTGGCCCTTGACCTCATTATAATTTAGGACCAGACCCAAGGTCCCCCACTGGCCTAAAGTTTAGTTCCTGATCATGAACTAACACAGCAAATCATACCTGCCACACTACTTTTCCAGCCCGTGTCCATTTTTACGTCTAGCATTAGCCAAGACTTTTTGTTTTCTAAAACCGTTCTTGAAAATGCGTACATATATGCAGTGACAGTCGCCCTATTTCATCTATGGGTCTCTTCTGCTATTCACGTTTTGCTTCCACCCACCAAAGCATACACCATGAGGTAATGGGTCAGCCCACTTAAAGCTATTTGCTCCCTTCTCTATGCGTGATGAAATTCTGCCCAAGCACTTTGTTATTATCCAAAGAGAAAGAGTCCTCTTAAATGCAGGGAAAATCTTTGCTTTATCATTATTTTTTAGTGGGTTTGTGTTTCTTCAGTTTTCTTTCGCAATGACCTGAGTCTTGAGTATTGCACTGAGGGATGCATGCATACACCTAGTAAGCGATGCTGTAACGGTGTCCTCCTCTGTGCTCTGGCACATACTTTTAGAGCTACCAAATTTTCGATTTTCACTACTTGCTGTCAAAGGCTGGCAATATGGATAGTCAGACGAAGAAGTTAATTGCAATTGAATTTCGCTCTCTTATTTGCCATCTCATTTTTGAGTATTCCTACTCGCACTGGAGAACATTGGATGTATCGATGGGGGTCAGTAAGTGGGTGGATATCAGAAAGACAAAAGTTCAGTTTATAAAAGAACAATCAAGCCGATAGAGACCATACAGCTTAAGTGTTTGCCTCGGTAGGATGTTTTCATGTGATAAAGCCAATGTACATATCACTCTCCTCCTATCACTTTGATCCCTTTGGGTGTGTTTGTATTAGGTATTAGTCCTGTCTTAAAGGAGCCATCCAGAGTAAAGGAAAGCCCAGTCCTGGATCTCCAACAAACAGCAACAATCTAGAATGTTGCTTTGTTTGATGATGAAGTCACTTGGGATTTTGAGACCCCTTATGACATTATTCACTGAAAGTTCCCTGAAACGTGTGTAACCATGCATTGCCTAAATATGATATATTTATTGTTGTTCTGACTTCCATCTATTTTGACATTTGCTGAGCAAATATCTCATTAAAGTGTAAAAATACGAGGCCTAAAAAATATACATGGTAGGTTTGCCGTGATTGCTTTCTGGCCCCAGAAATTGAGATCTAAGCATGGGGACCATTGAATTTGGACGTCGGGTTTAAGTTCTTTTGTTTTAGTGTTTTAAATGCAATTACAAGATTCAATCTTGTTACGAAATAGCAGTGCAGAGCCGTAAAAATATTTTGCAGCAATGCATGTCTGTTAATTATAATAAAATGCATTTTTCATTGTTCTCTAGATACGTAAAGAGCTATCTACTGCCAGACAAAGAAAAAATGGGCAAGAGGAAGACAGCTGTTAGGAAGAAAACATTGAATCCTGCCTACAATGAAATATTAAGGGTAAGCTAAAGCAGTAGTGAGAGTTCTGTTGGGAAGATAAACTTTTGAAAACTTTTTTAATATTGAGTAGCTGTCAAAGGTGGTTGATGCTAGTGTGTATGAAAGATCTGGATAGTGTATACTATATAGGAACCTGTGGTGGACCCTCTCCATTGGTTTTAGAGCAGAATGTTTTTCTCTGGTCTGCTAAAGTGCCTATAAAGTGGAACTAATCACACTCTTTGAAACAGTGAGCTTTTGTCATTTAATATTTCAGTAACCTTACCAAGCATACCTAAGTTCTGGATTAGTTCATGCTGCTGGACTGTTGTACGATGTTAAATTGATCAAGAAATATGTTAAAAGGGATCCTAAATCAATCTCTGTTTTGAAGAATGTCCATTTGAATTTGTCTTACTCCAGCAGAAAATAAAATAAAGTTCCTGAGTGGAATAAAAGCATGCCTTGCGGATAAAGTCATAAAAATATATAAAGGGAGAGATGAGAAACCATTCAAAAACAGTTCTGTTTGATTATTTAAACATAGTGTTGGGCTAATACTTGCCTCCTTGTCTTCAATAAAATTGTGACTTCCTTGCATACAAAATTGGACAATCCAGATTTTTTTGCAAGACCGGAGGCTCATTCATTTTTAAAGCTATTTTTTATAGAAGTAGATGCATGCACCACAGGCTTAAAATAAAGATTGTGAATGTTGAAGCTGAAGACCAAATGTCCTCCAATCTCACACCCAAGTAAAAAGCTTTAGAAGTCTTGCTTCCCTAGATGAGTGAGCCCCAAACACAGAGATATCAATTCCAGCTGGCTGCGTGGTTCGTGTGCCTCATCTGAAAGGAGATTCAGAGGAAAACATCAAATGGGGCTGCCTATAGGAAATTAATAGTTGTGGGGTCTGTAATCTCAGTCCTGACGTACGGTCTTCTTGGTCTCTAAGACAGTGAACATTGCAA
The DNA here is from genome assembly GCA_963921515.1 of Calotriton arnoldi. Lineage (NCBI taxonomy): Eukaryota > Metazoa > Chordata > Amphibia > Caudata > Salamandridae > Calotriton > Calotriton arnoldi. The sequence goes on along the minus strand of CAWUFW010001851.1, from coordinate 1,532,160 downwards.
AGCTTTGGATGATCTGTGATGACAGTAAGTTCAGTAGTTTTGTTCTTCTGATAACTGATCAAAGAACTCCAGAGGGAGGAAATTGTCTTGCAGAGAAATCCAGAGCTTTGATGTCAATGAAATGAGACTCCATAGCATGATTAACTTTGCAGATAAAAATTTCAGTGAAAGAGAAACATTGTCCAGCAAAGTAAAAAACATGTTCAGAAGGAAATTGACATTCCACAAAAGTCTAGGTAACCAAGGAATATTTCTCCTTATGCCTTTTAATAAACATCAAAATAAGGGATGTTCCCCTACTGGTCTTCTGTCCACAAATCTGTTTTAAGGAAATGGCCAACCTGTGAGTAATCTCTGTCCTATAGCACTTACCTACAGATGCTGGTGAACTTAATAAATTTGCTACAACAGAGGCATGCGCCATAATGGGACTGATGTGTGATTGCATACACGAGCAATCCCAGCAAGCCCATGTAGACTTGCGGTTTAACACTCTTGGTGCCAGGGGTCCAAGACCCTTCGAATATAATAGAATCTGCCAAAAATCTTGGTACATTCCAGGATGGACTGAGACCTTCCATGTTACAAATCTCAGTTTACCTTACAGGACCAGATCTTAGGAGGCCTGCTGGTTCGACAAGAAGAAGATTAAAAAGAGAAAAAAGAATGGGAATGTCTGTGGACATCTGGAGGCGATCGGGATACTATACCTATGAAGGCCAGGGAGGGGTTATGATGACCAGAGACCTTGACTTTCCCCTGAGGTTGAACAAGACAACAGGATTTGGTCTAGTCTCCAACTGTAAAAGAGACTTAGTTGGGTGGATGCAAACAGAGCCATCAAGAATGGTCCTTAAGGTTTTGGAGAGACTGAAAAGTAGAGATATGAAGCTGCCAGGCTCTCTGTCACTGGCAACTTTGCGATGGTGTGAGCACCAATATGGCTCTTAATTGAGAGATCTTGGGAAGAACTCTGCTGTGATTAAGACATGATGTTGAAGACCATATTACCAGAACTGTTTTGCTAATTCCAATTGAACTTTAGATGATTTGTTCATATTACTGATGTATGATTGTCCATTTGGAGAAAAACTGAACAACAGGCTTAATTTTTTGTGAATGACTACATCGCAGTTTAGCTGATAAACAGCTCTAAACAGTTGATATGCATGGAAGACTCCTTCTGAAATCATGTTCTTCCAGATGAGTACTTGCCGCAATAAGCAGTATCCTCCTTCCCAACCAGACAAACTTGCATCAGACTCTAATAGAAGGTATATGGGGCCGAATTGAAGATGGCTTGGCCTTCCAGCAGTGGAGATGTTCCAGCACCATGAAGCTTCATTTGTTTCTAAACTGAATGGAATTGTGTCGGAGTACTAAAAACATTTTGGGTGGGGCAGGGCTCAATATTGAATGGGATTTGGGGAGACTGCTTGGATTGCAGACCAGAGTAAACCCACAATTCTTGCTATGTGGTGTAGCAAAAATGGGGGATAGTGTTAAGAAATGTGCCAGTTCTTTGAGTCCACATCAGTTTTGTTTCTGGTAATTTCAGAGTGAAAGAAAAGGAATTGATGTGAAAACCCAGACATTTCAATGACCATGACTGAGAAGGGAGAAGTAAGGGTTTCTCCTTTTTTATTACAAAACTCAAACTTTCCAGTAGGAAATTGCCAGCTGAAGATGTTGTAGAAGAATCTGACGTCCCTTGAGAAACATTTTCATTGGTGAAATTTGACTGCCTTTTTAACATATTTTTCCTGGGACCAAACTAATGATCTGCACCATCTCCTGATTCAGTGTCTATATCAGAGGCAAAAGCATCTGAATCATCATCATCAGTAACCCGTAGGTTTAACTTGGGAGAATTTGAGTTTCTGTACACCTGACCTACTTTGGTGCCAGTTGGTCTAGATAATGACTGACAGAACCTGAAAAGCATCCAGCATCTCTATTCATATCTCCAGCAAAATCAGAACTCGATTCACCTGTGGCCATATTGGAATTATGAGATTTGTGCATTCTTTTCACAACCAAAGTCATTTTCATTGCAAAAGATATCACATGCTCATCAGGGGAGCCATCCTCTCCTTCGCTGAGGCATGGTTTGGATGTGCTGCCACCAGCAGATTGAGTCTACATGAGAATCTGGACCTACCTTGACATTTTTACAAATGCCCAGCACCATAATAGATATAGTTTGCCTTTGTAGTTTTTTACAGAGCCAGCAATTGTGATCAATTACATTTCTCAAATTTCCCTTGACATACTATTTACTTTCATTGTAAACTAGGTCAGAATCTGTTATCGACTCTCTTCCTTGACATTTTGTTAGAATAAGGGGTTAAACAGAGCCAGAAAAAAAAAAATATATATATAGGACCCCGTGAGAAGTCTAAACGCATCATTCTTTGCCAATAAACACCGAACTTGTACATCCCAAACCGGCTCGTTTTGTTACCCGCAACCGGTAGTAATTTTTATATATATATATATATGTGGGTTATGAAACAAATATGTATGTATGTGTGTGTGTGTATATATATATATATATATATATATCCCGTTGCATCAATCCCCCCAATGAGACATTGGGACACAGACACCAGGATTCTGTGCAATTACTTTATTTTCCACAGTTCGCCATGACGCGTTTCAGCCAAGCCTGACCTTGATCACATGGCGCGCTACGGAGCTCTCGATGTTATTTAGAGTGTCCACGTGATTGCTTCCCTTCTAAACATGAAAAACAGACTGCAATGCAATCAGCTGTAAAACCATCAGAGTTCAATTAATTTGTGTTGCAATTTTTTAACATAGAATTCTCCACAAGAAAAATTCTTTAGTATTTATGCTGTAAAGGAAAAAGCCTTTTTGCCATTATTATAAAAAAACACACTACTTAAGTACTTTAAATAATTCACCCACTGCTATGCATTAATGATTGGGACATCTTGCTTAATACAAATGGCAACACAAATTGGGTCCCATCTTGTGTGGGCCCATGTGCAAACAACGCATATGTGAAAAATAAGCACTATTAACATGTAGCAGCAAATCTAACCAAATCAAATTCGGATCTTAGGGCAGAATACTCTGATTGTGCAAATTTCGCCTAATAAGTGCATACTGCATTAACTATCTCATTTGCTTGCTGTTTGTTTGTCGTTGCAATTCTAGACCTAGTGAGCTTTTTTTTAAGCCACCTTATGTCTACATTTTCGTAATGATTATGGGATTCTTACAATTTGACTTGTAGTGTTATATTAAATATATACCCAGTCCTTTGCAATCAGTTAATTCACTCAGTTTGTGCAATTCGCAAGCAAACAATTGTGCCTCTGTGGGCAATGTTGAATTATACAGCCACATCCATAACCCTTTAAAGTGACGTAGTGCAAGAAAGTGCAAAATACAAAATTAAAAAGAAAAAATGAAAATACTGATGCAGATTGTGCTACAATCCCTCTCTAAAACATATGGTATGTTAAGTTGGGTATTAAAAATCCTGATCACTTTTAAAAAACCTTTCATATGCACTTATTAATATTGGAGCATGGTCCTTCTATACAGCATAGAGAAATTGGATATATCACACTCAACGGCAGGTGTATAGGTCTTCGCTAATGTTAAGCCCTTGCAGAGTCTTGTAATCCAGATTTAAAATGTACCTAGTCTCCAACCTTCTCAATATTAATTCTCGGTTGCCTCCACGTCTTAATTTGGAGACTGTCAATCACAAAGTATTTAAGATGGCTAAGATTGCTAGTTCAGCGGTTGCATGCCTGAAAAGACGCTACATTCAGGGTGAAAAGCTGACCATAGTATGACATGAGGAAAGTCTGTGGGGAAGAAAGCAATACATTCAAAATGACTTTTAGCAGGTTAAGACATGGACATCATTAAAGGATCGCCAGGGGTCGCAGCTGCGACCCCTGGTTTGCCCCTTGCTACCCCTAGCATTGCATGTGCGACCCCTGACCTCAGAGGTGGCAAATTCAGTGCCAGGAACACCGGGGCAGATGGGCTCCACTCTTGATTTTCTGTCAATTTTTTATTACACTGTTAGTGAATCTATAAAATATATTATTCACTAATAGTGTAATAAAAATGGAGTACAATAAGCTGTAATATGCCCTGCCATGCCAGCTGAGGTAAGTAAAAAATGCCTTTAAATGCATGTTGTGTGCGTGCTTGTGGGTTAGAGTGTGTTTATACGTGAGAGAGTGTATATGTGTGAACTAGTATATATGTGTAACTGTGCGTGTGAGTGAAAGTGGAGGTCAAAAGGCGTGTGATGTCACTTCAGCTACCCCTTGCATTTTGGTGAATTGACGTCCATGCATACATATAATAATTGTGAAAAGAAAATAGCACTAATCTCCGACTACACAGCAGAACTAAAGAAGAGATGATGTGCCGCAGACTTATATAAGACTAATTGTCCACTTGTGATCTTCTTGGTAATACATATGCCCAAAGGTTCTGGATATTGTAGTTTTGAGGACCCAGTTTTCTAGTCCTTTTTCTGTTTGATGTTCTTCTGTTGCTGCTATTTTTAAAAAAGCAAGAAAGTGAGGCATAACATGACCCTCCGATCTTGTAATAAAATCCCTCCATCACATAAAAGTATAGAACATTTCACTTGGCTCTATTTGTACACAAATCTTACAGCAAGTCACAGATTGGGCATCAGCTGCTGCCATCTGGTAGGATGCATGTTTTTTGTAGGGCTGGTTACCAACGCATCTTTAACTATTTGGACTACCAGAAGCAATTTAAAATTGACATTTAGTTGTTGCGCCATAAAAGTGAAAAATGACTGACTGCAACAATAAAGTGGAAGCTAATGCTTAGCTTGGGGAACCAGTGGGATATTGCAAGAGTTTCTAAGAAAGGTTTTTAAGTATGGGTGCAAAGCCAAATCAAGCCAACAAGTTTCTCATCACCCCCCTCTTTAGACAAATGCACACTGTGGTGGCTACAGGCTCAGCAACCAACCCAGAGACCACAGGCCACAGGGCAGAGGGCTTCTCAAACTCACCACAGTCTCACAGTTAGAAAGTCCCCATAGCTCAAACCATAAGTACAATTATGACTCAAAATACTTCAACAGAAGTTGAAGTACTCTACCGTCAACAGAATTGTAATGTGAAGGGAGGAGTTTTTAGGTTTCTTGTTTCAATCAAATGGCAAGTCCCCTACTTAAAAGACTCCATCTTGTTGGTTGCACTTTGGTTTCTCAACCTACAACTGACCTTCCTCCCCTCCAGCCCGGCTTCAGGCAAACTATTTCTAAAGGAGACTATCTTCTGGAGGATTTCCATCTTGAACCTCAGGGGCAGATGATTTAGTTCCCCTGAAGAACACCAAGTGAAAGGCTTTAATAGCGAGGGTGTTGTCAAAGACATCGTTGAGACTGGAAAGGCACTTGCACCAAGTGGGCTGAAAGTGACTTGCCAAGTAGAGCTGCTTCCCAAATATACTCTTGAACTCAGTATTTTGAGGTTTTTATGACTGTATAACCGCGTTGTTCCTGTATCTTAGGCACGCATGCCCCTGTGTGGCCTTATTATAGACCTCTCTACACGTTTCTTAGAAGTAAGAAGCCTGCTCATGACATATACAGGAAAACATCCCCTCTGGTAGCTTGAGCATGAAATGGGCTTCTCTATGATGCCCAAGAATCCAGGGATGGACCATTTTGGAGACTTGAAGTGATTGCTTTTGATCACTTCTACTTTTGGTGCATGCAATTTGTCATTGATAGTCTACTATTATTTTATGACCACTGTGGGCCTCTCTTTTTCACTTTCTGTGTGGTTTGAGCTAAGTCACAACAGATCTTTGTTCAGGTGTACATTTCCATTAAAAATCTTGTTCTCCGCCACAGCTGGATTTCACATCACTAGTGTCTGCTGCACAGAGTAAAGCGACTAAAGAGGCTGGTGAGCATCTGGTAGCCATTTCTCTGTAGGATTACAGGCCGATGCTGCACGGTGTGAGCTTTGGCCAGGTGTGGTCAGCTTGTGTCAGTTGGAGTATGAGGATATGGAACAGTTGAAGGAATATGAGAACCAAATGTGTTGTCAGACCAATACTGTATTGCAAGCTTCCAAGGCCTCCACATAATGTAGAGTATCTGAAGTGGACTACTCTTTTCCCCACAGCTCTTCAGACAAGCTATGAGGGTTTTTAGGGTTGTAGCAGCATCTCCATGCAGCAGTATGCTGACTACTTGTGACTGTAACTCAGGCTCATCTGAGGAAGAGGGCAGTGGATGTTGTGCTTTGAGAAATGGATGTCCAGTCTCTCATAACACTTGAGTTCGCTCAACCTCAGATTATCAAAAACGGTGTGTTTTTGATTCTTTAGCTTTCCTTTCCCTGCTGTCATTTTGTTTAACTATGCTTGCTTTTAATGCTTTTTTTGTGAGCACCAGTTCTTTGTGTGGATTCTGGGCATATCAATGAAGCCTCTATTTACTTAAATGTTGTTTTTTTTTCACTGGAAGATGTTTATCACAGGGTTTTCACTTTTTTACAGTACAAGATTAATAAGAGAACTCTGCTTACCCAGAAATTGAATCTTTCTGTGTGGCACAATGACACGTTTGGGAGAAATAGTTTCTTGGGTGAGGTGGAAATTGATCTGGCAACATGGGACTGGAACAACAAGCAAATGAACTGGTTCGCCCTGCAGCCAAGGGTAAGTTTGTTTATCTCATATTTTGTGTTAGTAGCTCCTTTCTCTGGCATTTCATTACAAAGTCAAATCTTTATATGCTCCTGTTGTAATACCCCCGTACCAGGTAGAAGCGATTTGTGATGTTCTCAATTAAATGTCCTTAACTGAATTAGGAGGATTAGGGTATGAAGTATCCCTGACTCTTGTTCCATTGGTTAATATGCAGGTGCATTGCTATGGTTTTGTGTAGCGAGGGTGGGTTAACTAGAGCCCTCCTTTACCAAAGGAAGCTGATTTGCCTGGGAAGGCCTGGCTGTCCGTATTTACAATGTATGAATGTGATTGGCTTAGTGACCTAGGGCAGTGGATCTTATCTTGTGGTCAGAGGACCTCTGGAAGTCCACGAGGCCTATTCAAGGGGTCTGCGACTGTTACCAATAATAATATTAAAACATGAATACAGTATATACAAATAAAGAAGGAAAATTGAAAATGTGAAAACTGTTTCTATATTTGATTGAGAATGAAATAAGATTTTAATATTTGAGCATTTGTTTGGTGTATACTTGTTTTTGTATTTTTTGTATTGTTTAGATCTTAGAAATTGCTTTAGGTGGTGGGGTCCAGCTTCCAATATGACTTAATGGGGGTCCCCGGATTCCAGTAATGATTAACTGAGGGTCAAAAGGTTAAGAGTCGCAAACTCAGTACCCACAAGAGGCGCTCAAGGCTGGTAAATGCGAACTGTTATGTGGGAGAGGAGACGCATGGATTTCTATCTGGACAGACGTAGCTAAAGGAGCCGCCCAACAGAGGTGGTGGCAACCCGGAGAGCCGTTCCACCACCAGTCACAGGATCCTCCCGGGGCCAGCCACTCCATCTCACTGGGGGGCCCACCAATGTCCACCAGCTCCAGCTAGGCTAGGCACTGCGCTTCTAGGGCCCACATAGCATCAGAATGCCTCTGACTCAACCATCCGTAGTCCTGAGTACAAGGCATCAATGTCGCTGTCGGCAGGACGTCTCACAAATTGAAGTCCGTGTCCTCCGCCAAACGCCACCAGCAACGTGTGATGAGTCGCACCATGTTCCCCCTGGACCCCTCATCCCTCTGGAGGGCAGCTCCAGAGGGACTGGGTCTCTCGTCTGACACCAGCATTCCTCAGTCCAGTGCCAGGCCTCCAGGCCTGAGTTGTAGTCTGTCTAGTGTACGGCGATCTACTCAGGAAGGAGGGGGTGCGGGAAACTTAGGCCATCTCCAAGCACTGCCAATACACAGATCAGCTGATCGTGCCCTCCTGGCTGAGGCCTCATGGCCGAACCAAGCTCTGGGCCCCTGTTGTCTCACCATCCGCTGCTCGACCACTCAAAACATCAGGTTGCGCTTCAAGTGGGGCTCTTTGCTGGACTCTGTCAAGTTGCGGGAGCCATTGAGTGCAGAACTGGGTGGCGGGTCCACCCTTACAGCAATGGGCAAATAAGGGTTTTGATGGGGAGGTCTGGATTCATGCATTCGCCATCTTGTTGGGCTTGGCCACGCCACCAACTATGAGCATTTAGATATTACTCTATAGAGCCAGTCAGTCAAGAGCACCTATAAAAAAGCAAGAAACCAATAACTAATGATCTCCCCTTAAGACATCTGCCTCTGAATTAACAGGCATTACAAAAAGGGTAAACCCACCGATACTGGGATCTGGGTAGTAGACGGTACAATAGGAAATGATCCCAATATACAATACTTCAACATTAAAACAGTTTAAACAAATGTTGCCAACAATCATATAAACCACAAAATACACGAGTGAAAAGGAACAGTGTTATTTAATCACACTGTCACCTTACTTTGTATATACATCATAACATATACTCACATTGATAAGCAAGTGCCCAAGGAAAGGGAGAAGTGAAGGGTGAATAAAGTGAAAATAATGTGATAAAAAAGGATAGGGTTAATGTGTCAAAAACATATTCATTATTGAACATTACAAAACAATTGTTCCTTATTTTCGCTCAAAATCGCCAAAATTCTACATCAATTCTTTCGCCATGCATATAGAACAAAAACACAGTAACACAATCTCTGTTGTTTAATATGCTAGCTCTAAACAAGTAGTGTCGACGTTTCGACCCCGGAGATCTGTAGGTTCATTAGCACCTTACGATGGGGTCTTCCTCAGGACAGGAAGAGGGAAGTAGGCACCTACGAATAAGTATGATAATGGCATTAACCTCATAGAAAGTGACAGAAGACATTATAAATTCAATATGGGCCAAAAATCCCTATATTTACCATGGAAAGCCTTATTAAACAGGCCGGTCTTGATAACAAGTTGGGCATGAAGCTCCAATGTCACGAGAGCAGAATAAATACACCTGCAAAAGTAAGGTGTAGTTTAACAACGGCCCGCCCAAATAATGTAAGCATCGGGCCCGTGTTTAAATCAGAAGTAAAACCCTCATACAAAATAAACAGCGTAGAATTGAACTTACGCTCATTCCGTTAGTCTGATATCGCATTCATATTACTAAGCGATCCAACCCATGTTAATCCGTTATGACCTCATGATTCAATGCTAAAAACGAGAAAAAACAAAAACTGTATCTGAACCTTACCAGGACCCTTGAATTAAAATCTGTCCACCACCTGACCCCACAGCTATAACAATGATTACCTGCCAGTGCCACAATAAATGCGGTATACCAGAAGGCTTTAAATCTGGAGAAAAAAACAAAGAAAGGGCGGGAGATAAGGTATAGATCACAAACACCCCTGCTTAGAGACTCAACAGCTCCAAATCACTGGAGTATGGATCCACTCACCGCTATTCTATGCGATACCGACCCTCCAGCCCAGCGCGCCAGCGTCTAGGATCAAAGGAGATATTGTTTCAGCCAAAGAAACAAAAAGCCGAATGCGCTCATAAGAGTCATAGAATTAGTAACATTGTAGCGAGCGGAGAAGGCTTACCGCTCCACGCCCGATTGAATCTAAAGCTGGAAGGATGGAAGAAGGAGGGGGCGAGTGCTCAGCAGTCTTTAAACTACCGCGTACGTGTGAAAAAACACGAGTTAAACGTGCCGGTGGCAGCAGCTGGATGCTGACACAGCCACATCCACGTCCATCCGGGTTGCAATGGAAAGCAACAATAGACTTGCCCTAAATCAAACTTTTGACAAGACTGATGGAGTATATTAAAAATAAACAGTCAGTTAAACTAAAGTATTTAAAAAAAAAAAAAAAACGGGGGGGAGAATATTAAGGAACCATTACAAACTGTTCTTGTGTTAAAAAATAGCAGATAGTCTAAAACTCCAAAGAAGGTATATAATCATGAATAATGGTAACCCAAAAGCAAGGGCGCCACTCAAAGAATAAATTATTAAAGAAAAAGGGGATTTCATATAAGCCCCTAAACCATACCATATTTAGCGCTACCGCCATAAATAATTCTTAAAACAGACCATCTCATTATTATGGCAGATTGCCATTCATTGCAAGGACAACATGATGGATAAAAGGTATAACAGCATATTCTCACACATATTAGAACAGTTGAAAATAGTTCAAATCATTCACGCTTGATTTACATTGTTCAAAACTAGAGTAAAAAACAGTTTATCACAAAGACCTCCAGGCAAAGAAGGATATTATAAACATATTATTCTGACATATTGTGTTGACTAGATGTTATTGCAAACCACAGATCAAAAATTGCTGAATATCCATGAGTAACGTATACAACTTAATATTATACAGCTAGCACCACATACTATAATCATCAAGATTAGATACATCAAAAGAGTAACGGCATATCGGATCATGGAGCTAAACAACATAGCCGAACAAAGAGAAGGGAAAATTTAAGAAAAGCCCTAATGTCGATGCCCATTGTTCAAGATTGTATAGAAGATACATCCAAGCTCCTATTTAGAGACATGCTAGCTGGGCATGGCTGGACTCCACTTCGTTCAGTCCATTCTGTATCGAGTCAAGACGTGTCATCCATTTAAATTCCCTTAAATTAAGGATCGGGCCAATGTTGCCACCTCTAGGCCCCAAGGTGACTTTCTCCAACACAATCCATTTAAGGTCCTCTGGTGTATGTGCAGCACTCTTGAAATGTTCAACTAAAGGTGCCCCCTGTACATCACATCTTACTCTAGTGCAAAATGTAGTAACACAAATCATCCTTTGTAGTGTGTTATCGTCCCGATCCTGCCCAATGATTTCCAACTTGTATTTAGCCACATCCTGTACCACAATCGCTCCGCCCTTGTCCGCAATGCAATCCAGTCCCAATAGGATAGATTTCCTAGATATCACCATCTGTAATGAGGATGACAAGCTATATACAACATTGTATCGTAAACCTGTTGAACGGAATTCTCTTCTAAGATATAATAGCCATCACCCGCGTGGCCTAAGGGACAATCTACCAGTAGGGCAGTTCTTAAGGATTCGCAGAAACTGCTCCAAGAAAGAGGACTATATGGCGGAGTCAGATGACTTAAGGCACCGACTTCTCGAAAGGGGCTATCCCAGTAGATTGATAAAAAGAGCACAGAAAAGAGCCTGGTATAGCCCTCGAGATGCTTTGCTTGCAGTGCAGGATCGGGACGATAACACACTACAAAGGATGATTTGTGTTACTACATTTTGCACTCAGAGTAATGCCATCAAGAAGATCATAAATCGACACTGGGGACTAGTGTCTGATGACATTGAACAACCCAATTTACCAATGCATTCTTTCAAGAAAGCTAAAAGCATTAAAGACTATGTGGTTCGCTCTTTCCTGGAAAGCCCAATGTCGCCCTCCATTCAATCCTTGTGGAATCTACCTGTAACAGTGGGACATTTCAAATGTGGCCAATGTAAGGCGTGCCAGACCACTATTCAAACGAAAAGGTTCATGTACAAGCACCATACAATCATTTTGGAGTCATTTACCAATTGCAATACCAGTAATGTAATTTATGGCATTATCTGTCCCTGTGGGCTTGTATATGTGGGACAGACCCAACAGAAAATCAAAGCCCGCATACTGCAACATTGCAGTAGAGTAAGATGTGATGTACAGGGGGCACCTTTAGTTGAACATTTCAAGAGTGCTGCACATACACCAGAGGACCTTAAATGGATTGTGTTGGAGAAAGTCACCTTGGGGCCTAGAGGTGGCAACATTGGCCCGATCCTTAATTTAAGGGAATTTAAATGGATGACACGTCTTGACTCGATACAGAATGGACTGAACGAAGTGGAGTCCAGCCATGCCCAGCTAGCATGTCTCTAAATAGGAGCTTGGATGTATCTTCTACACAATCTTGAACAATGGGCATCGACATTAGGGCTTTTCTTAAATTTTCCCTTCTCTTTGTTCGGCTATGTTGTTTAGCTCCATGATCCGATATGCCGTTACTCTTTTGATGTATCTAATCTTGATGATTATAGTATGTGGTGCTAGCTGTATAATATTAAGTTGTATACGTTACTCATGGATATTCAGCAATTTTTGATCTGTGGTTTGCAATAACATCTAGTCAACACAATATGTCAGAATAATATGTTTATAATATCCTTCTTTGCCTGGAGGTCTTTGTGATAAACTGTTTTTTACTCTAGTTTTGAACAATGTAAATCAAGCGTGAATGATTTGAACTATTTTCAACTGTTCTAATATGTGTGAGAATATGCTGTTCTACCTTTTATCCATCATGTTGTCCTTGCAATGAATGGCAATCTGCCATAATAATGAGATGGTCTGTTTTAAGAATTATTTATGGCGGTAGCGCTAAATATGGTATGGTTTAGGGGCTTATATGAAATCCCCCTTTTTCTTTAATAATTTATTCTTTGAGTGGCGCCCTTGCTTTTGGGTTACCATTATTCATGATTATATACCTTCTTTGGAGTTTTAGACTATCTGCTATTTTTTAACACAAGAACAGTTTGTAATGGTTCCTTAATATTCTCCCCCCTTTTTTTTTTTTTTTAAATACTTTAGTTTAACTGACTGTTTATTTTTAATATACTCCATCAGTCTTGTCAAAAGTTTGATTTAGGGCAAGTCTATTGTTGCTTTCCATTGCAACCCGGATGGACGTGGATGTGGCTGTGTCAGCATCCAGCTGCTGCCACCGGCACGTTTAACTCGTGTTTTTTCACACGTACGCGGTAGTTTAAAGACTGCTGAGCACTCGCCCCTCCTTCTTCCATCCTTCCAGCTTTAGATTCAATCGGGCGTGGAGCGGCAAGCCTTCTCCGCTCGCTACAATGTTACTAATTCTATGACTCTTATGAGCGCATTCGGCTTTTTGTTTCTTTGGCTGAAACAATATCTCCTTTGATCCTAGACGCTGGCGCGCTGGGCTGGAGGGTCGGTATCGCATAGAATAGCGGTGAGTGGATCCATACTCCAGTGATTTGGAGCTGTTGAGTCTCTAAGCAGGGGTGTTTGTGATCTATACCTTATCTCCCGCCCTTTCTTTGTTTTTTTCTCCAGATTTAAAGCCTTCTGGTATACCGCATTTATTGTGGCACTGGCAGGTAATCATTGTTATAGCTGTGGGGTCAGGTGGTGGACAGATTTTAATTCAAGGGTCCTGGTTAGGTTCAGATACAGTTTTTGTTTTTCTCGTTTTTAGCATTGAATCATGAGGTCATAACGGATTAACATGGGTTGGATCGCTTAGTAATATGAATGCGATATCAGACTAACGGAATGAGCGTAAGTTCAATTCTACGCTGTTTATTTTGTATGAGGGTTTTACTTCTGATTTAAACACGGGCCCGATGCTTACATTATTTGGGCGGGCCGTTGTTAAACTACACCTTACTTTTGCAGGTGTATTTATTCTGCTCTCGTGACATTGGAGCTTCATGCCCAACTTGTTATCAAGACCGGCCTGTTTAATAAGGCTTTCCATGGTAAATATAGGGATTTTTGGCCCATATTGAATTTATAATGTCTTCTGTCACTTTCTATGAGGTTAATGCCATTATCATACTTATTCGTAGGTGCCTACTTCCCTCTTCCTGTCCTGAGGAAGACCCCATCGTAAGGTGCTAATGAACCTACAGATCTCCGGGGTCGAAACGTCGACACTACTTGTTTAGAGCTAGCATATTAAACAACAGAGATTGTGTTACTGTGTTTTTGTTCTATATGCATGGCGAAAGAATTGATGTAGAATTTTGGCGATTTTGAGCGAAAATAAGGAACAATTGTTTTGTAATGTTCAATAATGAATATGTTTTTGACACATTAACCCTATCCTTTTTTATCACATTATTTTCACTTTATTCACCCTTCACTTCTCCCTTTCCTTGGGCACTTGCTTATCAATGTGAGTATATGTTATGATGTATATACAAAGTAAGGTGACAGTGTGATTAAATAACACTGTTCCTTTTCACTCGTGTATTTTGTGGTTTATATGATTGTTGGCAACATTTGTTTAAACTGTTTTAATGTTGAAGTATTGTATATTGGGATCATTTCCTATTGTACCGTCTGAATTAACAGGATCAGGATACAGTTCTTAATTATGAATTGACAACAAAGAGCTAAATAAAAATTGGTTTTTGCTCAGTGATCACTTCAATCAGTGCATCATATCCTGATTCCATGCATGAATGATGCGTACATAAATATTCTTAAGTGCGATATATAATTCTAGACCAATTCCTAAAGATGTAAATATCAATGAATATATACAATTAAGAAATGATAACACTGTTCCTTTTCTTACTGCCAAAACAATCTCATGAGGTGCTAATGTGAAAATGGTGTATGACTAAATATAGTTAGTGGAGTCATTCAAAGACGTGCCTGCCCTTCTGTATTTGTTACAGAGAAAATTTGCAAACCGAAAAAGAAAAACCGGATTCTTTTTTAGACCCTAGTCTGCTATATATAATTTTCAGGCTCCAACATTACTGAGTGGAAGCAAAATCAGAAATAATGAATCCTAATTGAGGAAAGATTACACAAGAGAAAATCATCTAAACAGAGGACGAGAAGATGACAGAGAACTGAATAATAATGTCATGAAAAGTGATGCGGCACAGTTGGAGCCTCTGGTACCTTCGTGCTAGGAAAGTTCCCTCACAAAGATGCCACTTCATACACCTGCATTATTCTTCTTTAGTCTTCCAATTCTTTTGTTGGCTCATTTAGGCTTCCTCTATTCACAGTACAAGCATCAGTTCTCCTGATGCCAGGATTTATTTACATTACTATTGTAAATGTGTATGTTCAAGAAATCTTGGTTCTGTCCCAACAATATTTGACTTCACATACCAGTCAAGCTGTTAACTTTATTGATCGAAATTGGTGAATGTTTGCAGTTAGGTTTAGGGTCTTTGATTTTCTTTTCAAATAGAAAAATATTCAAGTGTCACAGCGGCACCACTTTTTATACCCATAACCAAATAAAATCCAAGTTCCTTCAATTCTTCAAAATACTTTGCTATTGTTTCTTACAGGTACCTCCATGTGTAGCTTTTTACTTAAGACCTCTTACATGCTCCAGAACTCTCATGCAGGTTGCTGATGTACTATATGCAAGAGCAAGCTGCTCAGGTTCCTCAATGCATTCTTTTGTACAAATGTACCCTGTACAATTTCAGGTGAGATGTATGATCTGGGATCATGAGGGCCCAGCTTAGGAAAATACAATTTATTACATTTTGTGTTGCTTATGGCTCTATTTACAAACCCCTATTTAAGCCTGCACTTGTTTTATTTGGAATTCCTATAAAAGGATTATATGCCTAGAAACCTAAGGCTCTCACGGTTTCCATGCTACTACTCTTTATCTCCATTCCCAAACCTGGTGAAGTGTCTGCAGGCATGCTAGGCTACAGAGTGAAGGGTGTATTTCACTCTTTTTTTCACTTTTCTCCACACGGAAATAATTTTTTCTATTTGGAAAATCCTCCACTGAGAACCCCATTGAATTTAAGGGCTGATTCTCTTCCTATTTTGCACCCTGCAGACACATATAGATCAATTCACAGTTGATGCACATTTTCAAGTGTGTGTTGACTGGATACCTATTTGTAATCCATTTGGGAATCCCACAGATTTCTGACTTTTTTTCCCAAATGACTCCTCACTTACTCACCCATGTCTACCTATTTTACCAGCCTTTTACCCCTAGGAAAACCGACATTTCCATTTGACTTAAGTAGATACCTGCTCTCAAATTCTGATTCTGTCACTCTGGATTTTCATTATAGAAGTAGTGATTCACTTTTAGTTGTGTGGTGGTACAACTAACCTGTACAAACAATTTGGTAAATGAGACTCTTATTCTGCAGGTTTTGTGTGGTTTTACAATGCAGAGATACAAGATGGACTAAAGGTAGTACTTCAGCCAGGCTGTGTCCAGGTTTGCAGTGCACAGACCTTTGTGGTGCAGTGTGGCATAGACAAGTTGATTGTCACTGATGAAGCCCTGTAGGGTCGGAGCAAGACTGAAGTTGTTTGGCATTGCAGTTCAGTCTGGGTTGCTCATTTTGGAGTCGATCATAACAGAACTTTCAAAAGGTTAACTCCCATCTATGTTAGCACAGTGAGCTGATTAAAAGAATGGGATGTAGTGGTGGCCCCTCCGCTGAGGCGGAGGAGCGTCACCCCACTGCTTTTAAGCAGTGTAACAAAGGAAAAATAAAATGATAGTAACTGAATGTTATTATCATTTTATTTGTTCCTGCTGCTTTGCAGCCAGGGTGGGCGGGGCTGCTCTGCTCTCAGGGCAGGGGGAGGAGTGGTTTGCCCACTCCAAGTGCGCATTAATGCTTGGCCGGCCCTCCTGGGCCAGCCAAACATTTATGCGCACTTCGCATGTTCTCCACGCAGGCTGCATTACAGCCTGCGTGGAGAACATGCCCAGGCCCTCATTCCCTGGCATGTTCTCCACGCAGGCTGCATTACAGCCTGCGTGGAGAACATGCCCAGGCCCTTCCACGCAGGCTGCATTACAGCCTGCGTGGAGAACATGCCCAGGCCCTCATTCCCTGGCATTCTCCACGCAGGCTGCATTACAGCCTGCGTGGAGAACATGCCCAGGCCCTCATTCCTGACTGAGCGCCGAACCACAGTGCTCAGACCAATCGCAACGCTGCCGATATTTAAGATTAGTTCGGCATTTTTTGTCTGTAGGAAAGCCACCTTTTCTTCAGGGCCAGATTTTTTGCCCTTTTCTGGACCCTATTTTTGCTGACCTTGAAACTGTGTGCTCTTTACTCTTGCTAACCAGGAGTAAAGTACCTTTGCCCTCCTTTTCAACATGGTTAAATTGTCTTATATGCTGTGGAAATAAATACCTGGCATGGAAAGTTAAATGCTATCTGTGGACGGCAGCACCTATTATGCCATCCACTACAGTGGCAATGAAAGCATGGCTTCAAAACTTCTCTATGCAGCTTGACAGTGGCAACTTAAACCCTGCGGCCCACCCTGTCAAAATCACCCATTTGACTTGTAGGAAAACCCAGGGGCGGGTTCTCTGCTAAGACAGGAGTGTCGCCCCACTGCCTTTCAGCACGGCAAAAAAGGAAAAATAAAATGATAAAATATTATCATTTAATTTTTCTGTACTGGGGCACTTTTGTGGGGCGTGGGCTAGGGTGCACAGGGGGGAGGGGTGGTGGCACCGTCCTAAGTGCGCATGAATGTTTGGCTGGCCAAACATTCATGTGCACTTTACATGTTCTCAACCCACGCTGCATTACACCCTGGGTGAAGAACATGCCCAGGCTCCTATTCCTCATCCTTGCACCGAACCACGGTGCTCAGACCAATCACAATGCAGCATTGTGATTGGCTTAGGGGAGCCTATCCTGCTTCCTGTTCCAACAGAAGCCAGGAAGAGGACGGAAGAGAGGCAGAGGACGGCCAGCCGGCAGGTAAGTGATTTTCTTTTTTTATCCCCCCCCGCCCCACTACTGATTCGCGGGAGCAGCCACGACTGGGAAAACCTGATTTTAAATTTGAAGTCGCCTCAAGCACACCATACTGCGCACAAGGTATTGTGCATAATGTTTAAGAGTGGAACGTGCGTGACATTAAAAATGGCAAGTTAAGTGCTTTAAATGGGCCGGTACTGAGTACTGGCACTTTTTTTATTTTGAGAGTGCTTGCACTTCTCAAGAGAGCACAAGGTAGTGCCATTCATATATGTGACTACCCATCAGAACACTTTCTGGACCTGCAGAAGAGAATGTGACCTGCTGTCGGTGACCTGAGAGGAGCCCTGAAGGACTGGACCTGCTCTTTTTTGTACCCAGAACAAAGAAGTGGATTTCAAGGGTCAGTTGACTGAACTTCTGGGTGGCTCTAGGAACACAACAAACTTCAAGATGCCTTTTTCCTAAAGTGCCGCACCTACCAGGGGTGGAGCTCAGATAATTTAGTGACTTTAAGGATTCACCCTGACAAGAGTTGTGACTGTTCCATGAGGTGGGCAGTCGCCCACTGCAGATAATCCAATTTCTTACATTGTCAAACACTTTTTGTCTTTCTCATACACTCCACCAGATGCATCCAAGAGCCTCTAAACATCAGGCTCCTGGGTGGAGGCGTCTTTGCAAACAAAGCTTTCACAATGGTCAGCCCAAATATTAGGCAAGTTGGATCCGCTTTTACTCTGTTTCTTTTTAGAAAGTGTTATTATAGGAAACGCGAGATAAACAGAACTGATGATTTTCCGGTTTTCTTACTTTCTTAAACCCTAGGTCTTTACCTTTTCTATGCACTGGGGGCTACTAAAGAGGGCACAGGTTTTGTTTGCAGTGTTTACAGTTACTAATGTAAGACTGACATCTGCAGTTATGCCACCATTTTCCCATGGGGGTGCAAAATGAATAGCTCATGTTGTAGGGTAATTGTAAAGGTGCAGACTGCCTATAAGTTTCCTGGATGACCTGGTTAATGTATAGTGGAGTAATATTTTAACATCTACAATCCAGAAAAAGGTCTCTTTGCTCTTGTGTGGCAAGAATTAAGATTAGATTTTCTGTGTAAAAACACATATCAGAAGCCATATTTACAATATCTGTTTAACATTTTGAAGTTCTGGGGTATGAAGATTTCATGTTTTCCTAAGCCGGAGATAGATTGTGAGCATAACTGAATCACTTGAGGTGGCAATGAAGCCTGTTGGCGTAAACTAATAGCCCAACTGTGTATCATACCAGTCCCAGAAATCAATGGCTTTCATGAATGAAGGTCAGGAAGATGAGATAGAGCTATTGCAATTGACTTCCTTCTCTTTCCTGTTGATGCACATCTTATTTGCTATCTTTTTGCAGAGGTAACAAAGCCAGGCTGACACCAGTGCTCTGTGAGGGCCCATGCCTGCTGGTTTCATCATGAGTTGAGGAAGCAGTTATGCGAATGCTCTTTATTATGAAATTCCTAGCCTTGAGATGCTGGAGCCATAAAAAAGAATTGTCCAGTTCTGGTGTCAACCTTTGAGAATGTGACTCAATTACCAGTGTACTCAAAATTGTAAAATGTAAGCAGTGTCCCGTCTAGGCCCTTCGTAGTCTTCTTAGAATTTATAAAACTGTTTATACTGGTGTAGAGCCTACCATAGCCCGACTAATTTTCTACACTTGAAAAACTGGCTTATTGAGGTTTGGCAGAATGGTGCACTTGCACTCTATTTTCTCCCAGTGCCTTTATCCACAGTCAAAAACTATTTTCATGGGCAGAAGTCTCTTACTGCAGAAAATAGTGTTGTAAAGCATTTGAAGGTGGATTGTAAGAAATTGTGTAACTGGTTAAGGGGGGTGTAACCCTACTCAAACAGCAGCCACATTCCTTTTCAAGAAAGTCACAAGCAAACCCCCAAATGAACCTGTGCACAACCCTCTTGTAGCTCGGCAAAGAGCAGTCAGGCTTAACATAGAGGCAATGTGTAAAGTTAGAGGCGATGCGTCAGTTATGCTCTAGTTGCACCCCACACAAGACTAGATGCATCTGTTCTACTGGATCTACAGATGGGCTGGCAGAGCATCTTCAGGCCCACTCCCAAGGGTCCAGGGCTGGGTTGGCACCACTTGGCAGGGTGGAACTCACAGATGGCAGAGTCCAGGTGCTGGGTTCATGTGTAGAAGAAGCCGGTTATGTCCCTTAGGC
Organism: Calotriton arnoldi; assembly: GCA_963921515.1. Lineage (NCBI taxonomy): Eukaryota > Metazoa > Chordata > Amphibia > Caudata > Salamandridae > Calotriton > Calotriton arnoldi. Next base: position 1,512,315 of record CAWUFW010001851.1, on the reverse strand, counting down.
TTCTGATCAGGAGGCCAGCCAACTAGCCTTTGGAGTCACTCTGAGGTCCTGGGTTTAGACTTGCATGTCCAGTCCTTCTCACCCAGGCAAGAGGGCAGCAGGTCAGCACAGTAGTCCAGCAGTCCTTCGGAGCAGCAGTCCAGCAGAATAGCAGAGCAGTCCTTACAGCAGTCCTTCTTCCTGGCAGAGTCCACAGGTACAAATGTGTACTGAAGAGTTGGTTTCTGAGGTACAAGATTTATACCTGGTGTCCACTTTGAAGTGGGAGAAGCTTCCACAGGATTCCACCCCCCAGGGGTGCTTGGAATTTCCTGCCTCCCTGCCCTGGTCTCAGATAGTCTGGGTTCACAGTAAACTAGTGTCACACCCTTTGTGAGAGTTCTCGGGCAGGGCCTTTGTGATGTGCAAGTGTGGTAGGTGACAGCTCCTCCCCGTCGTTGACTCAGTGGCCCATCCTGCCAATACTTAGCTTCCCTTTGTCTCACTTTCTGGGAGCAATACACACAGACCAACTGCCAACTACACCTAGTTATGTGACCCAGGATTCAGGCAGCAGGCACCAAATGGTTGGGACAAGAAAATGCCATCTTTCCAAAGTGGCATTTTGAGAATTGATAACAAATCTGACTTCACCATTGAAGAGGGCTTTTAATTGCAATTATTTAGACCCCAAACTCAACCTGTCCACCTATTCCAATTTGAAGTTGCAGCTTTTTAAATGTACCAATTTGCCTCCAATGTTATCCTATGGGAGAGGCAGGCCTTATAATAGTAAAAAACGAATTTAAGAGTTTTTCACTACCAGGACATGTAAAACTTAAAAGTACATGTTCAATGTTTTAAATACACTTCACCCTGCCTATGGACTGTTTAGGGCCTACCCTAGGGGTGACTTATATGTATTAACAAGCATTGGCAAATGCAATAGTTCTCGTTTTAAAATGGTACTGCCAAGCTGTTAACTTTGCCCATGTTTTTCTGTAAGGTATTGTTTACAAAAAGTAAAAGGAAAACCCAAGAAAATAAAGGAAGAAAAGCATATATATTGTACAGTATTTCAAAACTGTACATTAAATTCAATGTTTTTAATCTGTCAATCTGTATAAATGGTTTGGTTTATTTTTTCAAATACTTTTCATTCAGGAAACGCTGGAGACAATTTACAAAGAATAAGGAAGTGTAAGAATGTAAAGAGAAATGTTTGCCAAGGCATAATTTGCTTTCCACAGGATTCAGCCTTTTGGTCTTCAGTAGTAGCTCTGAGAGAAGATTTATGGGCCTCCAGGACAAGTACCATGCTAAGTACACTTTCTGCCTCAGATGCCAGCTTAGTGAGTGCAGCAGATGGCCCTTCCACAGTAACATAAAAGCATTTGTACACCAAAGCTTGTGCTTTCATGCAATATGTGAAATACAGGACATAAAACAAAAACAACCCTTAAAGTCTGCTCTTCAGTCATACCCAGCAAAAATATCCCTGTTACTGTTCTTTTTTCAGACCAGCTGGGAGTAATGGGGAGCACCAACACGTGGATGAGGTGCGGATATTTGAGGGTAGGAAGGAGCACATGTGAGAGAGAGAGCTAGAAAACACATGCACTCTCATGGATTGCAGAATGAAAAAGAAAGACCTAGTTAGTAGCGAGCAGTGGAAGAATACAAGTCAGACAATTAAAAAGACTGCAAAAACTATATACTCCAAGGGAGGCACAAACAAGAAGAAGAGAAGCCATATAAAAAGAAGCAAGCACATAAGAGTGACAAAGTCAACCAATAGTAAACAAGGGGTGGGCTGTAAGCCCACTATAAATTCACAATAGGTTTTTCGCAACAAGTCAACTTGTGCAGCATGGTAGGCAAGACCTAAAAACTATTCGTTCAGAGAAACGGTGATGATCAACACATTAAATGTTGGGTGGAAGGAGGCATGCTAGACATACATTACAGATCTTTGATGCGATCACAGTGCACACAACGTTAGCCTCGCAGGCCAATGGAGATGAGGAAATCTTATTGAAGGGGGGGGGGGGCATTTGGAGACTTCTTTTAGCGGTGCCCACGTTGATGGTCGCTTTTAGACTCAGGAGACGGGTGTTCCTGTGTTTGTACGTAAGGGAAGGGAAAACTACTTGGATCTTTAACAGGTGGACATGGATTTAGGATATTGAAGCAGCATCTGTGTTGGCAGTGCTTGGGTAGAGGTAAGTGGAATGCCAAGAATTCATGGTTGGATTAAATACTAGAATTAGGAATTTGTAGCTGGAACCCTGAGACCATGCCTGATTGATGTGCAGAGAGAGGGGAAACTCAGTTTGGGAAAGATACAGAGAGCTGGAGGCAAAATGGAGGAATATACTAAAGCATTCTGTGAAGCGGAGAGGAGACCCAGGAGGAGGCTGTTGCCACTATCTAGTGCTACAAAATCCTGGCTCTCCAAATGCTGCCAAAGTCCCTCAGCAAAAGCCAAAGCTTGGAAGTGAACGCACCTCAGAAATACACAAATCCGCAGAATCCTTTCCCAGAGCTAGTTACAGTAGGTAACATCATCTTTGTTAGCGGACAGAAGTAGACCTGACAGTCTGGTCCAGGTCGGACTAATGGTGCTCACACTGGTATCACCAGCTTCTTTCTGTTGTTTTTGCTGCTTCTTGGCCATGTTAAAAATCTTGCTCTCTTCCTGACCTTGTTACAAGGTTTTCGCAAAAGGAATGCCAGCTCTGGGCACAAATGGATCCTGGTTATTTTGTGAGTCGGGGTTTCACCTTAGTAGATACAGCAAAGCTTTGTGTGATGTCTTTCTATGACACTTAACTACAGTCCAGGCATGATACGGATGGGCTACACTGTCTAACGTCAGAGCTTCACAGGTGGGATTATATTCACAAATCCACTTATTCCTTTCCTTTGATATTCTTGGCGTTTATTTGGTCTCTTATAAGTTCATGCTACCTGATCTCAATGGCGTCCTAGTAAAAGGAAGGAGTGAAGTCCTTCATCAGGCTTCTGTACAATATTGCCAACCCTCTGTCAACCTATAGGAAAACATCTCACGCCAGAAGTCATATGTCAAATTTCCTACATGCATTATGGACCAAACTATGTCGATTTTAACCAACCCGGCTGAGAGCACGAGTTCTCCTTCAGCATCTGAACCCCAAGAACAACGCTCCCTCACCCTACCCCTCTATCCGGGCTCCGGTAGCCTCAGCTTGGGAGTGGTACTCCCAGAAAACTGAACTGTCAGGGCACCTGGGCAGCCGCCGCTCCAAGGTCTCTTGACACCATGGGCAGCTCATTCACCAGAATGCGGTCTGTGGGCATCTGGGGACTAACTATGACCCTTCTCTGGGTCACCTCCCCACTCCAGGGATACCAGGGCCATGGGGCAGAAGAAGTCCTGCCCCTAGGCCTGAGTTACCTAATACACTTGGCCAGTGTACTGCTCTGGGAAAAACAGTCTTTCCACTACCATGGTCCAGCTGGCCCCAGTGTCCCTCAGAGCAGTGACGGGGACCACATTCACCTTGACCTGGTGGAAGTGACAACTCCCACCCTCCAGGTTCATCAGTCAACTCTGAGTCCAACTCCCAACTAAGGGAGATTAGGGCATGGTCTATCTCCTGCCCCTGGGGACTACTAACCCCTAAGGCCATATTGGCCTTTAGAGGTCCTACCAATGGGTGGTTTTTTAGGACAAGCAGAGTCCCCCTGCTTGTGTCCTAACTGAGAACATTCAAATTATTGGGGTTGGAATTGGGGTGCTCTCAGCCACCGCCTACTAGAACCTCCACCCTGTTTGACAGAAGGGCCATGGGAACCTTTTTAGGTCGAGCCTAGACAGCGCATGCGCGGTCGCAAGACCTGTAGTAAATAGAATATCTAGGGTAATTTCTCCTGCCGCTTGCCATTGGTTAACTGTGGCATTGCTCTTGTTAGCTGGCTTATCGTTGGCTTGCGATCCGATAAGTCGCTTCCGTTTTGCAGGAAGCAGCACCAACCAACTACAGTTTAGTTCCGCTGCTGGGTAGTTATCTTTTTATTTAGGGACTACTTCCTTGTTTACCAAGCGCCCTGTTGTCCGCTAGTTATTAATTCATGTGCTGGCCACGGGACTTTTTAGTAGGTTGCGCCTTTTATTTTCATTTGTGCGTTTATTCATCACGGGCCCACTTCATGGACCGCCGCACGCACAGCTTTTATGTTTTAGCTGCCGGTCTCCAGGCTGGGCTTCTCGCTCGGTGACGTGTGCATGAGGCTGGGCGCTTTCCATGCTGCATAGGTAGCAGCTCCGCGGCCGTATTGAGCATTTAGCAGAGGCTTGGCTATGGAAAGTGGCTGTAAACAGCTGCGGGCTCCGGCGAAGTAAGCAGATTGTGCTCTTGCAGCCCACTGTTTGAACACAAACCCCTCGGGCGGCGGCTGCTTCAGGGATCGAAGGAGGCGGCAGCAGGGAGCAGCAGCAGTGATGGCTGGCCAACCTTAATACTGTACTCTCTCAGTGACAGTTTACTAGTCGGCTTTGGCTGAGAAGAATATCTGATCGGCTCCAGTGCGCCACCAGCAAACACCGTTTGTCAGCTTGGCATCCGGTGGGTTCATCGCCGTTTACAACCAAGAGGCTGATTAGAGGAAAAACAAAGCGCTCTTTCATACACGCCAACCGCGAACAGGCATCTCGCGGAATGTTTACTACAATGTTTCTTTAAAAAAGGGCTCTATGTTGTCCAGAAACCCAGCACATGGCTTTCTAAACAAGCATTGGCATAGCCAATAGGTCTCGCCTTTGGAACCTTATAAGTTTTTAGCCAGGCAGCACATTATCTATTACATTAATTAGCCATTTAAGATATTAAAGTTTGGGGTAAATCAATGGCGGGAGACCATTCATATGCTGTCAAAAAAAGCCATCAAATACATGAATATGCAAGCACATTAGTAATAATGATTGTTTTGTCAGAAATTGATTGATACCTTGATTAACTGCTAGAAGGCATCGGACCAGGTGTTTGCTATGTGCAGATTCTCTTCTGTGTTCTGTCAACCCCACACTGCATGGAAGGCACAGACATACCCAGTTGGAGCAATAAGCTTTTGCTTGATTTGTCAGGACTGGGAGCTCCCTGGGGGCTGGTCCATGTAAAGTCCTCTCTGTTACCAGCCAGTGATCATTGTAGCAAAAAAAAAAAGCCCTGTCCCCCAAAAATTGCCCATGGTACGATGAAGAATGTATGATGCTAAGCAAATGACAACTGCTTCGATGCAACGACAGGGCCAAAACTGCGCCGCTCACAACCTGTCATCAGTGCCTTACTCGAGGAGGCCGCTGATGGCGACGGAAAATACAAATGAAAAGCGGCAGCAAGTCCTAAACCATGCTAACAGTTATGGCACGCTCTTAAACGCCTCATTTTGTAAATTGAGTTTTTGATCAATACTGGTATTGTCTGGCTGCAGCTCTAATACCTACAAAACCCTCATTAAAAAGAACAAGAGAGTGAGAATGAAAAGGCGAAAAGGAGAAGGAATATACTGATGATGCACATGGAGGGTGTGACAGCAGATGAGAAACTCGTGCATTTGGAGGACGGTCACCGCAAATGTAAGATGCAAGAGATAATGCTCTGTTGGTTAAGCTGCCTGCCATGACACACGGCCGACGAAGGATTCTTTATTCAATTAGACGCGATCTCACGTGTTTTTCGAACAGCTGCCGCAGGTCACTGTACAGACATCGGTCCGAGGCTGTAAAGGCCTATTTATCGATCCGCAGTCAAGCACCGCGTGCGGGGTTTTTGTATACTTAACAGCTGTCACCAGAAGTTTGTACCCACCTTTCCGTGGACACCCCACCACAGGAGGCCGCAGTCCTTGCTTCATAACGCATTCTGAAAAACCCCCTCCCCTCTCCCCCCTTCCGTTCCTCATTCGGAAGCCATAGGCCAGCCCCTCACCAGGACCGTCACCGTCCGATCTCAGCGACATCGATGAAGTACAACATGTCCTCAAACACACAAAAAGCTTTTCTTGCAGTTTTATATAGCGCGGACTCGACCCGAAGCCGGTCTTGGAGCGCTTTTTGTAGGCACTGGCGGGAGCAGGAGAGCCAGGGGTTAAACTGGAAAAAAACAATGCATGGGTGGACCGGCTTGGGGTCTCATGCTATTAAAGCCTTCCCTCGCATCACTATGCTGCAAGCACGAGCTTAATAATAATAAGACCACGACGGTCATGTACTGCATCGTCTCGTGCTTCTGACACAGCCTCGAAGCGCTGCAAGTTAATAGCACTTGGTTTACCGACCTGGTAAGGATGAAAAGCTGAGCAGCCCCTACAGCGATTGAAGTTCATGCTGCCCTGCAGTCACAGACAAACCTCTGCATTCAACCGAGCAATGCTCGGATACTGTAATTAAGTGCCAGTGTGCGAGACGACAAAAATAAGGCACATTTTACACGCAATCAAAAACAAACAGAGAAGAGAAAAGGCGGGCATTTTCAGAGGCCGTGGGTTGGTTATCTCAGCGTTCCGGTATACAAGTGGTTCTTCCATTGAAAAAAAGAACAATAGGAGAGGAGGCTTTAACAAGCGCGGCCGCGCGAAAGCTAAACGAAAAACAACCTTTGAAATCTGACCCGAAACAGATGGCACACTGTGCGCTGCTGCTCGTAACCGCAAGCCATAGTCCGTGGGCGGACACATTTCCTGGGAAAGGTGGGACATGCACCCGCCTAGGCTCGACCTAAAAATCATTAGTGAGGCGGTTGTGCCATGATGGGGGCACGGATAATAAATATCAAATATCAAGCCTGCTGCTGTCCGTAGGGAAACAATCAGCTCCGGGATATGGGAATAACAACGGGCAAGTTGAACACACAGTACTTTTTTCTGTGGGGAGGTGTGGAGTAGCGGCAGGAGCGCAGGGTCCCACCTCAGTAAAAGTAGGAGAGGAGAGTGTTGAATTTTTAAGACTGAATTATGTTTTAAGAGTGCACGTGTTTCCGATGGTCCTCCCTCCTCCAACGCACCCCTTCCACGCCGTCCCTTGCACCCAAGCACTTCTTCACCGACCCTGCCCTTCCCAACCCCTCCTGCTTCGTTGCTGTCTCTCCCGCACCACCCCGTTGTCCCTTGTTTATTATAGCCTGTAATTTCTCCTAAGTAATAATATCCCTGAACAGGCTGAAAACGTTTTGGCTCTTCACAATACCCATTGCAGGTTTCTGATCCTTTTTGCACATAGATTGCTTCAATAATATCTTTTAATGTAGAGCGTTATGTTTGAAACTGCGGTAAATGAACGTTAATAATTTTGGCTGCTACTCCAGGGCTGGATATATGGGCTCGCACAATGTGATCAGCACATATATAGTATATATTTATTTGTCATTCCTTTCTTAAATAGTATAAACATGTTCATGGGTGCAATATAGAACGATGCACGGCTTTCTGGTGTGAATGGTTTCACCCCTCTTCAGCCAGGATAGCTTGATTCCAGTGGCACAGTGAGCCCAGGACCCACGTCTGGGCATACCTGGCGCACTTAGGGCGAGAAAGCAAAAGAGACACAATTGATTGACTGGAGTCAAGCTATCCTGGCTGATGAGGGCTGAAAGCCCGAAACCGGTCCTAGGACCTGGCCTGGCAGTTCGGGCTGGACTGTTCCCATTGGGCGCAGGGTCAAGACTGATTTGCATATGGCTGGGTCCAAACTGGAATGGCATGGTGAGCAAAAAAACGATGGATTTAGGCCCAGATCTCTGTACTGGGGTGAATGTATAACATTGTTCTGCATTCTGTCCATCAATTGTTCTTTTTGCATAACTCAATATGGTGTCATGAAAACAGATAGTGAGATTGTCTACTTTTAGAAAACAAGTACTTTGCAGAGTGTATGCAACGTTCTGGCACATGCATCACAACTTCTAAATCAATTCTGCCCCCCATGATCACTTTGCTGCCACCTTAATTCTCTTCAACCTTTTTGCAGTGTTTGACTCAGTCCAACACTCTAGGAAGACAAGGGCAACATTCACCATTAGACTCCTGTAGCACCATGCACAACAGGTTTTCTTCCTGTATTCCAAATTACTTCACCTGAGTGCTCTTGTCAATCTCAATGTTCACACCTTTAATTGGGAGTCCCTAAAGACTTTCTTTATCCCTTTCCTCTTCTTATGTACACCACCACCTCCCTTGCAACATATCTCCTACTTTAGTTTTTCATACCACCTTTGTTGATGATACACAAATCTCCTTCTACACTACTTCCACCTCTGAGTTTGAGTTTCTAACTGCATGACAGCTATTTGACACTGGATGGTTCAAAGCGCTCTCATGCCAAGCTTTGTTTATTTCTGACATGTCTCAATTATAAAGGTACACCCGTAGTGTCAATCAATCATTGCTTTATTGTTTAAGTTAATAAAAACCATAACAATGTTGTTAAAGGAAAGAAAGTCAGACGATTTACAGGCATTTAAAATGTTTAAAAGGCATTTAACTATTTTTTTTCTAAAGAACAGTTTTCATTTCATGTAAAACAAACTAAAATGGAGCATGTTGCTGTGTCATAAAATTATCAACGATATTGGTATCACATCAGTGTTGATATAAAGTGCATTTGTGCAACGGCTTAGGGTTTAAATACAGTCGATGGATCATTGGACTGGACTAGACTGGTGGTATGTATATCCTTGGGCCGTGTTATCCTTTCGTAAAGTGACAAAAATGTCATCAACTTACAGGTCAGTTGAGGATCTGTTGTGCTCAGACCTTTAATAATGGCAGATCTGCAAGTTCGAATGCCCCTGTCGTTAAAAGCTTTTTTTAGTAGCGAAACCCGGATAGATTTTAAGAAGGGGCAAACACAGATGAGATTAATAAAATCTTACCTTACTGCACCACATAAGCTACATATTCTGGGGCCATTATACTTCCATGTTGGTTGGTCAGCCAAACTTGGTAATGCCCCGAATCTGATAGCCATTAGCTTTCGTTTCAGGTAAGATGAATATGTTGTGCTTAGGTATTCCGCCGGGCGTATTGATGTGTAAGATTGGAGAACCATCCAGGCATGGGACCGCTTAGCTAGTATGCTTTTGTCTTCTAGTAATGAGTGGAGTTTGGTCGCTTTGTTTGTCACTCTGCGAAAGGCTTGGAAGGAGGGGTTCTGAGCCCAGAGTTCTGTTGTGTTGGTTTCCTTCAATGCGGTTTTCAAGAATTTGCCGTAACTTGAACTTGGATCGTCTTCCTGGGCTCGCCACAAGGCATCATGTAGAACATTGGATCGATTCAACCAAAGTTTGTACCAAGTTTTAATTGCAGCGTATTTTCTCCCAATCTCCTGTTGGATGAGACCAAATTCCAATCGTACCTGAGCCGGGGATGCGTTCCGAGGTAGACTAAAAACTTTTTATACGGCTTTGTTTGTAGAGAGTCTAGAAGTTTTGCATCTTTGCCATTTAAAGCTATGCTCGCGTAAGTTACTGTCGGCAATAGTTTAGCGGCCATCATTGCTACTAGCAGCTTAAAAGATGGGGCCTGTAGTTTTTTTGCAAGGGCACAGAATGCGTAAATAAGGCCATTTCCTTTTTTTTCAAGATATTGTTTGTGATATTGAAAATGCAATCGATTGTCTATATATACCCCCAGATATTTGTATGTACTGACTACTCCTTGGATCGTTTCTCCCAGCTTGATTGGATGTTGATGACCCGGTTGTTTCGTAATTCACATAGTTTTTGTGACATTAATTTCCAGAGCATTAGCCTTGGCGAACATTGATAATTCGTTGAGGGCTCTTTGGAGCCCAACTCTGGTTAAGCTAAGCAGGACTATGTCGTCTGCATATGAGAAATGCGTTATGGGCAATGGACCCAGGCGCGGGGGATGTACACCCGTAGTAGTTACTTGGCTCTAACCAGTGAGATGAACGCATCTAAAGTAAAAGTTACTTACCTTCTTGCCTCAAATACAATTTGTTCCCATTTTGCCTCTCACCATCTTACACACTCTAGCACCATCTGTCTTTATCAGAAATCTCAACCTGTTCATTGATTCCAAACTACACCTCTGCAGCTATCATCAGAGTGATTTGCTCTCTCCCCCTATTCCAGACAGTCTAACCCCTCGTCACCTGCATGGCAATGAGCAAACTTGATTCCTACTCTACCCTCCTGCCCGATGCGTGACGATGCACTTTAGTCTTTAACCCACTTCTCCAGCGGTGCTCCCACCTCTTCAAATAGACGCCACGTAAATGGCTGCAAGTGAAAAAACTGAACCTCTCTAAATACCTTTCTTTTGTCTATAAGGAAGTCCTTGGCACCTCCTCTTCCAATGTTCCCCTTTGCAACTTCTGAACTCCTTCAGCCATAAATTCCTTGCCGTATCTAAGCCACTATGTACCAGATTCAGTACCTCCATCTACCCCAAACCCTCTACTAGACTTTTTTTTAAATGGGTCTTTATTGCCATTTATGGAACTTAGTATGAGATGCATAGGAATGGGGCAGCCATCTATTGCTGCATGTATAGATGCACACATCTGCTGTTGTACAGGCACTAATCGCAAATGCACAAAGTCGTAGCGTGTGTTTGCAACCATTTAACCCTCTACAAGATTTAACTCCCAATCATGGGATCTTCCCTCCCTGTGTTCAAGACTACTCAGAAACACGATCACCTCTACACTGACAACATGCATAGCTGAGTGTGGTGCCCGCCTGTAAGAGCGGACCCGCACAGAGGTCAGCGCTTTAGTTCTCTGATCGGTCCTCCAACACTTCCTATTTAAATCCGGATGCTACGACCGCGCGTTTGGTTCGTGCTTTGGGTTTAGCGCTCACAGTGCGTGGGGAGGGTTGTATCTCTTGTGTACCTGTGCTGTTTTAAAATATCATTACCGTTTTTTTTTTTTAAATATTGCGAAATTTAAAACTCTTGCTCTAGGCCTACCTTACAATTACTGTGACGCTGAGTGTGGTACCCGCCTGTAAGAGCGGACCCGCACAGAGGTCAGCGCTCTAGTTCTCTGATCGGTCCTCCAGCACTTCCTATTTAAATCCGGATGCTGCGGCCGCGCAGGCGGCGCGCCAAATGCAAGCCCGTCTGCGCCCGAAACGCGTCCAGCGCCAGTACCCCTGCCCGTTGTCCAAGGTATGCTTACTCACACAACGAACTTATGAGTTATAATCCTGGTAAATGCGTGCTCCACAATATACAGTTGGATAATCCACCTCCCTGCCATAGGTGTTCTAACATCTGTGGTTGGATGGCCTTAGATCCGTCTACAATTCATTTAATCAAGGACCTGGGGGAAAACAAGCCGGTCTACAAAAAGGGGTTATTAACTCCTCATGTGATAGCAAGGGCTCCCAATCAGCTGCTCAAATTTCTGATCTTTTTAATAAGAATCCTCGAGCCATCAGCTGCATTTTATTCAACACAAGGTCAATGATCAAGCACAAGCTTCACTTAGAGTGCCTGATCCAAGTAGAAAACCCAGACCTCGTTTTCCTCACAGAAACCTGGGCAAATGAAACAAATGAGCCGGACTGGAATGCTGCAATCCCGGCCGGCTACTTTGTTGCTAATTCTGATAGAATTGGGGCAAAGGGTGGTGGAATCGCTGTAATTTCTCGTTCCCACTATACGGTGAGAATTACACCAGAATCCACATTGGATGCCGAGGCATTGTCTTTCAGTATAAAATATAATAACCGAGAACTGTTCCCCGGTCTTCTTGTCTATAGACCTCCTGGCCCGAGATCCTCCTTCATTACCTCCCTTCAGACCTACTTGGAATCATGCCTAGATACCGAATGTTTCACGGTACTTGGCGATTTTAATTTTCACTTGGAAGCCAATAACAATTCTGATACGTCCAGCCTAATAGATAAGCTAGCTGGTTTTGGGCTGAATCAGATTTTTAGTGAGCCAACACACCAAGCAGGCCATACACTAGATGGCATTTTCACTAATAACGATCTTATAGAAGTCAAGACTGTGTGTTCATTACCCTGGTCTGACCACTCGGCGGTACACTTCACCATCAATCTTGCAACAACCAATGGCTGTCGCAAGAACAGACCTTCTGTGGTTAAGTTTCGTGCTTGGAAATCAGTTTGCAAAAACGATCTGTCATTAGCACTGAGTGAAAGGCCTCTAATTCCAACTGACCCCAACCAGGCTGCAATTATTTTCGAGAGCTGGCTCAACAGGGCAGCGAATAAAGTGGCACCGGGGAAGTGGCGAAGCAATCTCGAAGAAAGCTAGCCTCGTCCCCTGGTTTTCGGCGGAACTTAAACAAGTTAAAATCAAATGCAGGCAAAAGGAACGCATTTGGAGATCTGAATACAGCGTGGCACACAGGAAAGACTACTGTGTAGCCTTAGAAGAATATAAAAGTGCCATAACCCAGGCCAAAACAGATTACTTTACCGCCAAAATTCAGGAGGCCACAAACTCTCCAAAAGAACTATTTAAAACTGTTTCCGCTTTGACGAGGTGTCCGCGTGACACCACGTTCACTCCAGATCAAAAGTTTGTGGACAAACTGGCCGGTTTCTTTCAAAATAAGGTTGAGTCCGTATATAATGAACTTTTGAAAATAGCTGAGGTGGCTGGGAGCAATCATGTAGAGAAGCAGGAGGACAAGGTCTCTCACTGCAGCCTAACGTAATTTCCATTGTTGGGTGAGGAAACAGTGGTTGATCTCTTGCTGAAATCCAAATCAGGGTCCCCCTTAGATCCTTGTCCGCCGCATATTTTACAATTGGTCCCGAAGGAGATTAGCGCTTCGCTGACTCCAATATTAAACCAAATTGTAATCTCAGGGATCTTTCCGCTGACTTGGAAAAAGGTCTGTATTCGTCCTCTCTTAAAAAAACCTAAGTTGGATCCCCTAGAGGAGAAAAACTACCGTCCTATCTCCTGCCTGCCTCTACCCGCCAAAATTCTGGAGAAGGCTATGAATTCAGAATTGACAACATATCTGGAGTTAAATAACATCCTTGACTCTACCCAACATGGTTTTAGATCGCTGCACTCTACTGAATCGGCCTTGATTATGGCAACTGAGGAAATTCGGAAGTTGATGGATGGTGGAGAAAGGGCTGCTTTAATCTTGCTTGATCTGACAGCAGCCTTCGACACTGTAAACCATGCAGTACTAGTTCGAAGGCTGCAGGAAGTTGGCATCAGTGGTAAAGCATTAGCTCTTCTTACCTCTTTTCTATCATCCAGGGAACAACTGATCCTCTGGGATGGCCTTCAGTCTGAAGAGTTTACTCTCCCTGGTGGAGTTCCACAGGGCTCGGCTTTATCCCCGACGTTGTTTAATATATACGTTGCCCCTTTGGCTCGACTCATAAAAAGCTATGGTTTTAAGCTGGTGTCATATGCTGATGACACTCAGCTTGTAGTGTCCGTAGCACAAACCGTGGACGTAACAGCCGCCCAGTTTTGTAAATGTCTTTCTGCATTGATGTCTTGGATGAACTCCAACTTTTTAAAACTGAATGCCGAAAAAACTGAGGTGGTGGAATTTGGACAGAATTCATCGGTCTGGAGCCAATTATGGTGGCCATCTGCAGCCGGTACCTGCCCGGTACCGGTAAATAAGGCAAGGAACCTTGGCTTTCTGATCGATAAAGACCTCACCCTGGGACCACAGATTAATCAAGTCTCGTCCGCTTGCTTCTTTACGTTAAAATGCTTAAGGAAGATACTTCCGTTTATCCCTTTTTCTTTGAGGAAAACTGTGGTAGGAGCCATGGTTTTATCGAGAATAGATTATTGTAATGCTCTTTATTTGGGAGCAGGTGCTGCCCAACTCTCTAAACTCCAATCAATTCAAAATGCGGCAGCGCAAGTATTGCTCAAACTTCCCAAACACCATCCTACATCCACTAGTATAAAGCATCTTCACTGGCTCCCAGTGAAACGACGGGTTGACTTTAAGGCACTCTGCCTAGTACACAAAGCCTTATTTGGAGGTGGGGCTAAGGATGTGCAATCCTTGTTTCCTCGATATGTACCGTCGCGTCTTTTAAGATCTTCTCTTTCTGGATTGGTAGTCCTTCCAAAGATTAAAAAAGCAAGGTGTGGAGGTAAACGTTTCTCTTTTTTAGCGGCTAAATTATGGAACTTCCTTCCTCTACATCTTAGACTTCAGCCCAGCAGGTCGGCGTTTAGGAAGGAAATAAAAACTTGGCTCTTCACCCATCCCTGAACCCTGTTTGTTGCCATCCCTGCACACCACTTAGCGCCAAGACGCCTCGGCAATAGTGCGCTCTACAAATAAGTCAGTCAGTCAGTCAAAACCTATCCCTTCTCTTCTCCTAATTAGTGCTCTGCATCCACCCCGGCTCTACATGAAAAATAGAACTGAGGGCATATGTATTCTACTCTGTAAGAAATGCCTCTTGGTCCTCACCCCCACCTTTCACTATGATCTCCGTAAGTTTCAACCGATAATCAACATTTTCCTAAGTACCCTCATCTTGATATGTTATACTTTTTTGTTTAAAAGATCAAGGCTGCACCTAATTAATGTCTTCACTTAAGTAAAGCATGTGATAGGGCGTCATAATAACAGCAAATCAGAATATATGATCATTGGTACTCATGTAGCCCACTACATAAGCCAGAGTTTCTCAAGCTGCACGTAATAGATGTTCTTATTACTGAACTTGATGTCACTATCTTTATTGAATTTGGAAGGTGGAGAAGCTTAGTGCAACCACTGGGATTCAAACCTGCCACATTTGGGTCACACACAGATGGGTGCAGAGCAAGCATTAGCCCCCAGTTGTCTTCATGTTAAATTAAGTAATTTATGTGGGTAAAAATCAGCTTGGGTTTGACCATTGTGGTGAACAGAAAGAAGCACTCCTTGATTTAGGTACTCAAGTTATAAATACACTTGCACATATTCTAATGTTTTCACTTGGATTGTTCCGCCTTTAAGAGCAAGATACTCTCATTGGGGAAAATGTATTGAAGGTGTGCACTTGAAAGCTTTGTCAAAGTTGATGCAGCTTATTCCTTCCTGATGACCATTGTTGTACCTTTACAGACGCCTGCTGCTGGGATGGGGATTGAGCATAGGGGTGAAATGACTGTCGCCCTCAGGCACACCACAGTGCCAACCTCGGGTAAGTAATAACTGAAGATCATTTACAAAATGCCACCAAATTATGGATTCCAGCCCTTAAAAAGCAACCTTTAAGTGGGTCAAAACATGACACAGACGGCATATTCCATTTATAATTTTAATATGCCATGAAACAGGTTGTGGCGGTAGGAGAGTTTATGCTCCTCTCCACTCCCTGGCCAACTGTCCCATGTTGTTTGATCTCCATCATGTATGAGAAGACAAGGGGCCAGTTGGGTGCAGATGCTGACTGCTTGTCATGACACAGAAGCGGGTGGGATGGGGAGGATGGGGTTAAGTGAAAATCCATGGACAGTGTGGTGGTGATTGTTGGATGGTGGGCTTGCTAAACTAATCCCAAGGACCGGGGACATGCTGCTACTGGTTGAATGCCCCATCAGCTTGCTACATCAAAGCCTGCAGGTCTGCTCCTCTCCCACTGCATGCAATAACCACCCCTACCTTGTCTCCCACCAAAGAGTGGCTCCCTTGGCAGACCATGCAATACAGTAATATATCATTAGCATTACTAAAAACAAAAGTGCTGCTATAACTCAATGGTGCATGGCTTTAACTTCATTGTAGACGTTTCCCCACAGTTATTTAAGACAACTGTGGAAATTCAACTGTTCTTTTCCTGCAGTGGACTGTATGGGCACAATGGTTTGTTTAGAGGGGGAATTGGATGAATTTAGTATCCTCTGGTGATCAAGGTGGACTCAATTCATTGATCATAAGGAAGGAGAAAGTTGCAGTCTTCGAAATATTTTAGCAGGGCATAACTTGTAGCCATGAACATAACCAAAATTATGGGTGCAGCAGTGGTTTTCTTGGTGTTGTTGGTTGCGGAGGGAAGTAGTGAATCGTGTATAGTGAAGAGGGGGAGAGAGACAGCGTTATTTTAGGAGAAATAATGTAATTGCTTCAATTGCGTAAAGGGTGAAAAGTAGATGCCTCCGAATTGAACCTTAGTGTACACAGGTTGAAAGAACAGGGCAATTGTCTGTGATTTTCAGGGAGACCAGAATTATTGGTGGTCCACAATGTCAAAGGCTGCACAGGCAGAAGAGCGAAACATTCACACACCACCAAAAAGAGCCAATGTTTTTATGCAGAGTGCACTTAAAGAGACTGAAAATCTCTGCACCCAGGAAGGTCCAGTCCGGCAATTGCTTCTCATGTGTTTTTATGCTGTGCTTTATTCACTTATCGAAGAACTTGTAAGGAATGCAGTCAGTCTTCCAGGCATGCAACTGCATTTGTTTATTGTATTGCAAACAATCTTACTAACCAAGTCCAACTACACATTTTTTTTCATATCCTAATGAATAGTAGAATAAATGATACAATTTCCAGGTTAGTTGACTGCAGCAGCACTAACTAGGTATGCTTTGAAGCTGTTCCAGCTCGTGAGCACACGCATTATGAACAGAAGGCACAGCCCGGGCTCCCATTGAGGATCCTCTACTGCAGTTTATGATGGTGTTATGTAGGCTGCTGTATTTGTTGGGCTGCACTTCATGCCCTTCTGTTTCTGATGCATACATCTGCCTGTGGATTCCTCACCTTTTGAATTACCCCCATGCGCAGCATTGCACGGAAACTTTTCTCCATAGCTCTCCCATGTCGACGAGGACGTCATAATGAAACTGCTCCGCACGCCACTCCGTGTGACGTCATCGAAGCAATAAGAAGACCTTGTCGGCGTGCTGACGTCGGTTCCCTTTTTTTCACGCCGTCTACGCTTAACGGTTTTTCCACGGCTCTCCATTTCTGGGAGTTTCTTTTTTGCAATTACTTAGTGTATTTGTATCAGCGATCATGGCTACCCAGAGGAAGTCCGGTTTTATACCTTGCAGGGAATGTGGGGGTCAGATGTCAATTACTGACCCCCATGAGGATTGTTTGTGGTGCCTTTCATCGGACCACAACGTCGCGGAGTGTTCATCATGTGGGGCGCATGAACTCTAAGGCTTTAAAGAAGAGGGAGGCCAAGCTGTTTATGGCTAAAGCGAAAAAGCAGAAAAGAGGTTGAAGGAGGTTGAAGTCCCAGTCCAAGTAACCGACTCTGTTGAGGAAACATCAAAAGAAGTGGCGCCATGGCTCTCAACATAGTTCGTCAAAGGATGGAACACTGATGTCGGGGTCTCTGGCTCTCCAGTGTCATCGCAAGGACGAAGTCTATCCTTCTCAGGTGACTCCAGCCCAGACTCCGGCTCCGAGAGCTTCACCGGCACTGAGAGTAACGACGCCTCCACCGCCAGCCACTCCACCCCCGGCTCCAGGGTCTCCGGCGCTGCAATCAGAGCTGATTAGGCTGCCTCCTCAAGCAGTCTCAGAACCTGCAGTACCGGATCCAGGATATCCTGCCCTCCCGACTTTTCCTCAATGCGATGTTTGGCTTGTTTGCCAGAGCGGCTAACCCTGCTGGTGCACCGGTTGGCCCCATGGGTCCGCTGGCATACTCCCTGGGAGGCTTGCCACCTCACTTCCCTCAGGCACCTCTCATGCCTTTTATGCCAATGGCTCCAGGGAGTTGGCCTCTCCCGACGCTGAGGTTCTCGACGCCGGTTCAGTCCCTATAGGGAAGAGTGCCGTTGAATGGATCCTCGCCGACTCAGTCTGGCTTCGGTCCGGTTCCAGCACGACCTCGTCCGGCGTCTTCTACTATCCCCGTGGAACTTCAGTCGATGCCGGTCCCAAAGTCACCGGCGCCAAGTCTGGCACCGCCGACACGGGTCCTGAGAATGAGGTCCAGAAGGGAAGCACAGAGGCTTATGGAAGAGGAGGAGCATCAAGAGTAGCAGGAGGAGGCTGAAGAGGGTGAGATGTCGACCCTGTCAAGAATTTGAGGGCCTGCAGGAGGCTAGTGGCCTGGATACATCTCCTGAATGGGAGCTCTCCTCAACAAAAGGTCTTCTAACGCAGGAGGTGCCTTCGTATCATTCTGTAATTAGGAAGGCAGCGGACCTGCTAGATTTACCATTTCCTACTGCAGAACTCAAATCTAACATCTTGACGGAGGTGCTTCATTCCCCATCTTCTGTCTCGGAACCCTTGCTTCCTTTTAATGAGGCTTTGACTGAACCTATCTTGGAGGTGTGGCAGAAACCAATGACTGCTCCTGCGGTATCCAGGTATGTGGCGAGGAGGTATAAGGTGTCTCAGAGGGATCCTGTTTTACTATCTACGTACCCGTCACCAGAGAGCTTAGTAGTCCAAGCTTCGTGCTCCTCTAAACAGTCTGCAGGCTCATTCCCATCGACACCTGCAGATAGGGAATCCAAATGTATGGAGCAAAATGCAAAGAAAGTATTCTCTTCGGCTAGTATGGCTCTAAAGTCGACAAATGCGACATGCCTGTTGGGTCGCTATATCGATGCTCTGATGGACTCAGTGGGGGAAGTGCTCCCGAAGCTTCCGAAAGATGTTCAGGGCCATTTCTCTGAGGTACTTTCTGATACTCAAGCTGCGGCCCATGCCAGGTCATTCAATCTGGTCTGGACACTGCGGGCTCTGTTGCCAGGGTAATGGGTTCCTCTGTTGCGACCAGGAGGCACGCTGAGCTGCGAGAGTCTGGGTTTTCACCGGATGTCCAGGCTACCCTATTGGACTTGCCTTTTGAAGGATCTCGTCTATTTGGTGCCAAAGCGGACTCGGCGCTGCAGCACTTTAAAGATAGAGCCACTGCAAGATTGTTGGGTCTCCAGTCCCAGTCCAGGGGTTTTGGATACTGCAGGGTTCGCGGTTTTGGTAGGAGTTTATCCTTTCATGCCAAGCAGCAGTCGCAACAGCAGCAGCAGACCAACCCCCTGTACAGGCCATACAGGGTAAATGGTAGAGGTCATCTGCGAGGTACGGCTCAGCAGCAAGTCTCCTCCTCCTCTCCTGCCCCTCCAACTGGTGCGGCAGGGAAGCAGCTCTTTAGCTCCTCCATCCTAGAGCATGTTTGTCCCGTGGGAGGACGGGTGTCCCATTTTGTACGGAATTGGAGGTCTGTTACTTCAGATCTCTGGGTGTTGAACCTTGTGGAGAATGGGTATGCCCTACCCTTCCGGGAGTTCCCCACGGTTCAGGACCTGACGGACAACACTACTGCAATGTGGTACATCAACAAGCAGGTAGGAGTAGGGTTGTATCTTCTCTGCAGAGAGGCTCTGCGACTCTGGTTCTGAGCTCAGGACCATCAGATTTGCGTGATTGCGAATCATCTGGCTAGGGAGCTGAATGTGTGTGCAGACAGTCTGTCTGCAGTACTCGTCAGATCACGAGTGGCATCTCCATCCCGAGGTGGTCCATCACATTTTCAGGATGTGGGGGTTCCCTCGGTTGGACCTTTTTGCCACTCACAAGAGCACTGCCCGTCGTTATGGAGTCTCCAGTATCCGATGCGGGGAGCGTTGGGGGAGGCGTTCCGGTCAGATTGGGGCTCACAGCTTCTTTACGCGTTTCCTCCCATACCCTTGATTCCTCGGGTTCTGAGGAAGATTCGTCAAGACTGGGCCAAGTCGTATTGATCGCCCCGGATTGGCCAAGAAGGATATGGTACACAGACCTCCTTTACCTCTCATCGCACCCTCTGCTCCATCTCCCTCTCAGGGCAGACCTCCTCTCACAGTTGCAGAGGCAGGTTCTACACCCCCACCTCCAGAGCCTGCACCTTCATGCCTGGAGATTGAACGGGGCAACCTGAGCTCTTTCTCTCTCCCGCCAGATGTGGTGGACGTTATTTTATCGGCCAGAAGACACTCCACCAAATCTGTTTATTCCTGTAGATGGGCCAAGTTTGTTAAGTGGTGTGGAGAGAGATCGATTAATCCTTTGCAGGCCCATTTGTCTGATATTCTGAGTTTCTCTCTTTCCCTGGCTCAACAGGGTTGTGCAGTAGCTACTGTTAAAGGCTACTTCTCTGTCTTGTTGGCTTTTCTCTGTTTACCAGATCAACCCTCTTTAATTAAATCTCCCATAGTTATGAGATTCGTTAAAGGTCTCACCAGTAGGTTTCCTCCAACTCCCTTTATCATGCCTCAGTGGGATTTGAATTTGGTTCTCACTTTCTTCATTGGGTCTCCCTTTGAACCCTTACATAGTTGTCCCTTAAGGTTCTTGGCGTTTAAGACCATATTTCTGATTGCAATCACTTCCGCTAGGAGGGTGAGTGAGCTGCAAGCTCTTAGCTCCAAGTCTCCATTTACCTCATTTCATGTGAATAAGATGGTTCTTAAGACCAGAGCTGCTTTCCTGCCTAAGGTGGTCACTCCTTTCCACCCAGGGCAATCCATCACTTTACCCACATTCTATCCTCACCCTTCTGAGGAGGAGGAGGAGACTCCCACCCACCCCCCCCCGGACCCCAAGAGAGCGGTCAGCTTCTACCTGGACAGGACTGCGAACTTCAGGTTGGATGACCAACTTTTCATTGGATATGTGGGCAAGGTGAAGGGCAAGGCTGTCCACAAAAGAACACTGTCCAGGTGGATCATCCTCTGTATCAAGATCTGCTACACCTTGGCCAAGAATGTGTCTCCTGAAGGTATTCGAGCTCATTCCACCAGAGCTAAGTCTTCTTCTTCTTCTTCTTCTTCTTCAACTTTAGCTAGGGGTGTCCCTGTTGTAGACATCTGCAAGGTGGCAACTTGGGCCTCCCTCCTCACTTTTGCGAAGCACTATTGCCTAGACTCGGAGGTGAGGAGGGACAACCATTTTGCACGTTCTGTGCTGCAGGATTTTTTGTTTTTGGTATAGGTAGGCAGGCACCCTCCGTCAGGAGCAGTACTGCTTGGGGTTTCAATTAAAAAGGCGAGGAATCCACAGGCAGATGTATCCATCAGAAGAACAAGTTACTTACCTTCGGTAATGCTTTTTCTGGTGGACACAGTATCTGCCTGTGGATTTCTCACTGACCCACCCGCCTCCCTGTTGCCTGCCTGTTTATACCGAAAAATGATTGACATGCAATTTATGTTTTTTATTGTTGGAATAATTGGAATAATGTGATAATTGTCACTAGGAAATGTCTATATTTTAGAATTTCCAGCTTTAATTGGTTTTGTATACTATATATACTTGTGAAAATGTTGTCGGTTCACCCGTTCGCCTTGAAGGCATGGAAAAAATAGGTGGAACAGATATCAGAATGCCTACGAGGTCTTCTTATGGCTCCAATGATGTCAAACGGAGCCGTTCTATTATGACATCCTCGTCGAGGTGGGAGAGCTATGGAGAAAAGTTCAGTGGAATGCTGCGCATGAGGGTAATTCAAAAGGTGAGTAATCCACAGGAAGATACTGTATCCACCAGAAAAAGTGTACCGAAGGTAAGTAACTTGTTCTTCAGGGCCGCTAAGGTGGCACAGAGGATTCTCTTAGTTGCAAATGGTGAGTTACCACAGTAAACTCCTCCTTCCAGCTTAGGAGTGACTCCAACTTGTTCTGCTAGCAGATCAGCTTTTAAAACACCTATTCCTTGGATTCTTGGCTGTCGATCAGTTATTTATATATATAAGTACACGCTGGGGTACATTATAAGGAAATTGCAGGTTACTGAGGAGCTCCATGTTCACATAGAGGAACAAGATCAAAGGCTGAGACCCTTTATAAGGTTATGGAACTCTGAGGTGACTTGCAAAATCCTTATGTACGGCAGGGGGCTACTTTATCCCATATAATACATGGTCACACCATCACCTTTCCCACAAACCACTTAAATCCTTTGTGCGTAGCTCTTTCATATGAAAGAGGGAGCATGTTTGTAAATATAAAAAATAAAAGTAGAATCTTGAGTGCAAAAGTAAATCCATTTAAAAAGCAGTTAGATATTTGTTGCAAAAAGATATTAGAATCAGTTTAATAGAAGTTATATATATATTTTTTTTTTTTTTTAAAGCCGCTGTAGCTTGGAATGTGTAGAAACATGAAGAAAGATTCGAACTTTTCTATAATTACCCAAGGATTGCAAAAAAATAAACTGTGCCATAAATATCTACTTTCTACTGGTCTCGCTACAGCTAAAAAACAGAACAGAAGAAAGAAAAGCATCGTTTTTTTCTTTAAACAGCTGCTTTAATATGATCTCTGACCTGCCTTTCTCCTTAGCTGGTGGCTCTGACAGCAAGCATTGTGATGTCAGAACTCAACTGTAATAAGTTAGTATGTCTGAGATCTGATGTCCTTTTTTTTTTTTTTTTTTTTTTATAACCGGGTTACTCGGTGCGTCCCAAGTCGCCTATTATAAAGAAATTGGAGACCGGTTTTTATACAGGGATTGCAGAACCCCATGTATTAAAACATTCTTACTTACAGGGGCTTTCATCCAGCCTTCTTCATGCCTGGTCTTTTGATGTGTCCATTACACGGTCTTCTACCCATTACAGCATACAGCATGATGCAGTGGGTCAGCCTTCTTCAACCAATGGCTAAGTTCACTTAGAGTGACAGCATTCTGCCCCTTCACAGGGAGCACATCCACACACAGTTTTCTTCAGTGCCAGGGACTTCTTTAGCAATGCATGTTTTTTAGATAAAGATATATTGATGATTTATTTTTATTTTATTACAAAAACCATGGCAAAATCATTGACAAGGTCAACACCCAGCCAATGCTTGTTTTTGGTTGATATGGGTGTGTAAGGACCAGGATAAGCCTTAGCCTCATGACCATTTGAGCCATGTGATGTTCTCCTTGACAATTCCTCCTTACAGATTTCTAATTTCATATATTGTTAATTGACTTTCTCCGAACTGAAATTGATCTAAGCAGGATTTACGTGTTTTGGATGGGGGGGGGGTTGCAAAATCAGTCCGTAGCCTGGAGCAATGTCAAATTTTCAGGACATTGACAAGGATAAATTTGCATGCAACTAATCTAAGTTGGAATCATTTAAATAGCCAATGATTGGTCTTACAATCTGACAAGGTTTTGGCCATTGTAGACTAACATAGGGAGCCCCATTGTATGAAGGAGCCTGAACCCCCCCCTGTGGTTGTGCATGCTATCAGCAGATGGTTTATCATGGACATTTGTTAGGAGAGACCTGGGGCAACAGCTGCTACTCTCAGGTTGACCTTTGGTATGCCTGGCATTCTCCTTGGAGTTGTATTTACGAGCTGGAGGTTTCACAATTTGCCCTTCCTCAAATAATTAAAATAGAAGGGGCACAGGGTGGTGACAAGTGGTAAACTCTGATGTCATCTGCTGATAAACTGTATGATGTCGATTCCCCTAAAAGAACAATGAGGAGTGGTAATTATGGAATCGTTTAAGTAATGCTTCTATTTTATTAATATGGTTCGCTGCATTGAATGTACTAAGAAAGAAACTACAAAAAAAAATGTCTTCCTCGTCCCCTGCAATTTTTTCCTGAAGCTAAGTCCATGGGTGCATATCCCATATAACTGTGCCTCCTTTGAGTTCAGGGTCCTGTCTCCTTCGTTATATTTGCAATAGGTTTGCCCATTCTTGCTAGCTGTTTTTATAAAGAAAGCAGTATATCAACCTTAACTTGGAGTCTGTTGCAAGTGAAAATTATTATTGATCGGCGCATTTATTTTTCTCTTACAGGTAAAAACGCTTCTAACGGAGAAGTGCAGATTTGGGTGAAAAGCTGCAGCAACCTGCCACTTGTGAGGGGCAACCGCATCAACTCGTTTGTTAAATGGTAAGGATGCTTGTGGGCAGCTAGTTCATTATTTACAGGGTACGCAGTGGCCAAACATGGTTTCTCTTTTGTAAATATGCGGCAACTCCTGGTAGACCGTGTCTACCAGTGAAAGATGACTGTATTGAGTTGAACCGTGAACCAATGACAGATGGGTTGAAGTTCATCTGGAAAGCTGCGTTATATGTCCCCATTCATGATAGTGCCCCTAAGGTGGTACTGAGGAAACAGACTCGATTGTGTAGGCTTAGGCTGTCTGCAGGACACTATTGACATTAACGTCCCATGGTACGGTGAGTTTAAGTGTATTGTGTATTGGATGTAAAATTTCTTTGGACAAGGGTTGAGTGTTGACATTTCTTCACTCGCCAGATACATCCTGGTTTGGTGCTGGCCCTGTCCTTTTGAGAACAAGAGGCCTTTGAATGGGTTCAGCATAGCCAAGGTTGAACGTATGTGGGATGCACATATCTTGCATTTGAGATCTTTAGGACCGTGACTCACTTTTTATGTTCGTTTGGATGGAGCACGCCCCTGGATCCGCATATTCAGTGCATTTGTGAGTTGGTTTTGTTCTGGAAGTGTGTGGCTATTTTACTTTCTTCTGTGCTGTGCATTAGTGAGACCTTTCACAGTGCTTGTGTATATTTTTGAGTTGCCGGTTTCCAATTCGTGAATTCCTTAATAGTTGGTTGTCCTTCAGATGTGGATGGATCA
Organism: Calotriton arnoldi; assembly: GCA_963921515.1. NCBI lineage: Eukaryota > Metazoa > Chordata > Amphibia > Caudata > Salamandridae > Calotriton > Calotriton arnoldi. Next base: position 1,487,785 of record CAWUFW010001851.1, on the reverse strand, counting down.
TATTTTTCGATTTTACACCTTTCATTTGTACTGTTCCTTTCAAAATGGGGCATATTCTGCAGTGTATTCTGTGCATCGCGCGTTCGCTGAGTGGGTCATCCTGTCCGTGTGGAACTGAAACGTTGAGGGGTTTTGTCCATGTATGGTCTATCATTGGAAGCTGGTGAGATGTGCTTTAGTTGCTCTAGTCTAGGAGCAGCACCTAGACTAGAGCGTGTTGTGTATGTGCCTATCCTATCTGTGTGCGTATGCTCCAGCACTACTTCAACCTGTTCTTGTCTGGGTGGTTGATTTAGTGTTTGGCAGATGGAAGATATTCGAAGTAGTCGATGTCCCGTCTGCTTTATATGGAGTGTATTGATTTCTTTAAACTCTTAATAGGGCGGATAGGACGTCTGCCAATTTTTGGTGGATGTCCCACTTCCATCAAATTCTAAGTAGGGCCTTGAGTCTGCTCATCAATTGGAGTGCAACAACTTAAACACAGCTCTTTTGTCCTCTCCCTACAATTGAACAGATAGCATTTGTTTCCTAGTTATTCCAGGGGCCACCAATCCAAAACACCCAGAGCTATATGCTGTGGGTTATTTCATGGGGAGCCCAGGAAGTATTAATAAATGCATGCAACTGAACAGTAGGGACAGGCATCACATCCCAGGTGCCTCTGTGTGTTCACTTGTGTCCGTGTGGGTGTGTGTTTGCGGGTGGGTACGCGTGTTTGTGTGGATTGCTGTAGCTGTGGATTCTCACCATATATTTTTCTACCCTTTGAACATTGCTGTAGCATTGGTGTTTTTCGTATATGCTGTTATTTTTAGAAAAACATGTCAATTAAAATTAAATGCAAGGACCATTTGCTCTGACGTGTGTATTATAATTTAAGTAATTATGATTTTTCTCCAAAAGCGCTGTTCTCCCAGACACCAGCAGAAAAAGTCGCCAGAAAACACGAGCAATAGACAAGACTGTCAACCCGGTGTTTAACCACACAATGGTGTATGATGGGTTCAGAGCCGAAGACCTCAGAGAAGCATGTGTGGAACTTACAGTCTGGGATCACAACCGGTTGTCCAACCACTTTATAGGAGGACTGCGACTGGGCTTAGGATCAGGTAACTTATTATGTATTCATTATAGCAACTTCTTTGGATCACAATTTACTGACATTCAATATTGTAATGCTGAAGTACAGTGAGAAAGCTGCAGGTGTTTATTACTGAAACCATAATAGTGAAACACACGCAGCCATGAGTTACCTCAATACCTAAGCCATACCTACTCATTGATTCTCTTGATCTAATTTATACAAGGAGCAGAGACCGTCCAGTTGCCTATTATAATTCTGGTGTCTGCTTCATGCTTACATTACTAGATAACCCTCAATCCTCAGTAATCCACGAGCAGAGTCAATATCAAATACATGCATAAACTAATTTAAACCTTAATACCAACTTGTTAAATTCACCTAGACCATCCATTACTTAGTCTTACACACCAAAACGAAGTTTGATAGCAAGAACATTATCACAGACAAGAGAGAACTTTGCTGTTGGGTTATTCACCCGTACAATTAATTTGTTGGGAGAGACTGAAAAAAGTATTGACTCAAAAGGGATCAACCACAAAGATAGGGCCCCTTCTAGAATATTATTTAGAGTGAAACCAGCAGCAAATGGGAAAGAGTTTCAGTGAGGATAACAGTCATGTAGCACTTATCATAGATGAAGGCAGTGCTTAATTTGAGCCGGTGGCTTCTGGTGCTCGGCACCGGCACTTCATTGTCAACACCGACGTTTGTGACAGGTGGCATTGTCTGGCTAATTTAGAGATGACCACAACAACAGTTAATTGTTAATTCAATATACATTAAAAATGGCTATTACCTGCCGCCCAAGCCATTCTTATAGCTTTGGGGGCCTAGGATAGTCTGAATTGTCACACTTGTAGGAGTGTGATGGTTATTAGTTGTGTTGGTACTGTCATTGGCAGCATGTCTGGGGCAATGTGTGGTGCAAGCTGCAGTGGACTCCTGACGGCCCTCACACTTATTTTTTTTACAAATTAAGCACTGGATGAAGGCACCATTCTTCCCTAATTAATATGAAAGATGGAATGCTGCAAATATTTGCAAAGATTTCCAATTATTGTGCTCAGATTCAATGGTGCAGAGGTTTAACACCTTAACTGCGGAGGCTTTTCTACCCCAGTGCTGAATACATTTTTTGCTATTTGGGGTACTTTATTCTTAAGCCTCCATAAAGTTTTTTCCACATAAGTTATCCATTTCAAATGTGTGTTCTTTTTTCACAACATCAAAGGGTACCCAGTGTATGTGGATTCCCATTGAAGGGACCGAGAAAACAGCCAAAAAATAGCTACATTGTTTTTGTGGGAAAAAAGTGCTCTGCAAAACAATTTATTTTTCCCTAAGTAGGAAACAACAGCCTTTTATGACAACGTTTTCAACTGTAACTTCTTGTCACAATAGCAGATTTACAAAAGCAATATACCATTACGTCCACTAGACACTTCTGGTCGCGGGGATATATAGGGTTTGTATATTCTCGAAGAACCTGAGGTACGCAGAGTGAACAACTGAGCAGCACCTGCCATTAGGTTTTCATTGTGTGCCGAGTATAGAGAAAATCATATAGTAAAATATAAAGAGTGAAAAATTGGTATGAAGGAAAACCTATGTATTTCTTAAATGCACACCAGATACTGAGTTCAGGAGCGATGGTTATTTGCACATCTCTGATTTTGTGGGTACCCGTACTAGCATATGATTTAGAGGGCATTTTGCAAAATGGCGTCTTTCTTACTCACTGGCTTGCATTTGGAAGGAACAAATGCAGAGGAATTTAATTGGTATTAACAAATGTTCTATTAAGTGTTTCCACATGTCTCCTGTAAAAAACGGTACTCTACTTGTGTGGCTGGGCCTAGCACCTGCGACATAATACACCCCAAAACGCGACCTGGAGACATCCTATTTTACCCAAAACAATCCATGCTTTTTAACAACGTGGGTAGCTGCGGATATTTCGCCTCAGTTCAGCTGCCACCTAGCGTTTCCGCACATCCCCCCCCCCCAAAAAAAATGGTACCTCGCTTGTGTGATGGGCCGTGCGTCTGCCAAAGGAAAAGGCCCAAAACGCAGCATGGACAGAATCAATTTTTTCCACCCAAAAATTGCCCCTTTTCCTTAATGTTGGCATCAGCTGAATTTGGGCCCAAGATAATCTGGCACCCAGGAAACCTACACAACCTGCACATTTCTTGTGGTATGACTTGTGTTGCTCACACCTGGTTGTTTTACCCAGAAGTACTCGCAAACCAAAAACTTTAGCTAAAAAGAAAATTTTGGCTGATACAAAGTTCTGAAATCTACAGGGAGCCACAAAATTCAGCCTCTCCGCATCCCCCCCCCCCCCCATGTCTCCCTGCCTCCCATTAAAAATGGTTCCTTACTTGTGTGGGTGGCCCTAGTGCCCCGCAACAGGAAAAGGCCCCATGTGCAACATGGACACATCAAATATTTGCACTAAAAACCGACTCTTATTTTGCAATTTGGATAGCTATGGATTTTGGGCCCTAGCTCAGCCAGTATCCAGGGAAACCTACACATTTCTGAATGCTAGACACCTGCGGGAGTCCAAGGTGTTGTGACTTGCATGACTCTCACCAGGTTTTTGTAAACAGAAGCCTTGGCAAACCTCAGACTTTGTCTAAAAACACACATTTCCCTCACATTTCAGTGTCATATTGTTGTGGGATCTGTGGGGAGTCTCAAATGTCCTACCACTCAGCATTCCCACAATTCTCCCTTTAAAATGGTACCTCATTTGTGTGGGTGGCCTTAGTGACATGCGACTGGAAAGGGCCCAATTTACACCATAGACACATCAACTATTTCCACTTCAAACCAACCCTATTTTTGCATTTTACGAAGCTTACGTCACAGAGGAGCACGAGGGGGACAGGGCCTGAAGCCGAATAGACCCCACTTCAATCCCCACTGTTGGGATGAAAAAAGAAGTCTTGGGGGCAAACACCAGAGTTTCCTTTCAAACTCTCCTCGGTGTCAGCTGTCAGCCATACTGGGGAGGTATTGCGGGCATCAGCTACCACTGAAAGGGTTAATGAAAATCTTATAGTCCCTTGTTCGAAAGGGCTCTAGAACCTTTTCTCCAAATATGGGTCAGAATGTTTTAAGACATCTTATTTAACTATTTCTTCACCGTTACTATTGGAGAGCATCAAACTTGTATACAGAAAGAAAGTACTAAGCAATACCCGTATACAAATGTTAAACAAACAAGTATGGGCCGATTAGGATGTCGTTAGGAAAGGCTCCGGATGGGATTCGGTATTGCAGAATCTGATTCGGACCCTTGTTTCGTTTTGAATCATACAGATTTCCCAACAACCGATTACGATGCCTGGAAACAATTCGAGCAGTCCGTATTGGTTCCGAAAGGCATTGGGACAGTCCGAGTCTTTCGGAGCCGAATTGTAAAGCTCTATGGACACGGTTTCCGGAGGAGCGATTACGATGACCAATTCGGACAGCCGTTTTGATTTGGTTTGCCCGAGATGAAACGGCTTTCGGAATCGGTCTTTGGGGGCTCATTGCAGGCCCCCCTTCACCCGGAGGCGTACGAATGTAGCGCGTGGGTGTACCCAAGGGACCTCTCTTCCCAACCATGCACAATGTGGCAGGCACCATGGGGTGCCCGCCACAGGGTGCAAGGTTTTTCCCAACCAACCCTTTTTCCAATGGGAGCCTGTGTTCTCGTTCGGAACACAGGCTCCCATTGAAGTTTATGGGAGTCCGACCGAACGATGTTGGGAAGCATCGTAATCAGTCGTCTGGACTAGTAGGACCAGATTCGTTCGGGACTGTTTCCCAACTACATCGTAATTGGCCCCTATGTTTGAGAGGGACAGGGGAGTTAAATTGAGGTAAGGCTGAGGTCCCAAACAGGCCAAGCGATCGTGGACTGATAAGTAAAAGCAGGTTTCTGTGAGGAAGAATCCTGAGCTTACAGTTGGTAGGTTGGCACGAGTAGTAAAGCTTTCCGCAGGGAAAAGTGCATAAGATATAGCAACTAAACATTTCAGTTATGAGAAAAACATATTAAAATTCCCACATCCATTTAGTTAAAAAGAATGAAATGAAAAGACACCAAAATGACAAAAATAGGATGTAGGGAAAGGAATAAAAAATTTATTGAAAAGCACTAGAACCAAAAAAGTCACTGTTATATTATAGGGTGTGGTACACCGGATCCTACGGACCCTCCACAGCCAACTGGCCATGAAGTGAGGTCAGGAAAGGACTAGGGGGTCTGCCTTGGTGAGGGATCACGTTAGTGCCTGGTCACTTTTATAGAAGTCAAAATCAGCCATGCTGTAACACAGGATGAAGGGCTCCACACTGTCTGATATGTTGACTTAGCAGTCATGTTGAAGCTTTGAGTAGCACTGACTGGCAACCCTGGCTGTATTATCATAGACAGACCGCTTTAGACTTAGAAATGTTTATGGAGGATGAATATAGTCAAGAGGCAAGGCAGGGCATGCCAGGTCAGGGCTCAGTGAGGCTGGATACCATATTCTCTAGGGCCAGCTGAAGCCTTGATTCTTAGGCAAACAGCCCAGAGGAAGGAAAGCCAAAAATATTGCCTGCTGATGTAGTGTCTTTGCCAGGTAGCCTCTGCACTCTGTATGTTCAGGCTCTTAGGATTCATAGCAAAGGTTCTATAACTTGTGTGCTGATTGTGCAGACGCTTCCGAACTTTCAGATGCTGCTCCTTGGACTGCTGCTGTCCACTTATAGTAATGGTCACAGCCAGAATTCCAGTTTACCAGAATGTGCTGGTTTTCTTCCTTGAAGATGCATCTTACTCTGTCCTGTGGGTCTTTGTCTCTGTGTGTCTCTGAGAAGTGGATCCACAGCAGACAGTCTTCTTATAAAGAAAATCCGGGGCCCTCATTCTCTTGTGGACCTGCAAGAAGTTAGCTGTTCTTAATCTGAGGAACAAAAGCAGAGGTTTCACACTCCAGTCCTCCTTCAGGCAAACAGAGTTGATTCCAATCAGGCAGTCTTTAGAAGTCTTCTTACTGAAAGCAATACTCAGATTTGGGTGCATTAGGAGCAGTGTTTTATTATGCAAGCCTGGCAGTGATTTGCAGAATTTTAAAATAAGTTCAGAATCCCAGCATATTCTCCTCCTTCATTTGTCAACAGTATGACACAGTTCCTGGTCCCCAGCATTGACGTTTCTTTAGCCATGGACCCCAGTTTTGCCAGAGAGTGGAACAGAGCCTTGTTTAATTTGATATCTCTTCCTCGCCTATATAGTCCCACAGCCATCCTCCTCTAGGATCAAAGCTCAACATTTCTTCTAGGTACCCTGATGTTCTGCCATCTGTGTAGGAGGCTACTGTCGATCTGAGCTTCAGAGGGAGCCAATGTTGTGGCTTCCTTTTAGCACCATTTGCCAAAAGAAAAGGAAGGGGTGTGTCTGTATCTGTCTGTCAGTCAGTCACTTTTCAAGAGTGGGTTGCTGAGACAGTACACAGTACTATTGCAGTGCCATGGTGATCTATAGATCCCTTCATTGAAAGTGCTCTGAAGCTATCATTTCAGAAGACTTTTGAAATATGATCTACAAATCCTACTTGGATCAGAAATTGAGTTTTCAGTGTTGCATAATACAATTCTTGTTTCTTCAGTGAGTGACATCATGGTTATATCTTGATATTTTACATTTTAGGGAAAAGCTATGGCACCCCTGTGGATTGGATGGATTCCACCCTGTACGAAGCTTCACTGTGGAAGAGAATGATTAACTCACCAGATCAGTGGGTAGAAGATACACTTCAGCTTAGAATGCTAATGATGGCAAAGTAAAATCATTGATACTTTGTTTTCTCACATATAGTGGTATCCACTTACAAGCACTCTGTTTTCTAATAATTGAAACCTAATCCAGCAAAATGTTTACTTTCTTCCCAATTGTGCCTTGAGATAAAATAGTAGGTGAAAGAAAGGGTGTTCGATGGGGGAATTTAGGGAGAAAAAAAGTTAATGTATACTTTGTAAGAGAAGTACTTTCACTTTAACTTGGTAAACAGCCATATGCGGGTGTTCTCGTGTCTCAAAACTGACGGTTACATGGAAATAAAACAGGTAAAATGTAATGTTTAAGTATTCCTCTTCATCAGTAAATGGCCAGCCTGTATTTTGTATCAATAAACTGCCATACTTATTGAGACATGTAATGCTGCGACAGGTGATTTGTCAATATGTACATATTTCATAAAGTAAACATGCTTAAAAATATTGAGCACTTTTTCTATGGTATTAAAATAAGTCAAATGTATTTTAAATAAGGCCAGTGTCTCATCTAACTCTAAAAGAAGGTTTTAAGTACATAGATTATAGTTGTAGATTTAGAATTAAATTAGAAATCGCATTAGTGCAATTCTCGGTGCCCAAATCAATTTACTAGTTTTTAAAGATAAACGTTGGCCGTACTTTACTGCCACTACTAAGACATGGGATAAGGATGAGTACAGGGTTCCTTTTGGTTTGACAGGTGGGCTAATGGACCGTCTATTTAAAATCTATAATTAAAATGTTTTGTGTCGCCTTATGTTGCTCTTGTTGAATGTTTGTTATAGATTCTTGTATGACTGGTAGTAGGAAGCCTTTAGTTCGGGCAAGACTGTGTATGCACCTCGTACTTTCACTGTAAGACAGTTTTATTTTGTAATCATAAAAAAAGACAGTCCTTTATTTAAATAAATACAAATATTATACAAAACATGTTGTTGTTAAATTATTTAAATTGATGTACATAAAATGAGTAACATTTGTTTATTTTTGCACACTTAAAATGTAGAAGAACAAAGCCTCTATGCACTAAATTAAAGATTACACCTTCCTAGAAGGTTCTGCTGTCTGACTTATTAAAAATGCCTGCAAGTCAAGGTTCCTCAATGTCTTAATGATCAAAAGGAACTACTAGCAGAAGATGAGCCTCACACACTACAAGAACAAATCCCACCAGCCTCTTCCTAGAGGCACCAGAGCCAAATGAAGAGAGGGGGATAGTAGACTTAATTATACTTCAGTTGCTGCTGCTGACGTGGCAGTGTCTTGTGCTACTAAGTGGTTTAAAAAAGCTGTGTGGTAGCTGACAATTCACAAACCCAAGTAATGCTCAGTTCATCTTGTCAGCATGCACTTTCCTAACCTCTCTACATTTTTGTTACGAAACAAAAGGGAAAACCCAAATGGAATATCAAGTATTTTTATAAATATCCTAAAAATAACTTGAAAACTCAACCAGGTATGATACTGCAAAGCTGCAAAGGTAGTCATGACTTGGCTGCTACATGTGTAATGTAGAATCTGAAAGAGACACGTTAGTGACCGATTCCTTACCTTAGAATATCCCCAGGCGTCAGGCTGGATCCGGAAAGTTTTTGCGTAGCAGTACCCTTGCGCGTCGGTAGGCGTCGTCGTGCGGCTCCGCGTCCGTCGTCGGCGTTGTGATCGCCGGGATGATGTCGCGGGCAGTACTTAGACGCCGCCCCTGCGCGCTGACGTCAGTTCTTCTTTTTCCGCGCCAGTAAGCGCAGATCCGGGAAGAGCAGTGCCCTAGTCAATTTTTGACTAAATTTTTGGTGATTTTTTCACTGTTTCTTTTCGAGTCTTCTCGACTCCTAGGTGTCGGTAGGGATGCCCAGCTTCAAGCCATGCGACGTCTGTGGTCAAATGTCGATCACAGACCCGCACTTAGAGTGTCTCTACTGTCTCGGCCGAGACCACGACACGAAGTCGTGCCCTGACTGCCGGGCCTTACACCCAAAGGCTTTGCGAGAGCGGTCTCGAAAGCTCCTCGAGGTCCGGCAGTCGGCTCCGCGCCGCACCAAGCCCCGGTCCCATAAGAGGTCGAGGGGCCGGTCGCGGAGCCCCCGCCGGTCGTCGGAGTCCAAGTCTTCGCACTCCTCGGGTAAGTCGAAGCACAAGAAGTCTAAGAAGCACCATCGCTCTAAGACTTTGCCTCGCCGGTCTCGCGACTCGGCTGAGGCCCCTGTCGGCACCGTCCCCGCGGCTCCGGATGTGCCTGTGGCGCCGCCCCGCATTACCCGTCCTTCCCGGGTTCGGGGCGACTCCGGCCGAGATACAGGAATTCCTGTCGGCCATGGCCCGCCTCTTCGGGCCTCAAGGTCCCTCCGGTGCGCCTTCGGGCCCCGCGGGCCCTGATGGGGTTGCTCCGGCGTCGCCGACGACTCCGGTCCCGGCGTCGCCTGTCCCGCCAGCCTTGATCCCGGCCTCGGCCTCGATCCCGGCTCCGGTGGTACCGCAACCCCGATCGACGCCGGTTGACCTAACCACGCCGGCGCCGATGTCCCCGGTGCCGTTCCCGACGCCGCCCGGGGCTCCGGGCGGCGTCGTTCCCCGGTTCTCTCCGGTTCCGGACATGGAGCCGGACCGACGTCGCTCGACGCCGGCCCCGGCGCCGATGAGACCTTGGGTCCCAGATGTCCCTCCTCCTCCATATTTTGAGCCAGAGGAGGACCAGGAGAGCTGGGAGGGGTCGGAAGACCCTCTCACACAGCAGTGTGAGTATGATCAGGACTGGGCAGAGGAACTTGGGGATGCCAGTGGTTTAGACACTTCCCCTGACACTGGCATGCTGTCTCCTCCCGTGGCTACGGAGGAGGGAGCAACGGTGTTGCGTAGAGCAGCTGGAGCCTTGCACCTCCAATTGCCTACTGTGGCTGTCAGGACTAATCTCCTGACGGAAGTGCTTCAGCCGGCAGCTTCCTCCTCGGAGCCATTGCTGCCGTTTAATGATGCACTGTCTGATGTTCTTTTGGGCACCTGGTCCAAGCCCACCACAGGGGCTCCTGTGGATAGGAACGTGGCCCGACGCCATCGCCCTGCTCCGGGCGACCCCTTGTTTCTCTCTCAACATCCCACCCCCGAGAGCTTGGTTGTCCAAGCCTCTGCTTCCCAAACCGCCTTCCCTACCGCCCCTCCGGATAGGGAATCCAAACGCCTGGACCAATTTGGGAAGAAGGCTTTTTCTTCCTCCAGTGCTGGCTTGCGGTCCGTCAACACCGCTTGCCTTTTGGGCCGATATACCCACTCCCTGTGGGATTCGGTGGCGGCTGTTTTGCCCCAGTGTTCTGAGGAGGTCCAGACACTGCTTACCCGCACCATTGCGGAAGGTAGGGATGCGGCAAAGTACACCATACGTTGTGGCCTTGATACCGCCGACTCGCTGGGCAGATCGCTTGCAACGACGGTGGCGCTGCGTCGCCACGCCTGGCTGAGAACAACTGGTTTCTCCGGTGATGTCCAGAATACACTCATGGACATGCCCTTTGTTGGAGTCGGTCTTTTTGGTTCCAAAGCAGACCATGCGCTGGAGCGTTTTAAGGACTCACGGGCTACTGCCAAGTCCCTGGGCCTTTCTGTTGTGCGCCCTCCACTAACCTCTGCTTTTCGCCCCTTTCGTGGCCACGGAAGGGGCGCCCAGTCACGTCCGCTGCCCAGCCACCGGTCCGCGCAGCAAGCGTCTTCGCGTGGCCGAGGACGTGGCTACCGCCGTGGCGGTTCGGGCAACCAGCGTGCGGGTCAGGCCACCAACTCCGCCCCGTCCGCGGCCTCCAAGCCCTCCTTTCAGGTGCACAGCACGCCAGTAGGGGGCAGGGTCCGCCATCACCTTCACCACTGGCGTGCCATCACCTCAGACAGGTGGGTCTTGGACATTGTCCAAAGGGGCTACTCCCTCCCCTTCGAGACCACCCCCCCAGCCATGCCACCTCAATTCCACCGCATGTCAGGGGATCACTTGGTGCTTCTGCAGAAGGAAGTCACGGCCCTCTTGGCCAAGAGGGCCATCGAGCATGTTCCGACCCCAGAAGTAGGACGTGGTTGCTGCTCCCACTACTTGCTGGTGCCCAAAAAGGACAAGGAGGACATGCGTCCTATCTTGGACCTCCGGAACGTCAATCGCTTCCTCCGGAAGGAGAAGTTCAAGATGCTCACCCTAGCTCAGGTCTTGACTGCCCTCGACCCTGGAGACTGGTTGGTACCGTTGGACTTGCAGGACGCTTATTTTCACATCCCCCTCCTGCCGGCCCACCGGCGTTACCTTCGGTTCACGGTAGGCCTCGAGCATTTTCAATTCACCGTGCTCCCCTTTGGCCTCACAAGTGCCCCTTGGGTGTTCACGAAAGTGTTGGCGGTGGTCGCAGCTCATCTGCGCCGGGCAGGGGTGTCAGTCTTCCCCTACCTCGACGACTGGTTGTTGAAGGCGGGCTCGTCCCAGGCAGTCGTCTCCCACCTCCACACTACGGCCGAACTCCTGCACTCGCTGGGGTTCTCCATCAATGTGCCGAAGTCGCACCTGATTCCTTCTCCACAGCTCCTTTTCATCGGAGCAGTTCTGGACACGACGCAGTTTCGGGCCTATCCTCCCGAACGGCGAGTCCGGGATATTCAGGCTATGATTCCGATCTTTCAGCCTTTATCCTGGGTTTCGGTACGGATGACCCTGAGGCTGCTGGGCCTCATGGCCTCCTGCATCCTGCTGGTCGATCATGCAAGATGGCATATGCGGGCTCTGCAGTGGGACCTGAAGTTCCAGTGGGCGCAGCACCAGGGCAACCTGTCCGATCACGTCCAGATCTCGGAGGGGGCTGCAAAACAGTTGCAGTGGTGGCTCTCGAACCGGCAATGGGTCATGGGCAGATCCCTCTCCCTTCCCCAGCCAGAGCACACAGTGGTGACAGACGCGTCCCTTCTGGGATGGGGCGGTCACATGGGAGAGGCGGAGATCAGAGGCATCTGGTCTCCGGCGGAGTCCCGGCTCCATATCAACCTTCTGGAGCTCCGGGCGATCCTACTTGCACTCAAGGCATTCCTTCCCTCTGTCAAAGGGACGGTAGTGCAGGTGTTCACAGACAACACCACCGCCATGTGGTACTGCAACAAACAGGGCGGGGTGGGGTCGTGGACCCTATGTCAGGAGGCTCTGCGCCTCTGGACATGGCTGGAACATCAGGGCATATTCCTGATGGTTCAACACCTGGCAGGTTCCCTGAACGCCAGGGCGGACGAACTCAGCCGCAGGTGCATGATGGATCACGAATGGCATCTTCACTCGGAGGTGGCGCAAGGTCTCTTTCAGGAGTGGGGAGAGCCTTGGTTAGATCTGTTCGCCACCGAAGAGAACGCGCAATGTCAGCAGTTCTGCGCGTTGGAATTTCCAAGGCGGCACTCGCTCGGCGACGCTTTTCGTCGCGAGTGGAGTTGCGGTCTGTTGTACGCCTTTCCGCCTATACCACTTCTACCCAGAGTGTTGAAGAATATTCGGCACGACCGGGCCCAAGTCATTCTTGTGGCTCCGGACTGGGCTCGAAGAGTTTGGTATCCCGAGCTACTCAGTATGAGCGTCGATCCCCCGATCCGTCTGCCGCTTCGGGAGGATCTTCTGTCGCAGCAGCAGGGGACGGTCCTCCACCCGAACCTGTCCAGTCTACACCTGCTTGCGTGGAGATTGAGTGGCAGCAGTTGATTCCTTTCGACTTGCCTCCCGAAGTTTGTGATGTGATTCTGGCAGCCAGGCGTCCCTCCACTAAGGTGGTATACGCCTGCAGGTGGAACAAGTTTGTGGCATGGTGCACAGCAAAGGCTGTGAATCCCCTATCTGAAAGAGACACGTTGGTGACAGATTCCTTACCTTAGAATATCCCCAGGCGTCAGGCTGGATCCGGAAAGTTTTGCGTAGCAGTACCCTTGCGCGTCGGTAGGCGGCGTCGTGCGGCTCCGCGTCCGTCGTCGGCGTCGTGATCGCCGGGATGACGTCGCGGGCAGTACTTAGGCGCCGCCCCTGCGTGCTGACGTCAGTTCTTCTTTTTCCGCGCCAGCAAGCGCAGATCCGGGAAGAGCAGTGCCCTGGTCAATTTTTGACCATACTTTTTGGTGATTTTTTCACTGTTTTTTTTCCAACTTAAAGGTGTCGTAGGGATGCCCGGCTTCAAGCGATGCGGCGCCTGTGCGCGGATGATGTCCGTCACCGACCCGCATTGGGAGTGTCTCTTCTGCCTCGGCCGAGGCCACGACACCGAGTCTTGTCCCGAATGCCAGGCCCTCAACCCGAAAGCTTTGCGAGAGCGGTCTCGAAAGCTCCTCGAGGCCCGGCATTCGGCTCCACGGAGGCCCCGGTCGCGTGAGAGGTCCAGGGGTCGCTCGCGGAGTGCACACCGGTCGTCGGCGTCGAAGTCTTCTTCGTCCGGTAAGTCTAAGCACAAGAAGTCCAAGAAGCATCGTCGCTCTCGGACTTCGCCTCGCCGGTCTCGCGACTCGGCTGAGGCCCCTCCCGGCACCGTCCCCGCCCCGCGGCCCCGGACTTGCCTGTGGAGTCGCCCCCGCCATACCCGCCCTTCCCGGGTTCGGGGGCGGATCCGGCCAAGGTACAGGAGTTCCTGTCGGCCATGGCCCGCCTCTTCGGGCCTTCAGGCCCCTCCGGTGCGCCTTCGGGCCCCGCGGGCCCTGATGGGGTTGCTCCGGCGTCGCCGGCGGCTCCGGCCCCGGCGTCGCCCGTGCCTCCAGCCTCGATCCCGGCTCCGGCTTCGGCCCCGGCCTCGATCCCGGCTCCACAACCCCCATCGACGCCGGTCGACCTCACGACACCTCCGCCGGCGCCGATGTCTCCGGTGCCGTTCTCGACGCCGCCCTGGGCTCCGGGCGGCGTCGTCCCCAGTTCCTTCCGGCTCCGGACATGGACCCGGAGCGACGTCGCTCGACGCCGGCTCCGGCGCCGATGGGACCTTGGGTCCCAACTGTCCCTCCTCCTCCTTATTTTGAACCTGAGGAGGACCAGTTGGACTGGGAGGGGTCTGATGACCCTCTGACGCGCAACTGTCAGTATGATGAGGACTGGACAGAGAGTCTAGGGAAGCCAGTGGTCTGGATACTTCCCCTGACACTGGCATGCTGTCTCCTCCCGTGGCTACGGAGGAGGGGGCCAATTTTGGTACGGTGTTGCGTAGGGCTGCTGGGGCCTTACGTCTCCAGCTCCCTACTTTGACGGTCAAGCCTAACATCTTGACAGAGGTGCTTCAGCCGGCAGCCTCCTCTGCGGAGACTGTGCTGCCGTTTAACGACGCCCTCACTGACGTTCTTTTGGGCGCCTGGTCCAAGCCCAACACAGGGGCTCCTGTGGATCGGAACGTGTCACGACGCCATCGCCCTGCTCCGGGCGACCCCCTGTTTCTTTCTGTCCACCCCACTCCTGAGAGCTTGGTTGTCCAAGCCTCCGCTTCCCAAACCGCCTTCCCTACCGCTCCTCCGGATAGGGAATCCAAACGCCTGGATCAGTTTGGGAAGAAAGGTTTTTCTTCCTCCAGTGCTGGCTTGCGGTCCGTTAACACCGCTTGTCTTTTGGGCCGATATACCCACTCCCTGTGGGATTCGGTGGCGGATGTTTTGCCCCAGTGCCCTGAGGAGGTCCAGGCACTGCTTTCCCGCGCCATTGCGGAAGGAAGGGATGCGGCCAAATACACTATCCGTTGTGGCCTTGACACCGCCGACTCGCTGGGCAGGTCCATTGCAACGACGGTGGCGCTCCGACGCCACGCCTGGCTGAGAACCACTGGTTTTTCAGGGGATGTCCAGAATACTCTCATGGACATGCCCTTTGATGGAGTCGGTCTTTTTGGGTCCAAAGCAGACCATGCGTTGGAGCGCTTTAAGGACTCAAGGGCTACTGCCAAGTCCCTGGGCCTTTCTGCTACACGCCCTCCGCTGCCTTCTGCTTTTCGCCCCTATCGTGGCCACGGTAGGGGCGCCCTTCACGTCAGCAGCCCAGCCACCGGCCCGCGCAGCAGGCGTCTTCGCGTGGCCGAGGACGTGGATTCCGCCGTGGCGGATCGGGCAACCAGCGTGCGGGTCAGGCCACCACCTCCAACCCGTCCGCGGCCTCCAAGCCCTCCTAGTCCCTCCTTTCAGGTGCACGGCACGCCAGTAGAGGGCAGGGTCCGCCATCACCTTCCCCGCTGGCGCACCATCACCTCGGACAGGTGGGTCTTGGACATTGTCCGAAGGGGCTACTCCCTCCCTTCGAGACCACCCCCCAGCCATGCCACCTCAATTCCACCGCATGTCAGGGGATCACTTGGTGCTTCTACAGAAGGAAGTCACGGCCCTCTTGACCAAGAGGACCATCGAGCATGTTCCGACCCCAGAAGTAGGGCGTGGTTGCTACTCCCACTACTTTCTGGTGCCCAAAAGGACAAGGAGGACATGCGTCCTATCTTGGACCTCCGGAACGTCAATCGCTTCCTCCGGAAGGAGAAGTTCAAGATGCTCACCCTAGCTCAGGTCTTGACTGCCCTCGACCCTGGAGACTGGTTGGTAGCGTTGGACTTGCAGGACGCGTATTTCCACATCCCCGTCCTGCCGGCCCACCGGCGTTACCTTCGGTTCACGGTAGGCCCCGAGCATTTTCAGTTCACCGTGCTCCCCTTTGGCCTTACAAGTGCCCCTCGGGTGTTCACGAAAGTGATGGCGGTGGTCGCAGCTCATCTGCGCCGGGCAGGGGTTTCAGTCTTCCCCTACCTCGACGACTGGCTGCTGAAGGCGGGCTCGTCCCAGGCAGTCGTCTCCCACCTCCAGACTACGGCCGAACTCCTGCACTCGCTGGGGTTCTCCATCAATGTGCCGAAGTCGCATCTAATTCCTTCTCCACAGCTCCTTTTCATCGGAGCAGTTCTGGACACGACGCAGTTTCGGGCCTATCCTCCCGAACGGCGAGTCCGGGATATTCAGGCTATGATTCCGATCTTTCGGCCTTTATCCTGGGTTTCGGTACGGATGACCCTGAGGCTGCTGGGCCTCATGGCCTCCTGCATCCTGCTGGTCAATCATGCCAGATGGCATATGCGGGCTCTGCAGTGGGACCTGAAGTTCCAGTGGGCGCAGCACCAGGGCAACCTGTCCGATCACGTCCAGATCTCGGAGGGGACTGCAACACAGTTGCAGTGGTGGCTCTCGAACCGGCAATGGGTCATGGGCAGATCCCTCTCCCTTCCCCAGCCAGAGCATACAGTTGTGATGGACGCGTCCCTTCTGGGATGGGGCGGTCACATGGGAGAGGCGGAGATCAGAGGCCTCTGGTCTCCGGCGGAGTCCCGGCTCCATATCAACCTTCTGGAGCTCCGGGCGATCCGGCTTGCACTCAAGGCATTCCTTCCCTCTGTCAAAGGGAAGGTAGTGCAGGTGTTCACAGACAACACCACCGCCATGTGGTACTGCAACAAACAGGGCGGGGTGGGGTCTTGGACCCTTTGTCAGGAGGCTCTGCGCCTCTGGACATGGCTGGAACATCAGGGCATGTTCCTGATGGTTCAACACCTGGCAGGTTCTCTGAACGCCAGGGCGGACGAACTCAGCCGCAGGTGCATGATGGATCACGAATGGCGTCTTCACTCGGAAGTGGCGCAAGGACTCTTTCTACAGTGGGGAGAGCCTTGGTTAGATCTATTCGCCACCGAAGAGAACGCGCAATGTCATCAGTTCTGCGCGTTGGAATTTCCAAGGCGGCACTCGCTCGGCGACGCTTTTCAGTCGCGAGTGGAGTTGCGGTCTGTTGTACGCCTTTCCGCCTATACCACTTCTACCCAGAGTGTTGAAGAAGATTCGGCACGACCGGGCCCAAGTCATTCTTGTGGCTCCGGACTGGGCTCGAAGAGTTTGGTATCCCGAGCTACTCAATATGAGCATAGATCCCCCGATCCGTCTGCCTCTTCGGGAGGATCTTCTGTCGCAGCAGCAGGGGACGGTCCTCCACCCGAACCTGTCCAGTCTACACCTGCTTGCGTGGAGATTGAGCGGCGACAGTTGATTCCTTTCGACTTGCCTCCCGAAGTTTGTGATGTGATTCTGGCAGCCAGGCGTCCCTCCACTAAGGTGGTATACGCCTGCAGGTGGAACAAATTTGTGGCATGGTGCACAGCAAAGGCTGTGGATCCCCTTTCTGCCCCTCTTTCTGAGGTCCTTCTGTTCCTTCTCTCTCTGGCCCAACAGGGTTCTGCCCTGGGTACCATCAAGGGTTATCTTTGTGCTATCTCGGCCTTCCTCAGGCTCCCTGATCAGCCCTCCCTTTTCAAGTCCCCTGTTGTTAACAGGTTCTTAAAAGGCATTACTCACCTCTTCCCTCCTGTTCCGTTTGTAATGCCTCAGTGGGACTTGAACTTGGTTCTTACCTTTTAATGTGCGCTCCCTTTGAGCCTCTGCATAACTGTCCTCTTCGTCTTCTGACTCTGAAGACAGCCTTTCTGGTGGCCATCACCTCCGCTCGGCGGGTGAGTGAGCTCCAGGCTCTATCTTGCAAACCTCCCTTTCTGTCTGTTCATCCAGACAAGGTTGTTCTTCGGACGCGTCCGTCCTTCTTGCCAAAGGTGGTTACTGCTTTCCACATTGGGCAGACCATCACTTTGCCCACCTTCTTTCCGCCTCCGCATCCTTCCAGAGAGGAAGAGAGGCTCCACCGTCTGGACCCAAAACGTGCGCTCTCCTTCTATATCGACCGCACAAAACACTTCCGGGTGGATGACCAGCTCTTTGTTGGCTACGTGGGCGCCAAAAAGGTCGGGCGGTGCACAAGAGGACCATCTCCCGCTGGGTTACCTTGTGCATCAAAACCTGCTATTCTTTGGCCAAGAAGGAGCCTCCTGTTGGGCTGCGTGCCCATTCCACCAGGGCAACGGCTGCTACCACGGCCTTGGGCCGCGGTGTTCCGCTGCCGGTTATCTGTCAGGCAGCTACGTGGGCCTCGCTGCACACGTTTACAAAGCATTACTGCCTTGACAGTCAGGTCCGGAGGGACGGCTTCTTTGGCCGTTCTGTCCTCCAGGACTTCCTTGTCTGATCTTTGTTCGCAGACCCACCACCGGGGTTGGTATTGCTGGGGTATCTATTCTAAGGTAAGGAATCTGTCACTAACGTGTCTCTTTCAGATGCACAAGTTACTAACTTGTGTAACGATATATCTGTAAGAGACAGTAGTTAGTGACAGATTCCTTACCGCCCACCCATCCTCCCCGTTCTGCGAACTGATTTCTAGGGTTAAGGACATCCCTTTCAGGGCCCTAGTATTTTTCAGACACCTGTGTCAGCTTCTTGCATGGCTCTGCGTTCCTGGCGCGGAAAGTCGTGTACAGAACTGACGTCAGCGCGCAGGGGCGGCGCCTAAGTACTGCCCGCGACGTCATCCCGGCGATCACGACGCCGACGACGGACGCGGAGCCGCACGACGCCGCCTACCGACGCGCAAGAGTACTGCTACGCAAAACTTTCCGGATCCAGCCTGACGCCTGGGGATATTCTAAGGTAAGGAATCTGTCACTAACTACTGTCTCTTACAGATATATCGTTACACAAGTTAGTAACTTGTGCTTCTGCCCCTCTTTCTGAGGTTCTTCTGATCCTTCTTTCTCTGGCCCAACAGGGTTCTGCCCTGGGTACCATCAAGGGCTATCTTTGTGCAATATCGGCCTTCCTCAGGCTCCCTGATCAGCCCTCTCTTTTTAAGTCCCCTGTTGTTAACAGGTTTCTAAAAGGCATTACACACCTCTTCCTTCCTGTTCCGTTTGTCATGCCTCAGTGGGACTTAAATTTGGTTCTTACCTTTTTAATGTGCGCTCCCTTTGAGCCTCTACATAACTGTCCTCTTCGTCTTCTTACTTTGAAGACAGCCTTTCTGGTGGCCATCACCTCCGCTCGGCGGGTGAGTGAGCTCCAGGCTCTATCATGCAAACCTCCCTTTCTGTCTGTCCATCCAGACAAGGTTGTTCTTCGGACGCGTCCGTCCTTCTTGCCAAAGGTGGTTACTGCCTTCCATATTGGGCAGACCATCACTTTGCCCACCTTCTTTCCGCCTCCGCATCCTTCCAAAGAGGAAGAGAGGCTCCACCGTCTGGACCCAAAACGTGCGCTTTCCTTTTATATCAACCGCACACAACACTTCCGGGTGGATGACCATCTCTTTGTTGGCTACGTGGGCGCCAAAAAAGGTCGGGCGGTGCACAAGAGAACCATCTCCCGCTGGGTCACCTTGTGTATCAAAGCCTGCTATTCTTTGGCTAAGAAGGAGCCTCCTGTTGGGCTGCGTGCCCATTCCACCAGGGCAACGGCTGCTACCACGGCCCTAGGCCGCGGTGTTCCGCTGCAGGATATCTGTCAGGCAGCTACGTGGGCCTCGCTGCACACGTTTACCAAGCATTACTGCCTTGACAGTCCGGTCCGGAGGGACGGCTTCTTTGGCCGTTCTGTCCTCTGGGACTTCCTTGTCTGATCTTTGTTCGCAGACCCACCACCGGGGTTGGTATTGCTGGGATATCTATTCTAAGGTAAGGAATCTGTCACTAACGTGTCTCTTTCAGATGCACAAGTTACTAACTTGTGTAACGATATATCTGTAAGAGACAGTAGTTAGTGACAGATTCCTTACCGCCCACCCATCCTCCCCGTTCTGCGAACTGATTTCTAGGGTTAAGGACATCCCTTTCAGGGCCCTAGTATTTTTCAGACACCTATGTCAGCTTCTTGCATGGCTCTGCGTTCCTGGCGGGGAAAGTCGTGTACAGAACTGACGTCAGCGCGCAGGGGCGGCGTCTAAGTACTGCCCGAGACGTCATCCCGGCGATCACGACGCCGACGACGGACGCGGAGCCGCACGACGACGCCTACTGACGCGCAACGGTACTGCTACGCAAAAACTTTCCGGATCCAGCCTGACGCCTGGGGATATTCTAAGGTAAGGAATCTGTCACTAACTACTGTCTCTTACAGATATATCGTTACACAAGTTAGTAACTTGTGCATCATGCTTATATTATCCATATCAAGTTATTATATCCATCCTATATCACTTGTCCTCTTGCTTTATACGGTGTCCAGTATACATTCAATAGACCTCCCCACCAACTGTCCGAGACCACACTGGAAAAGTGCACAACCACTGGTCGGTTCAATAGCTTTTAGCACCAAAGAACCCAGAGAACATCCCTTCTTAGATGTTGCATCCATTGTATTGGAACTCCATTCTGGAGTTCAGTAGTGACTATGTTGGATCTCCTTTGTGCATTACCTACATTAAACACCAAAGAAACTACTGCCGGATGATATAACTGGAAAGACTGTTTAACTCTAGTAATGCTGCTTTTGCAGTGTAACATCTTCATTGATAGTCATAAACATTAGAGTAATTTCCCTCTATGTGGTAGAACCCTTACAAATAGTGTGCCAAAACCAGTTTAATTAAGGCTATGTAACACTTTAAACAACCAATCACTGGCCAAATTATTTCCTGGAATTACCACAATTCCGATCTCCGCCCTCTTACAGAACTCATCGGACTGGACAACTGCTGCCTATGTTGTGAACAATTAAAGTAAAAAGGAGGTCTAATAACATTAGAGTAGGTAAAGAAAAAAGGCAGTCTGTGCCTTTAAAAAGTCCACAGGTTCCAAATGTAATGATGCTTTGCACTGGCCATTGCCTATCATAGACAGTTTTTTTCTTGCTTGTGAGAGTGGGACCTTGGAACAGTGTGGGTGTCTTTTAGCCCATTTCATCACCGTTTTTCGGTCGGAATTTACCTTTTTTTTTATCATAATCATTTGGCATTTCCTGTGTCTGTGTAGCAGAATTGGGCTTTATTTGGCTTTTTAGCCAATTTTTTCCAGTCAGATGCAGTCCCTATTTGTCAAATGCCCTGCTTGCGGCAGAAAGAAAGCAGCCTCTGACCCTCATCAGGTCTGTGTTTTGTGCCATCCAGCTTCTCTCTACTAAGGAATGTGAGTTTTTGCACCAAAATATCAAGAATAACCCTCCAAGCTAGAGATTGCATTAGGCTGAGAGGAAAATTGTGGGGTATGCTGATGAAGAACAAAAAAGTAGGAAAAGGCCTCAAGGGACTCATTTGTGTCTACTTGGAAGCTGCCTGTAACTCCCAAGGACTCCCACAGAGAAAACCAAGAAGAGAAGATCCAGGAAGGAGTAGAAGAGGCACCACAATCTCTGGGGGCATGGCCGGACGCCGACTGAGGCGGGAGCCTGAAACCAAGCTCCCGCCGGTGATCCCCCATCCAGTGCCATCCTGCCCGCTACAGAGGGGCCCCAGACACAGGCACTGTCCCCCCTAATGCCAGAAACACTGGGGGTAACGCGGAGCCAGGGCACAAGCCGGTGAGGACCGGGAAAAGACAAGAAAACATGCCTGGCTGTGTGGCCGCGAGGACGAACAAATTGGCGGCCGCAGTCTGACTGCTGGGGCTGCCGAGGCGAAAGCGCCGCAGACACCCGCTGTGAGTGCACAGGGGGCAACCGCTACCTCAACGACCACACGGCCCGGAACCTGGAGGGGAAGCAGTGTGGGAGACGCTAGGGCCGGGAAGGCCGTGGAGACGAGGTTGCAGCCTAGCGCCACGGCCTGGTGAGTGCCCTGCAGCGAGAAGATTGCACCCCGGAGTGGGAGCAGAGAGGGGGGAGGCCCGATCTTCGTTGAGCCCTGCTCCTGGGCTGGCCGCCAAACGAGTGCGGGGAACAGCCATGAAGAGAGAGATCGGATGGCCGAGTGGCAGCATCCGCGGCCGTGATACTAGTGTGCTGGAAGGATAAAACAGCGCAGAAGCGACGCGGAAGAAGGTACGGGTGCTTGGGGCACACTGGCAGCTTCGGGGGCACAGCGGATCCTTCCCCCAGCTGAAGCGAGGGCTGTAGTCACTTGGTATGACTGCAGGCCACGGGCCGGGTCAGATGACAATCTGGGCCTGAGCTGCAACAGGCCGAAGGGACCGGGAGGCCTCAATTGGGAACGTACAGCACCGAGGCTCCCGGGACGGGTCCGGGCCACAGCGCGCTCACTGCCCAGTCCCCAGTACATAAGCGGTGTGGAGTAGCAGAGAGGGAGAGGAGGTTGCGGACTGAGTTGCACGCCTAGAAGAACCGCGCTGCTCCTGAGAAGCTGCACACAACGACCTCGAAGCGCTGGGGTGTACACGAGACAGGGGGCAGTCTTGATCTCCTCAGAAGGCCAAAGGTACTCTGCGCAATTTCAGAGGAGACCCACCGGAATTGAGCAGCACACATTGGATGGGAGAGCGTATTAAACACGGTGGAGAGTGCTCGTGGTCACCGACGACCAGGGCTCCATTATTGGGAGCACAGCCACTGCACACTGAGCAGGGTGCCCATAGCGGCCACGAAGCACTCACAGGGAGGCCCACAAGGCCAGGGAGGACCACAGCGGGCAGGGCCCGGCGAGGGCGGTAATGGACTCAGAGCCCTAATAAGCAGGCGCAGCGACAGGCCAAAGGGGATTGCGACTGAGGCCTCTCGAGCTGGTGAGGAGAGGGTTACAACAGGAGCCTTCAGTCCCGTGGTACGGGAGAAGCACATAGGGAATCGTCCGCAGTGACTATAAGGAAGGCGCTGAAGGAGGACACACCATTGGGCAAGCCCCAGACAGCAACGGCTATAGGTACTACTCAACGCTGGAGTAAGAGCAGAGCCTCGTGGCTAAGATCTACCAGGCGACACTGGGGCGCAGAGAACCCCAAGCCAGGAGCGACTGCCACCATGGGGAAAGTATCTAAACGGCGGGACGTGGGGCAACAACAGGAACCGGCAGGAGAGGACGCAGGGGACACTCGCCCCGGAACAGAGACACGCCGGATCACAAGGAGACACCAGCGGACCCGTCCCTCTACGATATACTGCAGGCAATAGAGTCGTCGAGAGCAGCGGTGGAAACCAAAATTGACACGCTAAGAGAAGACCTGGGCTTGCTCAGAGCGGATCATAGGAAGCTGGCGGAACGAGTAACGGCAATGGAGGGGGAGATCCGCGACCTGAAGCCCCAGGCGACCACGTCTGCTCAGAGGCTTACCGAGATAGAAAAAAGAGTGCAGGTCTTGGAACTCAGAGCGGAAGATGCAGAAAATAGAGCACGACGCAACAACCTGCGAATCATAGGCCTGCCAGAGAAAATAGAAGGGAATAATATGGTCGCCTACCTGGAAAACTGGATCCGCACTGAGGTGGCAGAAGAAGGCCTGTCCCCCTACTTCGCTCTGGAGCGAGCGCATAGAGTCCCTGCTAGAGCGCTTCCGCCTGGACGGCCCCCAAGACCGGTAGTGGCCCGGCTCTTATTCTACAAGGACAGAGATCGTGTTGGGCAGAGCTCGGATTAAAGGCCCTCTCCAAATTGCAAACAGCATTGTGAGAATTTTCCCAGACTTCTCCAGAGACGTGCAGAAGCAAAGAGCATCTTACACTGCAGTCAAGCGGAAGCTCAGGCAGATGGGAATTCAGTACTCCATGGTGTTACCGGCCAAGCTTAGATTGGTCTCGGAGGGGGGAACCAAATTCTTCGCCACCCCACAGGACGTGTGAGACTGGGTCGACGAACAAACACCAGAGGAGAGGAGGGAGACGAGACGAGAGCAATCCGGACGCCCCTCTGCACGGCCTGCGGACAACGGAGGGACTTCCAGGAGCTTACCCACAGCAGAGGAGACACGACCGGCCAGAGAGAGAGCAGTGGCGGCAGTGGCATCGCTCAGCACACAAACGACGCGGGACACTTCCTCTCTGTCTGGAGAGGACCCGAGGGAATCGGAATCGGACACCAGCACTAGTACAGTGGGGGAGTCCAGCCAGACTCTCCCTGAAATGACTCCCAGACTGGTGGACGATATCGTCTGAAGGCTACCAGGGCACGCAAGTATCAATAGAATACTGAAGAAGGGGGGCTCATTACCCACTGAATGTGTTAATATGAGGTGAAGGGGGCCCTAGTCAAGGGAGGTTCTTGGGCAACGTAACACGCACTGGATGGAGGGAACCCGGGGGGGGGGGGCGGCGGGAGGACACGGCTCTCCTCCAGGTGGACACTGGCCTAGCCGCTACCCGAACTCTGGACAATTGTTGCACTGGCACCCGAGTGCTTTGTTTGGATGGGAGATATTTTCTCACTTGTCCTGGGGAGGGGGTGTTGGGATGTTAAAATTGTTTTAAGTTGGAAACTGGGGGCGCTGCTGTCAACAAAAGAAGGGCAAGAGGCATGGCAGCAAACGCTGCAGAGTTTTGAGACGCTCATTGGGGGCATGTTCCATAGAGGGCAGGGGTGGGGGGAGACCGCTAACTACTAATGGCGAAAAGGACCGCATATAGTGTATTATCCTGGAACGTCAGGGGTATGCACTCCATGCACAAAAGATATAAAATATTCTCACACTTGAACCGGCGGGGGGTCCATATAGCCATGCTCCAGGAGACTCCCACACTGGCCTCCGAAGGTGCTGCACTACATCGAAGATGGAGAGGGCAAGCTTATTATACGTCGTACTCGGCGTTTGCAAGGGGGGGTGCTAATCTGGGTACGAGCAGGGGTCCCCTTTCAGCACATAGAACACAAAGTAGACCCGGAAGGTCGCAACGTGATCGTTCTGGGGCGACTGGATGGGCAAGACTTTACGTTAATTAACATATATGGCCCGAACGTCGACCAGACTAATTTTCTGGAACGACTGTCTGGAGTCTTGGCACCCTACATGACCGGCTCGATCATCATGGGGGGTGATTTCAATTGTATTGCGTATCCTGACCTAGATCGGTCGCACCCCCGCTCCGAGACTCCCCAATTCATAACGTAGCCAGAACTTTTAGGGAGTGGCAGACCCGATGGGGAATAATAGACACATGGAGACGCACACATCCACTCGATAGAGAGTACTCTCACCTTTCACATGTCCATGACTTACACGTCAGACTAGACACATTCCTATGTTCGCCCGACATACACACATTACTCCAGGGGGCGGAATACCTGACCAGAACTGTTTCGGACCATAACCCGCTATTGGTCAGATTACAGTGGGGCGCACAGCCACAGCCTATCCCTACCTGGTGCCTCAAGCCGGAGGCGTTAGAGGACCAGGTTTTCTTACAGGAGATTAGGGGCCACATCGCAACATATTTCTCCGATAATGCCTTATCCACTGATTCTAGGGGAACGGAGTGGGAGGCCTTTAAGGCAGTCATCAGAGGACGGTGTATGGCGGCATCCATTGGGGTACGACTGACATTGGTCACGGACGTGGAGAGGGCGGACCGAGCACTTAGGGAAATAGAGTTGAGAAGGCCTGAACACCCTGAGCTGCGACAAGAGCTCTTAGACGCTAAAGAAGAGGTAGCTGTGCAAGAGGAGCGGCTGCGGTGCTTTGACTTCAAATGAGAAAAACTCTTGTCTGACCTACAATAATTTGCTAAGCGGCCTCCATTAGGCTCATTTTGAAAGCGGGTATAACATAAACCATTCGGGCTAGGTACTTATTTAAAAAGAGTTATATCTGATTTATATTTTTCAATATTCAAGATATCTTATTTTAGAAGAAAATGTTTTGTTTGTCTAGTCGACTTTCTTTTTTTTTTAAATACATATAAAAACATTAGTTCATATAACAATCAGTAGATCAACCATAATAATTCATATTACTATAGCAAATACAATTTTGCAAAAATACCAAACGAACAATGACAAAGTTACAATAACATTCCAATAAGTGACGTCATAGAATACATTACCATTGACCCCAAAAAAAAAAAACATCCATCATTCATACTATCTGCCATAAATGTCTTCTGCACACCACACAATCATACACAAAAAAAAGAGAGATGTATATCCAGGGAACTCCAAATGTTTAAAATGACAAACACTAAATCTTGACTACAGTGGTGAGAGTCAATCAAAAAACAGAATTTCCACTGATGTGTTGTCATATGTGGAATTCCCTTTTTGTCTGTCAACGCACGTTTCGGTGGGTTTAGGTTATTACCACCTTCATCAGGACCTTATATTTCGATAGACAGAAATGGTGTTATGGAAATAAATCCAGAGAGCTTAAACATATGACGAACTGCAGATCTTCAAACATTATCTATCTGATCCTCTGCCCTTGTGGCTTAGGATATATTGGAGAGACAAGTAGAGAATTTCGTATACGTTTCTCTGAGCACAAATCGGCAGTTAGAACTCACAAATTACAGGCACCGTTGGTGAGACACTGTGAAGAACATGACCATAAAGAGAATGAGCTCACTTGGCTCATGCTAGAAAAGGTTATTCTCAGACCAGGAGTGGATGCTGAGAAAACCAGAAAGAAACGAGAAAACTATTGGATTTTCACTTTGGACACTGTATGTAGGGGGCTCAATGAAGAAATTTTATGGATAGTTACAAAATGAAAATTGGCACACAGAGGCAAATAGCTGATGTCATCTTAGTTTGGCAGCCAGACGAGGCTCTTTCCGTGGTTTAAATATACAATAACTTATGGGCACCTAGATGCACCCTAGCTCAGAATTTCTGATCATGGTACAATGCCCACCAAAAATACATGAGCCCAACAGTATCTCCGGGAGGGGTGTTTTCGTTATGTTGGGTTGATACAAAGTATGGCTTTGCTAGTATTGCTATTCCATCTGGCAACAACAATCAATGTATACCCTCTATGGTACCAAGGAAACCACAAGATGCACTTATTAACTCTTACTGCACTTGTATCCCTTCAAAGACAATGGCCTTATAAAACCAGCCATGAGAGAGGCAGCTAATGCTTGTACTTGTATAAATTATATATAGTTATCTACTAGGTTAGTTTGAATCTTGCACTTTATTACTTTGAAGATCTCAATCGAGATTCGGAGATCACTTCAATATGGCAATTATGACATATACAGCGTTATACTCTCGCACCAGCTAGGAATACTATTTCTATCTTACAATATTCCAAACAGACGCAAAGGAGTCCAATTTAATTATACACTAAGTAATTCGCTATTAGAATTATTGTTGCGAGATACCACTTCTTTTCATACCTTTCTGTGACATCATTACACCACCCTCTGATAAAAACCAACATCTTTAGAATGTCTAAAGATGGCGACCGTATTGCTACTTCAGGCAACCTCAATTGTTCACGTATCTATGTGCTCTATTCACATTCTAAAATATGCACGTTTTCTTAAAAGTTGGTCATATACCTCCGTACCAGTTAAATACTTCTTTTATCCTTCAACATCCCAAATTGATGCCAAGAAATTTAACTTTATAACATCTGAGGCGTTTTATCATTTCAACTCGTGTTGCGATATATTACCACCTTTTTACCCTTTTATGACATCAGTATATCAGCATGTCGCTCTCGTAATAGAAGCTAACATTTTTTAGACCATTCTAAGATGGCGAGTATGTTGTCCCATTTTGTAACCTCATTGGCTCACGAATTCACGTGCTCCAGTCACATTTCAAACTACGCGCGCTCTTAAATGGCCAGCGTTTGGAGCCCCCAGACTGCATGACGGGGCTGCTGTGGAGCACTACAGAAAAACGTATAAATCCTTCGACAAAGAACTCAGGTAAGGAAAGTGATAGCCATGAAGATAGGGTCAATAGGTGCCATTGACGCATTCGCCCAGTTAATAGTTTTGCGTAAAGCTATATGCGGCATACGTGATTTATTCGCTCAATTACGAGTGAGATATCGGTAATGAGCGGGGCCTTTAAAGTTAGATACCAGGCGAGCGGAGGATGTATGCGCTTCCGGATACAAAGCACGTAATTGGTATACCAAATAAATCTAGCCCCAAGCGTTAACCTTGGTTTGAACTCAGTGTCCTGGCTAGTACTGAAAGAAATGGCCAATGTGCACGAAGACAAACAACTATATTGTCTATAATATATACATAGAATGGGTTTAGAAGTGGTTGGTTGCTCGTTGAACAGTCCATGTAACAGGCTATGCTATGTCAGCCCCATATCACTCACCTAGATAGAATAAGGATACACTTACACGCCACACATAATTTTTCCCTTCTGCTTGCAGACTCATATAAACTAAAGAAGGCCTTGGGACAATGCAGAGTCAGTAAAAATTGAACCATATGCCTCAACCCACACGCTAGGTGGAGCCACAGTAGGTAAGAGCAGTCCACCACTTGTGCTCTTGCACATATTCTTATAATAAAGATCGTAACATATCCTAGGTATTTAATTAGCCTAACTCTGACAATTTTTTCAGTTTAGCATGTTCTTCAGGCTTTGCTAAGCCTGAACTGCCCTATCGGAGACGATAAGCGCAGAAGAAAACTACCCTTATATATTGCACCAATGTGCATTAAGGTACACTTTGAACTTTGCTTTAGCGCAACATTTTTATCTATCTTAATTTTTTCGCCCTTTATGGCAGACCGCACACTGCTCGTTCTCCAGCAGTAATGGGCCTTGAATGCATATTTCCTATCTCACGTGGTTTTCTGGTAGAATGGGTTCTGTACTCATTTTATCTATTTACATTAAATATCTTGTCACACACAATGTGGTTTGTTCCCATTTTTATTTTTTTCAATCATGTATCTTACATTTATGGCGCTGCACAATGCTAAATCTGGTCCCTACATTAAGGTGATTTAGTTTCCAGCGGGTATCGTAACCAAGATAGTTGAGGCAATCAATCCTAATAAATTAAAAAATATATTTTTTCTGTTATTGTATTTTTTAGAGAACCCCTTGTTCACCTCTGTGATTTGTCTATTGAAATATAAGGTCCTGATGAAGGTGGTAATAACCTAAACCCACCGAAACGTGCGTTGACAGACAACAAGGGAATCCCACATGTGACAACACATCAGGGGAAATTCTGTTTTTTGATTGACTCTCACCACTGTAGTCACGATTTAGTGTTTGTCATTTTGAACATTTGAGTTCCCTGGATATACATCTCTCTTTTTTTTGTGTATGATTGTGTGGTGTGCATGAGACATTTATGGCAGATAGTATGAATGATGGCTGTGGTTTTTTTTTTGGGGTCAATGGTAATGTATTCTATGACGTCACTTATTGGAATGTTATTGTAACTTTGTCATTGTTCGTTTGGTATTTCTGCAAAATTGTATTTGCTATAGTAATATGAATTATTTTTGTATTATGGTTGATCTACTGATTGTTATATGAACTAATGTTTTTATATGTCTTTAAAAAAAAGAAAGTCGACCAGACAAACAAAAAAATTTCTTCGAAAATAAGATATCTTGAATATTGAAAAATATAAATCAGATATAACTCTTTTTAAATAAGTACCTAGCCAGAGTGGTTTATGTTATACCCGCTTTCAAAATGAGCCTAATGGAGGCCGCTTAGCAAATTATTGTAGGTCAGACAAGAGTTTTTCTCATTGATAATTGTTTTTTCCCCCTTACTCTTGGACCTCATACGTACTCTAGGGGGTACCTTTCTCTCATATAGTGCTTTGACTTCAAAGCCTACACTGATAGGACCCATGCAGAGAGAGATAAAGCAGGGCGACTGCTGGCATGGTTAGCCAACCCGACCCGCCGGGGAAACAACATTCTAGAAATTGCGGACCAGGCAGGGAGACCATTACATAGGCAGGAAGAAATAAATAATAGATTCCAAGACTATTATGAGCGCCTTTACAGGAGCTCCGGACCCAGGGGGATGGGAGAGATAGCGGAGTACCTGACGGGACTCCCATTGCACACGCTCTCAGAGGAAGACGCAGAACAGCTGGGGGCGGAAGTCTCCGAACATGAAGTCAGGGTGGCCATAAAGGAGTTAGCAAGAGGTAAGACCCCGGGCACAGATGGGCTTCCTCAGGAATTCTATGCTGCCTATGTAGAAGAGTTAGCCCCCCGGTTGGTAGAATTTTACGCAGAGGCTGGGGAAAGAGGAGTACTGCCACAGACTACTCGGGAAGCGGTGGTGATCCCGCTACTTAAGCCGGATAAGTCCCCTCTTGAGTGCACGGCATATAGACCCCTGTCCATGTTAAATCTAGATTTTACAATCCTAAGAAAATTGCTGGCAACCAGGCTCCTGCCACACATGACTTCACTGGTCCATCAGGATCAGGCAGGGTTCATACCAAGCAGGAACACGACTCTCAATATAAGACGCCTTCTTGCCATTCTCGAACTGAGCAAAGAGGAGGAACCCGATGGAGCTGTCTTCGCTATCGACATAGAGAAAGCGTTCGACAGCCTGGAGTGGGAGTTTCTGTATGCCGTGTTGGCAAGAATGGGGATTGGGCAGGGATTCATAAGATGGGTGAAGCTGCTTTACGAGGGCCCAGTGGCTAGGGTCCGCACGGGTCGTATGATATCGGCACAGTACCGGGTGGATCAGGGTACGTGTCAGGGGTGCCCCCTATCCCCCCTTTTATTCGCCCTGGCTATAGAGCCACTGGCGTACAGAGCACGGTCCGGGAGCGCATACAGGGGGCTGCAGCTGGGCGGACACACACATCGTATAGCGCTGTACGCGGATGACCTCCTACTCTTTTTAAAGGATACAGACTGGGACCTGAGGGGGTCTAAGAATATGATGGGAGTGTTTGGCGCACTATCGGGACTCCAAGTGAATTGGCAGACATCCCGGCTGTTCCCGGTGACAGTGGACACTCCACCTCCTGAAGAATTGGGAGAGCTGCGGTGGGAGCCCCGGTGCTTCAGATACCTGGGAGTGAAGATTTTTCACTCCATATCGGATGTGCAGGAGGGGAATGTGGGGGGGAGCCTTAAGATCACTAAGGGGCAATATGGTCTTTTGGGGGGGATTGCCCTGTCTGTGGCAGGGAGGATTTCCCTGCTGAAGATGGTGGCTCTCCCCAGGCTGCTGTACTTCTTCACCACACTACCGGTGTGGATACCGGGGGCATGGTTCATGGAGTTGGATTCAAGTATCTCAGCTTTTATATGGGGTGCGAGCAGAAGGAGAGTGGCCCTTTCCACGTTAAGGCGGGCGCAACCCGAGGGGGGCTTGGCGGTCCCAGAGATGGAGGCATACTACCTAGCGGGGCAACTGCAGCGATTCACACAGTGGGTGGCGGAAAGTCTGGACCCGGAACGAAGGAGGCCTCCACTTACCCCGGAGAGGGCAGAGGTGCTTGGCACCCTGATGGGCACAATTAAACCGCAGCATGTTCGTACCAATGAACACAAGGTGATACGGCGTTGCTGGGGTAGATGTCTCCAAAAGACGAGGACAAAACGCCCATACTCGCCAGAGTTGTCGATTGCACTGCTCGAGGCACTCCCACACGGGGGACAGTGGAGGAGGATAGAGGAATGGAAACAATCAGGGGTTACCAAAATAGGAGACCTATACAGAGACGGGGAATTACTCACCTTTGAGCCATTCCGCACAGAATGGGATATCCCGCAGGGGCACTTCTTGCTCTACGGGGCAATCACGGGGGCACTGCGCAGACATTGGGGGGTGGGGACGACAGAACCACCGACTCACTCTACTTGTGAATACATAGGCCTGGCAGGGGGTATAATAAAGGCTGTCACATGCCTATACAGGGCCATCAGACGTGACTCTACACAACCGCTGGAGGGGCTATGGACCAAATGGGAGACTGACCTGGACAGACCCTTCGAGGACAAAGATTGGGAAAACATACTACAAAGGGCCACTAAAGTCTCTTACAAAGCGAGATTTAGCCTGATCAGCTTCTATACATTACATAGGGCATACATCACACCGGACAGAATCAATCGGTTCTTCCACAGGGAGGATGCGGAATGCCCACGATGCAGAGAAAAGGGAGCTGATTTCATGAACATGATGTGGAGCTGTCCACCGTTAGCAAATTACTGGCAGGAAGTGGCTAGGGAAACGGCGAGAGTTATAGGGCGGATGGTGCCATGCACGCCAGCACACGTACTACTAAATATGTTTCCTCACTCAGCTAAGACTAAGGTTACTGCTAAATTTCAAGACCTAGCCTTTATACTGGCGAAGCGGGAAATAACCAGCAAGTGGAAAGCACCAAATGGCCCCAGTATCCATAGATGGAAACGAGAGCTGGAGAAATGGGCAAGCTGCGAGGGCAGAATACTGCTCAGGAATGCGAGAAGGGGGATAGGCAGAGTTGAGAGGGCGCAAGCTTGGGAGGCGTTGGTCGAGGACATGAAAAATGCTGGCCAAGGCTCAGGAACCAATACCCTCATGGGACCATCCAGGCACGGGAGCCCCGGGGATCGGGAGCAAGACGAGAGAAGGGAGCAAGACTCGAGGGAGGGAAGCGTCTAACGCCTACGATGCACAGGGAGGGTTGGGCGGCCACACGCTCCAATGATACTCCAGATATCTGCTCATAGCAAAGCTCGGAGGAAGGTAGTGCAATACTCTAGTTGGCAGCAGCGCAGGGGGGTGGGGGTAGTTGGGGAAAGTTAGGGGCGGGGGGCATGACGACACACATATAGATTGGGGAATGCTCGTAGAATAGTGCGTTAAATGATACTGAATCAATGGTACTGTCTTGCAGACACAAGGGATGTAACTATGGTAAAGGCACATGTATTAAGTAACATGTTGGTATGTTGGACATATGCACATAATGCTGTATACAAAGGACAATAAAATGTTTAAAAAAAAAAAAAAAAAAAGCGGCACCACAATCTCAAGATTCCATTTGGCATTGAGGATTAACTGACCTGCTTGCCTTCAAAGGAGTGATTACCACTCAGAAAGGTCAACACCTCTGTAGCATGCTCGATGCCAGACGCTGCCATCACTCTTGCTGTTAGTGCGCTATTCGTTATCGGGAAGATCAATGTCGGCATGCGCTTCAATGGAAGAAGTCTCTTTTAAGGCCAAAACAGCGAAGGTCAAGTCCCTCCGATCTGATCTGGCCTCGTTCCAGGCCAGACAAAGACCAGCGGGCTATCACGGCCTGGTATGCCTCGAGCTGCCATATATTTCCGGCGGCCTCCATTGTGAGCCGAGTTCTACTGCTACGAGAGGGTACTTGACACTCTCGCAGCAAGTACATATTCTGTCACTAAACTTAACAGTGCACGTTACCGTTCAGTTTTGGGATGTAGTCATTTCCGCTACTCGGCCAATATGTCCCAGGCATTTCCCTGTCCTGATGAGACCCCAGTATCACGTTGAGGGTCAAAATGTCTTCGACATGTATACTGTGCTTAATTTGAGCCAGTGGTTTCCGGTGCTCGGTACCAGCACTCAATTGTCAACACCGGCACTTGTGCAGTCTGCCACACAGTGGCACTGTGTGGCTTATTTAGAGATGACCACAACAGCCAATTATTAATTCAATATACATTAAAAATGACTATTTCCTGCTCCCAAGCCATTCTTATAGCTTTGAGGCGTGAAATAGTCCGAAATGGCATACCTGTAGGAGTGTGATGGTTAGTAGTTGAGTTGTTACCATCATTGACAACATGGCAGGGGCAATGTGTGATGCAAGCTGGAGTGGCCTCCTGATGAGAGCCATGGCACGTATTTATTTTATTTTTTTAACTAAAGCACTGCATATATAACAAAGAAATCTGACATTGGCCTAATAGTTGTTTATTAATGTTGTCTGTTACACGCACAAAACAGAATTGTGGCTAAATGTAAATTTTTTCACGCACTGGGTTGTGGTTTCCTTTTTCACTGTGACACACCACACTTCTATAATAGATTATAAGATGCAAAGATTATGATACTTCAATATGGGTTATTTTTGATATATGGTGGTCTGGATGCTTATTTGTGTATTTCTTGCATTGATTGCATTCACTTTTTTTTTGCTGATAAATGCTGAATGAAGTGAGTGATACCAATGAGAACCATTGTGATTGAGAAGCACTGTTAGCCCATGGGTTTATGGGCGGCTCTTGTTTTCTCAGGCAACAGCTGCAATCCCCGTCAGGGTGAACCACTAAAGTCACTAAATTAACCTATGCTTAACACTCTGGTAGCTTGCTGCAAAAGCACTCAGGCTTAACTTCGAGGCAATGTGTGAAGCATTTATGCAGCACAAATATAGCAATAAAGTGGAAAAATCCCACACCAGAGTACTTTTTAATAAATTATTTGCCACCAAAACGACAAAAATCCACTTAATAGGACTTAATAGGACCGTAATTTCAATCAAGCGTTAATAAGCAAGAAGTGCCAATCATGTTTATCTGGTTGTGGTAGACCAGGTCCAAGTAACAAGTTAAGACTCACAGCAATGGAGTAGGAGTCGGATGCAGGACTGAGTTAAATCCACTGGCATAGTACCTTGTGGCCTGGGCGTCGAGATACAAAATCCTTCCATAGAGCTACGCGAGTTGGCATTGAAGAGTCGTCGATAAGGAGCTGTGATGCGGGGTCCGGTGTTGCGATGCGCCCCGCACACCCGATGAGCCGTTAAAAGGAGCTTGACATGCAGGGTCCTGTCTCTTCGTCGAGGGAGCCGCTGGGGCTGCAACGTCTTGCGCTGTGATGCATCGGCACAGGTGACGAGATGCGTTGCAGTGAGCCGGTGTCGGTCGGCGTCGAAGGAGCCACCGGAGCTTGCAAGGACTTGTGCTGTGATGCATCAGTGCAGGGGATGAGATGCATCGCACTGGGCCGGTGTCAAGCTGCGCCGCGCTGTGTCGAGATGCGTAGAGTTGCATTAATGTCAAAGAAGCCTGTTATGTCCCTGTTACTTCAACAGGTAGCCAGCCGACAGAACCTTGGAGTTTTCCTGGAGTCCTGGATCCACACAGGCAACCTGATCTCAGCAGGGCAACTCACAGCAACAGAAGAGTTCTGGTTCCGCAACAGCAGGCCTTGGGCAGTTAAGCAGTCTTTGGTCAGCAAAGCAGGGCTTACGGCAGGTCGAGCTTCACAGCTGGGCAGTCCTTTTTCCTGACAGAGTTCACAGGTCCAGAAGTGATCTGAAGAGTTGGGTCTGAGGGTCCAATATTTATTCCTGGTGCCTTCTTTGAAGTGGGAGAAGTTTCTGGTGTTTTCCCCTACAGAGGTGCCTGGAATTTCCTACCTCCCTGGCCTGTCTGGGGGCAAACTAGGCTAGTGTGAAGTCCTTTGTGTCTGAGCTGAGTCAGGGCCATGGAAGTTCAATTATGGTAGGTGACATGTCCACCTCCCTATCACGTCAGAGATGGCCCATCTTGCCTACACCCTGACCCTCTATTGTGATGCTGTCTGGGAGTAATTCACAAAGGCCAACCAGAGTTAGTCATAAGACCCTGGAACAGGCTGCAGGCACCAACTGGTTAGGACAAGAAAATGCCAACTTTCTAAAAGTGGCATTTTCAGAACTGACTTAATATCTGACTTTACTATTAAAGAGGATTTGAATTTACCATTCATCAGACACCAAACTTGAATTTCCTACCTATTCCCAATCACACTTTAGCACTTATTAAATGTAATTAACAAACCCAATGATATCCAAGGAAGAGGTATGCAAATTTGGGAGTTTTTCACTACTGAGACACGTAAAATTTAAAAGTACATTTCTTTATTTTTAATTACAATGTATCCTGCCCTTTTGAGGGCCTACCTTAGGGGTGACATATCTGTATTAAAAAGGGAATTTGCAAAGGGGTCATTCTGCCAAGTCAAATTGGCAGTTTAAAACTGACAGGCTACAGTGGCAGACCTGAGACATGTTTAATAAGGCTACCTACATGAGAGGCACAATAAGTGCTGCAGGACCACTAGTGGCATTTCATTTACAGGCACTGAGAACGTGTAGCACCACTTTACTTGGGACTTGCAAGTAAATTAAATAGGCCACTTGGGTGTAAGCAAATTTTACCATGTTTAAAGGACAAAACACAAGCACTTTAACACTGTTTAGCAGTCGTAAATTACACAGAGTCCCAAGTCTAACAAAAACTAATTCGGAAAACTAGGAGGGGTGAAGACAAATAGTTCGGGGGGAGACTACTGTTAGGACCAAGTCCAACCCATACCCTAATTTCAGAACATTTCTTTACCTCTGTTTAGTGGGAAACATGGCAATACTGGTAAGCACATCATGGTGGGGAATATGTGGCCGAAGACTGAAAAAATGTGCTTAACCATGACAGGGAACTGAAGAGAGCAAGGCTCAAACATGCGTATTTTAAAAATTAACACCACTGGTATCAGTTCTTATTTAAATGCATAGGAGCTAAACAGTCTGTGAATCACTTCTGCTGAAAGTGTAAGGCTTCTGGGAACACCCTCACCCATATACTCTGGCATGCATGCATTTAGCAATTTTCTGGATAGATACGTGGTGAATACTGCTCGATACTGGCATGTGCCTTGATCAACTCTCAGCTACATTAGCGATGCTGCCTAGTATGTGGGACACTGTACACTGGTGAATCCGTTTCAACATTTGTTGCAAAGATCTTCATCCTCAGATGTTGGAGAACGGCCAATCCTCCCAAATAGTCAGAATGGTTGGCTGAACATCTGCATCTGGCAACACACAAATGTAATATCTAGATCAATA
This sequence comes from Calotriton arnoldi, assembly GCA_963921515.1. Lineage (NCBI taxonomy): Eukaryota > Metazoa > Chordata > Amphibia > Caudata > Salamandridae > Calotriton > Calotriton arnoldi. The sequence goes on along the minus strand of CAWUFW010001851.1, from coordinate 1,451,359 downwards.
TATTAAGGGATGAAGCCTGAGTATTTCACTGAGTTTGGGATCAATTCTTGCTTCTCTCCAAGACACCTACATCCGTAAACAGACTAGAACCCTGTAAAGTTGAGGAGACAATAATAATAATAATTTCATTTATAAAGCGCCTGGTTACACCCACTGGTGTGTCCCCGCGCTGAGACTGCTCTTTCAGACAAAAAAGGGGAAAGGAAAGGAAGGAGGCAGAAAGGGTCAGGAGGCACGTAAAAAGAAGGTAGGAGCTCAAAGTTGGAAGAGCCAGGTTTTTAACCTTTTCCGAAAGAGGTTCTCTGATAGCTCCGAACGGAGAGACAAAGGCAGAGCATTCCAGTTTTTAGCTGCCAGGTGGCTAAAAGAACATGCGCCATTCGTGCTTTTTTGACCTTGAGAATTCTAACCAGATGAATTCCGGTAGATCTGAGGTGCCGTCCTGGAATATAAGGGACGAGAAGGTCCCGCAGGTAGAGCGGGCCTTTGTCCTGCAAGGTGCGGTGGCAAAAGCACAGGGCCTTAAAGAGAATCCTTTTATTTATAGGTAGCCAATGTAAGGACTCAAGGGCTTTCTTAGAGGAAGCTCTCCTGGGTAGATTCAGAACTAGGTGAGCTGCTGCATTCTGGATACATTGTAACCTATGGAGGCATTTCTTTGTTGCTCCTAGATATAGGACATTTCCATAGTCCAATTGAGATGTTACAAGGGCATGGACCAAGGTTTTCCTAGCGGAAGGAGGGAGAATGTCCAAAGTTTTCCTTAGCATTTTCAGGATTCCGAAACACTTGCCTGCAACCTTCCTGGTGTGAGTCTCGAAGGAGAGGGTAGAATCCAGCCAGACTCCTAAGTTTTTAACCTCTGTCTTGGGGTTGGGAACAGGGCCCAAAATCGGTGGCCACCAGGCTGAGGACCAGATGGATGGAGACTTCCCCACTACCAGGATCTCTGTTTTACTGCCATTCAATTTAAGGCAGTTGCTTGTCATCCAAAGGGCAAGGTCCTTTAGGCAGTCCGCAAACTTGCTGGCTACCTTCGCCGAATTAGGGGACAGGGTGACCACTAACTGCGTGTCATCCGCGTATGACACAATGGTGACACCATGTTTTTCCACAATCTCCGCCAAGGGGAAGACGTAAAGATTGGAAAGAGTGGGGCTCAGAATTGAGCCCTGGGGCACCCCCTGAGGTACAGCAATGTTTTTGGAGGTGTGTGGAGGTTGTGTAACTTGAAAACTGCGATCCTGTAGGTAGGAGGTCATCCAATTAAAAGAGGCTCCGTCCAGTCCACCTAATCTGAGACGGTGTAGGAGTAGTTTGTGGGATACCGTATCGAAAGTTGCACTGAGGTCCAAAAGGACTAGTGCAGCAGTCAGGCCTTCATCCACCCGCATGCGTACTGTCTCTGTAGCAAAGAGCAATGCAGACTCCGTTGAGTACGTTGCTCTAAAGCCAGATTGGGAGGGATGGAGTACATTGTGCTGATTGATATGTGTCACCAGTTGTGTGTTTACCACCTTTTCTGCTATTTTCGAGAAATAGGGTAGAAGTGAGATAGGCCGCAGGTTCTCCAATAGATTCACATCTGCTGTAGGTTTGTTTTCAGAGGGAGGACGATTGCTTGCTTCCATGTGTCCGGGACCATCCCTCCTTGAAAGGAGATTTCTAGCAACTGCTGCACAAAGGGTAGTATTATATCTAGCCCTACGCTGATGACTTTTGGCATGGTTGGATCTGTTGGGGAGCCTGATTTGATACTTAGAGCTACCTTTTTCAGATCTTCCAAGGAGGGGAGGGAGAATTCTGAAAGTCAGTTTTCCCCCCACTCTGGGATCCATTGGTTTGGCAGTCCGTGGCGTTGCGAGCCTCATCAGGGAAGGCATCATATATTTTTGATACCTTCGCAGCACAAAAGTCGGTAATTTGGTTGCACGACTCCTTAGAACTGTAGGCCGGCGCCACTGTTCTCTCTAGAGAGGATAGATCTTTGAGAATAGTAACAAGCTCTCTGGAGGAATTATCCGCTTGCTCAATCCTGTCACTATAGAAGGCAGCACGTGTCTTCTTGATAAGGGAGTGATAATTCTTTAAGTTTAGCTTATAGGCAGCCTTATTTATGTCCGAAAAGTCTGTTCTCCATTTACGCTCTGAGCGTTTACAAGATTTCTTAGCCATCCTCAAGGCTTCATTAAACCAAGGTGCAGACTTAGTGCGTCTGCGAGGGACACTAGAAGTCCATGGAGCAACCACATCAAACGCTTCAGTAATCCACCTATCTACTACTCTACTCGCCACATTAATGTCCTTACCTAGGGAGGGTTGGTTTAGCTGTAGAGCCTGAGTAAAACTCTGAGTTAAATCTAGACCATCTCCTGTGAGTGGTGTTAGGTACTGTTCTAACTGTTGGGGGTGGTTTAGATAAAAGGATGGAAAATACCACAAGGTGGTGGTCGGACCAAGGGACTGCGGTGGGAGGCTCAACTACCAGATCTGAACAATTGGAGAAAATAGGGTCTAATATGTGCCCTAGTTGGTGTGTCGAGTGCGTGGACTTAAGTACTAACTGGAGGCCGGCGAGTTCTTGCTGTAAAAACTGGGCTTCACCCCAAGAGTGGTTGTCAAAGTGTAGATTTAGGTCTCCCAGGATAGTCAGATTGCTGTGGCGTAGTGCTGGTTGAACCACTAGTTCCACCAGCCTTGCAATAAATCCTGAGGCTGCACCAGGCGGTCGATATATCAGAAATCCATTGACTGTATAGTTATCGGCTGCCTTTATTGTAAAAGAGGCTGCTTCACTTTGGTCTATGTCTACTGCATGCATAGTGCAGTTTAAGGATAATTTATGAATTATCGCTATACCTCCTCCACGCTTATTGATGCGGTCCTGTCTAAGGATACCGTAATCTGGTGGGAGTGCTTGAAGTATATCAGGAGCAGAGGACTAGTTCAGCCAAGTTTCTGTAAGAAATAGGGCATTGGGTTGATTTTCCAAAATGCAGTCGTGAATTTCAATCTTGTGCTTATTCAGCGACCTACAGTTAATGAGTATAAGATTACGTTTATGCTTCCCTTCAGGAACTACCTTAGGCGCAATTGTTTGGAAGGGACAGTGCAAGCATCGCATATGCATTGTCTCCACGGATAGCGAGTGCATACGTGTGTTTGAGAGTGAAGGCTCTAATGCTCTAAGTTGGTCTCTTGAGTACCTCAAATGCTGCTCTCTACTAAAACAAGCAAGGGTCTGGCCCCTTGCCCCGGCCGGCCGCGGACGGGCTTGCCTTTGGCGCACCGGCGGCGCGCCCGCTGCGTGTCCTCGCTGGCATGAGAATTAAGTAGGCGGGGACCCGCCGGAAGCTCACCGCTAGACTGCTGATTTCCTGCCAAGAAACCAGGCGGAAGTGAGGAAAAAGCAACTCGACGCAGCCCTCCGCTCAAACGGCACTACAGCCACGGCGGAACAGGGCAGGAGGTCAGGGGTCACAGCAACAGGTGAGTACAGCTAAAATACGGCGCTAGTGAAGCTAAAAACTTAAAGTAGGTACTTTGAAGTTACGATGTGCAAGTAAAATGAAACCGCGTATTTTACCACAATTTTGTCAGTGTCAGATCAGATCAGCACGCTAGCAGGCCCTGCCACTGCCTGCTAGCACCCATGATTTCCGGATCTATGGATTGTATCCAATAATAACCCACCTACCTTGGCTTTATCTCTATGTAGGTACAGAGAAGGCCATGCCTTCTCACCAGGCTAAGATGAGAGGCCTGGAAGGACCCTGGGCCTAAGGGTTGCTGCACTGAATGGTTGTATCCTTTCCCCACCAGTGTTATTTGTGCAGTGTCTTTCTTCAGAGCTCAAACTGCACGCACACTCGCACACACACTTGACTATTTCCCCTCCCTCATGCCCCTTTCCATGCGCTCCCACGCCTTGCAGAAGGGCAAGTATAATATAGTGTTAGATTCTACATCTTCATCAAAAAGAACTGACTCTGAAATGCAACTTCCATTACCAAAGCATCATGGAATTGGAAACCTCTGTATTTCATAAAAGGCACATACTGCCTGTTGTATTTAACTCTGCTAATGTTAAACCTATGACTCCTCCTTTTATCCTTCATTGTTTTCAACTTGGACAACAATTGTAAGGTCAGATGCTCCAATGTAGTTGTGTAAAAAGAATGAGATTATTATTATTGTTAATTCCAGGAAACTAATTAACTAGTGATAGGCTTTGGAAGGTGCTATATAGCATTAAATATGCTATTTTTTGCATCTGATTTGTATTTTAAATTGATGTTTAATTTATATGGTTCAAATGTTTCGGGGTCCCAGTATGCAGCAGAAATGTTTACTAACTGGTATGGCTTTATTGAAGATCCTACGATGTAGAATAAGGAATATGAATGAGTAAGTAATTTATTCTTATATAGTTTCTATAAAACATCAACAATTGGAAAGTGAGGCGGTTTCATTTAACACTATGTCTGGTGAAATGTCTCACAAGCTGCAAGTAAACCTTGTGTAGAATTCGGGTTGATGGCTTCATGAGACAGTATGCATCTATCTATGTATGTAGGTATGTGCTATTTCTGTAGCACAAACCTAGCAAAGCACTGTGAAGGGTCAAAGGCAAGCCTAAAGTCAACAAGTGATAGGAGGGGTAGGTGGGTTGGGCACAGTAATGCACTGTTATGTAGTGTTATTTTAAAGAGGTGAGTCTTCAACTCTTTCCTGAATTGGAGCAGCACTGATGAATATCAGGATCGTGTTCTAGATCCTGGTTACATAGATGGAAAAGTCCTGCAGCCTTGTGTTTTTTCTTTTTTTTACACTTTTTAGACTAAAGCTGTTGTCCTTGCTTTGGGTATACCTAGAACCACCAGAGATGGTGAGCTTGTTTGCAAGATAAGTGGGGGTGTTGGTCGGGATGGCTTTGTAAGTGAAGCAGCTGAAGAGACTATGAAGTTCTAATAGGATTGGGAGATGTGATCACATTTCTTCTGACCAGGATGAGAAGCCCTGCTGCATGTAGGATGGCTTAAGGGTGCCAGTGTGGAGTCTGGGAGGCCATGGAGCAGGGCATTGCCACCATCCAGATGCGAGAGTATGAGGCCTTGAACAGCAGTTCTGAAGTCGCTTTGTGGAAGAGACAGTTAATCTTCTTAAACAATTTTGCTCCCAGCTTGATTACAACCATCCTATTCAAATGGTTTAAGGATAACTAAATGTAACGTCAATTAAACTGGTTGAGTTGTAAATTTGCCACATTGTGCACTGTTACAATCTTGCAGCAGTCATGAACGTCTCTACAACACTATCAAATTTAACAGCTTCTCTGAATTATAAATCAGGCTTTTGGAATGTCTCTACAAAGGTGTTCCAGACGTGAAGCTACTTGGTCCTGCTTTCACATGACTATAAGTTCTCCTGAAGAGACAGAGGTCTGATGACATCAGAAAAAACCATGGATTATACCCTTCTCCCTCCCCACCCCTCCCACACCCTCCCTATACCAGTTGGAACCTGATGTGGAGACACATGAAGCTGTTTCAAGAACGTATTGGACATATCCATTTGTATATGACTGCAAAGATAGGGACATCTTCTGTTTCACTTTCTCTTCGGATGAACAGCAGAGTTTGAGATGTGAAACTTATTGCAAGATCAAAAGTGTTTATTTTGTGTTTGTGAAGCAGTTTCAGCCAAAGTGCTTCTATTGAAATCTGTCAATGGTTTTGGAGGTGCGTGGGTCCACTTCATAGAATGCCTCAGGTTTGCGGTTATATTACAACAAACATCTCAATTATGGCAAACGTATAGATTGTATTTTATTAAGCTTTGTTAAATTAAACATAACACTCAATATGCATTATGTATTTAATTGCAGCAGTGTTTCCTTAAATCCATGTTTCATGCCCATTCTTTACAGTTCTTGCAATCATGATTGGCTATTGTCATGGGAATCCATCACAGGTATGTTCTCTGTCTGGGCAAATCAAATTCCCCACACTGGTACACAGTTGAAGATGGAATATGTAGAAATGAGCTCATAAAATGTAAATTTAATACAATTTAAATGTAATAAAATTTAAATTTAATAAAATGTGTTATTCTTTCTAATGACCTTAGCATATTCTAAATGGGCATGCTGAACATATCCTAAAGATAGGACAATCAATGATATGTTGGTCAATGTAGACTATTGATATATCTCACATGGTTTTGAGGTTCTTTGTTGCTTTGGGTTTAGTTAATCTCCACATCAAACTCTATAATATATAATCTTCCTCAGATTACTCGGAGTCTATGAACTGCTAGGGCCTGGTCTATTGTCTTTATCCAGCCTTCGTGCCATCAGTTCTTAACTGTGTGATAAGCCTACTAAAGTGAATTGGGCCAAATCCTGTTCTAGTGCCTGGTGAGTGTTATATAATCTATCTTCATGATGCTTATTGCTGCTTAAGTAGAACATGACTAGGAAATTCAGGGAATACGTTAAACAAGGAAGGAGGACAAGTGGTTTGATCACAAGTGCAATTGGGCCAAACTAGATCCTCTGCTAACATCATATGTGTATGCTGTACTTGTTGGTTTGCTGCATGCTTACTCACAACATACTTAATTGTAAGGAAGAAAGGGCACTTCACCTGAAAAATTGCAAACATTTGGAACAGGCCATTAAAGTTAATAACTTACAGTTATTACAGCAAAGGTGGTTTGCGGAAATATGGACAATGCCTCCCTATCTGAGAGTGTGCCTGAGATTTGTTAAACCTGAAAGCACCATTTTACTTCTTTGTACTGTTATCTTTTGGTCAGAAGGAATCTCCATAAATCTTACTGAGGTGTCCTCGTTATCACAAAGACCTGTGTTCAATATGTCTGCACGTACTGCTATCATATCCCTGGAGTCTGACAAGGTACCAGAGTCTAATCATGTCTCTTCCAATCAAACAATGCGAGTTTGGTGGTTTGGGCCGCTTTATTCTTCAAGTGGCTAATACTATTTTACAAATTTGCAGGATACTGTGATTGTTTCATTATACTAGAACTGCAACATGTCAGTGCCATCAGTTTATAAACCCTCATTCTTCATGTCATTGGAATGATTTTGGCAACCTGGGGCCATATGTAATAATGTATTGGTCACAAATTGTGCACCAACTTTTGTGACCAGTCCCTGATTTTGCAAATCCATCTATGTACTATTGGGTTGATTCTCAAAATAACCATTCACTGAGAGTCACAGAATAACCTGCCTAAAAACTATTAATTGGGCAGGTCGCAATTTGCGACTACATGGTATGGCTACAAACACGGTGATGGTGGCTTGCAAGGGAAAGCAGTTAATCATCCTGTGACAGGGTAGGGATGGCAGAGGCCGAACAGGAGAATGACCTAGACTGGTGGTCTGCAATACCTCTATCACCCCCTCTTATCTCCTCGAAACAGGACGAGTGGAGCACCACAAACATAAACGGTGTGGACGAACAGAGCGGCTCCTTTAATCGGGGAGGTCTTGATGACGGGACTCCACCCCCTCCCCTGACGTCATGGGATTCCAAGCAATAAGGGGCGAGGATACACCCACGGAAGTGTGCTTCGCCACCGGAGAGGAAGAAGGAGTTGTGTCAGGAGAGACCGAGAGCCAAGTGAGACGGGAAGAAGGAGAGCGGAGGACGAGAGACGGCAGTAGACCTCGAGGGCTACAGGATACGCCAGGAGGCCAACGACACCATGCTTCACCGAGCCACGCTCCTGGAGGAGCGTGGCTAAACCAGGTACGAGACCGGTTTACAGGGTGGCTTGGGAGGAGGGACTCCTCTAACTAGACGGGAGCAGGGAAAAGAGCCGTTCCCGCTTGCACCTTGCCCCTTCACTATCACCTGCGCCGACAATAGTGCTTCACGGGTTGCTTGAAGGTGTTCCCCTCACTACCCTCCCCTTGACATCGTTCCGGACCGGAACCCTCACACGAGTGTTCTTTTCTTTTTCCCTCCTGAGTTTCAACCCTTCACCACGATCCCCCACAACACCCACCACGGAGAAGACGTATCGCGAGAGACCGGGACACCGGGAGGAGGAACGGACCCGGCCGGAACGACTCCGATCAGGAGGACAGCCCTCCGAACCAGCAACACATACCCCGGATAGACTCACTCTCACTCAAAGACGTGTGTTTGGAAAAATAAAAGCTTATATACCGAGACCTGGTCACCGACCCGTTATTGCGACCCCGCCACAATTGGTGTCAGAAGTGGGATCACCACCTCTGTCCGTCAGCAACCCAGGGATGGACGCGGTTATACAACACCTGATAACAGGCCAGGAGAAGCTTGAATGGGCAATCGAACGACAGATGTCATCCGCCCAGGCCGATAGGGACGTATTTAAAAATACTATCACGGCTCAGATGGAGGGACTGCAGAAGATGGTACAGGACCCCGCTGGTCCAGCATCCGGAGACCGAAGAGCTCCAGCACCCGGGCCATATGGGATAGCCCTACAGAAATACGTATCCGGAGAAGACCCGGATGCGTTTCTATTAAATTTTGAGCGAGCAGCTAGAGCATGCGGATGGCCAGAAGAGAAGTGGCCGTTCTTTCTGGCCCCCTCTTGACAGGTGAAGCACAAGCCGCCTACCAAGTAGCCAATGCTACGGGCACTACCCCCTATCAAACAATAAAAGAAGTTATCCTGGACCACTTAGGCCTAGACGCTGAAGCCTATAGAGTACGCTTCAGAAAGGAGAGGGGACTACCCGGAGAAAATCCAAAAACCCTTTTCTTTCGTCTCAAGATGGCCGCAGATAAGTGGTTGAAACCAACCACCAGCTCCAAAGAAGACATTATGAACCGTGTGTATTTGGAACAATTCATGGAAGCCCTCCCCTACGGAACGCAGAGATGGCTAAAACAACACATGCACCTATCCCCGAGCAAGCCATCGAGATGGCCACGACGTATTCCCGAGCACAGCCCAGGAATACAGTATGGGAACCTGAGAGACCCCATAAACAGCCCCCCTAAGCTGGATAGGAAATATCAAAACCCCTGGTCGATCATGCAAAACCTCGAACATTCAGACCAGACATCCCCAGCTTCAGGGGGCCACAATGTTTTGAGTGTGGGGATTGGGGCCATATCTCTCGGCTGTGCCCTAAACGTAAACCAGCGGAGGAACCTATGGAAGTGGGCTACATCCCTAGGTCGGTCCTATACAGTGCTGAGATGGGCTCCGCATTCTACGTAAGTGTACGTGTTAATGGGAGGGTGGTAAGGGCTCTATTAGACTCCGGCTGTAAACAATCGGTTATTCAGAAAGGCCTCATCCGTCCCTCCCAATACATTCCAGACACAATAGTACACATAAGATGCGTCCATGGAGACATTAGCCCGTACCCTCTAGCGAGAGTCACTATCTCCCCGATACCTGGATCTCCCTGCAAGGCACGAGTGGGGGTGTTAGAAACCCTGCCCGAAGAGCTTATTCTAGGGACAGATAACCCAGATTTTCTAGACCTCTTTTTCAACAACGTAGGGAGAAAAAAACGACACCAGAGCCCCCCCCCAAGCGGCCCTTATCACCCCAGATCCTTGGGTTCTTGACAGGAGTTTTAAGTTTGCACAGGCCAATGATGCCACTTTGTTCAACGCCTGGGAAGCAGCCCATGTAAACCTCAATACCCCTTCATCTTCCTACCCCGGATTCTTGATCAAAGAGGGGCTGTTGTATCGAAAAGGAACAGCCAACGATCCTCCCCAACTTCTCGTCCCCCTGTCCTTCAGGGAACAGGTACTATTCTTTTCGCATACTCACCTCGCAGCTGGACACATGGGCGCAGAAAAAACCACCCAAGCCGTCCTCAGACATTTTTATTGGCCAGGTAAGGATGTAAAAGAACATTGCCAATCGTGTGCGGTATGCCAGAAGAAGAACCTGTATCGTCCTCCAGCCGTTCCCCTCCAACCTTTACCAGTCATAGGGAGTCCGTTTGAACGAGTGGGTATGGACTTAATCGGACCCCTTCCCAAAACCCCGAAAGGGAACCAGTACGCCCTGGTTATTGTAGACTACGCTACAAGATTCCCTGAGGCTTTTCCGCTCAGAGCCCCCACTACCAAGAACATAGCAGACAAGCTCTTGGAATTCTTCTCTAGGGTGGGATTCCCGAAGGAAATCCTAACGGATCAAGGCACACCGTTCATGTCACGAATGATGAAAGAGGTCTGCCGCTCCCTAAACCTTCATCAACTCCGGACCTCAGTCTACCACCCGCAAACAGACGGACTCGTAGAGAGGTATAACAGAACGTTAAAGACCACCCTAAAGAAGATGTTGACTCTCGAAGGAAAAGACTGGGATCAACTATTACCGCTGGCATTATATGTCCTGAGAGCCCAAAATCAAAGTAGTCTGGGCTGTTCTCCGTTCGAGATGGTGTACGGCAGACAGCCCAGAACACTATTGGAAATGACCAAAGAAGCCTGGGAGAAAGAAGAAGAAGAGGAAAGGAAATCCCTCCTAGACTACACCCAGCGACTGAGGTCCCGAATAGGGAAACTAAGGGATCTGGCTTATTCGAATCTCGAGAAAAGCAGAGATCGACAAAAGAGGTGCTACGACAAAGGGAAGAAATGGAGGACTTTGTCTATCGGAGACTGGGTGCTGGTACTACTCCCTTCCGCTACGAAGAAATTTCAAGCCGAATGGCTAGGTCCCTACAAAGTGGTGGGGGTCTTTGGCAAGACCACATACCAGATCCAGATGTCCCCCAAGAAGAAACAGACATATCACATCAATATACTAAAGAAATGGTTGGGACCCTTGCCCAGGGATACTCACCTGACGATACCCACCTCCGAGTCGGGAAGTACCACCCTAAACCACCTAGTGATAAATGAAGAACTGCCAGACAAAGAAAGAGCTGACCTGTTCGAGTCTTTGCTACCATTCTCTCCTCTTTTTTCGGACCTCCCAGGGAAAACTACACTGGCAGAGCATCGGATTGAGACCCAACCCGGGAAAACAATCAAACAGAGGCCATATAGGATACCAGCCGCAAAAAAGGCTGCAGTAAATCGGGAAGTACAAGAGATGTTGCGGTTAGGGGTTATCCGCCCCTCTACTAGTGACTGGTCGTCCCCGATAGTGATGGTCCCTAAACCGGACGGATCTACCCGCTTTTGTATGGACTTTCGAGCATTAAATACCATTTCCACTTTTGATGCATACCCTATCCCCAGAGTGGACTATCTTATCGAAAAATTAGGTGATGCCAAATACATAACAACGTTCGACCTAACGAAAGGTTATTGGCAGGTCCCTTTGCGAGAAGAGGACCGGAAAAAGACTGCGTTTGCAACTGACGAAGGCTTATATGAATTTAATGTCCTCCCGTTTGGTCTGCATGGCGCCCCGGCCACCTTTCAAAGACTTATGAACACCGTACTCCATGGGTTCCCTTCCTTTTGTTCAGCCTATCTTGACGACATCGTGGTCTTCAGTGCCACATGGAATGAACACCTGGAACACCTGCGAACGATCCTCCGTGCCCTTGGACATGCAGGACTACATATCAACGCCAAGAAATCACGAGCGGCTTACCAGAAGGTGAAGTACCTGGGATATGTCTTAGGACAAGGAATGATAGCCCCACAGGCTGAAAAGGTGCGAGCGATCGCTGACACTCCCTTTCCCTCCACAAAAAGGGAACTGCGGGCATTTCTCGGGTTACTGGGGTATTATAGACGTTTTGTCCCCCAGTTCTCGGAGATAGCCGCCCCTCTGACAGACGTTCTACGAAAAGAGGTCAGACCCCAACGACTAGCACATCCCACCAGGGAGATGCAGGAGGCGTTCATGAAGCTCAAAGATACCATTACCACAAGCCCTGTTCTGGCCTCTCCAGACTTTAACAAAACCTTCATCTTACACACAGATGCCTCTAATCATGGGTTAGGAGCGGTGTTGTCCCAGGTCGCTGACGACGGGGCTGAACACCCTGTGTTGTACGCTAGTAGAAAACTGTTTCCAAGGGAAGCTAAGTACCCCACCATAGAGCGCGAATGCTTGGCAGTAAAGTGGGCAGTGGATAAGTTGCGATACTATCTAGAGGGTCGCCCTTCATACTATATACAGATCATGCTCCCTTGCAGTGGATGTGCAGGTCCAAATCGCAAAATCCAAGGGTTCTCCGCTGGTTTCTGTCATTACAGCCATTTTCCTTTGAGGTTCGACACAAAAAGGGGATAGACAATGGGAGCGCTGACTATCTGTCCCGGGTCTTTCCTCTCCCCGATCGGGAGAATCCTGGGGTGGGGGAGTGTGACAGGGTAGGGATGGCAGAGGCCGAACAGGAGAATGACCTAGACTGGTGGTCTGCAATACCTCTATCACCCCTCTTATCTCCTCGAAACAGGACGAGTGGAGCACCACAAACATAAACGGTGTGGACGAACAGAGCGGCTCCTTTAATCGGGGAGGTCTTGATGACGGGACTCCACCCCCTCCCCTGACGTCATGGGATTCCAAGCAATAAGGGGCGAGGATACACCCACGGAAGTGTGCTTCGCCACCGGAGAGGAAGAAGGAGTTGTGTCAGGAGAGACCGAGAGCCAAGTGAGACGGGAAGAAGGAGAGCGGAGGACGAGAGACGGCAGTAGACCTCGAGGGCTACAGGATACGCCAGGAGGCCAACGACACCACGCTTTGCCGAGCCACGCTCCTGGAGGAGCGTGGCTAAACCAGGTACGAGACCGGTTTACAGGGTGGCTTGGGAGGAGGGACTCCTCTAACTAGACGGGGAGCAGGGAAAAGAGCCGTTCCCGCTTGCACCTTGCCCCTTCACTATCACCTGCGCCGACAATAGTGCTTCATGGGTTGCTTGAAGGTGTTCCCCCTCACTACCCTCCCCTTGACATCGTTCCGGACCGGAACCCTCACACGAGTGTTCTTTTCTTTTTCCCTCCTGAGTTTCAACCCTTCACCACGATCCCCCACAACACCCACCACGGAGAAGACGTATCGCCAGAGACCGGGACACCGGGAGGAGGAACGGACCCGGCCGGAACGACTCCGATCAGGAGGACAGCCCTCCGAACCAGCAACACATACCCCGGATAGACTCACTCTCACTCAAAGACGTGTGTTTGGAAAAATAAAAGCTTATATACCGAGACCTGGTCACCGACCCGTTATTGCGACCCCGCCACACATCCCTATATTTGCATTTCCCAACAGAAACCTTTTTTTATAGCAACCAGAATTTCCTAAAGGAACCAGCTGTTGACATTGGAGGGGAGTGTCTTCATACAAGAACCTCATTATTACATGTTAGGCCTTTAGGTTACTACAAAAACAGGTAGGCACTGTTATGGCTCCATTCTCCTACCAGCTGTCCCTCTTCCCTAACTTCGAGTCCACACCACACACGAACATTCTATTACGCCAGTCACTCTCAGCATTCCAAACACCAACTCCAAATACAGGGAACGGGGACACACAGGGTACTACACATCTCCCTTTCTTCAAACAACAAAACAAAGGGCAGCCATTCCCTTACACATGAAGTACAATGACAGTCATTCACAATAACTCAATCTCAAAGCTGTCTAGGTTACACATTCACCCAACAATGACCTGTTAAACTCTCAAACACCCATGAAGACACATAAACAAATATCTCACTCCTTTTCAAACAAGAAAACAAGACAACAACTAGGGTGTGACTCCAATTGCACAATAGTCCAAAACATGCAGGTCTTGCCACCTCCTTGGCCATGAGGCCCTACCACCATTCTCTAAGATACCATACAACTTTAATGCACACAGGACATTTAGTCATGGACACATATTCATGCGACAGCCCAGGTACGGAGGCCACAGGCTTCTTGCTACAAAAGATTTCCTCGTCATCCCTCAGTCTACCCATTCAAGGCACAAAACAAAAACAAAGTTTACCTATACATCACTTCACCTCAAAATTTCTTTGGCCAGACTCCAACATAAAACCTGTCATCACAACAACACTCATACACATTGTTCCCAGGCATCCATCTCACATTACTAAACTACACAGCACACCAACTCTTACAACTTCTCCATCTTCCTCAAGCAACACACACATGTTCTCAAGGATAACACACTGCATCACACACTCTCATATGAAAGTGAAGCCCAGCACTCCAAAACACCCCACACCCATTCATACTAGCTAACCAAACCAATATGACTAAATGCTAGTCTGAAGAAAGCACTTACTCTGCACCCTCTTGAAACTGCACAAAACAAGTTGGGATATCTTCTTAAGACAATGATGGCAGCCCCCACTAGACACATAATGGAAAATTATCAACATAACATAGGCGCTGATTACGATGGTGGTGAACCCGCCATCGTGAGGCCATTTCCCACCTGCCATATTATAATGGCGGGCGAGTCCGTGGCGGGCGGAAACTCCGACCACCACGCATCCAACAAGCTCCTTGAGCCTGCCGGTGCTTCGGAGGCCCGCGTTTTCCCATATATGGTGGCGGTGCCTACCAGACACCTCCGTTGGGATTATGATGCTCCATCCCCACCAGCCTTTCCATGGTGGTTCACCCGCCATGGATAGGCTGGCAGGGATGGACTTTGGGGACCCGTAGCAAGCCCCCCTTTAGCCTGGGCACTTCAGTTTTAGGATGGTGCCTGCCACGTAGTGCAGGGAAATCTAAAAAGTGCATTTTTAACATTGCGGCGGGTGCTGCAGCCAGCTGCACCTGCCGCAATGTAAAGTATGGCACTTGCAGCCACCGTGGTGGCGGCGAATCACAATACAACCTGTGGGACGGCCACCTTGTAGGTGGGCGGTCCCACTCCCTGAGACGATGGCGAACGGACTGAAGTCCGTCCGCCATCGTAATCAGCCCCATAGTATTCAAACGCTACAGCAACACAACTATTAACATCAGTCCATGTCAGCAAGTAAAGTATTCCCCTACAACATACTAGAGCTACATCAAACACTGCCATTCAAACGCAACACTTACCTACTCTTTATATGTAAACTGAAAAAAACATGCCACAAAATAATCACAAATGGACTCTGCCTCCTGTACCAAACAACTGCCAAATCTTCTCATTTGTATAGTGATTATACAGACAACCCACAACACTCAGGTGAAACCTGTGGCTATCACCCATAACACCATGGGCTACTACACTTCCCCCACATTTTCACTCCAATGGGTACTTTCCCTCCCTTGCATCCTCTCCCAACCTCTCACAAGTTGGTACTTCTGTTCGACCTACATTGCACCTATGGTGTAACATGCAACTTCTCATGACAGGGTCTACTCTTCCCCAAACTTGGCACACCTTGGTTAATTCCCCCATGCAACTTCTAGCATCAGGGTACTGCTCTTTCTCCAGTTTGCAGCAAAACACACATAAGTGCACTACCCTTGTGTCTCTTGCCATGGGGATACTACTCTTCCCCCCCACATCCGCAACAGTTGGATACACACAACCAGTACGTATTTATACAACAACTCTTAGCCAATCCATCACACATCCTCATAGCGCCACACATCTCCCCCATTCCTACTCCTCCCCCAACAACAATAATAGGCACACGGTCCCAACCACACATATAACCCCTACCTTCCACAATCCCGACGTCCCAACTGTCCCTTCTACCCCCACATATACCACCACAATCCCCTACACAGCCCACATCCAGACCCCTCCACACCCAGCCTCGACACTCACCCTCCCCATTGACAAACACACAGAAAGAGCTCAATACATTGATCCCGAGTACGACTCCCCCTCAAACTGCACACAAGGCATAACTTCTCCTCCTTCACCCACAGTCCATCTATCAAATATGGCAACTCTCATTCCAGACCCTAGACTAGAAGAGATATTATTATCCCTTCAACAAGTCAAAGCTGACATCCAAACTTTACATGATTTGATTCTGCAGCAACCCAAGATCGCGCGCCATAAACATGAATCCAGAACATACCCACACAGCAAAAATTCTAATCGCACCCAACAACTACACTTGGGCTCCCAAAACCATGAGCCCCCAAGATAGAGTACAGTGCCCTACCCCAATGCCTTATCACGCCCAAACAGGATGAAAAACCCCTTATCACCTAAAGAATTCGGTTCCCTACTACGCTCTTACGAACTATCCTACCTCCCACATAACTCTGTGCACCCAGAGAACTTACATATAGATTCCTTAATCCAGACTATCCCTATCAACACACAGAGAGTTACAAGACACAATCCCAGAGGCATAGTGGAAAACAACCTCACGCGAATCCCTCTCACACTCGAACCCACAATAGTACCCAACAAGACGCAACTAAAATGCATACTCCTAAACTGCAGATCCGCATCTAGACATGCAGCCGATATAGCTGACCTTCTACTCGCTAACGAACCAGACATTCTAATCCTGACGGAAACATGGCTAAATGAATCATCTACACCCATCCTGGACATACTAGTACCCCCTAACTATGACATCACCAGACTAGACAGAATTGATAGGTTGGGTGGTGGGATAGCTTGCATACATCAGAGCAATCTAACAGTGACCAACGCCAATGCCCCCGCACCATCCTCCTGTGAATACCTTCACTTAAACATCTCTAGTAATAACAAACAAATATGTTCGTTACACACATTCTACCACCCTCCAGGAGATAACCTCACATTCATAGAACACCTCATGGATATTCTAGCTACAAATGACGGCCAACAAAGTATGCAAATATTCCTGGGTGATTTCAATCTTCACTGGGATGACCAGAACGACCCAGGGGTCAACAGCCTCAAAGCTTTCATCTCAGACCTTAATCTTAACCAAATCTGTAACAGCCCCACACACGACAAAGGCGCAACCCTCGACCTAGTAATCTCCAAAGTTGACTCCACTCAGCTCGACTCGATCCTACCCTGTGATTAGTCTGACCATCACATCATTACATTCCAAGTCATGGAATCAGTTAAAAGACTTTCTACACAACCCCCAAGAACAAAGATCTGGAAGAGAAATCTGAAAACCTCTACCCCAACCTACTAGCATCCTCTATTCCAAATATCCTATGTCCCCCAGAAGACCTAGCTGATGTACAAGGTCTGACCAACCACTACTTCCACTCCATGAACAGCCTCCTAGATAAAATAGCCCCTCTACAATTGAAAAGAACTACCACAAAAGACTCATGATGGTATGATGGTAGGCTAAATGAAGACAGAGGGTCACTTAGAGTAATTGAACGACGGTGGAGATCCGCACCTTCAGCTGACCACCTCAAGTTACTAAGAACCACCAGAAACTCCTACTTTAGGAAGATCAGAAGATCTAAAACTGACTTCTTCAGTAATCAACTAGACCAAGCCAAGAACCATCCCAAAAAACTATTCAATCTAATCAAAGCCCAAACCAAGAGTGCACCCACCCACCCACCCCAAGGTTATCCCTGTCTCGCTACCCAACTGTGAGGAATTTGCCTCCTTTTTCACTACGAAATCAGAATCCATAAAAACCGACTTACTCAATGACCTTTTATCCCTTAAGGACATGCAAAAGAACTCCCCACTGCCCCTGACAGGTGCCCCAGCCAAATGCTCCTCAAAATTCAACCTTAAAAATAACGCAACATGGTCCTACTTTAAAACTTAGTGAAGATACTATACTAAAGACGCTAACCGCCTTGAATCCCTCCAGCCACTTCACAGACCTGCTTCCTGCTAACAACTTAAAAGACTTCATCCCACTTTTACTACCTCTCTGGACCAAGATTATAAATACCTCCCTCCTTCGAGGAACCATCCCAGAAATCCTGAAATCAGGTCAGGTATCCCCTATCCTAAAGAAACCAACAGCTGACCCATCGGTCTTAAATAACTATTGCCCGATATCCAACATCCCCACTCTAACCAAGCTCCTGGAAAAATGTGTTCACACGCAGCTTAACAACCACATCGAACAATTCAACCTGCTTAACCAATACCAATCAGGCTTCCGTGCAGGTCACAGTACTGAATCAGCCATGATTCACATAATTGACGACGCTCTAAAAATTCTGGAC
Organism: Calotriton arnoldi; assembly: GCA_963921515.1. NCBI lineage: Eukaryota > Metazoa > Chordata > Amphibia > Caudata > Salamandridae > Calotriton > Calotriton arnoldi. The sequence continues at coordinate 1,433,264 of CAWUFW010001851.1, read as the reverse complement.
CAAAACAAAGCTTGTCACACAAGATGATGGACGGAATGCTGCACATTGGCATACATTCACCCCCAGTCACAGATCTGGGTTTAATCCATCGTTATTTTGCTTCACCACGCCACTCCCAGTTCAGACATAGCCATATGCAAATCAGTCTTGACCCTGTGCCTCATGGGAACAGTCCAGACCGAACTGCCAAGCCATGTCTTCCCTGGACCGGAATCAAGCATCCTAGGACCGGTTTCAGGCTATCAGCCTTCATCAGCCAGGATAGCTTGACTCCAGTGGCGTAGTGAGCACGGGACCCACATCTGGGCATACCCTTCCCACTTAGGGCGAGATGCAAAACACACAAGATGATGGACGGAATGCTGCACATTGGCAAGCATTCACCCCCAGTCACAGATCTGGGTTTAATCCATTGTTATTTTGCTTCACCACGCCACCCCAGTTCAGACATAGCCATATGCAAATCAGTCTTGACCCTGTGCCTCATGGGAGCAGTCCAGACCGAACTGCCAAGCCATGTCTTCCCTGGACTGGAATCAAGCATCCTAGGACCGGTTTCAGGCTATCAGCCTTCATCAGCCAGGATAGCTTGACTCCAGTGGCGTAGTGAGCACGGGACCCACGTCTGGGCATACCCTTCCCACTTAGGGCGAAATGCAAAACACACAAGATGATGGACGGAATGCTGCACATTGGCAAACATTCACCCCCAGTCACAGGTCTTGGGTTTAATCCATCGTTATAAAAACGATGGATTTAGGCCCAGATCTCTGTACTCGGGTGAATGTATGACATTGTTCTGCATTCTGTCCATCAACTGTTGTTTTTGCATTTGTCACCCCGAGTGGGACGGGTATGCCCAGACGTGGGTCCCGTGCTCTCCATGCCACTGGAATTAAGCTATCCTGGCTGAAGAGGGGTGAAACTGCGAAACCGGTCCTAGGATGCTAGTTTCCAGTCCAGGGAGGACCTGGCTTGGCAGTTCGGGCTGGACTGTTCCCATGAGGCACAGGGTCAAGACTGATTTGCATATGGCTGGGTTCAAACTGGAATGGCATGGTGAGCAAAAAAACAATGGATTTAGGCCCAGATCTCTGTACTGGGGTGAATGTATGACATTGTTCTGCATTCTGTCCATCAACTGTTGTTTTTCCAAAACGAAGCTTGTCTACTAATCTTTTTCGACCTGTCTTCGGCATTTGACACCGTCAAACATGACAACTTGCTAGAGCTCCTGAAACACAGAATGGGCTTATCGGGATCTGTGCTTACCTGGTTTAGCTCTTTCCTCCAAAATAGATCTCAAAGATTCAAGGTCAATCAATCCTTGTCCAACCCCGTTCCAGTCACGTTAGGAGTGCCGCAAGGCTCTTCCCTATCACCCACACTTTTCAACCTTTTCATGGAACCACTCACCGAACTTCTCAGTCTCTCCGAGATCCATTTCCATATGTATGCAGACGACACCCAACTCTACATCAAGATCCATTCACTTGAAGACATCAAAGCTCTCAACAAAACGCTACAAAAAACTCAAACATGGTTGGCCGAAAACCATTTGAAACTAAACTCCCTCAAAACAGAGTTCCTCTTAATCACCCCCCCCCCCAACAAATCATCCACCATCCTTGACTGGATGAAGCACCTAACAGCACTCAAAGGGCAACCTCTCATTGTCGAATCAGCGAAATCGCTAAGTGTGACTCTGGACAGAAACCTAAAGATGCAGAAGCATATCAGCACCTCCACAAAAGGAGCAAATTTCCACATGAACACCCTGCGAAAACTGAAACCCTTCCTGCCAGCAAATGATTTCAAACAAGCAGTTCAAGCCCTAGTAATCCCAAGAGTGGAATATGGGGCTGTAACCCTATGCGGCCTCCCCAGATCGACGACAGCCCCGCTAAGAGCCGCTATCAATTCAGCTGCGAGACTCATCACAGGTTCAAAAAGAACCTCGCACATCTCTCCAGACCTTAGAGCACTCAACTGGCTACCGTTTGAAGCTAGAATTAATCTGAAAATCGCATGTATGACGCACAAGGCCTTACACCACAACACTCTGAGCTGCCTAGCTCAGAAACTGGTACAGAGCATCCAGGAGCTCCAAGAATCTTCTACTGAAACCACAACGATTTGCCAAGAAAAAAAGTTACAACCGGACCTTCTCGGGAATGGCTCCCAGGATATGGAATGCTTTGCCCACAGAAACGAGGCTGAACCCTTCCACTGCCTCCTTCAAAAAAGAAGTGAAAGCAATTCTCATGGCTAAATTCACGTGAACTACTTACTTATTACTGTTATTTTAATTACTAGTATGTATTATTGAGCACCTTATATCTGAATCACCTATATTTGTACTTCACTAGGATTATACTTGTTTCCAACATATGACATGTAAAGCGCTCTGATACCCGCATGGGTCTTGTTCGCGCTATATGAAACCTTCAAATAAAAATAAATAAAATAAACTCACAGATGGGTACTACACTCACTTCCCCAAACTGCTAACTAGACTCCTTAGTGATGAGAAAAGGTCAGTGCACACATAGAATCGGTTACAAAAGTAATCGTAAAGTCTAATAAACATTAGTTCAGTGCATCAATTTCAATTAATTTTGTTTTTCATCGCAGGTGGTCACACTTATGTAGTCAATGTGGAAGAACAATTGATTTCATACAACGATCAGGGCAGCCAACATGTCGGACTTTGTCAAGGCTCAGAACAAACAGTAGACTGAATACCAAGTAAAGTTAAAACCGAAATGGTTATTTGTTCATATTAATCAATCAGCATTTGTATAGCGCAACACCGTCACCCATGGGGGTATCTAGGTGCGACGTCTCAGCCAAAATCCAGGTCTTGAGTTTCTTTCTGAAGGCTGCCAGGGAGGGTGCTGTTTGAAGATAGAGGGGCAGGTCGTTCCAGGTCTTGGCTATGTAGGAGGAGGAGTGGTTCCCGCTGCGGCTGCGACGGATTCGGGGTGGTGCACAGGCTAGTGAGGACTACGCTAGATGGAAGTTCAGTCGATGGTTGAATTATGCCGGTCCTTGATCGTGTAGAGCTTTGTAGGCATCATGAGGATCTTGAACTGGCATCTCTTCTGGATGGGGAGCCAATGGAGGTTTCTGAGGTGGGGGGTGATGTGTGTCCATTTGGGGAGATCCAGGATGAGTCTGGGTGCAGCAATCTGTATGGTCTGGAGTCTTCTGAGGAGCTGGGTGGAGATGCCGGCGTAGAGAGCATTGCCGTAGTTGAGTTGGCTGGTGAAGAGGGCGTGAGTAACGGTCTTTCTGGTGTTGACTGAGATCCATCTGAAAATTTTGCAGACCGTGGGAAGGGTGTGGAAGAGGTGACTGCATTGACTTGTCTTTTCATGGTTAGTTCGCTGTCGAGGTTGAGGTCTAGGTTGAGTGCATGGTCTGTTGGCGTGGGTGTTGGCCTGAGCTCTGCTGGCCATCAGCTCTGATCCCATATGGAAGTGTTCTTCCCGAATATGAGTACTTCTGCCTTGTTGGAGCTGAGCTTAAGGCAGTTGTCTCTCATCCACTTGGCTATGTTGGTAATGGCCCTCCAGAGGTTGGCTCTGGCGGTGGAGGGGTCTTCTGTGAGCAAGAGGGTACGTTCAGTGCTGTCTGCGTATGAAATTATGTTGAGGCCTTGGGATCTGAGTATGTCTGCGAGGGGGAGTCATGTAGGTGTTGAACAAGGTAGGGCTGAGGTATTATCCTTGGGGTATGCCGTAAATGATGTCCTTAGGTTCGGGGGTGAAGGGAGACAGCCCGATGCTCTGAATGAGTCCTGTAAGGAAGGAGGCGATCCACTTGAGGGCATTTTGCTGTATGCCGATTTCGAAGAGTCTGTTGATAAGGGTGTGGTGGGAAATGGTGTTGAACGCAGCAGAGAGGTCGAGGAGGATCAGGGCCACTGTCTCTCCATGGTCGAGGATGGTTCTGATGTCATCAGTGGTGGCGATCAGCACGGCCTCAGTCCTGGGTTTGGCATGGAATCCTGATTGGAGGCGTCAAGTAGGTGGTTTTGTTCCAGTTATTTGGTGAGCTGTTGGTTAATGGCCTTCTTGAGTACCTCGGTAAGAGAGCAGAAAGATTGGTCGATAATTTTTTAGTTCGCTGGGGTCGGCGGAGGGGTTTCTTTAGTAGTGGTCTGACCTTTGCATGCTTCCAACTGTCCGGGAAGACTGCAGTGGAGATGGAGGTATTGATGATGCTGGTGAGTTCCATGCTGATTGGGTTGGTCCGGAAGTTGAAGAGACGGTGGGGGGATAGGGGTTGGTGGGTGCTCCGGAGTGGATGGAAGACATGATGGCCAAGGGGGTCTGAGTGTAGTGCGGAGACCTGGTGGTGATCATTCGGCGATGTGCTGGTCGGTTGAGGCTGTTGAGGTTGAGGGCAGTGTGTTGGAGGTCGAAGTTTTTGTAGATGGTGGCGATCTTGCTGTGCAAGTAGTTCAAGAGGGTGTTTCATAGTTCTTGGAAGGGTTGGATCGTGTTCTTTGTGGCTGCTGGGTTGGAGAATTCCTTGACTATTTTGAAGAGTTCTTTTGTGTGGCTGGCTGCTGTATCGGTGCGGGCTGTGAAGGTACCCTGTTAGTGCCATCGTTTATGTATTGTTGATTTATTGAACAGTAAAAAATCTAGATAATGCGTCTCAAAAACAGAATGGTATAGTGGAGGTAATAGAAGTTGAAAAGAATAGGATCACTGACACAATATTTTGGTAAATCTCGTTGACAAAAATATCTTGACAAAAATATCTTGTCAAAAATATAGTTTACCACAATTTCGTGCTCCTATACTTATAATGGTAAGGGCAAAAATATTGGAAAAAAAATATCGTTAACACACATCGTCTACAAATATGTAAAAATATTGATTTAAAAAATATATATTTTAAAGTAGTAAATGTTAAATATTTTAATATATAAATTTAATATTATGTAAATTGAATTCGACAAATTTCATACTATATAAATATATACTTATATAGGCACACAAAGATGATTGTCTTTTATAAATATGTATGTATATGGTGTAGCATTATAAAAAAATATTTATTTTACATTATATTAATTCTTTTAATATTTTACATATATTACTATGAAAATGTATATATATGGATAGTAATAAATTTTAAATATTGAAAAAATCATATAATGTAAAATAAATATTTTTATTAATTATGTTACTATATATATGAAATGCATACACAATAAAACTATAAAAAATAGAAAACATTCAAAAATAAAAATATATTAATGTAGACAATAAATAAAATATTAAAAATTCTCAACTCCCAAAAACACATTTGCTAAAAATAACATTTAAAAAAATAAAAAACATAAAAACAACTAAGATAAAATATTTAAAAAACAATGCTGTGAAATGTATTATAGCAATATTGTAAAAACTATTGGAGTCTAAGAATATTAAATATGCTATACCACTCAGTGTTGGAATTTGAAGGCTTAGATACTATTCCTACTCCAGTCACCGCAATAGTAGGGAAAGTGTTGGACTTCGCAGGGGTTAAATTATCTATTACCACTCTAGTCTGAACAACAGTAGGGAAAGTGTCGGGACTTCGGAGGGGTTAAACTTACTAAGCCCACTCCAAACAGCACAAGATTTGAGAAAGCATTGGATTTTGGAGGGGTGAAATTTACTACTCCAACAGCGCAACAGTAGGAAAAGTGTTGGACTTCTGATGGGTAAAATGTACTATTCCCAATCCAGTCTGTGCAACAGCAGGGAAAGCGTTTCGTAAAGGTTAAATTTGCTATTTCCACTCCAAAGAGAGCAACATTAGGGAAGGTGTTGGACCCTAAAAACCAAGCAGCCCGCAGCTAAAATACAACTTAACAAATAAGTATAATTTACATATTTAAATCAATTAAATAATTAACCTATAAACATGAATTGTTAATTTATTACTTAATTAACTTCCCTACAAAACTAGCAGCCAGCAACTAACATATAATTAAAATAAATAAGTGTTCCATAATTGAAATATTTAGAATTCAATTAAATAATGAATCTACAAATAATAATTAATTATTAATTAAGTTCCCACCCAATACCGTACAAACCTAGCATCACGCAACTAAACTATCAGTAAAATAAATCAGTATTACATAATTAAAAATGAATTAACAATTAATTAATTATTTAATTATTACTTAACTTCCCACCCTATATCCCTTCAAACTTAACAGTCCGCAAATAACATATAACAAAAATAAATCAATATTACATAATTTACATAATAAATATCAATGATATAATTAAATAAAATGTATTAAATCATTTATAATGAATTATAACCTAATTAACTTCCCGACAACCTGCTACAACACAATGAATTACTATAAAAAATTTAATTAAAAAAATATAAAATAATTAAATTACAAGCTATATTTAAAAAATAACATTTATATAAACAACTAAAATACATTCAAATAATTCAAAAACGAATTTTTAACCACTATGTAATTGAAAACGATATTGAAAAATCAATATTATTTAAAACATTATTACTTACCTCAAAGAACGATATTCTTGTCAACATTTGTGCATCACCGTATTTGTGCATCACTGTATTTATTTTCCGATATTTCTGTCTTCTGATATTTTTAAATCAATATTTTGTTCAAACACCAAGGGATATGAGTGAAACCACTCCATTTCAAATGCCCTAGCTTCAATAAACATCTGATGTTCAGTATAGTGTCAGGCCATGATAGTCCATCCAAATATATGGTGTCAGGTTCAGGAGCACACATATAGTGTGGAAAGAGACTCCAAATGGAGTTGAAAGTAAATTCTCACACTGTACTCCAGAACAACCTACAAGTGGATAATTTAAACTACCCAACCTATGTGGCCGTACTGAGCATTCAACACTCCACAATCATGAATATAAACTGCAATTGCCAATCAACAGAAGTCAACTTACATGGAAACTTAATAACCCAGCTCAATAAATACCAAATAACCCTTGCTGATTAATTAACTGATTAATTAACTGAATGTCACATTTTTACATCGTGATTGGACAAATATAGGCAGGCAATGTTTGGACTTTCCATGACATCAGGACACGGTATACCCTTGAACAACATAATCTCATTTCGATCTCCAATGTTCTTCGAGATGGTCCTACTTCTCTGAATCAAACATCCACTTACTACCCTTCTTCATGTGGTCCAAGTCTACACAGTCACTCCAACACCCAGTTTTGCAATCCAAGACAATGGTGAGGCTCTTGACCACCGCCTTGACCACAGCGCTAGCATGAGCTGTACCATCTCCTTTGGGCGCCTTAAATCTACAGAATGCTTTTCCCTCCACAACCTGGACTAGCCTTTGCCACAGTCATCTTCATTGAAAAGTTACACCATGCATTCACCAACACTTCTTATGTCACTGCCACTTTTAAATGTATTACGGACTGAAGATCCATTGGTCATTTCAAAGTTATGCTTGCTGTAAAGGAGATTTCCTGCCTCTTTCCACCCTCTCCACCTCATTGTCCTTATAATACTGTCTTCATAGCATTGCTCTTAAGCGTAGGACTATACACTGGGACATCACCTCAGTTTATAAATCCCCTCAGCTGGCTTCTTACCACACTTGCCCATCCCCCTCACTGACCTCCTGACCAGCAGCCTGGCCTGACACCACTTGCTGGTGGATGTGAGGGTGTGCAGCCCCAAAGTAGTCCTCTGTGTCACAGGGCAATTTTCCTTCTAGCAACAGGCTCCTCGCCTGCCAGAAACTGCTCCCAAATGCCACCAGAGTCTTGCTGCAATTTCACGCAGGTCCTTAACAACGCGTCAAAAAAATGTTGACGTTGGAGGGCACAGACTTTGCAAGAGAGCCAGGAGTCCTTCAATTAGGAGGTTCGTTTTTTTTTCTTTTACATCTCAAGCCTTTATGTTAGAGCAACAGCAGGCATGTCATGTTAGGGCTCCATTCTCCCTCCAACTGTCCCTATCTCCACCTTTTATTCTAACACCACACCCCAACATTATATTACATCATTCACTCTCATCATTCCATATACCAGCTCAGATATACATGGAATTAACACACACAGGATACTAAACTAGGGCTGCTTTAAAAAAATAATTAATTTGTTTGGAAAAACATCAAGGGGAACAGGCAGTGGTCCCCTGGAACGTTTGCTACTCCCCTTTTAGCTGCCACCACGATTCTCCAAGGGCAAAGGTCCCAAGAGGTTCCCATTTGTAAATTTGTTACCGCTTTCTTTGATGTGTTGGTAACTGTGCAATGGTTTGTAGCTGAAATTGTGGTTGCAAACCTTTCATACATTCCATACCGAAATGCAATTTGGAAGGAATGCCCTTTTAGCACCCTTCCAAATTGCAATTTGTTATGAATCATATTTCAGACTTGTAATATGGGTTTTGTACATCACAAAAAGGAATTATGCAGTCACAGACTCAGTAATTTTGCATTTTGCAGGGTTTGTGATTGCAAAATCGTTTAGTATGTCTGCGAGCTGATTCTTAAATAAGTAAATGAATGCAATATAGGTATACAGGTATTTCTATATCTCAATCCCTTTTGAAACGAGGCACATGTAGAATAAACCAGGGCTTTCACCTTCTTTTAATAATATAAATCATACAATGTGAGTCAAGGGGTGTGAGAAAGTGGATTATTAGTTGGGGTGGATGGTAGTACACCACAAAGGTAATAATGTCACTATTCTTGTTAGGTTCAGTAAAGGTATGAGTAATTTAAACCTCAGCTCAATCATTTGTAACTATGGCACATAACAGACAGGCTTAACTTAAGAAAATGTGTAAAGCATTCTGAAGTGTCAGACCAGTTACAAAGTGAAAACCACCACACAATACAAATCCCTTTCCAATTTATACAAATAGAGCATGATATAATGAACAAAATGACACCAAAACAACAAAAATCCAATAATGAGAACTGGAGATATGTTTTTTTAAAGTTTTAAATAAAAATAGCGCCAAAAAGTATGAGTCAACCACGGTCATCTGGTTGCACTTGGCTAGTACTGTAAGATATGTGTTTTTATTTGTAGTGTTTAACACACAAGAAATCAGGCTCACGTTAACTGAAGTTAGTTTTGTGTTTTCATCCATTTGGATGTGACTTTGTAACTTATCACATGATCATTGTTGTCATACTTTCCTCGCTGTAATATAGAATTGTGGGCTTTATACTGAAAAGACAAGGACTTTCCTAGTCACACTGAACGCGATTCACCTAATCAAGGACAACCTAACTGTCTCAGATATGTAACAAGTGATGTCACCGGAATAGACTCTGGGAATGCCTGAGTCTAATGTAGTAGAGCTGTGAGAGAATCTTCAAATTATTTTGTAGCAAAATGTTTCTTCTTGCTTGTTCCCCATTGCCGCATACCTTGTGACCATCTATGAAACCTTTTGTCTAAAGTCCTAAAAAAGGACCAGCCCATTTCTGTTCTGGTCTTACCTTTTCCCTTTCTTAGAAGGCATATCCATGCCGGATTTTCATCAGAACTTTACTAGGTTCTTAAGTACTTTTTGATTTATATGACTAAATGATTGATGGTCCAGTTTATGTATGTTTAGAATTATATTAATTGAGTAAACTTTTAAACTTCAGCCCTTGTCTGTCATTCTTATTGAGAATGTTTACAGCTTCATCCTAATGTATGAGATTTAATTAAGTAGAGAAGGGCCAAGTGGGAGCACCAAAGTCCATTAGGGACTACGCCGCTCCTGGTCCATGCATAGGGCATGTAAATGAGACACAGGTTTGCACACCGACGGATCCAAGTCACGATTTTAGGCTGACTGCAATGATCACAGGTCAAATACAGATACCAGGTTCATCCCAGTCAGATGTTTTACCTTCTGACTTAACTGCTGAAATGGATTAAATCCTCAATGGGGCAGGGCAACAGGCCATGGCCGAGATGGGCTCCACGTGGCCAGATAGTCGTCGGACCAGGTCCCTGCTGAAGCCATTGACTTTTGGTGGGACAGTTCCAAGCAGGAGAATTTCAAATTCATGGCCAAGGAAGGTGTAGCCAAAGCGCAATCACCACAGCCTTAGGGTATGGTGATTTTATTCATAAAAAGATAATTTCACCTATTAATTATTTTCCAGGCACGCCATTTGTGTGTGGTTCCTTCACCATTCATTCGCACCTTCACCTTTTCTGTTAGATTTACCAGGGGCGTCAGGAAGACATGCGTCTCTCAGATCAAAAGAAAAGGAATACTAAATTAATGCCTGCTGTTTCCTCTTTCCGTTGATGTCACCCGGTGCTACTGTCGCCCATCACACGGTCTCAGAGATGCCCACTTCACCCTTGTGCTTCTCCATTATGCCTGTGCCCAGCACACACCTTCAATTTAAGTGTGCCACCCTCAGAGTACCTGTAATCTGCTATATGTGCCCTCCAACCCCTTGCTACCAACCCAGCAAGCCAAAGAGGTTTGGTAACAACACTTGCCTGAAGCCACAACCCTCCTCCTGGGCCATGGCATCTGGCACCGCAGAGCCTTCTTCCTAACGACCGCCAGGTCTACTAGTGTTATTGTCTTATTCCTCTGGCTCTCTGGGTTCAGCTGCACTTCGATTCCCGTTCTGTCCTGTGATGCACAACAGCCTCCTCTCCTCTGGTCTCTCATTCTGCTCGCCCGTAGTCTTTGCCCGCTCTGTGATGTTCCATCAGTCTAAATCTGTTGAGTCTTGACTTCCTCCTTTTCGCTCTCTGGCCCCTTCTCTTTTATTCACAACTCCTTGCTCCTTCTGGTCCGTGCTGTCTGTTCTCATGGCTAGAATGCTGTCTCCCTTATTCTCGTGACCCAGTGTGGCAACCATGTTGGAGTGAACATTCACTTCTGCGTCATTACAGAAGGTTCCTCACCAGCAGGGTACTTTTGGCCTTCACCCGGTGAGGATTTCTACGTTCATTCTTTTATGGAGCTCAACTTTACCAGTGAATTGGGTTTGTAAAAAATATTTTAAAAAGTCCAAGAATGAACTTTGTAGGTGTTTTCTTGGCAAAGATAACATTATTGAATGTAATATGGTAACCCAGTGCGTTCCTATGTTAATAGCTAATCTTGCTACAGTGAAAATAGCTTTTGGGGCCATGTCATGGACATGTTTAACAATAAACATTTACATGTTCTTTTTTTTTATATACCATGCACCCTGCCTAATGGGCAATTAGGCCTTCTTAGGGGTGACTTATTAATATTTAATAGGAGGGTTTAGGTCTGTCAAAAAGCGTTATTTTGACAGGTCAGGCTTTTAGTTTTAAAACTGCACAGACGGGCTACAGTAGTAGTCCTGCAGTTATTTTTGCACTGTCAATGTAGTGGGTGGCACAATGGATGCTGCAGTCCACTCAGGTCGTTGACTTACAGGCCCTGGTTACACTTTGTACCATATACTAGGGTCTTATAGGTAAGTTAAATTTGCCAATTAGGAGTATAACCAAATTTGACAGGCAGGGTTCAGAGTAATTTTAGAGATTTAGGGCAGATCTTTAAAACAGTCATTCATAGATTTTGGTATAACATGAAATTTGACTCCAATAATTAATGGTGCAATTCAGTTCATGATTTTATTCTTTGAAACACATAGGTTTGATCTGAAAACTATTTGTGAGATTTAGCCAGCCAACATGTGTTTCACCCCATTGTGGCTTGCAGGCCTGAGGCTTTTTCAAGTTTCGGACAGAGTTTGATGTGGGGTTGAGAAGAGCAAGTGGAGAGCTTTGAGCCTTCAACTAGTCACTGTAGTTGTGGTTGTATACCTGTCTTGTATTCCAATCTCTTAGGGGTCAGAGCACATGCAGTGGGGCATGGTTAGCAGAGTCCCAGATTACTTTCTTTGATAGCTTCTTTTAAGTCCGCTCTATCTGGAGGGCTCATTTGATAGAACTGCACCCAGCACCCTCATAGGCAGTTGTTTTAACCATAACAGTAATGGATGTGAATAAGCATGAACACATATCCAGTATAGATTGAGTCCTTGTGAAGGAACAAACAGATAATTTTTCCACGAACAACAGTAATAAAATCCAATTTCTATTCCAAGTTTTCACTGTTGGTTTATTCTGTGCAACAACACTTCCAGCAAGACATCAGCCAACACGAATTTCTCCATGTATGTTTGAAACGTTAATATATTCAACAACAGTTATTTGTATCTTGGTGGCCCTGGCACACTACAGACCTCTGCCATATCTGCCACTTTCTGGCCTTGATAGTCAGTCCTCCCTGTTGCAGGGCCTGCAGCACTTTCCTAAGGTGAGTCAGGTGTTACTGCCAGGTGGATCTAAAGACAGCAATATTGTCTAGGTGTACTGCACTTAAGATCTCTAGCCCAGATAGTACCCTGTTCACCAGCCTCCGGAAGGTGGCAGGGACATTCTTCAATCCAAAGCGCATTCTCTTAAATTGGAAGTGGTCCTCAGGAGTGGAGAATGCTGATCGCTCTTTAGCTCCTGAAAATCGGGGCAATCTGCTTGTACCCAAAGTTCAGATCAAATGTGCTGAGATACTTGGAAGCCTCCAACAGGTCTATGAGCTCATCAGTGCCGGGAATGGGGTTTATGTCAGTCTTGCATTAAGTCCTCTATAGTCCACTCAGAACTTCAGTTCTGAGGGCCCCCCTTTCGGGTTGCCCTTGGGCATCAGTACAACCGAGCTGGCCCAGGGACTGCTAGAGGCTTCAATCACCACTAGGGATAGCATGTTGAAAATGTCCTCCTTGATGCTAGCCCTTACTTTGTCTGACAATTTGTATATTTTATTTTTGACAGGTAAGCTGTCACCAGAGCCAATGTCATGATTTCACCACTAGGTCAATCCAGGTGTTAGTCAGAAAAGTCTAGCAAACTGCCCCAACAATTGGTGACCATCTCTCTGCTACTACTCTGTCAAAGTAGAGGGCTGGGCTAATCGATCCACTGAAGCATCCTTGGCATTGTGGGATAGGAGGTCTGGGAGAGGCTCACTCTCCTCGTCCTCTTCTCCGTCAGTGACCAGCATGGTCTAATCTGCCCTGCCAAAATGGGGCTAAGGACAGTTGACATGGATCAACCTGTAGGGGTGTCTGGAGGTACCAAGTTCCAACAGATATGTGACCTCACCCATCATCTCAAGGACCGTATAGGGCCGAGTCTATTTGTCCTGGAGGGTCCTGGGAGACGCAGGCGCCACAACTCCTGGGAGACACAGGCTCCACAACTCCATTAACCCCCACTTTTTGACCTGGCTGGTATTCTACTAAGGTTGTTTTTTGGTCATACCAGTGCATATTTAACTCTTGGCTCACCTCCAAATTTTGGGTGGCTGAACACAGGCCCAGCACATTGTCCAAAGTACCTGTTTGGATTCTTTGAGAGATTTCTCGCACTCTTCTTGGACAAGACTTAAGGGATCTCTGAAAGGGTGCCCATGCAAAAATTCAAGGGACTGAATCCCACTCCTTTTTGTGGTACCGCCGTGTAGGCCAATAAAAGGCATGGAAGTCGGACATCCCACTTCCTTGGGAGTTTCCCAGACAACCCATAATCATATTTTTTAAGGTCTTGTTGAATCTCTACACATATCCATTGGTTTGGGGTTGGTAAGGGGTAGTGAACTTGTAAGTCACCCGACACTCATACCACATAGCCTTCAAGTGCACAGACATGAAATTCGTTCTCCTATCTGAGAATACCTCTTTGGTGAACCCCACTCTGGTGAAGGCACGTAGCAGGGCCCTGGCCATGGGTGCAGTTACTATTATCAGAGGTATGGCCTCAAGTTATCTAGTGGCAAGGTCACCACCACCAAGATGATCTTATTCCCTGAAGCTGTTTTAGGATCTAGGGGCCCAACAATGTCAATCCCTCCCACTCAAAAGGTGTCTCCCACCACAGGTAGTGGGATCAGGGGAGCCTTGGGTTGCCTTCCTGTTTTGCCATTGGCTTGACAGGTAGTGCAGAAGCAATAGAACTCCTTCACCTTCTCAGACATCTAGGCACAGTAAACGTGGTTGACCAACCTGTCCAAGGTTTGGTCTGCCCCAAATATCCAGTTAAGGGGTATCTTGGGCTAAATTGAAGAGAAATGCCCTCTACTGCTGGGAGACCCCCAATCTCCTGGTTGATCCAGGATTTGGGTCTCTAGCCTCTCTGTATAAGACACCCTCCTCCCAGTAGATAATTTGGGTTCATCTGCTATCCCCCTGCTCTTGGACTTCAGCTTGGCGCTGAAGGCTTCCATGGGTTGGGCACTCTCTCTGCACTTAGCAGAATTCCTCCCTGAAGGGTTCTTCTGCCCTATGCAACTCAGAGTCATGGCAGGACTCTCAGTGTAGGCTCTTCTTCCCCTTTAGGCTCCAGACGCTCCCCCTGGGGGTCAGATTCCTTCAGGGTCATGGGAAGTTTTGAGGCTGGTTTCCTTTGCTCCTCACCCTTCCTTTTTTGTGGGAACTGGGGCCATTGTTCCAGACTCCGGAATCCCTTGACTTCCCTGACTGTCTGGACCCTTGTGGCCAAACACCAATTCAGGCAGACTCAACGTTTCTGCATGAGTCTTCCTTTCCGCCTCAGCCCAAGCAGAGGTTTCTAGGTTGTTTCCCAATAGACACTCCAATGGAATGGCAAGGCTCACAGCTTCCTTCTTCAAGCCAGTAACCCCTCCCCCTCCCCCTCCCCATCCACATCTGACCATTGTTATGGGATGACATTTCACCTCGTTGTCAGTGTTGACTACACTATGGAGAACATTTCAGATAATCAGCTCTGTGGAAACCAGCTGGTTCCCACTGTGGTCATGCTAGCTCCTGTCTCCTTCAAAGACTCTACCTTGGTCCCATTGATGATTGCCCCTTGCCTGTACTTCAACATGCTGGGAGGGAAGACAGCCAGGCTTCCACATCCACTCTCCCCAACAAAACTGAGGCGGCTACATCCCAACCCTTGGCTTTTCTTGGGCAAACTTTCACCTCAATTCCTACATTTGCAATCCCTTGGGACTGCCCATTATGAGGGACTTCTTGGACCAGACCGAGTCTCCCTTCTTGTGTCCTGGCTTGAGGCAGACCAGGCACAACAAAGCCTTCCCGGAGTCAAATTGTTTCTTCCCCTTGTAGTCTTCCCAGCTTGTTTTGGAAAAGGTTCGAGACTCCCCGTTCTAAGCAGGCTTTTGAGGCTCTTGTGAGAACACCCTCTTTTATCCTTTTTGCTTCCCTCTTTTCCCTGAGAGAGGTGGGGATTGAATCTCAGTTCCTGGAATTACCCCCTCAGACTTTTTAGATAGCCTGGTGTATACCCACCCACATGTCCGATGCCTTACCAAGCTGCCTAAGGTCAGACAACTTGGAATCCACTAGATGGTGGTGTAACTCTGAATGACAATTACTCAGGATGTGCTTCCTCTTGATTAGATTATATAGCCCATCATAAGTAGTGATGGTATTCCCTTTACCCAGACCTCTAGTCCTTTTCTTGAGACATCTGTCAAGTAAACTCAGGATTGTTGTTTGTGTCCGGGAATTTCTTCTGGTAGTCTTCAAGTGTGAGACCAAAAGTCTGCACAAGGGCGTCCTTAAACTCAAAACCTTCATATATAAAATTCTAATAAGACTGCATCCACGCAATACTTATCTGTCAAGGAGCAGCAGATAAAAGAAGAAGATGGCTGCTGTGATGGGAGTTATATAGACTTTGGACATTCTAGTCCTGGAATTTTTTGAATGTTGGTGTTGTTTGCTTTAAAGTGCTGCAAGGAGTGGAAAATAAAAGGTTTATGCATAATGCTAGCCTCCGGTCTTGACATGAAATCCAGATTCTCTCTTCAAATACTTGGAGAATCTACATTTCTTTTGATGGTCTTTATGTGTGAGACCAAACTTCTGCACAAGGGCATCTTCGTGTAAGTGTAGGAGCTACCCCTTCTTCTATAATCAATATATCCCTTCCCACTGTTGATACTAACTCCTTACAGTAGAAATTGGTCCCCAGTGCTGTTGACCCACCCTGTGCATTTTCAATGCTTTTTCCTAAGAGTAAAATCATTTGCCATTGTTGTCCGCCACAACAAAGCTAGACAAAATACCCTTGGTCAAGCGAGGAGTGTGTGGCTCTTTGTAGATACCTCACCATTGCAGCCACCATCTTCTTCGGACCTCAAAGTCCTAACCTGGCCGCCTTCTCCACCAAGGCCAGTGCACCAGTTTGCTCCTCCAATGCTATGACTGCCAGTTTCGACTGCAGTGCCCTTGCTGATTGCTTTTCACTGATCTCCAACAGGTGGATAGCCAGTTCAAAGGGGCTTTTGCTGGAAGAGCCTGCTTCGCTACCAGCCCTAGATGGTATACCAAAATAAATCCATTTTGGGTCAGGTGGTCCCCTTCTTCTTCATCTCCTGGGGCTGCATCCATTGCATCATCCTCAGATAGGATCTGTGCTTGGCAGGCTTCTTCCTGGGCCTTGAGGATCTTTCTTAATATGGCTTCCTGGCTTTCTGGTCCAACTTCAAATGCCTTTCTATGCACAGGGCCTTCTTCACCACCACTGTGAGAGTTACGAGTGTGCCCAGATCCAACTCTGTGTTCCCTTGGGCTTTTAGAAGATTGAGTAGTGTTCAGAAGAGGGTGCACAGGGGTGTCACATTTATTCCCGGCACAAACCAGTGGGCGGGGGTGACTCCTGGCTGCTTCCTAACTAAGAGAAAACGTTCCCAGGTGTAACCCTACCCAATTTTGCAGCAGTTCCTTTGTGCTCTACTACAGCCAATCCCACACTGCCCCTCTCTACCTAATCCAAGATGCAGGAGCATTTCTTCCCCTGTGCAGAGCTCCTTTGCCCACCCAAGAGGTGTGGCCAACGAAGTGAGCAACCCCTTCTCTGTGAACACTCTAAACTAGATTTGGGAACAGCTCCTCTCCCACTGGGATTGTTGCCTGCCTGACTAGGTGGACAAAGGAGGACCCTGCCCAGGTGTCCGCTATCATTTGCTTGTAACAGGGTAATTAATCAAATTCCTGGGCACAGCCCATGGGGCCATCCTGCCAGAGGAACAGAACACCTCCCCATGCCTAAGGCCATTGTCTCAGTTCTGGGAGCAAGTTCACACCTCATCAAAGGGGCTATTCAGTTGCCAGGTGACAGTTGGAGCTCATACAATTAGGCTTCTAGAGGGTTTAGGAGGGTAAATGGTAACTTTCTAAAAGTACCCTCTCCAAAATATTTATGACAAATCTGACTTCACCAGTAAATTTGGGCTTGTAATAACTAAGTCAAAAATATCCAAAAATGGATTTTGTAGCTGTTTCCTAGCTAGATATAACATTATTCATTTTAACATTGTATCCCAATGCCTTTCTATAGAACATCTAACCTTGCTACCGTGATAATAGCTTTTGGGGCCTTTTCACTGTAAGGGCATGTTTAACATTAAAGTTTGACATTTCCTACTTATAACTATCCTGCACCCTGACTTATGGGCAGTAAGGCATTACTTAGGGGTGACGATAATATTTAACAGGAAGGTTTTTCGCCTGGCAGAAGGGTTCATCATGAGAGGTCAAATTCACAGACAGGCTACAGTGGTTTGCACTGTCACTGTAGTTGGTGGGACAATGGGTGCTACAGTCCACTAGTGACATTTAACTTAGAGGCCCTGGGTATACTTTCTGCCATATACTAGGAACTTGTAGGTAAGTTAAATATACCAATGAGGACTATTGCCAATTCCAGCATGCTTTAAGGGGTCAGAGCATTTGCACTGGATCTGTTTAGTAGAGTCCCAGTGCACAAAGTCCAAAAACCAGCGGCATCAGTCTAAACCAAAATGGGGGTGATCAAGCAAAACATACCATTTTCCTACCTGTGCATAAAGTATATCCCACTAAAATGCAATACTGTAAAAAAAAGAAGTCACATCAAAGAGATCAGATTGAGGAAGGAACTAGAAAGCGGTCTAAAGTACATGTCTGTGATTCTGAGAATGAACCATCCTAAGATGCAGAGAATTTTCTAGGAATGGTTGGCGACTGTTGTCAGTGGATTTCCAACTTTTCCTTTGATTGCGATACCTCTACAGATATTGACACACAATGATCTTATTGATCTCAGATGATGAAAGCATGAAAGCCTTCCTAGAGATGAGATACGTTTTGTGTATGGTACCCGCACCAGGAATGCCTGACTGTAGGAAGGATTTTTACCTTTTCTGTCATGAAAAAGAAGGGTGCACACTTTCTGGTCTCACACAGCAACATGGGGCTACAAAGAAGCCAATTGTATATTTTTCTGCAACGTTGGATATGTTGTCCAGTTGTATGAAGAATGTTGCTGCAACAGCTGTGGAAATTGTTACTAGCAAAGCAATAATGATGGGATACACACTTTTTGTGTAAGTTCCACATTCAGGTAAAACACTGTTAACTCGCACAGGCACGCAGCACTTGACAAGCAGCCGCTTAACTAAACAGGAGCAAATAATCCTTGCTGCCTAAAACATTTCTACAAGAATGTGCAATACACTAAACCCTGCAACACTCTTACCAATTCCTAATAAAGAAAATGATGATGAAGAGATGCATTGAAAATCTATCAGTCAAGCTGGCAGATATGATTTTTTTTTTGTAAAGCATTTTATTGATTTTTAACTCAGAGCATATTGAAATGACAATTTGAAACCAACCCTCACCACCCAAGTTGCCAATACTCCAATGATTCATATATCGCAAGTCCATCCTTTCCATACTTTAGCAAACTTTTTGGGACCTCCTCTATCTTTATATATTCCTTTTTCCTGTATACAACTCATATCCATCTCCCGATTCCCAGTCTGCAATCTTCAAACTCCAGCCGCACCCCATCTGCTTGCTATCTCTCCCTTGGTTAATATAAACCCCTGATTAATAAGTATTCTGTGGTACGAAGTGGCATCAGAAGCAGTCCATATTCCCTGTAAGGCCTGTGGCGTCGATATCTCCACCTCAACTCCCCTCTAGCCGATAATGTACCTTCTCCCAAAAACATTCAATATCGGAAAATCCCAAAGGGTGTAGAAAAACTGGCAGATATGATTTTATTTGTTGATGGCTCATGTTTGAGAGACCATCATGGAACCCTTTGAGCAGCATATGCAGATTGCGCAATGACATACATTGTGGATGCATTGTAAAAGTGAAATACATCCTCAGAGCAAGTAACTGAATTGATTTCCATCACAAGAGCATGCTGCATAGCTAATGAATTGAGTGTTACAATCTAGACAGATAGTCAATATGGTTTTGGAGTGGTCCATGATCTTGTACAATTGTGTTCCCAAAGAGAGATTAATGAGGTCCACTGGCCCCCCAATTAGAAATGGGCCACCTATTTTTGACTTGTTGAATGCTCTAAAATTGTCAAAAATAATTGCTGTTGTGGAATGCGCTGTGGATAAGCGGGGCAGTGCAATGGTTACATTGGGTTATTATTCCTTTGAGGCTGCTAAATATTGTGCTCTTATGTCTACTTCATTACCAATTCTAGATAACAATTCAGGATCAGATAATTCAGATGTTGAAACTGTAAATCATTTTCTTTCCATGACAATTCAAACAGTAGATAAGATGAGGGATTTGCAGAATAAGGCACCAGAGGAGGAAAAGAAAATGTGAGTAAAATCACGGAGTAAACAAGATGAAAATGAATTGTGAAACTCAACATATGAAAGGTTTGTTTTTCCAGACTTACTGCTACTGCTGATGGCAAGATATATGCACAGGCCTGCACAGTGTTTTCTTGGGTTTAAGCGTCAAGTTGTGGGGGGCGTGGTCTGCCGAGCTGCGGAATGGCCGCTTGTTGAGCGTGCTCCGCCGGCCAAGTAGAAATCCTTAATTAATCCGAGCAGCAGGAGAGACACTGCCGAGCCAAAAACACTTCCTCATGTCCACCGGCCCCCAGGGAATTGTGCGATCGGCAAGCAGAGCGTGAATTCTGCCGCAAAACAGCGAGACAGCCCGGCGAAGGTAGAAGGGGTGTGGCCTCGCCGGAGGCCTGTCGCGGAGGTAGGACGGGCATTCAAATCGAGCCCGAGGCTTCAGAGGGGGTGAAGGCCGTGTGCTGTGCGTTACCTGGCTGGCTCCCCCCCCCCCCGCCTCCATTGGAACCGAGGGAAGGACTGTGCAATCGGGGAGAGGCCGTGGTGACTCAGAGTGCTGCGGAGCTGAGAGGCTACAAATTTGGAAAGCAATACGTGGGCCCCCCTGGGAGGAACGAGGCTGCGGTGGGCTCGCGTGTGATCGCGGATTCCCAGCGACCGGACAAAGGAGCTGAGTGAGAACAGGTGCGTGTCGGCTCACATACCGGTGAGATAGCGCGTAGAGGCCCCAGTCCTGTCATCCTGAGGGCGGTCTCCAACCATTGGGAGTCGGGGCGTAGTGAGGCTCATGGGCTGGGCGCCATTTTGGGACCAGGAGCGCTGGTCTATGTGACGGCCCTATCGCGAGAGGCAGAGAGCAGGACACAGTAGCGCCGGCAAAGCGGAGACGACCCTGAGTGCACGGGAGAGTGCGTGGGCGATTGGCCTTCCCGCCGCCTTGGGTCATTGAGGTGCCCACGCTCGGGCCTGGACGGGCTCCTTGCCGGGTACGCCTCACTATTGCGTATCTGGCTCCCAGGGGACTCAATTATATGCATCTGGTCGTGCTGCTTTGGCGCGCGGCGGAGGTAACAACAGCACGCCCTGCAGTCGTGGGGCTGGGGGATCGCTAGATCCCTTGGGAGGAGCTGCTCAGTACAAAGAAGAAGGGCCATACACCTGCTTCTAGCCACACATGCACAAGAAGTCCAGCCGTGAACAAAGCTGCCTGCGGAGGCTCTGGTGAGAGGGGCCTTAGTGGTTATTGACATGCTGACAACCTCTGCTGCACTGTAGGCACTAGGGTCAACTTAGGAGGGGCTGCCTGCACCGCTGAAGGGGCTCCGTGGACGGAGAGTTGCGCTTGTGCGGCGCTGTGACCCACATCGTGCTACGCGGGGCGTCCCGACTTGAGTGGACGGCGTGGGTCTGGCCACTGACTGCATCTGTCTTAACAGCACAGATGGGGAAACAGGACGCAAAACAGCCGAAGCTCACATTCGAAGGCAGGCGCACCACGAGACTCACGGAGTCGGACCCAGAGGCGAGTGCAGAGAAACCGTCAGAGACCCAACCGGAGGACCGGGGGGAGGACCTCAGGTCCCTGATGTTGGAAATGAGATCTAGCCTTCGCAACATTGACTACAAACTTGACACTCTTACATCTCAACTGGACTCCGTCAAACAGCAAGTGGGGGCGCATGAGACCCGTCTGGACGTACTGGAAAATCGTTGTTCCGACTTCCAAGAATTCCAAGTGGACACTAAAGAACAACTGTTGCACATGGACAAGCTGCTGGGTATAATCCGGGCCAAGAATGAGGATTTGGAGGCAAGGTCCAGATGGAACAACCTGCGAATGACCGGGATTCCGGAAACGACAGCTATGTCCAAGATGGAGACCTACGTTTCCGATCTGCTCCATGAGCTCTTTGACCCCCATCTGTCCCAGGTGTTTGCGGTGGAACGGGCTCACCGTTGACTGGGTCCCAGGCCCCCGGTGGGCACGGCGCCAAGGCCCAACCTTGCCAAAATTTTGAATTACCAGGACCGCGACCTCATCCTGCGGCTCGCAAGGGAAAAGGGGTCTATCTCACATCAAGGGAACAATATATCGTTTTACCCGGACTTCACGCCGGCGGTGCAGGCGGCAAGGAGGGAGTTTCTACCAGCGAAGCGGCTTTTGCTACAGGCCCAGATCCCTTACTCCTTGCTATACCCGGCCAAGCTAAAAGTGTCATACGACGGCTCGGCTCATTTTTTCACTGATGCGAAATCCGCCCTGAAATTTGCCAAGCACGTTGGGGGAAGAGGAGTAAACAAAGAACCAGCCCAACAGACCAGTCTGCTGAACGTCTGAGCGACAATGACTAACATGGGTATCGTATGAGCCGGACTAAGTGGGGGTTGTGTGTATAGCCATAGAAAAAAGGTGGGATATAACTGGCCTGATTGACACTTCAGCAGTCAATTTCTGTTATAACGCCTGGGTGTCCGGGGGGGGGGAGTTGTAAACTATCATACGAGACAGTGGATGTGCAGGACTCTCCGAACTTGTTCTTGGCCACCCTGCTTAACGCAGGGGAGTACGCAGGCGACACTGCGCCCCCATGGGAGAGCTCCCACTGAAGAAATGTTCTATTCAAATGTTGGGGACGGGATTTCCACAACCTGATTGGGGGTTGGAGTGGGTGGTGTGGGGGAAAGGGTAGTTGTTATGTTAGTTGCCAGTATTTTGCCATGCATACTGATTTTCTTCCTTTGCAAAGTGTGGTTGCTTGCAGCGTGCATCACTGCCAAGGTCACCTTACATAATGTTAGGCGTTTTACACATGACTAGGTTGAATTTCTTGTCATGGAACATCCGTGGGTTAAACGACTGCAGGAAAGCGAGACTGGTCCACTCATATCTCATCCGTCACCGGATAGACGTTTGTGTGTTGCAGGAGACGCACCTGAATGTGACACCATCCCCAAGGTTGAAACATAGTAGATGGGGCACCATATATTCCTCCATTTTTTCTAATTACTCCAGAGGGGTGGCGGTGTTGATCAGAAGGGGCCTAGATTGGAGGGAAAGGGAGGTCCAGACGGACCCGGAAGGAAGATTCATAATTATACTAGGCGATCTGGGGACGGTGCAGGTGGTGCTGGTGGTGGTTTATGGTCCCAATACTGACTCTCCAAGATGTTTCCAAGACGTCTGGGCCAAAATAAGGGCGACCAACTGTGAAACCATTATTTGGGGGGGGGGATTTCAATGACATACTACACGACACCCTAGACAGAGAAGGAGCATCTAGAACACTACACCCCGCGGCAGGGGCTGCCCTCCATGCAATAATCTCTGATGGTGCCCTTGTTGACATTTGGAGGCACGACCACCCGCATCAAAGAGAGGGGACATGTATTTCAGAACACCACAAGGCCTGGTCCAGACTGGATTTCTGGCTTGTGTCTCGGGATGTGGCCACATGGGTAACTGAGATAAAACACCTCCCCAGGTCCCTGTCGGACCATGCGCCCTGTTTTCTGGGTGTTGAACTGCCAGATTCTCCTCCGTCTATGTTTATGTGGCGCTTGCCACCGGAAGCCCTTTTAGATGATGCATTTAGGGAGGAAATTAGGACTGATATAGTGGACTATTTCACCCTAAATGAGGGTTCGGTTGATACCCAAGCCTCACTCTGGGAGGCATTTAAGATCGTAATTAGGGGCAACTGTATAGCCCGACATACCGGTGTCTTGAAGGCACTGCGTGGCACGCTTGAAAATTTGGAGAAACAAATTAAAGAGCTGGAAACACAATTTTTGCTACTGGAGATAATAAGGTAATGGCCCGATTAAAAGAGAAACTACTGGAATTTGAGGAGGAGGCACACCGGGAGGTAAAATTCTTAGGGAAACATGCTCAGGCCAGGAGATACGGGGAGGGAGATAGGCCGGGACGGACATTGACGTCCATGCTGCGTGCACCTAGGGCTACTGCTCACGTCACGGAACTCAAACGTACGCATAACTCCGTGATTAAAGGCCCGAAGGACACAATGGAGGCTTTCTCACAGTTCTATGCTGATTTATACACTACCAGGTAGACCTCTACTCCGGAAGGCCTGCAGCCCTTTCTTGAATCACTGGAGCTGCTTTGGCTGGGACAGGGACACAGGGAGTACCTCGACAGACCATTCACGGTGGAGGATGTAGCCCAGGTTATTAAGAGCTTGCCAGTGGGAAAGGCACCGGGGTCGGATGGCCTGACCACGGCGTTCTACAAGACCTATGTGGAGGAACTAGCGCCACGTTTAATAACGGTGTATGAAGAAGCACAGATGTTGGGAATATTGCCACCCACAATGCGTGAAGCCATTATAATCACCCTTTTGAAACCGGGAAAGCCAGAGGATGAGCTTGACTCCTATAGGCCTTTATCACTTATAAATGTGGATGTCAAGATTCTGGCAAAATTAATCGCAACTCGGCTGCAGCCCCTGCTCCCAATGGTCGCCCGCCCGGATCAGTCGGGATTCATTCCCGGGAGGTCCACTGCGCACAATCTCAGGTCCTTTTTTGCAGTAGTGCATTACCTGCATCCTAGTGTCCGGGCAGCGGCAGTGTTTCTTGACGCTACAAAAGCGTTTGATTCGCTTGAGTGGCCGTACCTCTTTCAGATTCTGGAACGGATGGGATTTAGTCCGCTGTTTAACAGTCTCATTAGACTGCTTTACACAAGGCCGTCGGCCCGGGTGCGGGTTAACGGGCTGATGTCACAACCATTTGCCATCTCGAGGGGAACGAGACAGGGGTGTCCGCTGTCCCCGTTACTTTTTGCAATAGCAATGGAGCCCTTGGCGGCTCGCATCAGACAGCACCACGCAGAGAGGGGAATAGGGTTCAGTACGAGAAGTCTCCTCATATCACTCTACGCTGATGACGTCACGCTGTATGTCATTGACCCAGAGACCAACTTGGACCCGCTATTGCGAGAGTTTATTAAATTTGGGGGGCTTTCAGGGATCTCCATTAACTGGGCGAAGTCAGTCATCTTTCCCCTAACGGATGCCAGCATTCCCACCCCCACCGAATTTCCCCTCAAGTGGGCTGACGAACCGGTGAGATATCTGGGCGTCTGGCTCAGCAGGAATATCCAAGACATTTGGGAACTGAACTTCGGTCGGGCTATAGCGTGGTTGGAAGGCAAGGTTACAGCGTGGGCCAGACTGCCCCTGTCCCTGGCGGGGAGGATAGCTTTGGTAAAAATGGTGGTGTTGCCGAAGCTATTATATCTTTTCATCAACGTTCCCATCCCTCTCACCCAGGCCTTTTTTAAGAATCTCAGATCCTTGCTGATTTCCCTGGTCTGGGCGGGTGGACAGGCGCGGATTTCATGGGAGCTCCTTACCCTTCCCCTGCGACAGGGAGGATTGGGAGCGCCGGACATGCAGCTATATGCAATGAGCACCCAGGCGCAATTTTTATATCACTGGGTGCACCCAACCCCCTTTATGTCACACACCGCGATAGAGGCGGATGCGGCGGCACCTATCCCTCTACAGGTGGCATTCTATCAGCAATGCAGGCGGCCCCGGTTTGATGTTGATACGGTAAACACTTTGCGATGGGCATGGGGTGGATTGGGAAAGAGAGCCAATCTCTCCATCCTCTACGCCCCATCCATACCACTCGCGCATAACCCTATGGTGCCAACAATGGAGGAAGGCCCTAGCAGAACCCTAGCGCTCAAGATGGGAATTCGAACCTTTGCAGATCTATATCCGAATGAAGAGTTTAGATCCCCTCCGGTAGCGGAGGACGGCACAAATGCGCCATTCTCTGAACTTTTTTTGTACTATAAACTTAGGGCAACGTGCAGATTGTTGCACAACACTTTCCCGAACCCTCCCCCCACTCTGTTTGCATTGGAGAACGTGTTGAAATCTAGCTCACCGTATAAACTAATCACACGTATCTACAATCACACACAAGATACTGCTCCGGTGGTACGGCCACGTGACCTGCAGGCCTGGAACGAAGAGTTACAGACTCCGCTTACGGAGGATCAATGGACCTACTGTTGCTGCCAGCTTACTGCCCTGTCACCTAACTACAGGCTGCGCCTGATACATTTTAAGTTCCTCCATAGGTTCTACAGGACCCCTGTGAGCCTGCGCCGCATGGGACTGAGAGAGGATGACAGTTGCTGGAGATGCGGCTCTGCATCGGCCTCGTTCGTTCACATGGCGTGGAGTTGTCCGCGGCTCTCGGCGTTCTGGTCCTCAGTGTTCAGCACTATACATGCTATCCTAGGCACACCTGAGGTTCCAGACTTGCAGCAGCGGTTGCTGGGGTATGTGAAGGATACGCCTGTACGGGTCCGGAAACTGCATGCAATGCTGCTGCTTTTCGCAAAACGCTGTGTGGCTGTACAATGGGGGAGGAAGAGGGCTCCTGTCAGTAAAGAATGGCTGCGAGATGTGACATTCGGGCACTCGCAGCTCACTACTTTCTGGGAATTGATGCCATCTGCAGCCAGGCCTAAAGATATATGGGAGCCATTTGTGTCCTGGGCAAGGTCAGCACAGGAGAGGGACGGGGAAGATCAGGCTCGGGCGGGGGCTATGTCGGACGGGGCGGCAGGGGCTGCAGAGGCGCGGACAATTGGCTAAACAGAAAGGTCTAGCTCCTTGGGGGGATTGAGAGGTGCTGCGGTGCATAAACTGGGATGCATGTGTACTACTAGATGAGATGTGTTAGTGATCATACCCTGGTCCGGTTTTTCTTGTTCTAGACTGTCTTGATTTTTTAGGAACTGCCTGATTTGTACTATGTATAATGTGGAGTAAGATGCACAGATGTAACTATATTTGCAATGTAACAACAACATAAGGAAGCTTCAGAATCAGCTCTACTGCTTGCTAATTGGCATGGTTGTAATGGTTGTTATTGTTTGGAAAAACTGATAAATAAATAATAATAAAAAAAGCGTCAAGTTGTGACTGACACTGTTACCTAACTAGAACATCCCTTTAACATTTGTTTTTTCCGCAGTGTATTTCTAGGGCTTTTTTTTATGTATGTTAAAGTCTTTTTTCTATACCTAACTGTAACGTTGCATTAAAGTTTGTTTTTTTCAGTGAATTTCTAGGGTCGGTCTTAAACATAAGTTAAGGTCTTTTTTTCTATATGCACCTATCACATGACTTTAACATTTGGATTTTTTCAGTGATTTATTTTTTAAGTAAGGTGTTTTTTTCAATGCCTAACTTAGATTTTTTGAGTGAATTTCTAGGGTATTTTTTTAATGTATATTAAGGTACTTTTGCAGTACCCAACTATAACGTCAATGTGACCTTTGGTTTTTAAAAACTGCAGTGTAGCCACTGAAGAGATGGTACTCCAGAAAGGTTCTATTCAAGCAGTAGTGTATTTATGGCTGCAAACAAATGGGTGACGCGTTTCAGCACTTTGCCTTTCTCAGAACTCAGTTCCCTTGCACCCGCATGTGCA
This sequence comes from Calotriton arnoldi, assembly GCA_963921515.1. Taxonomy (NCBI): domain Eukaryota; kingdom Metazoa; phylum Chordata; class Amphibia; order Caudata; family Salamandridae; genus Calotriton; species Calotriton arnoldi. Next base: position 1,406,104 of record CAWUFW010001851.1, on the reverse strand, counting down.
ATTTAGGCATTGGAAACCTCAATAGTGTAAAGAGACTCAGCGTTGGTGTTGCCAGTCACAGGTATAAAAAGAGCTCTTAAAAAATCATTAATCACTACTTCACAAAAATGCAATCTGGCCAACTATTTCATGATTCTAGCTTTAACATCAAAAACATTTCATCCTACTTCTCAAAAGCATATATGTGTGAGTGTATATATTACAATGTGGGGGTAGCCACTGTGTAGTCGGAGTTTCCTTCAGAAGTGCATTTTTCATTTTGCAAATAACTTTGGTGCAATTTGATGAATCTTCATGAAACTTTCAAAGAGAAAGTTCCTCTCCCTCAGCTCCTTGCTGGAAAGTTTCAGAGTGATCCATCAAGCGGGGTTGACAAAACGGGGTGTCCCAAAACACGCATGCAGTTTCAATAGGGAAGATTGGACAACAATAATGAAAATACAGCTGAACAAATTTATTACAAATTAGGCAGAAAGCTTGATCCTTACTCAGAGAGTGTGCTTTTTGTGATTTAGAGTAAATCTGTTCAGCTGTAGAGATGTTAAGGTTAAAAATAGAGATATCTAGCGTTGTACGACTCCTGCAGTCATCTATTTTGTAAAATAGTAATTAATGATGATTTAACTTTGGGTTTTGTTCTGTGAATTTCTAGACTTTTTAAAATGTATAAAGTGATGTTATAGTTTGGTATAGTTATAATATTTGCTTCACATTAAAATGCACTGAGAAATTCACTGAAAAAAACCAAAGGTTAAAGTGATGTTATGGTTAGGTGAAAATGTTGGTTGAAATGTTACTTTTTAAACTAAACAAAACACAGCTATAACTCATGCCCATGCTATGCACAGTGTTGTCATCAATTATGCCATTTCAGATGTTGCATTGATGTTATCAATGATGCTATAGTACATGTCATGAGTGAAGTAATATGTGAAGTAAAAAGCAGTGCATGGCAAGGTTACGAGTTAGTTATTTCAGTTAACTGTAACTGGTGAATTTAAGTGTTTTTTATACTGTCACTTTAAGCTTTGTTTTTTCAGTGAATTCCTAGGTTTTTTTTTAACATAAAGTAATATTTTATTACCATACCTTGTTAGAGCTATACCAATGCCTCACATAGCAGCATGGGTTTGCTTGCAGGACCTGCAACCAACTCCCATCGGCGGTCAACTCCCATCGGCGGTCAACCCGCCTCACACGGCCTTCAGTCGTGACCAGTGAGGGGTGGGCCGCAGGGCCTTCCTGCAGCCAGGCCATGCAACCACCCTTTATTGGTACCTCAGTGCTACAGCAAAATTACATTGGGTCGTGTTGAGCACTGTGGAAAGATACATTATTTTTAATTTGACCCCATGGTGTGTCCCCCTGGGTCCCCTCCACAAAAGGCCCTGGAGATCAGCGTACCCCTACCCTGCCCCCTTAATCCTTATTTTCTATTTTATTATGACACGGGACCGAGTCATAAAATGGCAGCTGCAACTTTCTCTTCATGTTGCGGCCAGCCAATCAGATTGCGTTTTTTGAGCTTGCGGTACCATGGTGTTCCACTGTAGTGCAGCGTCCCTATATATACATACATTTTGAACCTTCATTTCTCAAACATTGCTCAACAGATTTACACCAAACCACAGAAAGCACACTTTCTGGGTAAAGATCTAGTTTTATGCCAAATTTGGTGTAATTCAGTACCACGTTTTGGCTGTAGCGCTTTCAGGAAGTGTTTGTTTTTCATCCCAAAATACTTAGCATTCTGGAGCTTGCATTTTCTCTGTTACATCAGAGATATGGGTGTAATGGACTGACGGTGCTTAGTGGTGTTCGTGGAAAAACCAGGCCTTGCTCTATCATCATTCAAGATCAGTCATGAACTTTGTTCATTCAGTCTGCACAGATCAACATATTGACTACTTCTATATTTGAATGATGTTAAAAGCTCAACAGCTTCTGATGTGCACAAGCTTCATTGCAAGCATTCACAATGCATGAGAATCACCTGCTGCAGTATACTTTGGGTTCTCACTGTGTAGGGTCAAGCTTAAAAGCAAAACCCTATTGCGGTGTACAGTGCCCACACCATTTAAGTGCATCATTCACCATTCAATTTCCCCCAAAATCATGATTGAAGAACCACCCTCCCGACCAGGTCATTTGTGACCAGTTCTTTAAAGTGCGCCTTTTGTTTGATTTGGTGAAAGGGTATGCCCTGAGGCTCCAACAATGTTTCCCTTAAAAGATAGTCACAAATGCCCATAATTACTCACCCATTGTGCTTTAAAACGAATGTTTATCACAAGAGTTCACAAAGATTGCTTGGTGAAATATCATTGCACCTAGTGCTACCAGGGGCCATACCATGTAGTGAAACCTTTGGATAGTGCTAGTTTTAGACAACAGCCCATTGCACTTTCAGACGTGTAGGTTTGATTTTAATGTATGGACTAAAAATGCCAGCATGCAAAATACTGTTGGTTGAAATGCCAGAACAGATTAATGGTGCCATGCTTGCTGTGGGTCCACTTGGCAGCTATAAAGCCTCCTTTCAAATGTGCTTGAATTGTCCATGTGACTGGTCTGTTTTTTAGAATCCTCCATTCATCACAAATGTTCCAAAAATAAATATAGCTAGAGAGTAAAGTTTCAGCTACCAGTAAAGTAGGCTTGAACCACATCCAGAGTTCACTGATATTACTAGCCCTGTGTCCTATAAAAAGCAGCATTCCTGAAATCCCTAATCCAGAACAGGTAAATGTTATTGGTCCAATGTACTTCAAAAATGTAACTCTAGCTAATTGTGTCAGTTGCTATTAGCAATTGTCATACTCGCCACCATTCTGTGACCAAAAACAGGTATGATTTTAATGATTACATGACTGAAAATGGCATCACATGACCTCTGATCTCCCCATTTAATATCAGGAAATTACTTCACGACATGTCACCCAGATCGAATGAAATTGTGATGCATGACATCATGAGACGTCGCATAACACAATGTTCAACCTGGGAGCACTGTGGGCAACTCCATCCACGCTAGCATGTCTCTTCATCATCAGACATACCAGGGACAATCATCAAATAGCAGAATGAGGCTGCTGGTGTCAAGCATGTGCCTACATTCAATGTAGTATGCAAAAACAACAATTGATGGACAGAATGCAGAACAATGTCATACATGCTTGTTTCCAGTCCAGGGAGGATCTGGCCTGGCAGTTCAGGCTGGACTGTTCCCATTGGGCGCAGGGTCAAGACTGATTTGCATATGGCTGGGTCCAAACTGGAATGGCATGGTGAGCAAAAAAACGATGGATTTAGGCCCAGATCTCTGTACTGGGGTGAATGTATGACATTGTTCTGCATTCTGTCCCTCAATTGTTCTTTTTGCATTCGCCACCCTGAGTGGGACGGGTGTGCCCAGTAGTGGGTCCCCGTGCTCTCCATGCCACTGGAGTCAAGCTCTCCTGGCTGATGAGGGCTGAAACATTCTCCTTCACAATCTGGGTACCCATGGGAGGAAAGTCTTTGATACGCTACCTGAACCTGACCTAGAAGAAGTTGAAAATGCTTACGAATCATCTTTAATAAAATTGGAAATTCACTTTGGAGACAAAGTGAACCTGGCCTGGCAGTTCGGGCTGGACTGTTCCCATTGGGCGCAGGGTCAAGGCTGATTTGCATATGGCTGGGTCCAAACTGGAATGGCATGGTGAGCAAAAAAACGATGGATTTAGGCCCAGATCTCTGTACTGGGGTGAATGTATGACATTGTTCTGCATTCTGTCCATCAATTGTTCTTTTTACATTAAATGTAGTGGCCTCACAGCACCCTCTCCCTCTACAGTCTCAGATGTGGACCTGGATGCACTTTTCTTTTGCTTTAAGAACAAGCATCTGCAAGCCAATAGCCCTGCCATTGAGTTTTGCCAGTGCTTTTGACGATACTGTACAGCATCGGCAAGATGCTGTGCAGTTTGTTTGGCCAAAAGCTAAAGAAAAAAAACAAAAGTGCAACAGCCATGTCATTTTGTAGATGTATGCATGTCAATGACGTGTGTGCCTACAAAATGACGCCGGCTCAGTTTTTTTTTATTTACTGATTTGAGATGGATCGATACATGAAAATTAATAAAAATAGAAAAAGAAGTATTGCAAAGGCACTTTTTTCAAGGTGAAGTGAACAGAATAAATTTGCTGTCTGGTCCTCCTCCCCCACAATAATTATTTATTTATTTATTTTCAAAAAGATGGTGAGCGTGGGGGGCAATGGTGAGTGAGCAGAGAAAACCAGCACACAAGGGAGAACAACACAAGGTTCGGGGACAGAAGCACATAAACTAAAAAGCAATTTAGAGCCTGGGGGAATGAAATTTGCTTAGATGGGGAGGAGCAAAAGAAGGAGAGAGCTAGCCTGGCTGAAGAGGGGTGATGCCCCAAAACCGGTCCCAGGATGCTTGTTTCTGGTCCAGGGAGGACCTGGCTTGGCAGTTCAGGCTGGACTGTTCCCATGAGGAACAGTGTCAAGACTGATTTGCATATGGCTGGGTCCAAACTGGGATGGTGTGGTGAGCAAAAGAAGGATGGATTAAACCCAGATCCTTGTGACTGGGGTGAATGTTGCATTGTCTAGCATTCCGTCCATCAATTGTGTCTTTTGCATTTGTCGCCCTAAGTGGGAAGGGTATGCCCAGATGTGGGTCCCTTGCTAACTTTGCCACTGCATTCAAGCTAGCCAGGCTGGTGAGGGGTGTTACCATGAAAGTGGTCCCAGGATGCTTGTTTCCAGTCCAGGGAATACCTGGCCTGGCAGTTCGGGCTGGACTGTTCCCATGAGGAACAGGGTCAAGACTTATTGCATATGGCTGGGTCCAAACTGGGGTGGTGTGATGAGCAAAAGAACAATGGATTAAACCCAGATCCTTGTGACTGGGGGTGAATGATTGCATTGATCAGCATTCCGTCCATTATTTGTCGCCCTAAGTGGGAAGGGTATGCCCAGACATGGGTAACGTGCAAACTGCACCATTGGATTCACGCTAGCCTGGCTGATGAGGGGTGATGCCCCGAAACCGGTCCCAGGATGCTTGTTTCTGGTCCAGGGAGGACCTGGCTTGGCAGTTCAGGCTGGACTGTTCCCATGAGGAACAGTGTCAAGACTGATTTGCATTTGACTGGGTCTGAACTGGGGTGGCAAAGTGAGCTAAAGAACCATGATGGATTCAAGCCAGATCTGGGACTGGGGGTGAGTGTCTGAAAAGTTTCAGCACTCCGTCCATCATTTGTTTCTTTTTCCATTTGTCGCCCTAAGTGAGTGGATTCAAGCTAGCCTGGCTGATGAGGGGTGAATGCCCGAAACTGGTCCCAGGATGCTTGTTTCTGGTCCAGGGAGGACCTGGCTTGGCAGTTCGGGCTGCACTGTTCCCATGAGGTACAGGGTCAAGACTGATTTGCATATGGCTGGGTCCAAACTGGGGTGGCATGGTGAGCAAAAAAACGATGGATTAAACCCAGATCCTTGTGACTGGGGGTGAATGTTTGCATTGTTCAGCACACTGTCCAATATTTGTTTCTTTTTGCATTTGTCGCTCTAAGTGGGAAGGGTATGCCCAGACGTGGGTCCCTTGCTCACTGCACCACTGGATTCAAGCTAGCCTGGCTGATGAGGGGTGATGCCCCGAAACCGGTCCTAGGATGCTTGTTTCCGGTCCAGGGAAAACCTGGCTTGGCAGTTCGGGCTGGACTGTTCCCATGAGGAAGAGGGTCAGGACTGATTTGTATATGGCTGGGTCCAAACTACAGTGGCGTGGTGAGCAAAAGAATGATGGATAAAACCCAGATCCTTGTGACTGGGAGTGAATGTTTGCATTGTTCAGCATTCTGTCCATCATTTGTTTCTTTTTGCATTTGTCGCCCTAAGTGGGAAGGGTATGTCCAGATGTGGGTCCCGTGCTCACTGCGCCACTGGATTCAAGCTAGCCTGGCTGATGAGGGGTGATGCTCCGAAACCGGTTCCAGGATGCTTGTTTCCAGTCCAGGGAGAACATGGCTTGGCAGTTCGGGCTGGACTGTTCCCATGAGGAACAGGGTCAAGACTGATTTGCATATGGCTGGGTCCAAACTGGGGTGGCGTGGTGAGCAAAAGTACGATGGATTAAACGCAGATCCTCGTGACTGTTCAGCATTCCGTCCATCATTTGTTCCTTTTTACAAAATGACGCCGGCTCCGTTTTTTAAATTTATTTATTGATTTGAGATGGATCGATACATAAAAAGAAATAGAAAAAGTAGTGCAAAGGCATTTTTTTCAAGGTGAAGGGAACAGAATAAATTTGCTGTCTGGTCCTCCGCCCCTACAAAAATTATTATTGTTTTTTTTTTTTTTTTAAGTTGGTGAGCGTGGGGGGCAATGGCGAGTGAGCAGAGAAAACCAGCACACAAGGGAGAACAACACAGGGTTCAGGGACAGAAACACATAAACTAAAAAGCAATTTAGAGCCTGGGGGAATGAAATGTGGCCTAGGAGGGGAGGAGCACAAGAAGGAGAGAGCTGGAAAAATCATGCACTGTCATGGAGTGCTTGACCAAAAACAAAAACATGTTCCCTAGAAGTGAGTTATAGAAGGATAGAAGCCAGGCGATCAAAGTTATGGTAAAGCAGCTATGCTCCAGGGGGATAGACTAACACAGCCTGGCCAAATCGGCAAGGAAAGCCATCTATGAAGAAGCAGTGACAATGGAGCCAACCAATGGTAAGCAATGGGCGAGCTGTAAGCCCCTGTAAGTTCTTAGTAAGCCCATTATAGGTCTTTTGCAACAAGACATCCTGCACTAGTTGGTAGCCTTGACCTAAAAATCATTCAGTGAAGGCTGCCATGCATGCGTAGACACACATAGCAGCCATCTTGAAATTATTTAAATTTTGTTTTAAGAAAAATCAGTCCAAGATTGCAACCGTGAACGTACAGCAAATTGTGTCATGGGGGAAATATTTTTCTATTTGCTTGTTGAAAATCTGCACTATGCTTCATGTAATATCCTTACTTTTTATAATCTTTGCATTGTTTGCCATTACCGTGTGTATATTCCCCACACTGTGATTGTTTCCCTGCCCTTCCCAGTATGTCTGTGCACAAGGAGTCTCTCACACAGTTTATAAAACTTTGTTTCTCTGTTGAAAATCGACTGTCATGCTCTCACTCCTGTGGTGAGACAAATTGTGTAAGGAATGAAGTGATCGTGCTCCCGCCTCAGGCTTCTGTCGTGACTACAGGAGCTTACTTGGAGACAAGCATGGGATCAGAGGACTACGGAGGACTCAGCTATCGCAACTCTTTCAAGGCAGACCTTCCGGTAGGTCTAAGCAGCACCCTACTCTGCTGACAGGTACTGATGGAACATTAGAGCTGTCTGTGCAACTGCACATCCTGCATCGGCACGCGTTTCCCTGAGCCTCTGCTGTCCTGGTGTCGGTCTCCCAGCGCTGACCACACCTCATGGGTGGAGCCCATCCTGCAAGTGTCGTCCTCTTTAGCGGCTTCTAGCCATTGCCCCTTCCAGACACCCCCGGAGAGGCGTATTACACTCTGCTGATTCTTCCCTCATAAGTCAACATGGAACTTATTTGAATTCCATATCCCATAGACGGTACTCTGCCACCACCTCGTCACCAAATCCTACCTCTGTGGGCATCAACCTTCTTCTTTATTTGAAGACTTTTTGAACTTGCTCATCTCCACCTGTTGACATTCATTTGAGCTTTCACAGTGCAGAAAATTATTTTAGCTAGTGACTGTTATATATTTGCCTGAGTTACCACCATTAAATTCATCATTGCAGCCCTTGAGCAGGGTCTCCTGGCCTTTCCACGTTCAATTGAGACTATCTTGTTCACTGATCATAGCTGGGATGATGAATGCTTGTAACCATGCCACCAACTTGAGTAGAATTGCCTAGACTACCAGGAAAGCAGTGGAGTCAGTGGATAAGTAGCTTCAAGATGTATCTGCTAGCCATCAATGGGGCAGAGTATAGTTCATAGAGCAAACAAGCTCTACTTTACATTTACCTGGGTGCCAAGTGCGGACATATTTTGCAATAATATGGCACCAATGTTTAAACCTGAAGGCAAGGTTATTTGGGATCAGTACATTGAAGCCAAAAGAAGGATTGGGGGGGGGGGGTCATTTAGACACCACCTTAACCATAATTATGGAACAACACATCTTCTACTACAGGTACTAAGCCGCAGGAGAGCCAATTGAGGCACACGTTGCTGTGCATGCTTGCATTGACGTGTGTTTGGCAATGTCGATGAAATTATCTACGACCACCTAGTCATGCGCACCACCTGCACCAAGGCACAGGAGAGATTAATATGTGTTAAAAACCTGGGTCTTGACAATGTGGTTAGTACCGTCAAGAACAGCGAACATTCCGCAAAAGGAGTAAAAATGTTTAATAAACCGGAGGGGCGGGCTGCTGAAGTGAACCTTGTACAAACCCACATGATGCCCATACATGACAACCTTAAGCCCAAGAACAGAATGGGCATCACCACTTCCAAACAGGAGGTCACAACCTGTAATGAATTCTGCCAATTACATTGCATCTTATAAAAAATTGCTCTGCTGTTGGTAAAGCATGCCAAAATGCAGGAACAGAGATCATTTTGTAAAGGTTTGTAGGGCCACCAATCGCCAAAGAAAGGTGCTTGCCCTTCAGGAACAGGATGATGAGGAATCAGATCGCGACTAATGTAAGGAGGTTTTAATCCTACTTGTAGCCATTCTTGATAAACACCATGCAGGTGACCAGCTCAAGTACATAGTACAAGTCAATCATTACAATGTCTCTATAGGATTATGCATTATGATCATCTTTGAGAAGGAGTACGATGATCTGCCTAGAAAAAACAATCTACGAATCACCCACATTGCACCAGGTGCTTATGGTGGGCAAAGAATCATCCTCAAAAGGTTCTTACAGGCCAACTTGATGGCGGAGGTAGGAAGACTTCACCCAGATTTACATTGTTAGTCAGGGCATCAACATTCTAGGATGGCGCGAAGAGAAAAATCTCAGAATGCTGATCTATCCACGCAGAGCACCCTAAGTGCGCAGTCTTCATGGAACCCATGTTGATGATAAATGCCAGGAATTAGAGTCCATTTTTGCTGGAACCTTAGGGCAATCGAAGAGATTTCAACACTTCATCAAGTTGAAAGCCCAGGCTATGCCAGACAAGCAGAAAGTGCATAACATTCTCCCTTCCTCCTGCAATGAAGTTGAAGAAGTTTTAAACAATTGGCTGAAAGAGAGAGTGATTGAACCCATTGCTGCATCTGCATGGCTCTCGCCTGTGGCGGTGGCTAAGAAAAAGAATGTTGAAATCAGATTAAGCATAGTCCTATGCCAACTGAATTGACACTAGTGGTAAAAAGCCAGCCTTTGCCTCACGTTCATGAGATGATGCCTACCTTGGCTGACACCAAGATGTTCTCTACTTTGGATTTTACTGCCACCTATCATCAAATAGTGCTGCACAAGGATTCACATGACCTGATGTCATTTATTTTGCCCAACAGAGCATATAGATTCTGTTGAATGTCCTTTGGCCTCAACTCTGCACCCATTGGCCTCAACTCTGCATCCGTTGTTTGTCAGAGACTGATGAACAACTTATTCAAAGGGAGGAAAGAAGAATGTTCCAGCTTTCGAAGATGATGTACTTATCTTTTCCCATGACCGAGAAAGCCACTGAGAAATATTACGGGAAGTTCTCAGAAGAATCCAAACTAGCGGTTTGACTCTAAAGAAGAAGAAATGCAATTGTTTACAGAATAATCTGGAAAACCAGGGCTATGTCACTGGTGCAGAGGGTGTTGTGCCCAAAACAAGCTTGAATTTCACCATTGTTCAGTCTCCAGAATCATCCAATAAGTCAAACTTCTATCCTTCTTGTGCCTATGTGAATTTTACTCCAGGGTTCAGCAAAAACTACGCAGAGATACAGCCTTTGTGCCAGCTCACCAAGAAGGACACAGACTTAATCTGAAGTGAAGAATGCAAATGCAGCATGTGTGACATTAAGAAGGAACTGCAACACGCCGCTTCCCCCAAATCCTTTGATGAATTCTTACATTCCATCTTCACTGTTGATGCCAGCCAAATAGGACTTGATGCAAATCTCAGTCAACTTGCATGAGATGGTGATCAGCTCACTGTATTTCCTTCACAAAGTTGAAAGGTTTCGAAACCAAGTACTCTGTTATTGAATGTGAACTATTAGTATGAGTGTGGCCTGTGTCTAAATTTAAAAGTTTCCTGTAGGGTATACCATTCCTTATCAGAACGGACCATAACCCATTAATGAGTATTCTTAGCAAGGGCAGTTCAGATAAGGTCTCTGCCTGCATCACCAAATTAGCAGGTAAATTGCATGAATATGTGTTTGACATTGAGCCTATTCTGGGTAAGCATAATGTTGCTGTAAATTTTTTATCCTGTATTCCATGTAACACTGATGTTTAGAACAAAGAACTTGATGATGAAAATTATGATGTAGCTGTTTCTTACATGTTAGATGACCCTAATGTTGATAATCCCGTATCTAAGAAGGAATGAATGGCAGCCATAGTTAATGACCTTGATTCCTCTAGTGTTTCCACATACATAATCAGTGGTTGGCCCAAGGAGAATGGGGTGGAAGTCAGTCCCAGGCCATACTGGAAGGTAGGGAATGACTTGTCCAATGGAGGTGAGATAATTGTCAGAAATAATATACTGACTGTCCCCATTCCACTGAGACCGCAACTCATAGGCTTGGCCCACGAAGGGCATCTTGGGCATGAGGGGCCACAATAGGAAATTAAGGATGGACTACTGGTGGCCGTTCATGGACCGAGACGTGGAAATGTTGCTACATGAGTGTCAGTTATGCAAAGATGCAGATAAATCTCTGATGGTGCACGCTTGCCCTTTTTTACCCGTTCCACTCGCTCATGGGCCCTGGCATAAGATGGGAGTGGATTTAATTTGACCCATAAATAAATTGCCCCCTGAAATGCATTACACTATAATCATTGTTGACTATTAGAGTAAATGGATTGACTTAGAATCCTAGAATACCCTACCACTAGTAGCATCCTGGAATTCAGTAAAGAGATATTCTCCATTCTTCCCTCTGAATTAGCGACAATGGCATCCAGTATGTTTCTGCCAAAATGGCTAATTTCCTTCAGTCATGTGGCACTACTGATTACAAGGCATCCTTGTACTACCTCCAAAGAAATGGGCAAGTTGAGAGGGCCAACTATATAATTAAAGAAATCATACAGTTGGCACTAAGGGCAAACTTACCAGTCAAAAAATGCTTTAAGAACCTGCCTTTGGTCTTACCGGACCACCCCTCACTCCGGAACAGGCAAAACTCCACATGAATTCTTTAGAAAACGGCTTGCCTCTACCAAATTGAAAGTCAACATGCAAGTTGACTGAGAACTGCATCAATTTGCAAGAAACTGACGCATCTGTAGAGATGTGAGGTTTTGACGCAGTGGCGTCCTAGAAGTGGCACAGTGAAATCATGTAGATTTCAGTACGTCCTTCTACGAGGCTTTCCTGCGTGGGAACGCCCACCCTGCATACATTATACCTGACACAGGTATAATGTGGCGCAGGGTTTACAAGGTGACGCATCTCCCTAGATGCATCGCGTTGTAAATAGGCCGTCACGTAGCGCATTCTTTACGCCGCCGCTGCATCACAAAAAGTGATGCAACAGCGGCGCAAAAGTGATGCAAGGGGCTTGGTAATCTGCTCTTGAGTTCCTTTTAGTTAAATAATGGGGAGAAAAGGCTCTCCATAGGGTCTTGTGCCAGTGAGGGTGAGAGAAGACATGCTGTTGAGACCAAACAAACTAAAATGAAACATTATTATGACCAAAGAAAGGCTGTTGATCAGAACAAGAAAATGGTTTGGGATAATGTCAGAGTTGGATGTCTTTACAACATATTTGGTGGTGACAAATTCGGCAATCCTTTGAAGGTGGTAAAGACCACCTGGTCCGCCTTGAAGCTCGAGAATGGATGTTGCTGGAACGTGTCTTTAATGGTGCGAGTTTCACTGCACCAGGTGCCACTTTCTCTTGTTCCCAGTACTGATGGCAGTGTCTCCTACCCATGAGTGTTGTGTTAAGCCTCACTCATTCCTTCAATGTCTCGTCAACAGTATTGCCACCCAATGCCACATTCAACCATGATGTAGACGAGTCGCCCCATGGGGACTCAGTGGGTAACCAAGGTGTAGTGGATGGTAACCTTATTGGTTGGGTTAACATGTTTGAGAGAGAGAGATGTAATAGTTTTACTTTTATGGTCTGGCTTGAGAGTGTAGCTGTCACCAAATAATGATGTGAGATTCACGAGGACAGGGCCTTGGCTCTGACCACATGTTGGGAGGCACGAGTACATGTTTTGATTGAGCAGAAGTTGTGTGCTTCCACAAAAAAAGTGCTTGCCCTCCACTCAGCTGTATTCATTTTGTTTATTTATCCAGCTGCCTGATCTTGAACTTTCAGGGATACACACATAACATTGTAATGCTATTAAAGTGTCTTAGATAACATGATCTTTTATGGTGTTTTCTCTGGCAGCCACACAGATGGAAGGAGAGCAGATTACGCTGATTTTGTATGTCTAACTTGAGGTGCAACTCTCTCCTGACCTTTTAACCTAGATCAATATTATTATATACTTATTTGCTTCCACACACTTTTGTATCCTTTCTCAGGCTATCAACTTGTAATGCTTTACATTACCATACAACATTTGCATACATGCCTACAGAACCGACTGAGGTGAGAAACTCCAGATTTTGAAGACAAAAAATCCTAGCTGCCAAGTTTTCATTTTGTTTGAGTGGCATTTTCATGTTTTCAGTATGTTTATGTGTACCATTTCCATTTTTATGCTTGACAATTTATGGGACACCTTAATCTGATTAGATCAAAGGAGTTCATAGTTGCCAAGTTTCCAAGGTCCATGTGTGATGTACTGGTCCGGGTTTTTCTTTGACTTGTAGTCCGATTTTATAACGGAATAAATAAAACTATAAGTGCCAGAATTCAAAGACAAAATCTGGACTGGGGCAGCACATCACCTTGCTTTCCACAATGTAATTACCGAGAGAGAGCCTTAAAAAAGCTGCAGTGCCCCTGAAGCATGTGTGTAAGTTCAGTCCTTGTTACCCAGATCAAGCATGTGAATCTGTACTATTCAGCTTGTCAAAAGTGGGGAGAGGATGTGGAGTAACATCTAGAATGGCCGACTTTGAAGCTGGGGAACAAGGTTCGAGTCTCGGCGGGAGGCTCAACATCCTGTGATTCTGGGCACATCACTTAATCTCTCTGAGCCCGATTCACAAAAGTAATCTGAGACAAAATCCTAACTTTACGACATTTGGTATTCAGAAAAGGCATTTAGGAGTAGTAAAGTTAGGATTCCTAACTTTACTACTCCTAATCTGAGACAAATCCTAACTTTACGACTTTCGGTATTCACAAAAGGCATTTAGGAGTAGTAAAGTTAGGAATCCTAACTTTAATACCTTTTGTGAATACCGAATGTCGTAAAGTTAGTATTTTGTCTCAGATTACTTTTGTGAATCGGGCCCGGAGAGATTAAGTGATTTGCCCAGAATCACAGGATGTTGAGCCTCCCGCCGGATTCCTAACTTTACTACTCCTAAATGACTTTTGTGAATACCGAAAGTTGTAAAGTTAGGATTTTGTCTCAGTTTAGGAGTAGTAAAGTTAGGAATCCCAACTTTACTACTCCTAAATGCCTTTTGTGAATATCGAAAGTCGTAAAGTTAGGATTTTGTCTCAGATTACTTTTGTGAATCGGGCCCTCCGTGCCTAAAATGTAATCTGTCTGTCTGTAATGCAACTAGTCGATTTTGCTCTACATATAACTGCAAAAAATAAAAAACGTTCTTTCAGGTGCCATCTGAGCCACAAAACATATTACAGCCTCAGAAATCACAGCAGCTGGCCAGTCCAATCATGCAGCAAGAGAGAGGCTAGGGGGCCAGGCTGCCACATGATGGTACACTGAGTACCAAGTCCTCCAGTTACCGTGACAACCATCTCTTCTTGGCCCTGGGAGCAGAGCACGCTGGCAGCAGCTAAATGGTGAGTGTTTGCTTCTGCTCGTTTTATCTAACAATAGTTTCACATGTGCCAGCACTTCACAAGTGAATGCACTGCTGAGCCCAGGGACCACGAAATTGTGTGACAACCAGTTGTCAATGTGGTAATGTGGGGACAATGACTAATTTGCATTAGTCATTACCCCAGTTGCGTGTATATTGGCAGAGCTAAAAAATGGCTTTATTTGAGCTGTTTCCCACCTAAAATATTCTTTGTTTCAATATATGGCAATGAGGAAAATACATATGATTTTTGGCATTGCCAAAGCTTGTTTATAATTTTTACATTGTTTGCCATTGCCGTGTGTACCTTCCCCATCCTGTAATCATTTTCCTGCCTTCTCTGGTCTGTCTGCACGCTGGAGGAGACTTGCATGCAGTTTATAGAACATGTTTTTCTCTCTGGAAAATCGTCCGTTACACTGTAATTCTATGTCAGGACCGGGGGCTTCGGATTATACTCTTATTTATTTATTATTTATTTATTAATTAAACTTATAATGCGCAACAGCTACCCAAAAAGGGTTTCCCGGCGCAGACGCAGATACAGAGGCTGATGTCAAGGCAAAGGCAGCAGGCTAATGATTAAAAAGCCATGTCTTCAAGGATTTACGGAAATGAATGTAGTTAGTTTCGGTACGAAGAGCTAGGGGCATAGCATTCCAGAGTGAGGGGCCAAGATGTGAAAAAGACCTACCGCCCATCCTTGCTAGTTTGATTTTTGGGACAGAAAACCTCCCTGCGTAGATGAGCGAAGGTCACGAAGAGGGACATAGGGATGAACCAGTGATTGAAGGTATTTGGGGGCCGTACCACTTTTGATTTTAAACATGTAGCTCAGGGCTTTGAACTTAACTCGGTTCTCCACCCTGAGCCAGTGCAAGTCACGGAGATGGCCGGAAACAGAGGAAGTTCTGGGGATCCGGCATAAGAGCCTAGCTGCAGAGTTTTGAACCAGTTGCAGCCTGCGTGTCACCTCTTTGTTAGAACCCAAGTACAGAACATTGCCGTAATCAAGTCTTGAAGTAATCAAGGCATGAACAACAGTCCTCTGAGTGGGTTCTGGTAGCATCCAGATAACTTTTTAGCCACTTCAAGATAGTGAAACAGGTAGCAGCTACTTTAACAACTTGGTTATGCATACTTAGTGTATCATCCATGATTACACCCAAATTTCGAGCTTGGCGGACCGGTATAGGAGGAGCACCCATCTCGCAGGGCCAATGTTGAGGACCCCAAAGTTCCCTATTTTTCCCAAATATAAGAACCTCGGTTTTTCCTCCATTCAGTTTGAGGTAGTTAGATTGCATCCATGATGCAATATTCCTCAACCCCAGCTGAAGGGGAGAAGTCCCTGTCGTGCTCTTCATAGATAGAGAAAAAATGATTTGCGAGTCATCCGCATAGGAGAAAAGGGTCAGCCCAGATTTCTCTGCAATATCCGCCAGGGGTCTTACATATAAGTTAAAAAGTAGGGGGCTAAGGATAGAGCCTTGAGGTACCCCATGAGTTAGAGAGTGGATATCAGAGCTAGTTATGGGAGAAAAACTTGGAAAGTGCGACTTGTGAGGAAGGAAGTGAGCCATTTCAGAGCCGGCCCACATAAGCCCAACAAACTTAGGGTTTTAATTAACACAGCATGGGACACCGTGTCAAAAGCTGCGCTCAGATCCAACAAAATGAGGGCCACGGTGTCTCCAGCATCAAGATGGTGGCGTAGTCTTTCGTTTACCCCCAGCAGGGTGGTTTCTGTTGAAAACCGGCTCTGAAACCCGACTGTGAAGGATGGAGAAAACTTTGCGCATCGACAAACAGTGAAAGCTGTGCATGGTTATGTTTTTCTAAGATTTTAGAGAAGGCCGGTAAGAGTGAAATGGGACGATAGTTAGAGAGTAGTTCAGGGTCAGCATTTGCCTTTTAAGAAGAGGCATTACCATGGCATGTTTCCAATCAGGCGGGACGATTGCCTCCAGCAGGGAGGCATTTAAAAGATCCATGATTACCTGCAGCGATGGATGTTCCAGCTGCTGGAGTACGGAATGGGCAAGGGATCCCTTGGCGATCCTGATTTTATACTACCCAAAAGTTTTTTAGGGTGGTGATGTTTAGCAGAGGCCATGTGTCCAATTGATTAGTAAGAAAATTAGGGCTCCAATCTTGGTTGGGGGCATGTCATCCATGGAAGATGGTGTGGATGTTCCTGGGGAAGGAGAAAAATTGTCAACCTGCCCTCGTACTATATCCTGATATATACTGTCAACTTTTGAACAAAGAAAGTGGCCAGGTCCTCACATTGCTTTTTATTAAGTGCAGGGGGCTTGGTTTGAGTTTTGGAACCGGCAAGTTCCTTAACCATGTTAAAAAGTGTTTTAGAGCAGTTTAAAGCTCTTGAAATGGTGGATGAGACATGGTCCGCCCTAGCTGTTTATTAATGCAATTTTGACAGCAGCAAATCAAAACAAACTTTGTATAAACTTTTTGTATAGACTACATTTCCCTTAGATCTCAACATATCCTCACATATCATGCACCAATCATCATGTCACTGTTCATATAAAACGAGTCGCCGCCATTTTGATATCCTCTTAATTTGCTGCTTCTCTTACAAGATAAGTGGTTTTTCATTCTTATTATTATTTCTGTGCATAACGCTTTATTGGATAGTGTTTACACTGATATGCTTCTATCCATCAGCCGTTGTACAGCGGCACCTGAAAGGGGGGCCTGGGAAGCAGGGAGGCAGAGCACTGCAGAGACGACAGATTTCTATCCTATTTTGACCTCACTTACCGCACGCAGCTCTCGTGCAGATAGAATCGCCTTCCCCAAGCTAGGGCAAGTTATTGGCCACCACAGAATGTTCCTGAGGGGCTTCGAGACAACGCCTTACATAGGCAATGTCTCCATTTATTTGGTTTGCCTGCCTTATACAGCCATTTCAGGAATGCCCGCCTGCCCCCCCTTATCAATATTACTGATCCCAGGCTTGCCTCACATGGCTACTCCTTACCACGCCAGCTGCCCCATCATGGCAGAACACAGTGAGGCTCCAGAAATATCCTACGACCTGAAGGAGGAGTTGAGGCTGGCAGACATCATTGTGGAAGCTTTGGACGCTTCAGTAACTAGTTGGTCAATAAAGCCTTGGCTGTAGCACTCCAACCGTTCACCTGCCACCTTAACAGATAAGCTATGTCCAGGCCACCATTGGGCCCAACCCCAACCATGACACCCTCTTCCCAACATGGCCCGACACCCAACTAAGTCAGATGTACGGCCCCACACAGCAGCGATGGTTTGCATGTCCCAGGCCATAGATAACGACCATGCTTACCCTACGGTCAAGCAATCCACTAGTGGTCTCTCCACCCCCGCACACTCCCAGACAACGATGCATATGACTCCAATACTCCCTCCTCTGGCTTGGGTGACGCCTCCGCCCAACATCACAAACGATGTCTGTAGGAAAGTGCTCCTTTTTGCATGGTTACCCTCCACTTTTTGCCTGACATCTGATGCAACCCAACTTGATGTGCCCTGGGTCCCTGCCAATCAGGTTCCCAGGGCCTGTGTTCTTTCCCAAGACTGTACCTTGGTGCCCACAATTGGCACATCCCTGGCCACAGGTAAGCCCCTTGTAAAAGGTACCACGGGTACTAAGGGCACTGTGACCAGGGAAGGCCACTAAGGGCCCAGCAAGCACCTATTGTGCCCCCCTTAGAGGCCCTGTACCTTAACACCCACACACTGCCACTGCAGGCTGCGTGTTTTGGTGCAGAGAAAAGTGAAGTCGACATGTGTGTGCCATGCCTACAACCCATTGCCTGAGGCCTAGGTAAGTCACCCCTCTAGCAGGGTGCACTAGCCCTCAGGTGAGGGCACAGTGGCATGAGCCCTGTGCCCCTACAGTGTCTAAGTCCATTCTTAGACACTGTAAGTGTAGTAAAGCCATAAAGAGTATGTGGTATGGGAGTTGGTCATTACAAACTCCACAGCTCCATAATGGCTTTACTAAAAACTGGGAAGTTTGGTACCAGACTTCTCAGCACATTCAACCCACACTGATGCCAGTGTGGGATTTAATGTAAAATGCACTCAGAGGGCATCTTAGAGATGCCCCCTGAAAATTGACCAGCCCTGGTGTGGTTCCTGAATGGCTGCCTGCCATTTGCCACCACCAGACAGGTTTGGGAGCCTCCGCTCTCTGGGTCCAGACACAGTCCATCCTGTGCAGAGGTGCCATGCCTCCTCCCACAGGATGCGCTGGGTCCACAAAGGGGAAGCTTCAAAGGCCTGCTGCCTTTAGAAGCTGCCCCTGCATTTTGCTGCCCCCAGCAACTGGCTCCCACTGGTTCTGGCCCCCACTTTGGGCGGGGGAATCAATGGGAAAACCAAGCTAGGAAGAGAGGTGTGCCCACCTTTGCCAACGCCGCTGAGGCGAGGTGAAGCACACATCTCAGTACCCTCCATCTTGAAGATGGGGGGACTCAGCCAATTAAGAGAGGCTCATGTCCCCTCCCACTGGAGGGTGGCATAACAGGGGGTGTACACACCCCAAGAAAGGGACCTATTGGTCCCAACCTGTACACCCCTTTAACGCCCCTAAATGTAGTATTTAGGGGCAACCCTGAACCTTGCCTCCTCAGATTTGAGGAAGAAAGATGAAGGACCAAAGAGCCGTGCTGACCCAGGAAGAAGAGGACACCTACTGCTTTGGCCCCATACCTACCGGCATGTCCCGACTCCAACCTGCCTACAGCGAAGCAACTGGCATGTCCAGCAGCCAGCAGCCCCCCAGAGCCCGGAGGACCTGCCCTGCACTCACCTTACAGACTCAGTCTCCTGTGAGCACTGCATTTAGTCAACAAAGACTCCAAGACCAGAATCCGGATTCAGGTGACTTCGCGATTCTGCACCCCTCAGCACCCGACGCCCACGGCCCGAGTTCGAGTGGCCCAACACCACAAGGAGGTCTCCCCAGTGATCCTGACCTGGGATCTGGTGATCCCCGACCTCCCTCAAGCTTCAAGAAGACGCCTGCAGCCTCAACCTGAAGTGTCCCCCCAACCACGACCGGAGCTGGTAAGAAAACCTGACACAAGAATATACCCCTGCACCCGACACCCCAGGGCCTTGGGAGGCCCAACCAACGGTGTCCAGGCATCCTCCAAGATTCCAACTTACCTCTCGAGCCGGTGGTTGCTTCAGGAAGTCTCCCTGGCCGGGCCTGCAGCAACTTCTACAAACCGAAGGTCTCCATTGAAAAGAACAGGGTCCCCAACGTCTTTTTGGCACCCTGCACCCAGCCGCCCCAGTGCCGCTTGTGGTGCAGCTCCTGTGCTGATTGTTGGCCCCCGCAGTGCTGACCTTAACCCCAGGAGCTTTGCTCCCACACCTGAGTGGCCTGCTCATCAGCAGTCCCTAACCGAAGGCCCCCTTAGCCTCATTGACTAACATTGGGCCCCTGCACTCTGCACCCGGCTGCCAGGGTCGGCTCCTCCGCTACGGCGGAGGCATGTCACACCACTGATTTCTCGCATTGCGAGAAGCCAAAACATAAAATGGTAATAACTTTCGGTTATTACCATTTTATGTTTGCTTTACGGGCGGCGGGCGCGGCTGCTCTGCTCTCCGAGCAGGGCAGGGGAGGAGTGGTTTTCCCACTCCTGAGTGCGCAAAGACTGTATGGTCGGCCAACTCGGCTGCCCAAACCTGTCATGAGCAGTCTGCCCTTCTCCATGCAGGCTGCATTTCAGCCTGCAGGGAGAACATGCCCACCCCACTAGCCCCTGGCTATGCGCGGTCCTGACCAATCACAACGCTGTATGCAACATTGTGATTGGCTTAGGGAAGGGAGCCTGGCTGCCTGCTTCCCGCCCCTCAACCCGCTACCCATGCCAGCCGCTGCTGCTGGCCGCCCCAGTGCTGCTGCTGGTGGTGCAACTCGAGTGCCCATGTAGATCTTGGGGAACCTTGATCCTAACCCCCAGAGCTCCCATTTGTAAGCCGTTTACTTACCTGAGAAACCCATAACACTTTTGGGCCTAAAATGTTCTAAGTGTTGAACTGATGTTTGTATGGAGAAAAGAGAGCTTGTGAGAAGCTGGCCTGGTATATGATGCCCACTAATATAAGTGGGCACCTTGCACCAGTCCACCAGCTTGTTTTACCAGAATGCAATGTTATCGTATAGATTAAGTGAAAAAGAACCACACCAGTATTTATAAAAATATGTATTTATTATATAATACTCTCTAGTTAGTACGTTCCAGTATGTCCAACACGGAGATAAACACAATGCACACAATACTTTAACAAAGAAACACAGTAAATAGCACGAAATACACAGTGGCCCCAGGGGGGACCAAACTATATACTAAGACAGTGGTATAAGAACCACGACTCTGATCAAGACAGGGTCAAGAGGGCGTAGAAGTGCTGGGACCCCAAGGAACCACCCAAGATGAGTAGCTAGGGACCCCACGGAGAGCGTGTGCAGTGTGGAAACACGACTGCGTGCTCCGTACAACTCTATATGCAAGTCGCGGTTGGATTTCTAAAGATTAAGGACCCTTGCAAGTGGACCCTGAAGAACGCCAGTGGAAGACAGAAGGTTGGAGAGCCACCCCACCCGTGGATACCCTAGTACCCACGTTACCTACACCAGGGAAGCCGGGTGCATACGTGTGAAGTGGTGTCGGAAACCGCTGTCGAACCCAATGGAGGACTTCAGGAAAGTGCCACTGTGGAAGAAGGAAGAAGTGTCCATCGAATCTGACGATGGATTCTTGATAAGAGGTACCTGCAAGCAGAGGGGACAGAGTCTGTCACTCAGGAGTGACCAGGAGACTTGGAAGTTAAATGCCCTCCGATGTCGGGTGTTGCAAGATGGATGATGAGGACCTTGACTCTGCAGCTGTGAGGACCAGGCGACACTGAGGAGGACCCGGAGCAATGCATGAGCTGTCCCACGAAGGATGTTGAGTACTGAGGGGTCGATGGCCGGCTGGAGCACCAACAAGCCTTGGAAAATGCAACCAACGCAGGAATCAAAGAAGGAGCAACGTTGGGACCAGCAAGGTCCAGGGGACTCACCAACAGCAGAGGAGTCAGGGCAGGCCCCGAGCAATCAGGGGAGCCCAAAAGAAACAAGTGTGACACTCAAGTGGACCCACAGGCCGGAGGCACTGGAGTCGCGAGAGGACCTCAAGCAACTCACCAAAAGTTGCAGGCCACGATGCACATGATGCGGTGTGGCTGAAGATTATGGTCACTGGAGGTGCTTGAGGTTGGGGCTACTTGAGGCTGAAGATCTTTTTGCAAAGAAGCCAACAAGCCTTTGCAACTGCAAGTTGGATGCAGTGCACAGGGGTTCGGTTATTGCAACCCCCAAGAGGGATACTGGCCTCAAACTTGGTGAGAGGGCAGGGCAGGCCTTGGGAGCTGTGGAAAACCACCACCTGTGTTGCAGAGCCCACGAAGTCCGGAGGAGCTCAGGATCTGCAGACCGGTCGACTTAGTTGCGGTGCCTGCGAATGCAGGTGAGTGACTCCTTCACTCCAAGGGAGATTTCTTCAGGTGTCTTTGATGCTTCACAGGCCTTGGGAGGGTCCTGTATGATGCACAGACACAGACAATGCAGCAGACTGGAAGGGAGACAATGTCAGGCCCAAACGAAGTCCAGCGTGCCCAGACGTTAGAAGTGCAGTGGTGTCTGATCTGAAACGTACCCGACGACGAATCTAGGGACCTACACCCAGGTAAGCCCTTAAGTCAGGGGCGTAACACAGGTCCCCGCAGCCCCCGTGGTGCGGGGGGGCCCCGAGCTCCAGGGGGCCCCCTCAGCACAGTACCTTACAGTGCCACCCGACACCTACCTGATGAACGAGCACAGGGATCAGACAGCATGAGGACCAGAGCAGCTGTCTGTGTGGTTCCTGTGTTGCAGCCCTCGCGAGTCTACAGTCTGTGTTTGTTCTGTTTGTTGAACGCAGCCCTTCACTAGTAGAAGCAAAATGGATTTGGTGTTGTTTGTGGTGCAGGGAGCCAGTAAATGTCTGGATGTTCAAATTGAGACCTGTCCTTGCTAGGCTTGAATTACAGCCTAGAAAGAAAGGCCGATGTGAAGGACTGTTTTGTCTTTGCAGAGCACACCTGACTTTTTGGACTTAAGGAGATGTGGCTGCTTTGCTGGATCACTGGCACGCACGCCTCCATACTGCGGCCCGGTTTTACTTCTGGGAAACTACAGACCCCTGTTACTTTTCAAGCATGTAAAAAAAACATGTTTATCGTGCAATGTTTGGTGACTTGTGTAGACTTACGTAATTGGGCAGCCACAGTTTCGAAGGCTATTTCAGGGCCAGTTTTAGTTCGCCAAGGTGCTGAAATGTGCCTCACTGCACGGATTTAATCCATTCTACTCGCGTCTGTGGTTAAGGACTACTAAGCAGCAGTGGATGTGCATAGTGGGTTTTTTTTTCTACCTGAAGCCTGTCACTTTTATCACCTGTTTGCTGGTCAACTTTAGGTATCCAGTCAGTGGAGTCCGTTACTGCTGCATGGGTGACGTCCAGACTGACATGGTGCTTCTAAGGCGTGGAAATCAACCCCTCTTGTTAGCAGTACAGAATCACTACTAGACAGAGGCAGGGAAACTCTCCCTCCTCAAATAACCTTCTCCTAAGTGTGATGCTTATTTTGTGATCCGACCTAAGTACTAATATGTCTATTTGCAAAATAAGGAATCAGAGGCGGGTAACAGAATGACACGCCTAATTATTATTCAGTGGGCAGATTGCAAATTATGATTCCCTCGGTTTGGCTACCTTCAGTGATGGTGGCCTGCGTAGGAAAGCAGACCGTTAGAGGTGTGCGATATTTACTTAATTTGCTTATGTGTAATTACGAGAAATTTAGGAAAGATTACTCAAAATGCAAAACTGGCATTTAGAGCTATATTTTAGTATGAAATGTGTCTTCATTTCCATTTTTGGCAAAAGGACATATTTGGTGCCAAAATAAGTGCAAAAAATGCAAGTGCTGCAACAGCACTGACTCACATTCCTGTTGCTCTCGAACTTCTCATGTGCTCGCACTAATTTTTTCTCGCAAACTGCATATAATTACTTACCGTGGAGTAATAGAATAATTTCGGGAATTTTGAGTAACAAGCATAACACAAAATTACTGAAATTATGTGAGACTACACCCGCATAACAAATGTTAACCAGCACCCCTGTGAAAGAAGTTCAAAATGGATTTCTTTTTTCAAAGTAGCCCGAGTGGGCCTGGACCTCTTCCTACAGCTCCTGAAACTGCCACCATGAATCGCAAAGGGGAGAAGGATTCAAAGAGGACGACCCATTTGCTTTGCAAATCAGTTACTATGATTTGGGGGTCAGTAACTTGTCAGTGGTTTGTGACCAGAATAAGTGTTGCAAACTATTGATACCTTTGTTACTGATTCGCAGTTAGGAATGGATGCCTCAGACCCACCCCTTCAAAATCAAAAATCTGTAATCATTCCTAAAAACATTTCTGAACCGCTAAATGGGTTTAGCAAATTAGAAACATGTTTTTACCAGTCGCAAGCCCGCTGATTTAGTGAAATGGGGGTTTTTTAACCAGTAAACCCCTTTATATATCTGGCCGAAAAATATGGATACCAATTTTAAAAGCTTGTGAGAAGCTTCTAGTCCCCAGATCGGACATTGATTCTACCAACCCTTTTCTATTTGACATGTATAGTGTTATTGATGTTGTCTATAAAATGTGAATCATATATTTTAAATATTGTGGTTGTTATTGCCATCTTGCGCTTTCAAAATTATTTTTTCAACTAACGGATCTGAGGTACAGGGAGAATGCTGGTTTAAGGGATTTGTTCGGAATCGCTGCAATTCGTCCATACTCTGCATTCCTTAATAGACACGTAGACATCAGGCATCAATCATCTTGTTGCAAATCATCTTCGCTTATTTTAGCATGGATAATATCTGATCTCAATTTCCAGTTGTATCTAATCTTGGCCACATATTTTCTGAATCCCGTCTTACCATACAAATCTGGGGCTTCTGGCCACCCTCACTTCTCCATTCCAAATCCCTGCTCTTGTATAATCCCACTACACTTGTCATGATGTGTCCACACAATACAACATGGCTGTTAATGGGGAGCGCCTCATTTTTAGAACATCTGCACTTAAGCGGCTAGCTGTTGTACTAAACACATGTTGTTTCATAGGGTTTTCACATTACTATTCTCCAAGCAGTATGAGTTAGAGCTATTTTTGCAGTGAAATAAAAAATTCAGTGAAGCCATATAATTACATTTTTATCTTCATTGTTTTGTAAGGCTCCCTAAGACGAGTTTCAGGTATTTTGGAGATATCTGTGACCCTGGTGATTGGTAGCAACTCAACCAGGTTCAGATATACATCTTTTCAATTGCTAGTTGTGTTTTACTTAATGATTAAGATTGTGTAAGAAGTGCTATGTAACAGTGTAATTTCAGTGTGGATAACAAATTCCAGCATTCCCCTGATATCACAGGTCCGGAAGTAGAGTGTAGCTGGCTTACCAGTAACTAGATACATATTTATACCCTTTAAATGAAACTTTCCTCTTCCTAATCTGTTCAGGTGTTCTTCAACCCACTTGTGAGTCAAAATTAGTGATTAAAAATAAGCCTGTAGATATTTTTGTTATCTCAGTGCAGTTGATGTCGGCGAGTACAATGCAGCTAGGTATTTTTGAATAAAAATATGCCTAATCTTAGTAGCACTTTTGCTACACTAGGCTTTTCCAATCAGTATAGACATTGGCCCTGTGAATTATGTTGGCATGGAAGGAGACAACTGAAGTCCCTGGCCTGTCCTTTTCCTGCCATGAGATGTAGAACCTAAATCTTGGCCAGAAAACCGGAAAACTAGCCATCAGACTCAATATGAATATTTTCCCAATGAACAAAAGACCCAACTGTAGGGGAAAAGCATTCTAGTACATTACACTGCCATCAAGATGATGGTAACTTTTGGGTGAACAAAAAGGGAAAGGTGGCTAGGGGTTCAGTTAGTGACAGAAACACTCCTCTCTAACTTCTCAGACACTCTCTCATCCCACTTCCCACCTCCAGGCTGAATCACCTGTAATGACTGGTGTTAGGCACTGCCAGTTTGTCCTTTCTCCGGGTCTGTGTGTGACCTTAGAGGGTGCTACTTTTGTAAAGCAGTCTTACCCCTCTTTAAAAAACTTGAAGTACGCATTCAAAAATGTTAACCCGTGGTCTTTTCAGAAGCCTGCTTGTCTCGGCTTGGCATTACTGGACATGAGCTCCAATACCCATCAGATTGGAAAAAATGCAAAATGTTTTTTTTCATCATAACCAACTGATGCTGATAGAATGATGCTACAAAACCCTACAAACCCTTCCCCGTCCACAGACACATTGAGTGTTGCTCTTCAGAGGGATCATTGTGCTATGTAGAAGGATTCTTTTAGAATAGTGCTTTTAAAATAGTGCTGCCTCGAGGCATTACAGCACCTCTTATCACCTCATACTACACGGTGGCACAATTCATGATAATAAATAAGTGATGGTATGATAACGGAGAACCCGGCTTATGTATCAGAAAATGGGCCAGGCAGGGAACACCCCTGTGGCATCTCCTATATGGAGGGATTTCTTCTCCTTCTCTTCCACCCACTACTAGAGTGGTCTTCAGACATGGTACAGTACAACTAAAGCCCTGGGGTGTAAACATAAACTTTCCAAAGAAGCACCTTTATGGACCGGAGATTGGCTCCGACAAGTGGCGGAACTTTGGGTGTTCTGACAATGGGACACCATAGGGATCTCCAAACTGGCGATGCCATGGCCAGGACAGTAATAAAGTCCTTTGCAATACTACAGTAAGAATTTGAAGTACATCGCTCCCAATTTTTCAAATATTTACATTTGTAACATGCCCTGTGGCTCTAGATTAGGAGCAGGGACGTGATTTAGGGATCACCAGGGGTCGCTGCTCCGACCATTGGCTTCCCCCTTGTGACCCCTGGCCCTGCCTTTGTGCACCCCAGACCGCAGAGGTTGTGAAATCAGTGCTAGGAACGTTGGGACAGCTCGCCTTTATGGATGTTGGTTGTGTCTCCACTCTCCTTGTTTTCTATCTATAGAAAATGGAGTACAAATAGCAGTTATATGACAGCTGAGGTAAGTAAAAAACATTATTTTAAATGTATGCTGTGTGCGTGCTTACGGGTGAGTGTGTGTTTATGTGAGAGAGTGTGTATTATTGTATGTGTAAGCAGAGTGTGTTTATTTATGAATGTGTGTGTATGTGTAAGCACGTGTGTGAGTGAAAGTGAAGGCCAAAGGGCATGTGATGTTACTTCCGCTACCCCTAGCATGTTGGTGAATTGGCGTCCATGATTAGGGGCGACATGAAGACCTCCATAACTTTGACCCTTTAGAACAGTGGTTCCCAAACTTTTGACTCCTGAGGACCCCTATTGAGTCACTACTGAAGCAGAGGACCCCAAGCAATTCAGTACGATTTAAATTTCAAACATTAAAACAGTAATTCGAAAAAATAAACACACGTGTGCACACCAAACAGATACCCAAATTACTAAAGCTTTTAGTATTTTATATTGAAAAAATTTGCAAAATCTGAAATTTTTTAATAGGAAGGTTGGGGCTGCATCTCGGCGACTAACTTTTCAATATTTGGCTTTATTTTAGAGTATGAGGCTCCTGCTCCTGACGGGGCCGGACTGGAACCCAAAGCAGCCCTGGCAAATGTTGTCAGGCCAGTCCTCGTACGGTGCACACCAAGTGCAGTGAGTGAGCCTGGCCACTACAAAGCGGACTTTGGGGGGCTCTCCCACCAAGAAAATTTGGGGAAAAATGGTGCATTCTACAACACATTTGTAATTATATATTGAATTGTATTCGCTTTCAAAGCATAGTAAATGATGACCTTACTATGCACCAATACAACAATCTTTTGGGGCTCTTCCATGAATCCCTCCCTATCATCCTCCAACAGTGCCTCTCTTCTTCCCATAGCACCTCTGTCACATGTATTTCATTTGTTTTATAGCATCTCTCATACTAGTGTAGGGTGTCAGTGCACTTTACATCACACACATACAGAAACAATGGGGGAGATTTACAAAAAAGTTGCGCAATGCAGCGCAGCTTCCCGCGAGGCTGCGCTGCTTTGCGCGACAGGGAGGGAGCAGGGGAGCGCCATATTTCCAAAGCTATGGCTCTCTCCTCCCTTTCTCTTGCGCCGGCGCTGATTTCAGTAGCTTCGCGCACATGCACACACCTTAGCGCTGTAGCGCTAAGGTGTGTGCATGAGTGTAGCATAGGTTTTGTACAGGAAGGGTACCCTTCCTGTACAAAAATACTATGCTAGACACGAGGAAAGCTTTTCCCACTTTATAGGCGTGCTGCACAGTGCAGCACGCATGCAAAGTCGGAAAAGGAAGGAGAAATGAAAGAATTTCTCCTTCCTTGTGCCTAGTTGAAAAGGGCGCAGTAGTTCTCACGCTAAACCCAATCTACTGTTTTTAGTAAATTGGGTTTAGCGTGAGAAACCTCGGGTGGTTGCATGGGAACAAGTTTAGTGCTGGAAAGTAAATTACAAAAAAGATTTCGCGTCGTTTTGTGTCACCTTTGTGACGCAAACATGGCGCAAAAGCTTAGTAAATCTCCCCAATGAATCATACGTGTGTAAATCAGTGTATAGAAAATGTTAAATAGGGGAAAGGGGACTTCAAGGTGTAGGATTCACATGTCATCCATACTGGTAAGCATTTTTTAAGAGTGCTTGATTTGGAGAAGCACAAAATCTGGTTTCAGAATGTAACACAGTGGTTAGCGTTGACTTTAATTATAACAATTTAATTCTACCCAAACATACCTTTTGGCAGCATCAGGATAATGAAAGACTGGGAAAAAAGATGGCATACTAACTTGTACCATGCAGTTTGTATGCAGCTCTTTGACGGCAGTTCATAGCTGACGGTGCTAGATTATGATTGTAACTTATGAACTGCACAGTAACAAAAGAATCTCTGTGACAAAAGCAGTAACCCAGCAATGCACATAAAATACGGTTTTATTAAAAATGCATGGTACACGTTCTTTGGAGCAGGCATATTAACCCTCTGCGCTACCTACCATCTCGCTCCAGCAGGTACATTAATCACTCGAGTTATCTTGACACTTTTATTGTTGTCGAAAAACTGCAGATTATACAAGGAACTTTGCATTGCTTTTAAGACAGCTGCCTGCGGACCCCCTGGGAATGTGTCAGGGACCACTGGGGGTCCACGGACCCCAGTTTGGGAACCACTGCTTTAGAAGATAAACTCTCAACAGAAGGGTTCCAGACGCATACATTCTTGAAAATTTATAGAACATTAGTGAATACATTTCTTGACACTTTTTCCCCACCTCCATGAGGGGAGGGAGAGAGATCTAGCTTCGCTCTTTGAAGGCGATTGGAGGGAGGCATGTGCTTACCTGGGAATCAGTCTTCGCATCACATTTTAGGATCATCCAACTAACTTTCTTTCATTGTACATACCTTACCCAACAGAAATTGTGGGAAATAGGTCTGATGAGTTCCCTGCATAGCCACACATGGGGATTTTAAACATAGGGTCTGGGGTTGTGGGGTGGTTGCTGCTTTTTGGAAAGGGCTCCTGCTGATGCTTGAAGAGGTGTTGGGCTGGTCGCATCCCAAGCACCCTATTTTCTATTGATCTAGATAGAAACCGTTACAAACTCAGACTGTTACTGATTGGTCTCTTGGTTGCAAATGAAGAACCTTGCTCGAAACTGGACAGGTGTTTGCCCTCCTTCATTGGAGCACTGTAAGAGGGGTATTAATTATTCCATGAATCTGGAAAGGCCAGTCTATATGGCCAAGGGGTGACACCAAAATCTGGAATGGATGGGCTCCTTATAGAGGAAGTGGACTGAGATCCCTGTCCAAAACACGTGGATGTTGAAACGCAGTGGCGTAACATTAGACCCTACAGCCCCCAACGTGCGGGCGGGCGGGCGGGGGGGGATAGGGTGGGCTCTGAGCTCCAGGGAGGCCCCTCCAGCACTGTGTGACACTGAGAGCTCCTGACTGGATCTGGAGCGTGGGGGCCCCCACCAGGAACTTTGCAGGGGGGCCCCCTTAAGTTTCGTTACGCCACTGCCTTAAGTACCCTAGAGAAAGGGTTGGGAATATTCAGAGGACCCTCCCTTGGGAGGGTCTGGACAGGGGGGGGAGGAAACTCCCAAGTTCTTTGTCCAGTTTTGCGCCAGAGCGGGAGCCAACGGCTCCCAGAACTAGTTTGAACTGGACTATGCACAGGGACACCAAGTGTGCCCCTCATGCAGACTTTGTGGCGTTGGCAAACGAACCCACCCGGTCCCAATACACTAAATCCTGTCTGGGAGGTGGTCACACCTCCCTGTGACAGGGTGCCTATTGTTCTACCTTCCTCTGCTCGAGCTTGGCTCAGCAGCAGGAGTGCAGAAATGTGTCTCTGGTCAGCAGCAACCATTGCTGGGGTCCATGCCACACAGATCTCTTTACGTCCCATCTATCCACTCAACTGGAGAGGTTTTTCTCATGGAGACCGGATCCGATGGCTCTCACCACAGACGCCTTCCTCTAGGTCTGGAAGGGTCCCCTATATTACGCCTTTCCACTATTCCTCATGATTCCGAGAGTGTCAGCCTACTCCCGCAACCAACAGGCAGAATTGATTCTGGTCACCCCCTTATGGAAAGTGCAACTTTGGTTTCCAGTCCTATTAGAGATGTCGAGCGACTTCCCAGTTCAACTTCCCCGGTTCCCAGACCGTCTACTGGATCCAGCGGACCTGCAACCCCTGATACTTCTCCAAGGCCATCTATGCCTCAAGGCCTGGCGCATTCAGGAAATGTTGGTTCCTGCTAGGCCTTTCGGACCAATCTGTCTTGTTCATATCCAATTCCTGGTCAGTGTCCACCCAAGAGATGGTTGGGTTGGTGGAATTACCGGGATTAGGATCCCTTGGGGGGGGGGGGGGGCATTACTTGTGTCATCAATTTCTTAGCAGAAATGGCTTCCTCCAAATTGAACATATTTTTGTGTGAACAACTATCCGTTTGCAAACTCAGCAGGCAGTAGTGGCCTGTATCAAACCAAAGTAGTGGGGGGCGCTACGACGACATAACATGCAGCAAAACACAAAAACAAATAACTTACCTTCCCCATCGCCGCTCTTATGCTCCTCTCCGGCTCCAGTCCTCTGCAGGCACAGGCTCCCAGACCCCCTGCAGCCTTTCCAGACGCTGCTCTCATGCTACTGGCAGCATGACAGCAGTATCAGGATTGGCCTGAACACCCTCGATTTGCCCTCCCAGAGACACTGGGAGCATGTGCCCACTGTCTCCAACTGGGCAACGCAGCTCGAGTTGGAGGCAGCTCAGTGCGCATTTTGGTTCGGCCGTTCTAAGACGGCCGGCCAAACCGACATGCGAACTGATAGCAGTGCCCACCACTCTCCCTCTGTGACAGTCATCGCAATGGCCCTGCCCTCAAGGCTCGGCCCTCAGAGGAAAAATTAAAACGAAAATAAACATGTTTAATTATTATTTTATTTTTCACGTTTTGAGGCTGCGGGGGGAGGGGCACGGTCCTCCACGATAGCAGAGGAGCCGCTGCTGTCAACAGGCCACTCTCTCATAGGGAGGGGAACCGATTGGCAAACACCCTCAGGTGAGCAGGGGCATGAGAGGTATCAGTCTAGCAAATCCTCCTCGTCCAATATATTCAGTTGTTTGGAACGTTAATATCATTCTACAATTCATACGAACATGGCCGGCCAATTCAGGTCTGTCCAGAAAACAACTTTCATCAAAACTGACTATGCTTTTATGTCTGGTCTCTTGCAGAGGGTATCGGATGTCAAAGCCCTGGATTTGACAGGTAGAGTTTTTTTTCCCGACACGGTATTGATAAAGCGGGATTCTTATCTTATCTCATCATCACTAAGAATCCTCGGGTCGCCAGAATCTTTTTACCTGCTGAATAGTGTGAAGGGAAGAAATCCAATTCAGTTATGCAACGATCTAGAATCCAGTTACCTTCAATAATCACGGACTCCGAATTCACATTTGTTGGTTTATTACAGCCAAGAATAACTGCACATGCAAGCACCTCAACACGAGGTTAAAGAAATAGATGGGCACTAATACAAACATCATCCTACGCAGGAGTCTCATCCGACTCAGAATAAGAAGAATCGTTAGCTCCAGAAGTATTAAACAAACAATAACTGCTCCAATCTCTATATTATTCTTCATTTACCTAAATAAGCGTAAAACATTAAACTGTCCCTACTCTACCACTAAGGTGACATACCTACTTAACAAATTTCCCCAGGCAAGAGTAAAAGAAAAGGTGTCAGCTGTGAAGACTTCCTAAGAAGTGCACTCACTTAGCATTTCGAGCTCGTTCTAAGATGCTCCTTCCTAATAGATCTCTCTCTTTGCCCTTCTCTCAGGTCTCCTCTACCTGCTCTCTGCTCTCCCCCCTCGGGGCACTGTCCCTAATACAAAATCCACATACAATTGAACATGCCCTTGTCACGCCTCTTCGGCCAGGTCTTCCTTCTCGTACTTTTCCATCGAAACTCTTACTTCATCCAGGACGGTTACAGCGACCTTGAGTCCCAGGCACCTTCTCCGCTGAAAGTATCATCCCTACATTCCAGTATACTCCCATCTCAATGCCTCCCACCACCCTAACTCCTAAAACAAAGAGCCAGTCTTTCGCTAACGAGGCATGTGTCCTTGCACCTGCAACAGAAGATACATTTCAACAGACTTTCCCTTTGTACGAATCTACCAACTGTGCCCAGAAAGCCTTTCCAAGAGAACACCTTCTCTGCCTAAAATAAGCTAACATAAGAACGAACAGGCCTTCCCTTGACGTATATGCAGTCAGGCCTTTACACATTTTAAACACACAATTCTTAATTACTTCTTTAAACATAATCTCATACATTGCATATGCAAAAATAAACTACGCGTGCAACTTAATATCATACACGTTAACTACTGCATCTTTAACTACACATGAACTAAATCATCTATGCATCATTTTAAACATATTTCAATTAAGCATTACATTAAGTAATTCTAATAACACAACTACTCTCTTATTCACTCTAATAATGCGGTTTAGAACTACATTTTACTGGCTATTCATTAATACACAACTGAATATATGCGGGTGCGGACTAAAGGTGATTATGATGCACCCCTACAAATTTCACGAGAACATGGCGCTCTATCAGTTCCCCCCTTTGATGACTCTTGTCATCACATCTTTACAACTCCCTTGGAGAAAGAACCGACCTAAACAGAACTTGTTGCCATTCTCGGAATCTCCCCAAACTCTTAATATTTCGATAGTGACTGTCCTGCAGTCTAGCCATTCTCTTCTCATTTTCTCTCCAAGCTCTCTCAGCTCTGCCTGCTCTATACCACTTGTATGCTCTGATCAGACCCCACAGACAAACCACACAAACCACCACAATGATGAGAGGTCTCAGAACATAGCCAAGGAATCCCTTTCCCAAATTCGCAAACCAGCTTCCCACTTGACCAAATCCTTTGTCAACTTTCTCCCAAACTCCCTTTTCAGTCAAATCCGCTATCTTCGTATGGATCGTAGTGATGTTACTTATATATTTCTCCAGATCCTTGCTGTGGTCTGGTATATAAGTGCAGCACTCTTGAACCTTCAACATTTTACAGACTCCGCCCTCTTTTGCCAATAAGACATCCAAAGCAAGACGATTCTGCAAAACCATTCTGCAAAACCATTGTCCTTATCGACAACATCTCTCCATCCACAAGTATCAACGATATTGCTGTATTCATTGATAACTCATCAACCACAGTCGCCAATCTCCGGATCTTCACATCATTCAAGATCACTCCCAAACTTGGTATCATTGCTCCAAAGATATCTCCTACTACCGCTCCTGCACTCGCACCTCTCTTCACTCTCGAATGCTTTCCACCTTCCAAAAGTTCCAAATCCTCTGCATGGTAGATCTTTGGAAAGATTATTCCCAAGTAACACGTACCATACCAGTTCGCTGGCAACCTCACATAAGCATTCCTTCCACATACAAAATACACCGTAGGTATCACTTGTACAGGACCTTGCAGAAAATTCTTTGCTGAATCCTCCATAGTGAAAACATGATCACACTCGCTCTGTCCCACAGAGACCTTATCATAATAAGTCTGCACACGTCTCACACACAACTTTCCCCTTTGGCCCATATCCAATGCTATAGGACCATAACTTCCTTTTGTTCGGTGCAATCTCTCCTCGTCTGTCCAATCTACAGGACTATCTCCAGTGTGACGTGTTTGTGTTAGCTTTCTATATCTATCTTCTACTTGATCAACAAATTTCTTCTCTACTTCTGTTAATGCACATGTTAAATTATGTCTATGGGCATAAGCTGTATCTAAAGTCGAAGTCGGTATGAAGTACTTTCCAAGTCTATCTTCCGCCTTGTAATAATCATACTTGTTCAAATGTTTATGGGCAGGAACCTCTGAAAGCACGGCGTCATAGTTGGAAAAGAAGTACTCATAGTGACCTCTCCCATAAAACACACTCAATAACAAACTACACGAAATTCCATAAGTCAGTGGAAGATGGTGATATCTAATACCCTCATCCACTGAAGCTGGCAACTGCATACACACATAACAATCTTTCGCATCCATCACATCTGCATACTCATATAGCAGCTTGGCATACGCATTAAGCTTAAACTTACTTCTAGACAAATCTACATGCAATCTACGACTCTCTTCTATTAGCAAAGCTCTGTCAGCTCCTATGTTTCCCTCCTTTTCGCTAGGTGTAGTGGGTGTTGTAGTCCCTTGCACCCCCTTCACTGCTAGCTCGTGTGGAACCACATATGAAACTACAACTACTATAATTATAGAAACTATCATACCCCCTATAAATGTGCCTACAATCACTTTGGATCTACGGTGTGGATCTCCAGCCTCCATGATCTCGAAAGTTCTCAAAGTTCTTGGCTTTAGCAACGAACACTCAAAAGTCTCTGTCTTCTCCACACGTGACTTGCTTAACCAGTTCGAGCAACACTCCGAAACCTCTGGAAATCCCCTTTTCAACTACAGTTTCTTATTTACATAGTCCAGAAAAAGACTTCCCTAAGCTCTCGTTCCTCTTCTGCGGAAAGTCCCTAAGTTTATTCTTCTTCCACTTGGACCTAGGTTATCTTCTTCTTTAGGCTTTTATTTACAACAGTTTATACTCAATCCACAATAAGGTCAGCTGCAAACGCTTCTAGAACATGATACAAAAGTTCAAGACGAAGAATTATCATTTCATGTGAAGGCGGCTCAAACCCAAATGACGGAAATTCGAGTCGATGCAGAACCAATTGTCGGACTTTACTCAGAAGCGGGGGATTCGGAACCGTGAGGGTCAGTATTCCTTCGACTTCGAGCCCTGGCACTAACAGCACCACCTTCAACACCACGTTCGGGCTCTTGCTGACCACCTGCACGGACCTCAGCCTCCCCGAACTCACTACCCCCGGCATCAGTCACTGCGTAAGTCCACTCCGGGGTAGCGTATCTCTGGCAAGGTACTCTCGTTCTTTTCGACCTTCTCCGACCCTCTTGAGCCTGCTCTCCGTCACTCGCTTCCGATTCAGATGTTTCAGACACTGGAGCAAGATCTCTCTTGGGTGCCAACCTCAGGTTCAGTCACCTCTGTCTCTCAGGCCAAGCCTCCTCGGTTCTGGTCGTTCTTCCGCTTTCCCCCTCTATACCCTGTGCACCACTTCCTTCTTCTGCTGAATTTGACTCTACTCCACCCACAGCAGCACCTCTGTCATCCGAGTCAGAGTCGAGGTTCTGGTTGTCGGAACCCTCTTCAGCTTGCTCTGGTGCACAACCAGCTGTATCAGCGGCCCTCACAGCTTGACTTGTCCTCTCATGTGGCCCTGCCACATCAGCTGGATTTTCATTCACGAGAGGAGCTGTTTCTTCCGAGGGTGCTGAAACTCTGCGGGTATGGGAAGCATGCACCCAGTTCGGCAATCCTCCGCACTTCACTGCTGTGTTCGTTACCAGTATTACCTGGTACGGGCCTCGCCACCGAACGTCCAGACAGCTCTTCCTCACGTGCTTTCGAACAAGCACCCAGTCTCCTGGACACAGGTCGTGGCACAGATCACTTGAGGCCGGAACAGCTGCAGCTTGTACCTGCTGGGACACAGAACGGACCACATCAGATAGTCCTTTACAGTAATCGAGAATCAAGTCATCAGTGATGTTTATCAAAGCTGTAGCTGGTACTGCTGGCAACCGCATCACCCTCCCCATCAAGATCTCATGGGGAGACAACCCAGTTCTCCTGTCGGGGACACTGCGAATACTCCTAAGCACAAGCGCAGGGCGTCAGGCCTCTTCAGAGACGTTGACGAACACATTTCTGCCATTCTTGCCTTCAAGGTTCCATTAACCTGTTCCACTATCCCAGAAGCCTCTGGTCGATAACTGCAATGTAATCTTTGATCAACATTCAATGCCGCACAAAGCAGCTTCATGATTTCACTGTGGAAGTGTGTTCCTCTATCCGATTCCAAAGAGGTTGGAAAACCAAACCTCGGGATGAGTTCCCTCAACAATAACTTAGCCACTGTGAGAGTGCCACACCTGCGTGTTGGGTAAGCCTCCACCCACCGTGAGAATGCACACACCACCACCAAAATGTACCTCAACCCATTGCACTTGGGCATCTCTACAAAGTCTAGCTGCATCCTATTGAAGGGTCCTCCTGACCTTCCAATGTGACTCAATGTGACCACAGTCTTCTTTCCAGCATTCATCTGTTGACACGTAACACGTCTCTGACAAACTGCTTCAGCAATCGCACGAAATCGTGGGTTATACCACGTCTGTCTAAACACACGCATCATGGCATCTCTACCAAGATGTATCGGCCCATGTATTAGTCTCGCCATCGGGCTCAGCAGATTCTCTGGCAATACCGCTCTCCCATCACTGGAAACCCAAACATCCACATCCCCTCTTTCACATCCTGCTCTGACCCATCCATCCCGTTCTTGATCTGAAAGCTCATCCTGCAGTCACTTGAGTTCCTCCCAAGTGTCTGCCATGGCCAACATCATGTTGAGCTCGGTTCTTTCTTGGCTCTCTCCTGTGTAACCCTCCGTAAATATGCATCCTTGT
Source organism: Calotriton arnoldi (assembly GCA_963921515.1). Lineage (NCBI taxonomy): Eukaryota > Metazoa > Chordata > Amphibia > Caudata > Salamandridae > Calotriton > Calotriton arnoldi. Next base: position 1,369,573 of record CAWUFW010001851.1, on the reverse strand, counting down.
TCTGCACAGAAACGGGCAACTTCATCCGCGTAGTTATTTCCCAGAGAGACAAAATCATCCCCCTTTCCATGTGCAGTGCACTTGACAACTGCGATTTCCTTCGGACATTGCAATGCATCTAGCAGCTGTCTTACATGTTCTCCATTCCTAATGGGTGAACCAGATGATGTCAAGAATCCCCTCTGTGACCATAACTGTCCGAAGTCATGAACCACACCGAACCCATACTGGCTGTCCGTGTAGATCGTGATTCGGATTTGATCAGCGGCCAAACAGGCACGAGTCAAGACAATGATCTCAGCTACCTGCGCGGAGTGTACTCCTTCTAGGCAAGCAGCCTCAACCACTCCTGAAATGGTACATACAGCAAACGCTGCTCTGAGTTGACCAACACTGTCTCTTAGGCACGAACCATTGACAAAGAAAATTTCATCTGGGTCAGTCAGTGGTTCGTCGACAATGTCAGGTCTCGGTTTGGTGCATAGTTCAGTCACATCAAGACAATCATGGTCCGCACAATCTTCATCATCTGTATTCGGTATGGGCATTAATGTCGCAGGGTTTAAGACAGAGCACCTTTTCAGAGTCACATTCTCTGCGGCAAGTATGACTTGCTCATACCTCGTTAACCTGTTATTCGTTAGGTGCTGAGTCTTTGTCCTGGTCATTAACAATTCAACAGAGTGTGGCACATAAACTGTCAGAGGATGACCCATTACAATGCTTTCACATCTTTCAATGCTGACACCTGTTGCAGCAACGGATCTTAGACATCCGGGCAACGCAGAAGCTACTGGATATAGAGTAGCTGAAAAATAGGCAACTGGTCTACGGACACCTCCATGACTTTGAGCTAAGACTGCTAATGCACAACCTTCTCTCTCGCAGCAGAACAGTGAGAACGCCTTGTTGTAATCGGGCATTCCCAAAGCTGGTGCACTGCACAACCCTTCTCTCAATCTTAGGAATGACACCAAGCACTCCTCGTCCCATGGTACCGGATCGCTCACATCCTTGTGCGTGAGCCTCTGCAAAGGCTTTGCTCTCCAGGAACAATTGGGAATCCACTGACGACAATAGCCGACCATTCCCAAAAACATCCTGACTTCCCTCTGAGTGGTGGGCACTGCCATGTTCATTATTGCCTCAATTCGATCTGGTGACACCTTCCTCTTGCCTTTTTCTAATTTGTGACCCAAGTACTGTACTTTGTTCAGACAGTACTGCAATTTGTTCGGGGACACCTTGTGTCCATTCTCTGCCAAATGATTCAGTAGGGCTATCGTGTCTATCCTGCAAGCGTCTTCTGTTTCTGATGCCACAAGTAGATCATCTATGTACTGCACAAGAACTGAGTTCTGTGGCAATACAAGACTCTCAAGATTCTTCTTCAAGATCTGATTAAAGATCGATGGACTCTCTGAATACCCTTGAGGGATACGACACCACGTTAACACACGATTTTCCAGCCGGAAAGCAAAAAGAAATTGGCTTTCCTCGTGGAGCGGTATTGAGAAGAATGCTTGACACAAATCAATGACAGTAAACCACTCGGCTTCGCATGGAATCTGAAACAGTATCACTGATGGATTCGGTACCACTGGACAACATGGGACAACTATCGTGTTGACCTTTCGCAGGTCTTGCACGATCCTGAACTTCCCGCTCGGTTTCTGTAGTCCCATGATAGGTGAATTACATGGGCTACCTCTTATCTCCTTCAGAATGCCTTGCTTGATCATAGACTCGATTACAGGTCTAATCCCTGCAATCGTCTCGGGTGACAGATTGTACTGGGGCGTCCTAGGGAATTCTGCATTCTGCTTAACCTGGATCTGTACAGGTTCAACCCCCTTGATCAGTCCGATCTCTTCTCCCGTGAAGTCCCACACCTCTTGTGACACAGAATCCCTCAGATCTAGTGGAAGTTCCTCCACTGTCCCCACTGGATACATTTCTATACACAAGTGCTGATTGGCAACTTTAAAGGTGGCATCGTCATCCTTCGTCTGAACCTCCACTCCCCTCGGTGTGCAATAGATTGTGCAGTTCAATTTACACAATAGATCTCTTCCTAACAGACAAACTGGACTCGTATCGCACACCACGAACTGGTGTCTAGCTCGGAAAGAGCCTATTCTCACTGGATTCGGTTCGGTCAATGGGCTAGTTATCCTCTTGTTCGCCACTCCAACAACTTGGATCGATTGTCCCGAGAGGGGTAGGTTGGGGACTACTGCTGATCTTACAGTAGACCGGGTAGCACCAGTGTCAACCAAAAGAGTGGTAGGATGACCATCAATGTCTGCCTCCACAAAAGGTCCTCTCTGGTCTACCTCCAAGACTGCTCCAAGTGTGCAGTCTTCCTGCCCCCTCAGGCACCGTCAGGCTAACGGGTCTGGGCTGTACTCATCATACCCTTCGAAAAGGGGCATCTGCTGGTAAGTCCGCATTCCTTGCGAAATTCTCGGTGGTTGGGGAACTTGCACCTGTGGGTTAAACGTCCCCCCTTTCATCGATCTGGGCCTTGTCACAGTATTGACTACCTCCGGCACGGGTGCCTGAACCACTTCTACCTCCTGCTGCACCTGATTGGCTGGGTTCAAGGGACACTCGCGTTTCCAATGTCCAATCTGATGACAAAGATGACACGCCGTTGTCTTCTTCAATGTCGCCACATCCATCCCCGTCTTGGGATCTATAGGTTTCCCTTTTCCCTGACCTTGCCCATTTTGGTTCCCTTGGTAGTTTCCCTGTCTTCTGCCCAGCGTCCCTCCGTTAGATTGGACCTGAGCTGGTTGCATCTGAACAAGCATCAACTTGTCCTTCTGCTTCCGGTTTTCGAGTCCACTTCATCACTACAGTACCTCGCATACCGCAAGATTTCGTCTACCGGCTTGTTCTGCCAACAGTTCAAATGTTGCTGTATCATGAGGCTAACCTCTGATCTCAATCCTAGGACAAACTTTGAGACAAACTGTCCCATATCTTTGGGGTCTAAGGTATCTAGTCCACTATACTGTTTAAAAGCTTGCAAGAGTCTTTCATAATACTCATGCACTGTCTCCTTGGGTTCCTGCACAGTATCGATTTATCTTAACCCAATCAATGTCTTGAGGCGAGATCTTCAACTTCAACCATGTAATCACTTGTTCAAACTTTTTCATAACTATAGGTGACGGACCATTTGTGACAGCATCCCTTTCAGGTTCGAAGGTCGGCCACTCAACTGCAATTTTACAAGCTGACCACAAGTCTCCTGGTACTATTATATCAAACAAGGTGTTCAAATCAATCCACAATACCTTCGAAATTTTAACAAAACGGTCGACCTGTTTGTACCACTCTACGGGTTTTTCCCTCAGCCGAGGAAAATCATTTGTAAATGCAGCCAAATCACCTCTACTCCATGGCACATGCACGTACCCTCCGTTCTGTACTTCTCGTAAAGGATAGTTCCCTACGCCCGTCGTCCTCCCCCGGAGGCGGCGTTTCTCCTACAGTCTTTTGGCAATCTTCTTCTTCGACCACCTTTCCTCCCATTTGTTTAGCATTACCCATATACGCATCCCTACAATCAGGTCTTTAGTATGCGTCCTTAATCCTATGACCCTTTTCTCCTCCAGCTCTTGATCACTATATTGCAACCTATGTGATCCTTGCAACGATTTCGTTTTATTCATATCCACCTCATATTTCTTGGCCAATTCTGTCAATTTCTCATGTGCGGCCCTCGCTTTACGAGTCACATCCTTTGCTACAAAAAGCAGCTCGTCTGGCTCATAGATCTCTATTCTCTCCAAAGGCAGGTTCCCACTAATCATTTCGTCTACCTCTGCCTTTAGTCTCACTACATCCAGCAACCTTGCCTTCACGGCACTCCTCAAAATTTCTCGACAAGCCGCACCGTTCCGCTCGTCATAATCACTGCTTTGTTCTCGTGGCTTACTCTCTTCTATCGTATTCCTGGAACCTGGTCTGTTTCCTGAGTTGTCTTGCTCCACATCTACTGGCATCCTATCACTCTGGTTCCTTACAGGTGGTACCCACATTCTCAAGTCTGATCTGGACTCGACCAAAGACCCTGGTCTTACCGGTCTCACATCCACCTGTCCACTAGAGGAGTCTGCGGTGGCTGGCAGTGGCGTGCTCGCTTTTATGGGTTTCGGAGAACGGACCATTCCTTCCTCTACGCCATTCCCTCCAACGCTGATCCCCTCTCTCCCTGTCGTCTGCATTAGACTTCCTTCACTTACTCGATCTGGGTCATACACCGATACTATAGGACCAATGGTAACAGGTACCGTCAGGGAGTCCGGCAACCGCATGCTCCCCATGGAAGATTGGGTTCCTACTCCCTCCGTTCCTGTGGAGATTTTTCCCACTACTCTCACATTTGTCTGATTCTGTGACTCGCCCGTCCTTCCTGCCACACTCGAATTTCCTTCGCTATACTCTGGATTTAAGGGAGGTGGTCTCTCTGACAGCAGTCTGTCTAACAAGCTGTCATCCGTATCACTGTCATCTTCCTCTGCACTCCTTTCCTGCGTACCTCCCGTTTTCTCTATCAACGGATATAATCTATCTCCCTCAATTGTTTCCACTCTCCACCTTTTCTCCAGTGCATCCCATCTCGCATCTTGAAATGCCCTGATCGACTTCTTCACCCTTTCCTGACTTCTGTCTCTCTTCCTGTCATACGCTGCTCTAATCCATGCATGTAGCGCCTCAAACTGTGTGGGTCTAGGTAGTGGTCGCAAGGAAGACATCACAGATTTCAACTGATACAACACTTCCAACCTGAAAGTACCATAGCGTGGGAAAGTCAATTCTCCCTCTCCTTCTGTCATTTTATGCCAATTCTCAAGCTAAATTATAGTATGTAATCCCACATTCTTAGCCATGTAATGTGCTGGCGTATCCTCTGGAGGAGCCTCCTCTCCTCCCCGAGTAACCACATGTCTATCACCTCTACAGAGTTCTCGTAAAACTTTAAAACATTTCATGATGAAGCAGATTTCCGTTCGCGCACAAGATTTCGTTTTTACTTCCTGATTCCAATCCACCAATGCCAGCGCGACCTACACCAACCGGCCTATCGCAGCGCGACACTGTCTGACGTCACTCTTCCTCCGCTCGCAGCAGTTCCCCTCCTTCTCAATTCACCTCTCTCGCTCACAAGTGTCTCAATCACACTCTGAAGTAACTGTCTGTCCTCAAAACGACCGGACAATCACCTCTCTGACTGTCTGTCCACCAACGACCGAACAGTCTCTCGAAACTGTTGACCTCAAATCTGGCAACTGTCTGTCCGCGAACGACCGGACAATCACCTCTCACACAATTGATAGGATCCAAACACTCAATGTTCTACACACAATAACCTACGACCAGCATCGGTTATTCACACACTCATGCATACGCTCCCTATCATTAGTGGGTTAATCAACGATGTCTCATGACTCCCACAACCTCTGGTCAACAATCTCAGCTCTGGGTGTCTTCTACACCACACTCTATTATCCCGGGATATCGAATCAAATCTCTCGGCCCCGCGCGCGCTCACGGTCCGATCCTCAATCACGCGACTCTCATTCCAACTCCGCAAGACATCACACAACATTTAAAAACCGCAATCTAACAAGCATCACCCTGTTCATACTCACTCTACCACGAACTGCTACTTCCGCCGCACCGTCACTCTCCGTCAGTTTTCAGCGACCGCCGACGTCCTCCTCTTACGATCCACTGGATCACCATCACTCGGGCTCTATGGGGCAAATAATCCCTTATCCTAATCTAGATCTCCCCTTACTATCAGAGGAAACCATCCTACTCTGCTACCAACTGATAAAGCGGGATTCTTATCTTATCTCATCATCACTAAGAATCCTCAGGTCGTCAAAATCTTTTTACCTGCTGAATAGTGTGAAGGGAAGAAATCCAATTCAGTTATGCAACGATCTAGAATCCAGTTACCTTCAATAATCACGGACTCCGAATTCAGATTTGTTGGTTTATTACAGCCAAGAATAACTGCACATGCAAGCACCTCAACACGAGGTTAAAGAAATAGATGGGCACTAATACAAACATCATCCTACGCAGGAGTCTCATCCGACTCAGAATAAGAAGAATCGTTAGCTCCAGAAGTATTAAACAAACAATAATTGCTCCAATCTCTATATTATTCTTCATTTACCTAAATAAGCGTAAAACATTAAACTGTCCCTACTCTATCACTAAGGTGACATACCTACTTAACGAATTTCCCCAGGCAAGAGTAAAAGAAAAGGTGTCAGCTGTGAAGACTTCCTAAGAAGTGCACTCACTTAGCATTTCGAGCTCGTTCTAAGATGCTCCTTCCTAATAGATCTCTCTCTTTGCCCTTCTCTCAGGTCTCCTCTACCTCCTCTCTGCTCTCCCCCCTCGGGGCACTGTCCCTAATACAAAATCCACATACAATTGAACACGCCCTTGTCACGCCTCTTCGGCCAGGTCTTCCTTCTCGTACTTTTCCATCGAAACTCTTACTTCATCCAGGACGGTTACAGCAAACTTGAGTCCCAGGCACCTTCTCCACTGAAAGTATCATCCCTACATTCCAGTATACTCCCATCTCCATGCCTCCCACCACCCTAACTCCTAAAACAAAGAGCCAGTCTTTCGCTAACGAGGCATGTGTCCTTGCACCTGCAACAGAAGATACATTTCAACAGACTTTCCCTCTGTACGAATCTACCAACTGTGCCCAGAGAGCCTTTCCAAGAGAACACCTTCTCTGCCTACAAAATAAGCTAACATAAGAACGAACAGGCCTTCCCTTGACATATATGCAGTCAGGCCTTTACACATTTTAAACACACAATTCTTAATTACTTCTTTAAACATAATCTCATACATTGCATATGCAAAAATAAACTACGCGTGCAACTTAATATCATACACGTTAACTACTGCATCTTTAACTACACATGAACTAAATCATCTATGCATCATTTTAAACATATTTCAATTAAGCACTACATTTACGTAATTCTAATAACACAACTACTCTCTTATTCACTCTAATAATGCGGTTTAGAACTACATTTTACTGGATATTCATTAATACACAACTGAATATATGCGGGTGCGGACTAAAGGTGATTATGATGCACCCCTACAAATTTCACGAGAACATGGCGCTCTATCAGTATCCTTTACATTGACAAGTAGAACAAAGACATTCTCAAGACAGATTACGTATCATAGTTTTCATGATAATACCAAATTATATACTGTGCAATGTCTGTCTGAAGGAGTACGAAGATTGTACTAGGGAACTGCGTCAGTCTGATGGGGGGGGGGGTCAGCTCTTAATTGCCCTTCAGAAACCCTTTCATCCAGTGTCATCAGCGACTTTGACATGATGGGTGAAATGGATTCTGTCAGAAGCCAGTATTTACATCTCCAAATTCGGAACCGACTCAGTGAGGGGAGCCATGGCATCAAAATCATACGCCTTAGGTTCACATCTACAGGACATAATGAGAGCAGCGGACTGGTCTGCTAATTCGACTCTCAAGACCTTTTACTACGAGCCAATCTTAGATGTAGCCTCAATAGTGTTACAGCAACTTTGAACAAGCATAATCGGGAGCCTCTGCTCCTGACATAGAAAAAGAACATTCTAGCTAACCCAACAAGAATTTTCAGTTCTATTAAGGACACGTAGGCGAGGAGTTTCCCACCCTGATTTGTTTTATGTTGATGTCTCATATACTTAAGTATTAACTATATGATTTGTGATATACCATCCCTATGCATTATTTTATTCTTAGTCATGAGTTTTACTCTACATGGCATGGGTGTAAGGAATGTTTCTGTGTCTTTCTCTAGATGCCGACCAGAAGCATGACTAGGCGACTATGGAAGAGCTTCTAGGTTTACAGTTCTTGAATGCCCAGTTGGTTTTGTGGATGACTCCAGTTCCAGAGGCTCGATGAGTCTCGTTCTGTTGTTACAACCAGATGATCACTTGGTTGAGTCCAGTTCCAGAGTTTCGACGAATGACGTTCTGTGGTTACAGCAGATGCGCAAGTTATGTTCAGCCAGTGAGGCAAAGAAAGAGGATATCAAGATGGCAGCGACTCGTTTTCTACAAACAGTGACATGATAATTGGTGCACCGCAAAAAAAAAAAAAATAATAAAACATGCGAAAACCCCAGCAATGGCGGGAAGATCTTGCTCTGTAAATATGTACTATATATTTGTACAACTGTAAAGGGAGCGCTGTAACACTCCTTTCCAAGCGCACAGCGTGTTGCGTGATTCTCACATAACATTGTTCACCGTTTTTCAATTTCAAAATGATTGTTCCAACTACTCCACAATTTTTCATTCACTTGTTTATTGTTCTTATCAAGACACACGTAGGATGCTGATGATTTCGACAATGTTTCTCATGCGCCAGATATGCCCATCCGGGCCTTTTCTGTGCACGTTTGAATCCACCAAACATCCTCAGCCATAAATGATGTTATACCTAATGCATTTCAAGCCATTAGTGGCCCTTCGTCAGGGGTTTACTACAAATAAAAGAACAGTGCCATTAGATTTTATGACTTAAAACTATCCATGTTTCTGCAAACAATGTTGAAATTCATACAAGAAACCATTCCATATTATACAGCTGACCCTGCTCAGCGTTTTCCTCTACGAGCGTAATAATACGCTGCAAACAATGTAGCCTGAAAGAACCTCTACCGAACTCAATCTCCCCTCCTCAAATACCTTTCCCATTAACCCATGCAACACACAAGATATTCCCCGTCTTAAAAATATTGCCGATTTGTTCTAAATACACAATGCTGTGATGAAAAAAGCCTCTAACTAACTTTCGTACCTTCATGGCTACTTCCGATTTCCTCAACTTTCCATCTTGTTGATCTCAACGGAAAAAGCAATTCACATCTTGCTGACTTTCCCCCTCTTTTTATTAATGCAACGAGACTCCACCCCTCATACTTAACCAATGCCTACGGCCCATCTGTTCAAAATCTATCCTTCTTGCCTACATTACCCGTAATACACTACTGGAGGCTTCATCTAAACACGGCTTACTATTGCATGGCTTCCATTGGTTAATAATGCCCTAACTGAATTAAGAGAAATCACCTCAAGCGACTACATCTGAATACCCCGCCCTCCCTTTTGATGTTAAATGTCACACTGATGCTCATATATTACCATTAAATATTTAGGTGTTCTGTGCATAAAATACAACATTTACGAAATCATTTTACAAAAAAATGAAAACTTTCTGTTCCTCAACGTCAATATGTCCATGACCTCGAGAAAAGTCCAACACAGTTCTTTAAAATCTGTTACCGGGATGTGCCATCCTGCGTGTGAAGTCTCCATGTACTCTTGTATGAATTTCAACATTGTTTGCAGAAACATGGATAGTTTTAAGTCATAAAATCTAATGGCACTGTTCTTTTATTTGTAGTAAACCCCTGACGAAGGGCCACTAATGGCTTGAAATGCATTGGGTATAACATCATTTATGGCTGAGGATGTTTGGTGGATTCAAACGTGCACAGAAAAAGGCCCGGATGGGCATATCTGGCGCATGAGAAACATTGTCGAAATCATCAGCATCCTACGTGTGTCTTGATAAGAACAATAAACAAGTGAATGAAAAATTGTGGAGTAGTTGGAACAATCATTTTGAAATTGAAAAACGGTGAACAATGTTATGTGAGAATCACGCAACACGCTGTGCGCTTGGAAAGGAGTGTTACAGCGCTCCCTTTACAGTTGTATTTATGAATGCGTGAAACCAGGGTGGATCACGTTGTCCAGGCTGCACGCAAGCATTTAAAAACTCGATCAGCTTTGGAAAGAATGATGAAATTGGTGTGCACTGTATCACTTTTTGGATTTAAGCTATATATTTGTACAACCATAATCACTTAAACTTTTCGTTAAATGTAATCTTGAGTGAATTTGCAACTTGAATATATATAACTCTAACCACTAGTACCTGTAGTAGACGTATGTACTTACTCTCACTCTATGTTTGATCTCCTATTACCCACAGGCTATTCTATATTGAGAAATGACAGAATAGACAAAGTTGGGGGAGGTGTTGCAGTCATCTTTAGAAACTCCCTTCAACTCAAGGCTTTTCCTAACAGTTCCTTCCACACTTTTGAATGCCTATCTCTTGAGCTTCAATTGCACCAACGCTCCCCCCTCAGATGCCATGCCATTTATCGCCCGCCTGGCAGCGGCCCTTCGTTTATGGAGGAACTCACTGACTTCATCAGCGACCAATACTCGCAAAGTGACAAACAGATTTTTGTGGGTGATTTCAATCTCCACTGGGGCTTGCTGGATGACTCTTCTGCGAATATGCTGGCCACCTTTCTCTCCGCTAACGATCTTATCCAACACTGCACAGAAACAACACACTCTAAGGGCTCAATCCTGGACCTTGTTATTTCTAAAGCAGACATGCTTACTATCGCTACCCCTATTCATGTAGACTGGTCTGACCACCTCCTCATCCCATTCTCTCTTCACCTATCACACTCTATAACACTCGGCCAACCTAAGAGGACTACTTCATGGTTCCGTAACACGAAAAATATCGACCTCGGTACCTTCTGTGATTCGGCTTTGCTATCACTTCCAAGGCTAGACCCGAACCTGGATGTAAATGAACTCACCTCCCAATGCCTCTCAGTCCTTGCAGTTGAAATCAACAACGTCGCTCCTCTTCGAAGCAAAAGGAAAAGGCCTACTCCCTCAGCACCTTGGTTCAACAAATCCCTTTATGAAGAAAGGAAGTACCTAAGAATCCTGGAGAAACGATGGAGACAAGCGCCCTCCACCAATAATTTGGTCACGCTTCGATCAGCAAGATCCAAGTACCACAAGCACATCTTCCTTGAAAAAGCATCGCACTTCAGAACCCTCCTCGACTCAGCCAAAAATAGACCCCAAAAACTTTTCGACCTCATCAAGAATCCAAACGGCCCTCCCCCAACCTCCAAGTTGGAGGATTCTACAAAGAAAGCAGCGGAATTCGCTTTATTCTTTGACGAAAAAGTGAAATTACTTGTGGATCAGGTCAGTCATCCTACCCCTCCAGAGGAACGCAAATCCCTAGCCATTTGGCAGAACTTTGACTCCATCCCTGAAGATGCCCTCCTCAAATGCATCCTCGAAACAAAGCCCTCCAACCATTCTCTTGACCCCATCCCTAGTGCCATTGCAATCGACTTCTTCACCCATTCTCTTTCCTATTGGACCGCTCTGGTTAACCTCTCCCTCTGTCAAGGCTCCCTTCCTGTTCCCTTCAAAACTGGGCAGGTTACCCCTCTTCTTAAAAAACCCACTGCCGATGCGAATGACCTCAACAACTTCCGCCCCATCACTAACCTACCTTTTCTTGCGAAAATCACTGAAAGATGTGTAGCGAAACAACTTTCCCGTCTTATCAAGGATAATGATCTTCTTGACAATTTCCAGTCTGGCTTCATTCAAAACTGCAGCACTGAAACAGCCCTGCTGCAAGTGATCGATGACTCACTGCGGATACTCGATTCAGGGGAGTCTTGTCTTCTAATCCTCCTTGACCTTTCTGCAGCCTTTGACACTGTCAATCACAACACCCTCCTTAACACTCTTCAACAGAGAATGGGCATGGAAGGCACAGTGCTTAAATGGTTTGCTTCCTTCCTCTCTGATAGATCCCAAATGATCAAAATAGCGAACAGTCTTTCATCTCCTTTGGCGGTAGGTCAAGGTGTTCCTCAAGGCTCTATACTTGACCCACTTTGTTCAACCTCTATTTGGAACCATTGGGAAATCGCCTAAGTAAATCTGGGATCCCCTATCATCTCTATGCGGACGACACTCAAATCTACCTCAAGGTGTCCTCCACACACGATCTCTCCATCCTAAACTCTACTCTCGACTCCATTCAAAACTGGATGCTAACTCATCAATTGATTCTGAATCCCTCTAAAACTGAATTCCTCCTCCTCTCCTCCTCACTCTCTCCTGCTCCGGTTCAATCATGGATGGATCAGATGAATCTACTTAACATTAAACCTATCATTGTCGACAGCGCAAAATCCCTTGGTGTCATACTCGACAGAAAACTCAATCTACTCTCCCACATCAATTCCATTGCAAAGTCTGCTCGATACCAACTGCGCTTTCTCTGGGGGATTCGACGCTTCTTCCCAGAGCAAGACCGAAAGACCCTGGTCCAATCGCTGGTTCTCTCTAGGCTGGACTACTGCAATTCTCTTCTTACTGGCCTCCCCAAATCCCACCTGTCCCCCCTCAAATCTGTGCTCCATTCAGCAGCTCGTTTCATATATGGGGCCAAAAGAAGCGACCACATCACACCCATTTTATCCTCCCTCCGTTGGCTTCCCATCGAGGCAAGATCCATCTACAAGACTGCCTGTATCACCCACAAAGCCTTGCATTCCTCCACTCCTCGCTACTTGGCGAACAAACTGATACTCTCTGGAGGCTCTAGACCATCAAGTAATGCGGAAAACCTATTGCTTGAACCTCCCACTTTCAAAAAGGAAAGATCGATGGCCCAATCCTTTTCAGGCAACGCAGTGAGAATCTGGAACTCACTTCCGCCTCAGCTCCGGACCACCACCTCTTCCCGGTCCTTCAAAACTGACCTCAAATTTCTCCTTCTCCAAAGACACTTCCAAACCTAATTCACGCCCTCTCTACTCCCTCAAGGAAGTTCTTCCACTATAGGAAATTCTGTACTCCATGCCTATAGAAGTGCCTTCCCAGTGTATTCTGAGAGTGTCTGCCACTTATTGCAGTATTATATCTATATTTGTATTTTGTATCTTATGTATCATGCACACTTGTCACCTTTTCCTCTTGTAATGTATCATTTGCTACCTCTTTTTGTATTTTGTTTGTTTTTATTATTTGCAGAATTGTACTTTTTCTTCATGTAATGTAACGCTTGCTTTTGTATTATGTCACTTGCGATTTTCTCCTCATGTAATGTTACTGTTCCTAATGTCCTGTTCCTAATGGCAGTGGCCATTGGTCTGGCTGGCCCAGAGCTCTGCTGTTGTTGGCGTTGCAGAGGATTTAGCCGATTCTCAGGCTGGGTGCAACTGGGAGCAGCCTCGACTGCGTCATCAGCGGAGTCGATTGGGGTTGGGGGGTGCCTCTCGCCTGCCACCGGAGGTGGTTGGGGGTAGAGGGTGCTTCGCCTGCCTCCGACGGGGGCACCCTGTTTTCTGGCGGGCCCAAGTTCTTTGGATATCCGGAGCACCACGGGAAGAAACCAGCCTTTGGAGAGGAGCAGCGGTTGTTTCTGGCTAGGTCCCGCATTATGGCTGGCACAACGTGAGCTCTAATGGCGACACAGTGTTAGGGTCAGTCTTTTCGGCCGATGCATCCGGGATCGGATGCTTGACGCCCCTATCCTTGATAGTCTTTGAGACCGTAGGGCATGCGGCTTCTCACCCCGGCCGAAGACCTCACTGCTGCCGCTGGGTGCTTTTCACGACCCTGCTTTCCTCTCATTTCATGATTTGCATTGTCATGTTAAGTGTGCACGCGGGCGCTCCGTCCGGGGAGACTCGTTTTTTTTCTCTGCACCAAATTACCTGCAACCGATGTCTACTGTTTCTAAGCAAGGAGGCTTTTCTCCGCCTTGCTTCCTTCAGACTGCCTTTGACCGGGTGCTAAGGAGTGACGCCTCCACCCGATCTCTACCTGGACAGGGTAAGTGTCTTCGCTATCTAAACTTCCCTGCAACAATGACAGTTCACTTGGAGCTAAAAGGTAATGGACTTCCTTAGACTGCTTGTCTTTAATCTTACCTCCTTTTCAAAAGAGCCTCAAAATGGAGCCTCTCTAGGTTATTCATCCTCTTGAAGTCAATACTCAAAATGGCCACTGCTCAAATAGCCTCGAAGATGGCCTGAACCTTAACCCTTTAATTTCTTAATTAGGTACTCTCAGGACCTGTACCAAATGACACTGTTATTCACTTGCTCAAATAGCCTTCGAAGATGGCCAGAACCACACTCCCTGCCTGTGTGAATTTTACTGAAGTTGACTTGTGGACACTGTCTCCTCCCAATTTGGCAGGCATTGAATAGTGCTGAGTCACCCCCTGCTTGGTCCTCCGGGATTGGGCCTAATGATGCTCTCTGTAAAAGCATGGTTGGTGGGGCCCTGATCTCCTTTGAGTCTAGGGTTTACACTGCTATAATTGTGTTATACTGCAATTAAGATGGCACTTTAGAGTGTATTGTATATACTGCACATAATTGTATGATAACTACCACCCCAGCCCACTGCTTGATTCCTGATTGCGACTCGACATTTCTACCATTCAACCATGCGCCCGCCTAACCCCTCCCGGAACTCTAATCTCGTGCGCTACGGACCCAACTCCTGGTCCATTAACTAACCACACAAACTGACCAGTAATGCAAAAAAGAACTTCAAGCACAGTACTCTAAAACAACACCCGGAAACACTCATTGTAGATAACTACCACACAGCGACCAACGGCAACACCAAAACCAACTTAATTTTTACACTAATCGCCCGACTAAATGGAAAAACACCTTCTCTCTCCACCTTCAAGTCGCCAAGTCAGTAAGCATTCCCTATGGTGAAAAAATCTCCACTACCATATCTCCGCCCTTCAAAGGGGAACTCACCATTTCCATCTACAGAACTGGAACCATTCTCATACAGGCCACCGACCCGCACCTCACAACTTTTGACCGCCACTTCCCCACACTTCTCTCCTCGTTAACTAAACAGAGACATCAATCCCTATCTCCCCTATCCCCCACCTCCCTCACCAACAACGTGGAACTGATCCAATCTCCCTGCCCTGAAGAACCTCTCTCCAACTCTTGGACATCCACCATCACTCACTACAATCACACTACCCCTATCATTACTCTCCGTCGCCAAACACCCACCATGATTACTTCAACTGTTCACACCAAGAACAACAAACCCACAATTAACAAACCCCACAAGGCCGATCTCGATCTTAACAGCTCGGACCCTAACCTCAGCCCTCCCGCGACTTAAATCCCCACAGGCACTCCCCTCTCGACCCCTGATAATCGGAACCCTTCCGCACATTCTACTTCTTCCTCCAACACAGACCCTGTTCCCCCGACCCTCACTTCCCCCTTGTCCAACGCCTTCTCCAATCCAGCGGTCACTCTCCCCCCTACTACCACTGCTCACTCCCCTTCCGATGTCCCACGTCCACAGGCACAACCCGCCTCCACCTCTTACCTCACTGACAACCCCCGTGACATCCCCATGTCCAACGTCTTCACCAACCCAGCAGACACTTTCCCCCCTATTACCACTGCCCACTCCCCTCCCGCCGTCGCACACCCACATACACAACCTGCCTCCACCGCTACTCTCATTGACATTCCCGGAACTCCGACTTCCTACCTAGAACTTCTCTCCCTCCTCACTTGGACAGCAGATCCACTACTCCCCTCTGAACTCCTTGAATGGGAACATTACTAATCTGGCTCCCCGCGTCCAACCTCTCCCCTCTCCTAATCCCATTGACTCCGTACAACCCAGGACACCGGATCACTCTCCCTCCATTGACCCAAGTCATTCTCGGCCCCTGCCTAAAACCTTAAACTTTCTCAGCTCAATAACACAGCAACTGAACAGAATGGAGCGGAAAATTAACTCCCTTGCGGCCGATTTCCTATACTTACAGCAAGACCTTCTCAACAGGACCAAGCCACCGTGCTCCCTCTCCCCGGGTAGATTTGCTCCTACCCCCTCAATACCCCTCCCATGGCCCCTCAGTGCACCCCTCGCCCCTCCAATCCGTCAGCGAGTCAGGCACTTCGACCCAACCGGGATCGCCAACCCTTTTCGGTACCGAAACCTGATGAGATCAACGACTCTTATCTCACTATGAGCCTGAACTCAGCCCCTCTCCCCATACCTGTTATTATTGGCACTAACAGAATCCCAAAAACTGTCCACTCGCCCAGACCTCCTGCTCAATACTCCTCTATCCACCTAACTCCCCCCATCATCGAGGCTCCCCGCCCTCTCTCTTGCATGCTCCTAAACTGCAGATCAGCAGTTCAACACGCCACAGACATTGCTGAAGCTCTACTCGCTGAAGAAATTGACATCGCTTTCCTTACAGAATCCTGGCTCAATGTCCACTCCACCCCCATTCTTGACATTCTCACCCCTCCAGGATACAACATCATCAGACTAGGCAGGCCGATCAAAACTGGGGGGGGGACTAGCCATCATTTACAAAGATGGAATACAGATGACCAAACTTAAACCTGCAGAATACATATCGTTTGAATACCTAGGTATCGAACTCACTACCAAGGGCACCTCACCCATCAAATTCCACACCATCTACCATCCTCCTGGAGAGCGTACCCTTTCCCCGAAGAACTAACAGACCTAATAACACGTTTCTCCATGACAGACACAAAAGACGTGTTCCTGGGTGACCTCAATATACACTGGAACGACCCAGAAGACTCCACTGTCCAAAACCTATCCAACCTACTTGAGATATACAACCTCAAACAACTCTGCAATAAACCAACTCACATCAAAGGTGCAACACTGGATGCGATCATTACCAACAATGAACTGGTCTCTCTGAGAGCGATTTCTCCCATTGACTGGTCCGACCACCACCTCATTCTGTTCAAGATTGACGCACTTGTCAGCCACCAACCTATTCGTGATGACAAACCTAAACACTGGACCAGAAACATCAAAGAAGTCCCTTTACCCGAACTTGAATCCATGATTCATGCTCATCTACAACTCCAACCTTCATCATGGACGGCTGATGACCTCACTACACACTTTAACGCAAAAATGACAGAGGTTCTAGACCAAGTAGCCCCACTCAAACTCAAACAAGTGAGGCGAACCAAATCTAAACCCTGGTTCAACGTGGACCTGAATAACGAAAGGCGTCAACTCAGACAAACGGAAAGGTCTTGGAGACTTAACCCCTCGACCTTGCACCTAGCACAACTTAGATCTGCTCGGCAGGCATACAAAAAACACATTTTCAATGAAAAGGTGTCTTTCTTCCGCAACCAACTAGATCGGGCAAAAAACAGACCGAGAGAACTCTTCAACATTGTCAAAAGCCAAACAAACTGCACTCCCTCTCAAGAAATCAAAGCCACCAAAGAGCGATGTGAAGAAATTGCCACCTTCTTCACTAATAAAGTCGCAAAAATTGATCAATCCTTCATCCAATCCGACCAATCAGAAAGAGTTCTTACCAAGGACAATCAGGTCTGCCTCCAGCTGAAAAACAATGCGCATTGGTCCGACTTTCAGCTAATGTCGGAAAACGAGGTCTTCAGTATAATTTCTAACCTAAAACCCTCCTCCCACACTATGGACCCCCTCCCTTCCACAACTATAAAAGAACTCAACCACACCATTTCCCCTTTCTGGACAAAAATCATCAACGCCTCTCTCACTTCAGGCTGCGTCCCAGAATCCCTACAACTAGGACAAATCACACCCATCCTCAAGAAACCAGGGGCCGACCCTAATGATCTTAACAACCTCAGACCTATCTCCAACCTCCCGTTCCTTGCAAAAACATTGGAGAAATGCGTTCTCCACCAACTCAACAAACACATGGATGAATTCAACCTCCTTGACACCTTTCAATCAGGATTCAGGAAAGGCTGTAGCACTGAAACAGCTATGCTCAACGTCTCTGACGATATTCACAAGGCTTTGGATGAAGGTGATGCCTGCCTTCTCATCCTTATTGACCTATCTGCTGCATTCAACACAGTAAATCATCCAGCTCTTCTGGAGACCTTGTCGAAGCGCTCCGGCATTAATGGCACAGTACTAAAATGGTTCTCCTCCTTCCTTCAACACCGCTCGCAACAAATTAAAATCAACTCCTGTCTCTCGAAGCCAACACAAGTCACACTAGGGGTCCCACAAGGCTCGATCCTCTCCCCGTCCCTCTTCAATCTCTTCATGGAGCCCCTCACAATCATCTTGAAAAAAGCTGGAGTGAACTACCACCTATACGCTGATGACACCCAAATCTATTTCAAAATCAAGTCTCCAAGGGACATCCAACACCTTAATGTCACTCTAACCGAGATCCAAACTTGGTTCAACGCTAACCACTTAAAGCTCAACCCAGATAAAACGGAACTAATCCTATTCTCTCCAAAAAGCAACCATCGACCAATCCAAGAGTGGCTCAAGAATCTGGTTGCCCTAAACTGCCCCCTCGTCCTATCAGACTCAGTTAAGTCTCTAGGCATCACCCTGGACAAGAACTTATCAATGGAGGCCCACATCAAAAACTTTGCAAAAAACGCCCTTTTCTCACTAAAACACCTCAAGAAATTGAAACCTTTTCTTCCCCATGATGACCTCAAGACAGTAGTTCAATCCCTAGTTCTCTCTAAAATCGACTACGGGAGCGCCATCCTAACAGGGACTCCAAAAGCTCACCTAGCCCCACTAAGGGCAGTGCTGAACATGGCCGCTCGTCTCATATCTGTTATGTCGTGTGGACCACCCCATGCTGATGTCACCACGCAGGGGGGTCCCACACTGCTAGCCCTGTTGTGTGCCCGTCTTTGGTATGCTCCGTGCCGGAAGGGCCCCTGAGAATAAACTGGGTCCGGACCGGAAGATCCGGGTCAGACCAAGCATGTCACCGGTGTGTGTCCATTCATTGCGTGCCACCGCTACCCCCAGCAATACTGCCCCAGGTCATTAGCGAGCCCCGCTCACCTCATGAACAGAACAATATCTGGAGTAAAAAGATTCGAACACATCACTCCAGCTCTCAACTCCCTCAACTGGCTTCCCATGGAAGGGAGGTGTATCTACAAGCTGGCCTGCATCACACACAAAACCCTGCACTCACCGGCCCCCAACTACCTGAATAACAAACTGGTTAGAGCAGGTCAATCTAGAACGCTGAGAAGCTCCAACTCTCTCCTTCTTATCCCTCCGAAACTGAAAAAGAAAACCACCCAATACCGATCGTTTTCTGGCAACACTCCCAGGAACGCTCTCCCTAGAGTCCTCAGATGCAACCCCTCCTTCTCCTGTTTCAAAAGGGACCTGAAACTCCATCTCCTTAACAAATACTTTCCTGACCAACGTCAACTAACCTAGACTGCAACATCCGAGTTGACTCCTCTCTCTCTTGACATTCTAGGACAATTGGTGACCGGACTGCGTTAACCACCCTCGTTTGTTCTCTCTCCCTCCGATGCACTGTTTACCTATTTTTCATGTTGTATTTTTCCTTATCTCTGTTTGCTTCCTTACTGCCTTCCTACTATGTAATGCAATTTCCTTCAGCTTACAGTGTGTATGTAAAGCGCTCTGATACCTACGGGTCAAGCTAGCGCTCTATAAAACTTTTAAAATAAAATAAAAATAAATAAATGTGAAGCGCTCTGATACCTACGGGTCAAGCTAGCGCTCTATAAAACTTTTAAAATAAAATAAAAATAAATAAATGTGAAGCGCTCTGACACCTTCGGGTAAAGTCCGCGCTATACAAAAACGCATAAAATAATTTTATTTTTTTAAACTACCATTCTTGAGTGAGTTTAGAGTTTATCTGTTTTGTATCTTTTATGTAATTCATTTACTCTGAAGTCCTTATGTAATGTAACTGGTTCTATTGTAAAGCGCTCTGACACCTTCGGGTAAAGCTCCTGCAAAAATAAACACAAATATAAATATATAAATATGTACCATTCTCCTCCTCCCCCCACGCACCAACCATCATGTCATAACGAGATCTTTGGGAAATGTAGTCTTTACAAAAAGTTTATACAGAGCTTGTTTTGAGTGGCTGCTGTCGAAATTGCGTTAATAAACAGCAAAGCAGGAGACGCATAATCCTCCCCTCTGGAATCGAAAGTTTTTGACCTATTAGAATTATTTTTTTATTCTTGTCGTGATCCTCCTATCTGAGGCTCCTGTCGTCACAACACATCAAAAAATAATAAAATATACAAATTTTTATTTATAAAAACTTTGAATAGTACACATTTTTGTTTTTATTTTTTCGTTTCTCGTTGCAAACTAAGTATTTTATATTCATGCAAAAAAATTCTCTCAAATATGTTATCTTTTCTCCCCGTTCCGAAAAATATAATTGTCTGATGTTTCGTCGTTGTACATTGCACCAGGCCACCCATCCAAATATGGCTCCCGCGTTCCATTTCTTTTCCCAGAAGCCTGCGGTCGAAATTGCTCGAGTCATTCTAGAGGAGACAGTCTAATAGTCTCTATGGTTAAACCTTAAATAAACTCTCGCGATATCGCGGCGTCGTTCTTTTTGCTGTAAAGCAGCTGCACAGACTCCGTCTTCGACGTTTTCAAAGGCGGAAATAGAAATAAAAGAATCTTGGAGCTGAAAGAGGAGTCCGCTGGTGATCGGACTGACGACGTTCTCATGCGGGCCACGCGCTCCGGTCGTAACCGTGCACCGATTCCTCGCGCCGCTTGCGGTGAGTGTTGGCTCCAAGATAAGAGGCCTTTACCAGGCGGGAGGCTTTCCTGCTAGCAGATATTCTGGAGATGTGGTTTGTTGATAGGCCTTTTTCGTCTCTGCAGTTACAGGCAGGCGCCGTCGATCCGAAGGCAGTGGGCAGACAATAGTGTTTTGTTCCGCGCGGTTAGCGTGACGATGGGCCCCTCCTCAAAATAGGCCACATGTTATCACAAGCGTCGCGCAATATGTTCTAGAGGCCTAAACGGTACAGATCACGGGTGCATTAATCTAGAACGCTAAATTGATGACTGCGGGTTGTTCGGGTAACCCCCCCCCAAAGGCTAACTACATGTATTAGTGAGATGGACGGTATTTATTTGCGTTTTTATATAGCGCGGACTTGGCGGAACCGTGCTAAAGGCCGCAAAGAGCTTAACGGAGTAGTCACCGTTACGTAATTGGAATACAATGTGAATAATTGGGATGGAGTAACTCTCTTGTACAAGGAAACCTTTATCATTATTAGGTCTCGCCTAGCGTTGCAGCACGAATGTGCTGCCATCGCTTTGCGAGGCATGCAGTATACACTATAGGTGAGGGAAGCCCCGCCCACTTTTTCATTGGCTTTGTCCTTTCTAAATGCTGCCTTCCGATTGGTTTAGAGGCTGCTAGTCCCTCCTTATGACAGCCATGTCTCCTTCCATGGCTATTGGCCCCTTTACTGTTTTTTCTGAGGACTACTTTGTTCGAGTGCCACCCCTCCCGCTGTCCCTGCCTTCTCTCCCACCCGCCTACTCCCGTTGTGCCTTAATAACGCCCGCCCACTCCTGTTTCCAATGCAGGTCTCGCGTAAACGCGAGTCCTTTTGCTTTGCTTTAACACCACAACAGTGATTTATCAGTACAAAAAACTGGCATTTATTTATTGATAAAGCTTCGAAAACTCGCACAGACTGCCATGGCTCACAGATATCTGACACCGCCCCTAAATGATTTGCATGCGTGCACGGCAACTGGCTCGGAAGTCGACATATTTTACAAGCCGTGGATTTCAATGACAGCCACGCCCCAAACCGCGAACTCAAGCACTGCAGATAACAAGCCCGGAGGACGGGGTATGACGTCCCATAGAATGCAAGGAGGGCGGCAGGTGAATCGCGTAGATGCTTTCTAAACAGGGGCCGTTCGGCACGTGAACTACAGTGTATTTATTAACTTGTGTTTTGCAAGAGCCGGGCTCTGAGCCAGCCAGCAAGTGGTGTGGACTGCAGGTCAAGACTAGTCCGTGGGAACGCACTTCCCATGCCAAGATGGCCGCCGGCATAATGCTCAACGGAAGCCAGCTGAGTAGTTCCTGTTCAGGTAGTATATTCACCAGCGAAGGCTGAGAGGCACAGTTCAAAGGGATGTCTGAATTTTTGGGCATTTTATCTATCTACTATTCAGAAATGTTTGTAAAGCATATTATGGTCCCTCGACACAATTGGATTTGTAAATATGTCAGTGCCATCTCTTCCTACCAGATTTGCAGTGCTGTTAAAATGCAAGTATAATTGGATTGTGCTTCTTTTTGTCTTATCAGAGTCTGAAAAGATAGATATGTCTCACTTGTTCTTACGCTTGCCACAATGGCTGCCGAGTTGACGAGGCAGATGCCAAGGCCCACGTATCTACATCCTTTAGTCCTATTTCTATGCTGCTGGAGACTGACTTCACAGCACCCACCCCTCCACAGCTCCCTCTCTGATTGGTTTATCTCCGCGTAGGCCCGCCCCTTTTGACACAAACAACTAGAATGGCTTGGAGCAGCGAGGGCAAGGTGAGTGTGCGTGCCCCAGCCCTGACATGCACGCACCATTCTCCTGCAGTGTTGCAAGGCTCACTGTGAACATGACAACGTGCCAGTTGCTACACATGTAACATTGGGGTTCAATGTAAATTGTCTAAAGAACCAAATGTCACAAAAAGTCATACAAAAAATGAATGCTGCTCATTGAGAAACAGGACAGGCTGCACCATTTGTGGCAGTTGGTGCGGTAAAGACTGTCACTACGTCTTATTGGGCCAACGCTTATTATGTACACCTAATTCCATTCATGTATCGGAAGCAGTGCATTTATCAAATTAATCACGCAGTGGTGCAACGAGGAGGCCTGCTGGTTTGTGTGTTAAGCATCAGTGCCAGAGGCTCATGGTAGGACTCGCTCCAGATGGATAGTAGAAAAAGTCCGATAACGGGAGCCTGATAATTTCAGTAGATTTTGCAGAGCAGTTGGCAGCGTAAATCTTGACATTTATTATCTATGATCCTGGAGCTGCGTTACTGAAAATGCAGCCTCTGCTGATATGGAGCCAGCTTCCTGCTTATTTTCCATGCTGGAGCCACTGGAGCAGTCAGCCCACATTTAATGGTGGGTGTTCCCTCAGTTGGACATGGATGGGCCCATGTGCAAATAAGTGAATCCCGTCTCCCCGGTGAAAGTTCGATTAGAGGCCTTGGTATGAAGTACTGAATAAACATTACACAGGAGATGGAGGGGTGTCGTTAGAAATTGCAATTCTGCACATGCAGGGGCAGAGAGCCCGTGCCCCCACCCAAATACAAGCTGGGGTGCCCTTGTTAGGACTGTGACAGCATATTAGCAGCTGCACTGCCAGTGTTTGAGTAGGGACACATAGTCTTGTATCTAGATGGTCCCAGGTGAATGGGTGCTGCCTCAGGCTTTACTCTTGCCGGGCAGGTGAACAGCAACTCCTTGTCTGTTCTGCACACTCTTCAGCATGTGTGTTGACTGTTCCGGCTGGAGCAAGGACTACCATTTAGGCCCTCAACTGTTAGACTCCAGTGCTTTAAAATGTTGCACTGTGTCCCTTACCAGATATTGTTGACTGAGCACCAGGACATTACCACCAGGAACTGCGGAAGAACCATAGACTTTGCTGGGTGGCAGCCTAAGTACTAGGTTGCAAGTGTTATTCAATATACCTATTATAATGGGTGACTCCTTTTATTCTAGTTTGGGGGCACTTTTAGTGGTGACCTTGTATTTGAACCTTGCACCAGGACTGTAGTTTGGGCCAGAGACCCTGCATCAGTATGCTTTGTCCACTTTGTAAATCCTTTAGAGTTTGCTCCAGTTAACAACGGGAGACGTTGACGCTTTAGAAGATTCTAAAATCCACTGTAACCTTGCATCATAGGATAACACCGTCCATGTAACCTTTCTGCATTACAAGCAATACGAGTTTTGCTTTAGGCCTAGATCACATTGCTAAACGCGCTTACATAGTGATATATGTATAGTCACAGAGAATTATGAAATTATCAAACTCAACTTTTCGGTGTCAAAGTTCTCCTCCGCACTTTATTTACTCTCCCCATGGGTGTACAATTTTACTTTATATTAGCCGCCAAACTCCTGCATGGTGTAGAATTTATGAGGGGGCTGCTTCTGAATATTTGACGGAGCGCTTACACAGTGATACATTTATAACCATGGAGATCTACATTGCAGTAATGTGCGATAATATGCTACATTGCTAAATACTTATAAGGTCCCAAAGGCGAGACCATTGCATTGCAAATGCTTGTTTTTTGTGTGCTGCCCAGATCACAAGTTGCCAGCGACGCCTCTAGCGTGATGTCATTAGGCGTCTTCTGCAATTACTAACTTTTACCGTACAGCACGTTGCTGGGACTGTTAAAGTCGTAATGGGATCAAAATCCAAATATGCAAATCTATATCGTTTGGTCTCACACTTCACTTTTTACACGAGGGCTCCGTGGCTTGGCTTGTTTCGGGTAGTTCTAGTGCAACTGCACAAGAAACAAAAATCAAAATAACGAGACCGTGTCAGTTGTCCTCTGATGTGTAACCCCTTCGGGTGATCTAATTGTGAGAACTCAATGGCTTAAGCTGGCTGCAATAGTCCACTATTCATCCTCCTGCCACAGATTCCATCTCCACAGGAGTAATCCAAAGCAGATAGCTACCATTTAGCCATGTTGTTCAGCAGCGTCTCTGTGCAGCATGGCTAAAGGTAAAGTTAAGGAAAAGCGTTTTTTCT
Source organism: Calotriton arnoldi (assembly GCA_963921515.1). Taxonomy (NCBI): domain Eukaryota; kingdom Metazoa; phylum Chordata; class Amphibia; order Caudata; family Salamandridae; genus Calotriton; species Calotriton arnoldi. Next base: position 1,344,936 of record CAWUFW010001851.1, on the reverse strand, counting down.
CTCTCTCGTTTTACTTTCAGCCGCGTTGCACATCTACGCTGCTGTACAACGTGGCTAATAAACATGGGCAATGCCAATAGATCTCGCAAAGGCGAGACCTATTGGCTTTGTCAGTGTATTTATTTTAACACCTTGGTTATGGAGTCGCCCTCGGCAGCATGTTTGTGATGGCATGTTGAAGGTAATTGTCATAAAGTTGGACCACCCTGGAAAAAGGCTGTACCTGTAATACTGGAGGTATTTTGTTTTGCATACGGGGTGGGCAGGATCAGTAGCCAAGTTCTGACATTGGTACTTTCGAAGTAATTCTTGGCATAAGATGGCACCCTTGACAAAATATTCCGGCTGTCACGCCGGAGGTATTCTTGTAGGGGGCACACGTGGTAAATTGGGGTTGGGGGGGCAGTAACTCCTGGGGAGTAGGCGTTTTGATTAGTAAAGTATGAGATTACATAAATATTTCACGAGCCCACGTTAAGGGCATGCTTTTTAAGCAAATATATGGAAAATTGTACTTTAGAGCCGCACTTTCACCCATTTTTAGGTCTCGCCTGAGCCAGCGCATGCGCTGCACTGGCGAGTTTTAGTAAGCGGGTTTTGGAAGTGCAAACAGTGGCTTTTGCTGGCGACTAGCCTGCGTTCACGCGAGCGTGCACGCGCGATCAGGCGCCATATAGCTTCCCTCGCGATCAGGCGCCATATGGCTTCCCTCGCGATCTGGACGCTCGCGTGAACGCAAGCTGGTCGCCAGCAAAAGCCACTGTTTGCACTTCCAAAACCCGCTTACTCACGATTACTTTCACGGCCGCGCGGACGTGTCAGTTTCACGGCCGCGCGGCCAATGCTTGTTTTGGTAGCTTCCGTGTGTTTTTTTAATGGGGGCTTTCTGCTCTAATTATTGTATATCTTTGCAGATATTATTTGTGTATTGTGTGTATGTGATAGCATATATGTGGCTTGAAGCTTTTCATTTTGCAGGTATGTTATTTAGAAGAGAGGTCGTGCCCTTACTTGCTTATGTCTTACTGTGCTCTTTTGTGATTAGGGTTGTGTTTTGTCACGTCTCTGTTACCATCGCCTTTGTCTTCGCAATTGTAGTAGTCACTGCTATCCTTTGAATGACAATTTTGTTAACGTGTCCTTTGTGGAAAGGGACTTGTAATTTGCAGTTTGTGTGAGGGCTTGTGTGGCTGTGTTTTGCTACTGTCCTCTGCTGTGTGGTCGTGTTGTGTTACTGTGCCCCTTGAGAGATGGTTGGAGGCCTTTCTTTCTTCGGCTCAGGATATGCCTGAAACGTCGGGAAGTGGAAACACATTTTTGTCCTGTGGTTTTTAGGTCTCGGCCTGCACCAGCGCTTGCGCTGGTCTGACCAAGAGTTTTAGTAAGCGGGTTTTGGAAGTGCAAACACTGGCTTTCGGCTGGCGACCAGCTTGAGTTCACGATGGCGTGCACGCGCAGCTGCCATCTGTTGTTTCCTATCTCTTCCTCATTTCCTCGTCATGGCTCATTAACTCTCTGGACTCTGATGTTTCAATCGCAGCAGCAGCTCACATTACCAACTGAGGGCCCTAAACTACAGTCACATGAAAAACAACAGCGATTAGCATTGAAATGCAAGCTTTTTTTTTGTCTAGTTAGAAATATTGCTTCGGTGGGTTGATTTCACCTTATATCGCTATTTGTTTTATATTGGGAGTCACAGCCTAATTACCAGTATTTTTGTCTCTCACTGTTTTTTTTAATTTATATTTATTCGCGCAAAGCTATATTTAAGGTTACTTTTTCCGCGTCACTTCTTCACTCTATTTAAACTCCACACCCCCCACTCTTATTGTCTCTCTCCTTCTCTCTCTCTCCCCTCTCTAATTCTCTCTCTACTTAATTAACTCTCCCCTCTATCTTTTTTAGCCTTTCATTCTCTCACCCCTTTATCTGTTTCTCTTTCAAACTCCTTCATTCACTCTCTCTCCCCTTTCTCTCTCTATCCCGCTCCACTCTTTATTCTATGTACACCCTTTCTCTCTCTCTTTCTCTCTCACCACCCTCTCTAATTGGGCATTATATCTTCACTCTATCTCGCACTCGGCAAGACCACAGCATCACTCAGCGGAACCACAGCATCAATCAGAGCCAGCACAGCGCAACCACAGCATCAATCAGAGCCAGCACAGCACCACCACAGCATCACTCAGCACCACCTCTCAGCACCACCACCTCTCAGCACCACCTCTCAGCACTACCGCAGCATTACCGCAGCACCACTCGGCGCCGCCGCAGCATCACCTCAACATTAGAATAGGCAGGAAGAAGTTGCCAACATTGCAACGACAAAATAAACGACAAGACCTTTCTTATGTTCTTTTTTTTAATTGGGTCATTCAGTTGTACATAATGTTGTCTTAGTTATATATAAAGTAACAAAAATGCTTAAGTCTTTTTTATTATAACTTTTCAACATGCTGCACAGCAGCCACAATGCTCTTAAAAACATTGGCAAAACCAATAGCTCTGCCTAAACACTTATAAGGCCCCAAAGGCGAGGCCTTTGTTTAACCAGGTGTCAGTTATGCAGCACAATTGTTGCATGGCTAAACACTTATAAGGTCCCAAAGGCGAGACCTATTGGCTATGCCAATGCTTGTTTAAAATTTGGAAATAAAATTTTGGGGACGGTGGGCGAACCACCGACAGAACCTTCCTAAAAGAAGCTTGACTCACTCATGTCTTGTGTGAAAACATAAGTATGCGTGTGGTTTACTCAGCTGGTCCTGGGCTTGCCGATTGTTTGATAAGATTATAATAAGGAATGATTGAAGAAACGCAGTGAACAGTAGACCGATGCACAGTGAAAGGGCTGGGTCGTAAGGATATACTGGTCTTCGTTGTGAGTAGTGCTCTCGCTCTGCTTTAATGAGACGATCTGCTCAGGCTTCCTCATCCAAACTGCCTCAACGTCGAAGCCTCTTTGGGCGACCAGCTGCTTTGTGTGCAATTTTTTACTGTCATTGGTGCTACATGCAGAAGAGTGGAACAATTGATAACACAAGAGCAAGATTAAAATACTTTCTCGTAAAACAAATAATAGTTAAATTACGCACATTAACAGGTTAGCGCCTCCACCCAGTTCAGTATAACCGTTCATGCCCAATACATAATTGGAATACAGAATACTTAACTTTGCAATTGCTGCCAGGATTTTCTCTCAGCTCAATAAATTGCATCACGTATATCCGTTGGCTTTTACCTGGTCACAGAATTTGACATCGAGTGACCTGAGAATTCCATTTTCTGAAAAGTTATTTTCCGGAAGCGACATATAAACTCATCTAAGGTAGAATATAAATAGGTGAGACAAGGAAAACAGTTATAATTACGTAGGTGATATAATTTCCTCCTTTAGGATATTGTCAAATGTCCTGTGATTTCCAGAATATGTAACTGACAAACAAAATCATGAAGCAAGGTCTCTAGCTAGTTAAATATTAACAGTTGCTGTTTTAGTTGCTTATTGATCTCCTTTGATGCTGTGCTTTCATCTAAAACTGGACTTGGTCTCATTTTTTTAAAACCACCAGTTAAATAGGTTAACCTCCTTACTCTGGCCTTAATTAATTAATGTCCATATAAGAGGCCAGTGCACTCGGCTCGAATGCTTTATATGCCGAAACTAGTCACCTGGTCTGCATGTTTCTTCATTGCTGCTCTTCGTAAGCCTAGGAGTGTTAGCGGGGTAGAATAACCACATTAAGTCCGGTAGCTGGTTACTTGTAACGGTGCTCGGATCTTATTGGTTTTTCTTCAACAGATTAGTGCACTGCACGACAGCATCACTGGTACTTTACTAGGTAATCACTATTGAGCAATCCACACGCCAAAACATTTCACGCCAGAGCCCTATGTTTTTTATTTGTATGAAAGCCCAGGTAGATTTCCAAGTTAGATGTAGCCCATGATAATTGTAATGCACTCGTAGGGCAGGACGTTGCAGGGATACCGGCTTTGTAGCCCTGTTTGGAGACCCACCCGTAATACAATTCCCATTATTTTCATTAACAAAACATAATCTGTTTGCTTAAACTCCTAGCTAATCAATCTGGGTAATCTGTAATCCTCAGTTTGGCCCATTCATTCTAGCAGAGTTAAAGTGAAAGTTTACCCTTGCCTGTAGATAAATCAGAGTATTCTCAGTATGTTTTAATCTAATTATAATACCAGGAATTTGCGAGGGAACTAGGTAATTCTACGCAATGGGTCAAGGTCAGTTTGCTGCACTAAATAATAAGTTACTTATTTGGTGGTGCCGCCCCATTTCTTTGCTAAAAAGGGCAGCTTTCAATTTGCTATTTTGCGAGCAAAATGTGACTCAAGTAGTGGAGATTGTGCTATTCCTGAATCAATAGTGTAATTGTCACTTTTTAATTATATTTACATGTATGAGGTGTTTTTGGTCATGGCACCCATTAGCTTGGCAATTTTCCCTCTTTATAAAGTCACCGATTAATACATGTTCCATTTTACTAATTACTATAGCTTTCTAATGAGCTTTTTTCATTTGATCTTTAGGTGACAGAGGAACAGCGCAGCATGAAGCTGATGGGCCCCACCTAAAGCAAGGGAGAATACTGCCTTCCACTTGGGCAACAGAGCCTCAGTCTCCTACCACGACCATGTCGTCTCAGTCCTCTCCTGGTCCCGCTGATGACATGGATCTTCTCTCCAGCATGGAACTGGCGGAGCTTCTTGGACATGACGGACGTGATCAGTGCTGGGATGCTCACTTGCATAAGGAAATGTGGAATGATGATAATTCAGTGAGCATGTCTGAGTCCGATACACTGCCTTTTGGGGATTTATTGCAGCAGCTGGTGCGCTGCGACAAGACTGAAAACCGTGACAGTTCTTCGGCTGTTGATGGTCCCCATAACCGGTTGAACGGAAAAAACTCTACCAGAAAGCTGAATGGCACCTATGAGGCAGCCAAAACTAACAAGAATGCCTTGGCTGCAAGGCTAAACCGTCTTCGCAAGAAGGAATATGTGATGGGGCTTGAGGAGAAAGTGTCTTGTTTGTCTTCAGAAAACATGGGGCTGAAGGAGGAGAATCGGAAACTTGGCAAACGAGTGCACGACCTGGAGGAGGAAACCAAGTACTTAAAGGCTGTTCTAGCCAATGAAAGTGTGCTTTCCCAGCTGTTGGGGAGACTGACTGGAGTGAAAGGCATGATGCTCACCACGTCCCTCTTCAGGGAATCCGGCGAGGAGATGGACCATGACTATGCATTGCCCAGGAAGAGGGTGAAAGTGGAAGAGCAGGAGAGCACGTCTGGTGGCATCTGTCTGCATGTGGACAAGGAGAAGGTGTCGGTGGAGTTTTGCTCCTCCTGTGCCAGGAATGCATGTTCTACATTCAAAATGTAGGGTCAAGTACTTGCTATTTTACAACTTTTACATTTGACATGCCCTATACTGAGAAATACATGTAAATCATATTTTTATAAGTTGGACATCTTCAGTGGGCGGACAGCTAGGAAGCCATCTTAATATTGGTTGATCACTAGTTTAAAGCATGCTTGTGAGATACCTATGTACATTATACTTTACTATTAAACCTTTTTGACAGTTTGTTTTTTAGGTGATTTCCCTGCCCTGCTCCGTTGTAGGGGTTAAAGAACAGTCGTTTTCGGCTCGCAACCTGGTAAGGATCTATATGATTACCATAATGCGGAAAAGATAGTTCATAGTTTGTTTGAAGAACAGAAATGTTTCTAAGAAAATGAGGCAAGCCACGGCATAGTATACGTTACAGAAGTGCCCTTTTTTGTAAATAGTTTGCAGGTGCTCTGAGGTACAGTTTTCCCATGGTCATTGCACAAATGACCTGTATGAAAAACGTGGCTATAGCAGATTTGAATTGCCACTACATATTGGGGTTCTCGAGCACTTGGGGATAGCTACATAGTGACTAGTCTACCAAAGAGACTCCTCCCTGAAGGTTAGATCTCACTCAGATCCTCACTTTTTTGGCAGCCACAACTGCTTTCTGTTGACTGTGCTGGCTGGGCTCTTAATGCTGTTAGTTTTCTATATACTGTTTTTTGATATAGTTGTTGAATATGGCCTATGAAGTAACCAAGCACCTGCCAGGTTGTATTATCGAGGTCCATTATGCAGTCTTCTATTGCAGCGTCTAAGCAGCAACATTTTATTTTGTCTTGGCTGTTTGTAAATAAGTGTACTGCAATATATGGCTAGTTGTACAGGCAGTACTAAAATGTGTGGGGGTGTGGCAATACGGTCTGCTAAAAGCAACTTTCTCACGGAGATTGCTCATTTTAAAAGTATGACATTTACATAGTTCCAATATCCATGGACTTTTCAACTGCATCATGGAGCACGTTCATTAGAACCGCCTAGTGTGCCATTTTATCCTGGGGCGTTATTTATAAAAACAAATTGATGTTCTCCCCTGAGATGTCAAGATCGTAGGCTAAATGTAGCTATGATTTATGTATTTTTGTAATGGAACATTTGAGCTACTTTAGGGATACACGAGGGACCTTGAGTGAATCTAAGAACATTACAGCCAAAAAATGAGTCCTCACTTTCTAAATTGAAAGTGGGGTATTAGAAGTATTACAAGTAGACCTGAGCAGACTACAAAGTTGAGCATTGCATTTGGCATACAGGTTTTGACGCTATTGGCAGGAGGAAAGTGATGGCTCAAGTTGAGAGATAAATATATATAATCTCTGCAATGAGGTACAATATCTTTGTTTCAGAAAAGGCCCAGTATTCAAATGGGTGGCAGAAGTGATGCTTTTGGTCCGTTCCCTTAGCTATGATGCTACAATACTTTGCTCAACTTCTCCTTGTCTATGGCAGCTGTGGGAGTAAGGTGGGGAGTGCGGTTGACCCCTGCAGGGACATTGCTTAGTTATGTGGGGACAGATTACTTAAACATGTTATCCCATCAACCAGGCTGTGGGCGATCACTGAGCTCGTAGTTTTATTTTGGTAAAAATTGGATCGTTCTTGCACTTGAGAATTAATATGTATTTGTAGACTGTAATTTGTTGTATAAAAATGCTAAATGCTTGCACAGAGCTAATTAATTGATTTTTAAAGATGTCTATGTAAAGTGAGGTTCCACAAAGAAATTGCATTTATTAAAAATTTCAAACCGGAATGCTAGTTTTGAGCGAGAACTAGCAGGGCCTGTCGATCATTCTTTCAAAAATAAGGGTATTTTATAAATCAAGTTATTTGAGAAGCCTTACCCACTTATTCAGGGGTTGCATCCATATTTTTTTGTGAAACCTCGCTCTCTGACATTGTATATGTATATTTAGCATCCTTATTTTTCTTTATGCTAAAGTGGAATCAGCTGTGCTGGGGCAGAAGACACGGGACCAGCTCCTGGCCACGTTTCCTGCTATTTATTAAAAGGTAGTATAACAAGACTAAAAGGTAAAATTAGGGCTTGTCTTTTTATGAAAAGTCTGTAACTATTGGGTTAGCTAATTTTGTTTCCAATATTTCAATTGTTACATTGGCTTGTAAGAGTGTTCTGCTAAATTTTATGAGCTGTTAAAGGTTCAGTATCCCTTTTCTTGTTTAGAGTTGTTTATATGAGCTACATAGATCAGAGAATATAATGCAAATGTCAAGTCTTATCACACTGTGCTCACTTATCCAGATTGCAAAGAAAACTACTTGAATATTTGTGAACTGTTTGTGCTGCATTTATTCAACTAATGGAAGTGTTGAAATAAAACTTTGTATGCTAATAATTTAGGTTTGAGCTTGAAGCTTTTGTATCATTTTGAAATGACTGAATGCTCCCTTTCTGGTTTACTGCGTTTATTTATCCCTCTCTCAATGCAGAAACACTAGTATTTGTTTTCTATCGTTGCATAGTGTCCACAAATTTGCATTTGCACATTAGAATAGTTTACCAGGTTGGTATTATACCCATCCACCATCTTAATGTGGTGGAACTGCCACATTCAGATTTCCTTATATTGTTTTTAAATTCATTCAACATCTACGTTTGAAATAATGGAGTGCTCTTCCAATTTTTCCAGTACTAAGATTTCTATATAGTTTGCCATTTAGAGAGCAAGATTTGCATGCAGTAAATGCTGTACATAATCAAACGGTACTGTACACAGTTTTTTTATTTTTTTTATTTCAGCAACACATAGAAAACAAACCTAAGTTATCCCTATCTTGCGCTTGACATTTCTGCTACCTTTCCCGGTTCACATAATCGCTTGATCTGTCTTGTTCAATATTTCTTCTTGTCCATTAATGAACAGCTCATGTGCCGTATATCCTTGGTCTATACTGTTACTGAAAATGGAAACTGAATCGTGAGCAGAGTCTATCGGACTGGACTTGTCTCCTTGAAAGTAATCCAAACTGAGACCAAATATGAAAATCATATTGTAGAAGAGCTGGAGATGGAGCAGATGGAACCAGCCATTGTTTCATGGCGTCCTGCTGCTTCCTCAGGGCTCTGATTTTCCTAACCCAGGGCCCTCTGTAACTGTGTGTCTGTATGTATATCAATCAGAAAAGCTGGGACTCTTCATTTCATCTACGATCTCCAAGAGTTCAAGACAGCCAGATTGAAGTGGACTATGTGACCCTTTTGAGAACCTGTTTTTGCTATCTTGGAGATCGTAGTAGAAGTGAAGAGCCCCAGGCTGAATCAGCTGCAAGAATACCGCATTATGCCAAATGAATATATATATATATATATATATATATATATATATATATATATATATATATATATATATATACTTGCACATGGCTGGGGTTGAGGGAATCTGGGGGAACCCTAAGGAAGCGGCTGGGCGCTGCAAAACGTGTTGGTTCCATCAGGCTCTGTTTCTCGTTTCTTCTGCAGCATGACTTTAATATTGGTTCTCTGTTTGGATTTCTATTGAGATCTAAGCATTGTCTGTCGGATTGTATTTTTAATTCAGTATGTCTTCTTGGTAACGATATAGACCAAGGACATTTGGCACATGAACTGGTCATTAATAGACCAGAAGAGATGGCGAACACGACCGATAAAGTGGCGATTGCCCATTGAGATGAAGATTGATAGCACCAATATCAAGAGAAAGATGGAGGTGCCTATTTTTTAAAGTGTTGCTGACATAAATAATTTTGTAATTTTGGTTCGACAGTGGTGCAGAGCCCGGAGTAACCAGCTGTTTGGATATATTAATAAAGGTTTCTATGTTGCCTTAAGGTATTGCCTCCCTGCTCTTAATCCGTTTGTTTGAAAAGCTGCTCGGTTCATTCCATTAGAGGATTGGACATTTTTATTTTTGATGGAGGGGAATAGCAATTTTACCTAAACACGGTTTTAGTTTAAACTTAATTGTTCAGCATTAGCTAAATGGTTTGAATAATACTCTCTAGTCTCTATAGATCTTTATTGTGTGTATTGGTGAGAGTTGCTGCTTTAGTGTGGTGGTTATGAGAGGTTCACAGCTTAGCAAAAGCCACCTTTCTTTGTGTGGCATGTCTAACTCCACTCCTGTACAGCCCAGATTGAGAATAACTATAGTGACGTTAAAAAGTGTGGTAGATTGGTTTTAGATCTTTGTTTGGACGAAAAGTCTTCACTATTGTGATTGACCTGGTTGGCCACAACTAAGCTGAGGGGCTTTCTGGTGATGCAAGGCTGTTTTATTGTGTCCAAATGTAGCCCAGTGCAGTGTACCACATAGTTACGTTTGGTGTTTTTCCCCCTATTAGTAACCATTGTAGGCTTTCTGGTACTACTGAAATATGGACTTGCCTGACTGTTCTTGGGGCTGGTCTTGCCACTGCTTTATAGAGTCTTCAACCTTCATTAAGAAAGTTGGCATGAAAAAAATATGCCATTTGCATTGTGACTACTGGATAGTATAAGCACATTGCTCGACTGGTGTTTTGTAAAGTTGGCCTGCTGGACAATATTTTGGCAATTTCAAGCACCTCTTCTCTGAAGCTGCTACTTAAGGTGGCTAGTGGAAGTGCTGATTCGACAGGAGCAAGAAAGAGTTGACCACACTAGCTGGACTAAGGATGCATTCATGGAAGGAATGCCAAACATTCTGGGAATCCAGTGGAGCCTTACCAGCTCTATTCCTCTGGCTTTTGTTGCGTGCATCAATTTGCCCAAGGTAATCGGACATAGGCCAAAATAAGGACATGACATTTGGTTGGAGCTTTAACATCCTTAATGATTGGTATCACTTGTGTAACTAGAAGCACCAGTGAACCTAGACGATGCCAATGAGTAGCCATTGAAAAAAAATGTGAACATACTGCAGAGGTACAACTTCATATTGCTATTGCCTTTATGCTTAACTGAATAAACGTGTATGATGGTTATCTGAGAAGAGACCAAATCTACTTTAGGGCAATCTCACCTTAAACTCTGATTTAATTTCTCTTTTGGCATTTTAATTTTTCCCTTGTTCTCAGCAACATAGCCTGCTTCAGGATCTCACATGCAAAGAAAACACGCATTTGCAATGCAACAGGTCTCGCATTTACGCGAGTTTCAGCTATTGGCATTGTAAATGACAATGCCTTTTATCTTTTGGTTTTTGAAACCTAAATAAAAAGCATTATCATTTATAATGCCAATAGCTTAAACTCTCGTATATGCGAGACCTATTACATTGCAAATGCTTGTTCACTGAGCTATGAGGTCTCTATAGGCCAAGAGTGAGGGACTGGTATGGACAAGAGAAAGGAGTTTGTTCAAAGTCCTTGTAGGCACCTGAGAGGGATTGTTTGAGGGACTAATAACTGCAATTTGGGAGAATTACATTTCTTGGATGTTTGGCTTCTTGCCTTTGTGAACCTCTTGAGTTGGCGAAGATTGTCTAGATGAGCACGTGTGAGGGTACACAGGTTTCTGGGTGAAATAGGCTATTTTGAACTTGATTCTGTTTGTAAGGGGAAGCCACTCAAGCTCTTCACGGCATCATGGATGTATAATCTGGCTCTGCAGGCTAGTGAAGTGCGTGAGTTAAGCACTGGTTCACTGGAGGTTTAAGCGGTGCTTAATTTAAACTGGTGGGGGCACCGGCCCTCATATTTGGGGACCGGCACTTATTTTTCTGTATTAGACATGTAGGAGAGGAAGAGAGAGAGGGGGAAAAGACACAGTACGGAAATGAGGAGAAAGACAAAAAAAAGTCACAAAGGTAGAAAGTAGGAACCTGCAAGAGTGACCTAAAGGGGGTGTCTGGCAGTGGATTAAAGACATGAGGTGGATTTAGGACTAGCAGGGGCATTTTAAGGATTACGAGGGCCCTGGGCCAAACATATTGGGGGGGTGGGGGGGCTGTTCGAAACAACTTTGGATTTATGATCCAATTTCAGCTCTTCCATGGCCAGCTCACCTACAGTGCGCACACACACACTGTCAAATTCTAAATGTATTCACATCTACTATCCTGGGATAGTGACGTGTGTTTTCAATATTGAAATACAGCAGCAGCTCACTAATATTACTTCAAATCTGACACCCTCCCATTTCTCATATGTGAAGTCCTGTTTTGATCTAAAAAAAACTTTTTATGGATGTTGCATGAAACCGGTTTATAAAACTATATAAGAATTATTCAAGGCCATCGGGGCAAGACCCTCTGCAGAACATAGCAGGCTCTATTAGGGGGCCCCTTGAAAGACGGGAGCCCTGGGCCAGAATCAACTGTGACCAGGCCTTAAAAGTCTTTAGGACTACGCAGCCTTTGTATTCGGCTCGCCAACATCCAATTGCAGCGGTCGCAAGCCTCTGAACAGGGCCCTAGGCACCAGCACTTATTATTTTACATGGGTTTAAGGTACTTTTAGGGGGGACAGCAATTTACACCTATTGGTCTGTGACCTCACATGGATGTAGATTTATGACTTTGTGAAGTTCACAAAACTTAACGGGTACACCTGGAATTCTGACCCAATCGCAGCTTTCCAGGCGCACATCTGACTAAAGTTATGCGAGTTCACCTTTTTTTAGCACGTTAGCATTTCCCAATGCAGCATTTTATGGACCGCAGAATTCCACATTGATCAAAGCCAATGCCTCTGTATGAGGGCAATTTTTTTGCCCGTTTTATTTTGCCCCGTCCAGTGGGCAGACTTTGTTCCTGAATGCTCGACCACCTAAAGTCCAGCATTCAGTGTGGAGACAAGGGCCTCCCACCCTACTCTTCGCATGGCCAAGGCAGCTACACAGTTGGCGCTGACTCAAACAGCATTTGCCAATGCACTGGCGAGACCCAGCAAACACACTGATTCTTGTACTACATGTAGGTGATTCTTAAGTGATAGTCCCTGAAAGAGAACTGTTCTGAACTTTTTTTTTTTTTTTTTTTTTTTTTTTAAATTTCATTTTACAAATACAAAAACAAATTAACAATGATACAGCATATAGAGGCATATCGTTGATACTGTTAGTGATACGTGGTACAGGTGGTAGCATCGGGGACAAAAAGGCATAATGGGGGAACATAGTAGTTTGGAAGGATAATACAGTAAGGAAGAAGCATGGATATACCACTGGCTCTCAAGGTGCATATTACTGGGATCGATCCTCTCAGTCCTCCTCATGGGTAGGGCCGTCGTCTACATCTGACCCACTTTCCCCGCTGTCAGGCGTATCCTGGGTGGAGGGCTCCCCCTCCGTCAACCCAGAGGTGCACATTTCACGCCAAACCATTAGGTCCGCTTGTAGCTTCTCGTCCCTACAGGTGAGTTTCATATGGGCTTCTTCGGCTAGGGACCACTCTCGGACATCTTTGAGCCAGATGGGCACTTCCGGGCCCCTCTGCCCTATCCGAGTTATAGCTACCCTGCGCCTAGCTAGCACTAGCATTAATTGTAGGAGCTTATATTGGAGTTTCCTTTTCTTGGGCTTCCGAACCGATGCAAGCAGACAACTCAAGGGTTCCGGCTTCACCCGAAGACCTGTGGTCGTAGCAATCCTGCCCACCACCTCCGCCCAAAACTGCCTGACCACCAGGCACTCCCATGCCAAGTGTAAAAAGCCCGCTTTCTCCGTGCCACATCTAGGGCATCTATCCCCCCTGTCACATGAAATGCGGTTTAAGGATACCGGGGTTAGGTAGGTGCGATGCAAGAAGTTAAAGTGCGTTAGTTTAAATCTGGCATTACAAGAGACAGTGCGTGTGAGGGAGCCTTTGTGTGCCCATTGTTTCTCATCCAGCTTAACGGCTAGATCCCTTTCCCAGGCAGCCCTGGACGGCGCTACTGGGGGGGGCGGAATCCTGTTTCATAGCTTTGTAGAGGAGAGAGATTAATTTGCGACCGGTACCACACGTGAGCAGGATATCTAGAGTTTGTGTCGGAGGTGGAATGTCCGGGTACTGTGGCCAGGTGATCTTCACCACCTCCTGGAGTCCCCGATAGTGTAGGAATTGGCCCTGCCCAAGGCCAAAGCTCTCTTCCGCCTATTCGTATGTAATAAATGTCTCGTTGGGGAAAAAGGTCGGCTAGAACTTCGCAGCCTCCCTCCCTCCAGGGTTGAAAGGACATGTACCTTCCCAGGTCTATAAAGGGTGCCAGTATCCAGATCGAAAGCTCCCTGTGAAAGGGCGCTTTCCGTAAGACTTTCTCGGCAAACCGCTGCCATATGCCCGCCGTATGTCTCACTATATAGGGAAGAGTTGTCTCCGTCCCCTACCCCGCATCAGTGCCTCCTGCAGTGTCTGGGCGTCCACCCTGCCGGAGAGAAGGCGTTTCTCCCAATTGTCCGCGTCAGTCAGCCAACGTGCCGCGGGCTGTAATTGGGCCGCGTAATAATATATATCGAAACGTGGAGCTTCCAAGCCGCCCTCTTCATAGCTCCGTATAATAGTGTTGAGAGCTACCCTACTGCGCCGGCCTGCCCAGAGCAGGGACGTGAGAAACCTGTTCAGGGTTTTGAAGACGCGCGTTGGTAATGGGCATAATGAGTTCTGGAGCACATATAGGGTCCTGGAAAGCATCACCATCTTAGAGATGGCCAGCCTACCCATCAATGACAGTGGAAGAGTGTTCCAAAATGTCACCGACTGCTGTAGAGACGTGGTTATCCGGTCTATGTTCCGGGTCAACGCTTGTGTATCCGTCGGCGCAACCTGTATCCCCAGGTATCGGAAGCCCACCCGTTCCCAGCGCAGCCCCAAGTCCGGGAGATTTCCCCTCCCCCCCTCTCTAAACCTATCCAACTGGCGCAACAGCACAGGTAGTGCGGCCCGAGGAGAGGCCAAATAAAACAGGGCATCGTCGGCATATAGGGAGATAACATGGCTTGTATCGCCCACTCTGATTCCCCACTGTTCCATTTCCGCCCTGACTCTGACTGCGAATGGCTCTTTGGCCAGGGCGAACAATAGAGGCGAGAAGGGACACCCCTGGCGAGTGCCCCTTCCCAGTTGCTGGTTTTCTGATCGCGTGCTCCCAAGTTTTACTCTCGCGCGGGGTGCTGTGTACAATATGCAAATCATTCTGAAGAACTTTACCCACAAAGCCTGAAATGTCCCCAAATGAATAGTATTTCTTTGAGGTCAAAGCCACCCTTATTTTGCGCTAACTGAGGGGCTCTCCATAAAAATGGAGTTTGTACCAACCTCTGCTGTCAGGCTGGTGGTCTCCATTTTCAGATTTTCTCCGATTTGAGGTAGAGCCAGCTGAGTTAGACACTCCTGTACTATCGGTACAATAGGGACTATAGCCAGGGCTTTAAGTGGGCCGGGTTTCACCGGTGCTGAGCCCCGGCAGTTTTTTAAAGGGGGCCTCGAAACTGGTCTCTATCGGGCTCTGTTTTGTGCCCTGGCACAGGTGGTCCGTTTTTTTTCCAGACTGCAGGGACAGCAGGCACATCGATCTGCACGTGCTCACTTCTCACTAGTGGAGGATACGGCATGACGTCATGCCAGGTGAGTGTTGTAGGGGGGAAGGGAAATCTTTTAAAGAGTCATTTTTCTCTCTGGATTTCCCTTCTCTTTTTAAAACTCAGGAGCAGCAACATCGTTGTGGTGTCACCAGGGCTTTAAGTGGAAGCTTTTTCAATATTCTGTACAACAAGCCATAGTTGCTGCTTATATATCGTATGCAATTAACCATTGGCAAAGCCAATAGTCCTGACTTGTTGTAGGTATGATGTTACTTGTTGTATCATATATCTGGATGCAATGACAGAAACCGCAAAATAAAAGTCGGGGGGCACACTATGCTAAGCACAGATTTTTAGCTTACTTGTCTTTAAGCCACGCCCTTAATTACATTGACCACGCCCCTTTGAGAGACCCTCCCAGTTTTTTCATCCCACTTAAAGCCCTGATTACAGCCTAAACAATACACGAGGAGAGTCATACATTTAAGGTGCCCTGTAAAGGAGAATGTAGTGTTGCGCATGCGCAGCAATGGTGCAGGGTGTTTTTTCATTAGGGCGGCCTAAAACCCCTGACCCTTTGAGGTTAATGGTTGATTCCAGGTGTAACGTGAATAAAACAATGACCTCGTGCGCGGAGTCCTCCTGGCAATTAAGCTGTTTAGTGTACCCAGCCTGTGCCCCCAATAACCCCTCCTCCCCCCTTACTCCGGCAACCCCTTCCAGGCTTACAACATTAGGGTTGTGGGCACATTCGGCAGTCGTTCTGTGCAGATCTACTGACCAGGTTCACCATGTGGACATATTTTGGTCCATCAGGTTTAAGGGACCTGCGGGGGGAAGCTAGGGAATAGTGCGGGACTTTAATAGGGTGCGAGCCCTTGGAGTTCTGCAGACACTCGTACCAGATGTTCTATGGCTGAAGATACACGATCCTTGGATGGAAGAGGATGTGTTTCTCCAAACTCCCTGTGGTGCTGTTAATGAGCTGCAGCGGGCCCACGTGAGGACCGCAGCTGCACATTGCAAGCGGGGGAGGAGGGGCGCTCACACAATGTGCGAGGATGCACATTTAGTCCCAGAAGAGGTACGAGGCGCCTCCCTAGCCTGGGTGTCTTCAGAAGTGAAAGTGAAGTCACTTGTGAGAAAGAGAAACTGACAACGGCGCCAGCTCATTAAACGTTGTAGTGCACCTCGCGGTCAAACGATGGCGCTGCAGCTGGTCTGGGAGAGAAACGTGCGGAGACTGCTGTAGGTTTGCTGGGATTGGGACCAAAAACAGTTTCTATCTTTCCAGTTTTGCTGTGTCTTTGGGAATTCTAAGAGCAAGCCCTTTGACACTGGCAAAAAATGCAAGCATTCAATCGATCACGAGGGAGTGCTGGGAAAACAAGTTTTATGCAGAAGGCTACATATCTCGCTACCTTGCCTAAACAACGTTAAACAAGCATTTGCAATGCAATGGGACCCGCATTTACGCGAGACCTATTGCATTGCAAACGGGAGTGAGGGCGGGGGTAGTGGGGTGCGAGAAGGCACGGACAAAGGGAGTGCGGGGGAGGGGGGAAGAAGGCACGGGCAACGTGAGCAAAAAGTAGAGCTCTAAATAACACGTCCATACAGTGTAACACTCGAAGTAAAGGGGCCAATAGCCATGGGAGGGTACAAATGACGGGATGGCATAAGGCGGGACTAACAAGCATCATAATCAATCAGAAGGAAGAATTTACGAAGGACAAACACAGAAGCCAATGAAAAATATGGGCGGAGAGTGAGGGCAGCTGGTCTCCCATACTTTACTACTGCATGCCTCGCAGAGCGAGCAGCGCATGCGCGCTGCCGCTAAAGCGAGACCTAAAAACAAGTATACAGCCTTCTCTACTGTGATGTCATAACTTGCTGTTGTGGATAAGAAAATCAGTTGAATCCAATTTCCCCCTCTTTACATAAGGAGTAGAACTCTTATAGAAACCGTAGCACTTCAAACTGTTATCCCTTTCGCTGCCAGGCATTGCCCTCCCCACCCCGTGCCACACCCTTTTTTGGGCTATTTGGGGTAGTTTGCGCCCCATAACACTTTGTCCCCATAAGGCATCCACGCCAAAATCGCGTCCTTTTCTTCCAGCATCCTGAGGACTCTAAACGAGGTACCCAGGGTTTGTGGTTTTTCTTGGAAGGGCCGAGAAATTAGCCAAAATACAGCAAAATTTCATTTTGGGGGGGGGGGAATGAGGAAAAGGTGCTGCAGAAGAGAGCGTCTGTTTTTTCCCCAACAAATGGTATCCTCGAAGGGTTTGCAGTGCTAAAATCGCCAGCTTTTAGAAACTGGCAACATTTTCAACAGTTTTGGCATTTTACAGGGGCTTAGCCTATATTTCCTATTTTTAACCTCCAAGTTAGTGGTAGAAATGGATGTAAAACCAATAATGGATCCTGGAACGCTTTACATTTCTGAAAAGTAGTCAAAATTCTGAATTTAACAAGGGGTCATTTGTGTAGATGCTTCAAGATTTTCCTATTGAAAGTAACAGTTTAAATTATAAAATATTGAAATTGAGTTGAAAAAAACAGCTATTTGTGCCTCCATTCTCACTTGTAACTTATTCTAACTATGGCAAATTTTTTAAAGCAATATACTGTTACAACCCTTCTAGTTGCAGGGATGTATCTGGTTTGTAGATGAGCCAATAATTGAGCTGCACCTTGGAATGTTTTTTCATTGTGTACTGGGTATACAGAAAATCATTTAGTAAGAGAAAAAATAGGTATCCAGGAAACCTATGTATTTCGAAAATGGGAACAAGATGGAGTTTAGAAGCAGTGTTTATTTGCACATCTCTGAATTTGTGGGTAGCCATACTAGCATGTGAATTAGGGGTCATTTTTCAAAATGTTGTCTTTTTTACACATGGTCTTACATTTGGAAGGGAGAAATGCAAAGAAAGTCAACTGGTAATAACACTTGTTCTTTCTATACTGTGTTTTGCCCTAAGTTTCCCGATTAAAACCGGTACCTCACTTGTGTTGGTAGGCCTAGTTCCCGTGACAGGAAACGGCCCATTCTTGCAGTGTGCCTAGCTGTGGATTTTGGGCCCTAGCTTAGCCAGCACCTGGGGAAACATAGCAAACCTGTACTTTTTTACAAAACTAGACACCCAGGGAAATCCATGATTGGGTGACTTGTGTGGCTCTCACCAGGTTCTGGTACCCAGAATCCCTTGCAAACTTCAAAATTTGTCAAAAACCCTCATTTTCCTCATTTCTTTGATGGAAAGTTCTGGAATCTGTGGGGAGCAACAAAATTACAGCCACCCAACATTCCGCTAAGTCTCCTGATAAAAATGGTACCTCACTTGTGTGGGTAGACCTAGTGCCTGCAACAAGAAATGGCCCAAAACGTACTGTAGAGACTTCAAAATTATCGATCACTAAAAGACCTGGTTTTGCAAGGAGTCACCAGGGGGTTGGGGGGGTGGGGGTTCAGGGAGGTGTAGCTTGCGTGGATCCCCCAACGTTTTCTTACCTAGTCTCTTGATAAAATGATACCTCACGTGTGTGGGTGCAAAAAGCAGAGTCAGCCTAAAAACGTATAATAAAAAAACTGCTCTTCTGGACCCACTTTGGTTTCCCCCCTCTTTTTTTTTATTTTATACGTATCTAGGTTCTCTACTTTAGGCACCCACACTGAGGGGAACGCTGGGTGGTGGGAAAGACCGATTTTTGCCATGAATGGTGGTTGGGGGGGGGGGGGGAGCAAAATCCCTTGTCCAAGGGGCTGCTCCCCCTCCCTGGTGTCTAGTTGTGGATCCCTGCTTGGGGATCGCCCTACTGCAGCGATCCCCAAGCAGGGATCTACGAGGGAAGGGTACCATTGGAAAGGAGAGATTCTCCCCTTTCCAGTGATACCTCTCCCGTGTGTTTCAGTGCAGGGGGCGGGGGGCTGGGAGAGCCCCACAAGCACCGAAGTAGTGAAACTGAAATAAGCCGATAGGCTCATTTCGGTTTCACTTTCATTGTAAGGACGTCAGCGCGCCATGTGCACGATCGTCATTACATTGAAAGAAAAAATGCCTCTGGAGGTTGGGGAAGCTCTTCCTCACCTCCCTGAGGCACAACCCCCCCACTGCCCCCCCTGCTGTTTACAGCAAAGGGATTTCTCAGTGGTGTGCCGAGGACGTAACCGTTATGTCCTCGGCACCCCAATGCGACAGCCGAGGGTGTAACCGTTACATCCTCGGCATGGAACTGGATAAGATTTCAAACCCTCCCAAGTGGTTTTTTAGTGTTCTACCAGGCCCCTTTAACACACACTTAAAAAAATCCAAGAGCACTCAATTTATGGAGCCTGGCTCATTTCATTTTTCTAGCGAGTATCCGTTTGGCTATTAATAACAATTGAGATGTTCGATTTCAGCTTCCATAGGGATTTTCTTGTCGGTCAAATGGACTTTGGCCCAATATTGTGTTGGCTGCGTGGTGGCAGAAATTCTTATCTTTGGCAAGTTATCCCAACATGTCATTTTTGTGCATGCCTACCATATAGGACTAAGTGAGGCCTTCTTGCCAAATACCCTCCAACAATTGACATCCTTTACCATTTTGTGGAGTTTGTCCGGAGTGAGGTATCACACAGTCATTATTTTCAGTGCTGACTGTTGGACCAAGGTAGTAGTTGTATAAATATCCAATCCCATTTATTGAATGGCACAATTGCCTATAAACCCCCACCCCCATCCTCCAAGGCTCCGTGCGGAGGCCCAGTGGTAGGAGTTCTGATTTGTTTATTTTGTGTCCAGATTCTTTACCATACTCGTCCTGCACTTAGTTATGGTAGCAACAAACTCCAGATCATCCATCAAGAAGAGTACGTCATCTGCAAATAAGATTTTATGCTCTTCCTTCAAAAGAAATGCCTTCCGTAAAACAATCTGGTCATATTTCCAAAGCCTTCGTTGCTAGAGGTTCTATTACCAGAACATACAGTAATGGTGATGGGGGCAGCATGGTCTAGTGCCTTTCCTCCAAGGGAACTAAGTCTACTACCACTTTGGCGTTTGGGGCTTGATAGCCCCCTATTGCCATATCTATAAATGTGAGCCCACATTTTGAATCGCTCAAACACAGTTGTCATAAAAGATCAGACCACCCTACTGAAGCCTTTCGGCATCTAAAGCCATCAAGATAACCTCTGAGTTTTTTTTTTCTTTTTTTCTTTACACACATTTCACCTTTTTGACTAAGTGGACTACAGCCATGTGGTATAATCAAAGCTGTTGTCCGGAGATAAATCGTGATTTCTTCTCATACGTTAATGAAAAGATTAGAAGCTCATTGCGAGAACTTTCACTTGTATTGGAATATCTAAATTTAGTAACGCTGCCTATTGGTCACACGCTCTAAATTGTCTTTACCCGGTTTTGGGATTGCCATGATATTGACATCCTCCATGGTGGGTGTAACTCTGCCATACGCCTGGAAGGACTGGTACACCCTCTTTAAAAGTGGTATCTGAGGCAAGTAGGTTGTGTAAAATTCCCCATTAAAGCAGTCACCCTATGGGCCTTGCCCACTTTCAGACTTTTTATATTCATTCAAATCTCATCCTTAGTAGGAGTGTCCCGCTTATGAACCTGTTCATATGGTGCAGGGGGGTGGCGACGGACCCTTTAGAAGGATTACTTCACCCCAACCCTCCCTCTGGCCCTGATGTTTCAAGTATAGTCTGTCGTAAAACAATATAAACATATTTGGTTTTGTCTTGTTCGCAAATGTCATGTCCCCATTAGCAGTCATCGCTCAATTTGCAATTCCTCTGGTTGTTCTAGCGTATTAGCTACGCACTTATTTGACTCTGCTTTTTGACGAAAAGAACTTAGTTGAACTCAGTAAGTGCCCCAAGATTTGCCTTGAGGCTTTTTTTTTTTTTCTTTCCTCTCTTCAGCCACATTGAGATCTGTTTTGTCAAGCTTGCACTAGGTTTCTCCCTTTGAGCTGCAGCAGCCATGGTGGTAAGCCAGCTTCTGATTACAGCTTTGAATACATTTCAAAACATTTGTGAGGTGTCATCTAAAGTGTTTGTTGCTACCAGGGCCGGACTGGCTACCGGGCGTTTTGGCATGCTGCCGAGCTGGGGGCTGATGTCACTGCGGTGGGGGCTAATTTCGTTGATGGAGACCTGCGTGTGCTTCGAAATAAGCAAAACGAATTTCGTTCAGCACATGCAGGTCCCCATCAACGAAATCAGCCCCCAGCTCGGCAGCATGCCAAAACGCCCGGTAGCCAGTCCGGCCCTGGTTGCTACCCAATCTGTGGCCTTAGAGAGTTAAGTCTTGCATCTTGGAGTATGTATTTACCCAGTTTCTAGCCCCCTTGCCTGCAGGGTTTTGTCAGGATAAGTGTAATCCATGGAAGTGCTTGATTGGACACTGGTCTTGTACCTGTTCCTGCTTCGCCCCAATGCACTAACTGCACCAACTCTTGAAGTGTATGAATTTTCAATTGGGTGCAGTGTACTGGGGAGTAAAATCTGTGACGACCCCCCCTGATGTATTTGCCTCAGTGTTTATTAGGCCCAGATCCCTTAAATTAAATTTTTGAACATCTCCTGACATTTGTTTAGTGCCCATGTGGCGGATATCTGATCGAACACTCCTTCCTTAACTCTTAAATTCCCCAATGAGGATCCCCTCTACAAATCCTGCCACTTGTCTCAACCTTTTACAAAATGCTGTCTTCTCGCTGGTTGGGCATAGATAAGGCTACAATATGAATTCCGTGGCAAGCAGGCCACGGGCTGCAGTCCCCACAACACATGCCTTCTCAGATGCTTCCAAAGTCGCTAAATGGAGTATCATTAATTTGGAAAATAGAAGGCCTGTCTAGTAAAGTGCACAGAAACTGCTGAAGCATGGTATTAAGTGCTGTTTATCACAAAATTGATATTACTTTTTGGTGTGGTATGTTACCATATTTTAGTGGGAGATGACACTATCTGAGGAAGAGGCAACAGCTAAACATGGCTTGCAGCACAGGTGCAGCAGGCAATTTTTAGCCTGTTACTGCTTTCTCAGATGGTGTCCTCTATAAGCCGTACACATGGCTTAGGGGTCCCCAGTTTCCCAGTAGTGATTCAGTGGGGTTTCCTCAGATATCAAAAGGATAAGAACCATGAGTTTAGAGCATCAGTTGAGGTGTTTTTCTAAAGTGGACTGAGTGAGGTCTTAAAGCTGCATTGGATTGCTGTCGCCAAAATGAACTACTTTCCTCCATGCCACAGCTCTGAAAGCTGCTCTCTTGTGTTATTCCTCTTGAGGAAGTTTCCTCTTTGGTCACCTGTTGTGGGTTGGAGTACTACTTCACTAGTACTTCTCTAGAGCTGGCTTTATTCGGTCTTCTGGGTCCTAATTAGTGCACCTACTGTGTTCTAACAGATTTTCTCTCCTTCACATTCTAGCACATAGCCGAACATAGGCGCACACATCATAGCCCTTCACCTTCTCGCTCAAATTTCATATCCTGATGTCACTCCTTGCCCCATTTTACAAATTCTTAAAGGACCTGCCAGAAGAGCTAGCTGGTTCATCGCAGAGCTGGTTCATCGCAGAGCTGAAATCCACCGAACGCAGAGGTTTGCAACTAGAAAGGAAGTGGTGCACCAGCAAATAGGAGACCATACCACCTTCAACATCGCCCGACAGATTACTCCTGCAACCTCTGCATCATCTTTGACAGCAAGCTGTCTTTGAAGAAACGGGTGAATGCAGTCGCTTCTGCACCCTACGCATGCTCTGCAAGATCTTCAGGTGGCTCCAAGCCAACACAACAAGGACTGTCACGCAGGCCCGGGTCACCAGCAGGCTGGACTACGGGAACACACACTACGTAGGAACCACCGTATGCCACCTGAAGAGACTACAGGCAATACAAAACTCAGCACCCAGACTCCTCTTTGACCTTCCTAGATGAACCCACATCACACCCCACCGCAAGAACCTACACTGATTCCTGATCCTGAAGAGATGCCAGTTCAAGATGTTGACCCACACATACAAAATGAAGGACCAGCATAAATCAAACGCATGACCGGCCATCAACCAACCAGACTCCTACGATCCACATCACTATTCCTTGCATACAGCCCCGCCCCCCGAATCTGCTGATGCAAAAGCGGAGGACGCTCCTTCTCACAGCTGGCAGCCAAAGCTTAAAGCGACCGACCCCCTGCACCTTGGGTCTGCCTCATTGCTCCACCAATTCAGGAAAGAACTCAAGACCTGGCTGTTCGAATGATCAGTTGGCCAGCTAGCTTCTTGAGACCCTCACGAGTGATTTGCCACGCTTTTTACAAATCATTGATTGATTTAACTGCAGCATGTAGACTTGTTTCTAAGGCTGTTAGTTTATTGGATGACTCGATGGTTTTTAGGTTTCGCCTGCACAGTGCTTGTAAAATCTCATGTATTTAAAATATCTTAAAAGGGGGTTCTTATCGCTTCCCTTGGCCAAATTAGTGTTCATTCGCTTGTGTGTGGAACTTTTTTTTTTTTTTTTGTTAACTTCCACTGGCTGCACGCATTTACAATACTTCTACTAAAGCTTTTCACACTGTTTAAGCCCCATTCACTGTCCAGGTAAGATCTCTTCCCATGGAAAAGGGCAGACAGCTTCTAACAATATGCTGGAAGGCTTGCTTTTTATTCCTTAGTTATCTAAAGCAGATACTTTATCCTCAAAACGTTTGTGGCAGCTCCTATTCATTCCTCACTACCTTTCTTTGCACTTTGTAGGCACTATCGGATTGATTTTTTTTAACTTAATCTATTTGGACATTATGATCAAATTCGAAATGTTGTAATTTTATTTTTAACATGCAATGTTTAATATACAAGAGCTATGCTATAGTTTACTACTAAACAGGCAGCCATAAGTGCAGTTACCTCGCAGACAACAGGGTCATGATTTGAATGGTGCAGTAGCACTGGTCCCAAAAGTTGTCAGAACTCCTCTAAACACATAATATTGCTATATTTGACTACTAAACAGGCCGTCACAAGTGCAGTTATCTAGCAAGCGCTAGGGTCATGATTTCAATAGTGCAGCAGGTGCAGTGGCACCAGGACCAAAAGCTCTAGGCACCCCATTAAACACAGATTATTGCTATATTTTACAACTAAACAGGCAGTCGAGTGAAGTTCTTTCAGGCACTAGGGGTCATGATTTGAAAGGTGCAGTGGCACCGGGGCAAAAGTTGTCATAACTCCTAAACACAATATTGCTATTACATCAATTCTATTTCCCGATTTTTATTTTTCAAAACTTTGCTATTACTTACCTGCACTATACCACTAGTAACCGCACAATATATTGCCTTTTTGTACATAAATGGGTCATAACACTTAACAGACTTTCTTTAACTTCTATTGTACCACTACTCAGCAAGCTACAACTTACAACAAAAAAAGCTTATTAATCACATAGACGAAACCTAGTGCATTTACCATTGCTTATTAGAGTTCTTGTATCAAGTTCAGTCTTAGACCCTCGTGCTGATTTGGTCAACAGCATTTTCATTATGGCAGTTCCTGATATTGGTGGTTCTTCCATTCTTTCTGTAGGTCCTGTAAACCAGATCTGAGGTCATCCTTGGCCAGGCCTCTGTTCTTTCTTGGCTGCCATATCTGATGAAGCATTGGGGGTCTGTGCCTGGATCTTGTTACTTGTCTGCTCCAGTATATGTTGATGCTTCTAGCGCCCTTTTTTTTTTTTTTTTTTTTTTTGACATTCAGTAACTTGGGGCTTGCCTTAATGCCAACATCCCTTCTTCCATAGTGCATGTCCTGCTCACAGTTAACTTTTTCTAGCTGGCAGTCTTGTCTTCCTCTATTGGTCAACCGTCCCTGCTGTTCCTACTTAGGTTTCATGACAGCTACTGCATGCCCCTCTGTAATGCCTGTGTTTGCCTCCTGAAGGTCCTACCTCTAATGGCTGTTTGTCTTCTGGAGCGACCTATCTTCAGCCTGTTTGCTGCACTTGCCCCCTGATGTGCAACAGCTGAGTGGGGCGCTCCCCTCTTGGTTGTGCTGCCCCTCCTGTTTGTCTTATCTTTCAGCGTTTCACATAGTGAAATCTGGCACACACAAGCAATGCACACAGTCCCCTAGGTCAGGGATGTTACAGGGCCAAAGCGCTGTTTGGCAGCCAAGTTCCACCCCGGGAACTTCCGGCCCATCGATCAGTCTTACCTGCACCAGCTACAGTTGTCCGTGTGGAGTCTGAGAGTGTCTCACAGGTGTGGCTGCTGCCTTCTGTAAGTATCTCACGTGGCGCTATATGTGGTCATGGTTGGATGTCTTCATTGCTTCTCCAGTGCAACAGTAAATGTTCTTTGGTCTTCCCACAGGTTTTGGGGGATGAACAACTTGTGGTTCTAGTCCTCACAGGGCTCGGGCTCACAGTTTACAACGGTGGCCTCCTCGTGGTGGTGGTATCACCAAACTATGATGCTTGTGTTTTTCAGTGACCCTTCCTCCCCGCCCCCAACAACACTGGCTCCCCACACGACAGACGGCCCGATTGGCAGAGTTAACTTGATGGGCAACACCCACCCTCTGGCACATGGGTTCGTTAACTTACCTATGGCACACGATAAGCGGCCCGATCAAAACAGCAGTCCTCTCCTCACACTGCTAAAGGGATCCAACCACTAAGATCTCCCGCTGGACCTCACTCCCTCTAGCGAGCTTTTCTTTCGCACAGGGCACACTGGTCTTGGCAAGCAGTGCTGGTGCTCCAGACTGCAGGAGAAGTTGGTCTTGGATTTTACCTTGATGTCCTCTCACCGAGCTGGGGGACTGGCAGGCCTTCACCCCTAACCCTGGTTACAGAAGTCTTGCAGAGCTGCTTCTTGCTCAGGCCGACTGGCTGCTTGGCAGTTGAGTCTTTGGTAGGGGTGGGGGGCGGGCTCGCGCTCACCTTATAGTTCATTTCTAGACGCCAAATGTGATCTAGGGTCTGTCTTTGAAGGTCGTGTTGTAGGTCTGCTTCCTTTTGATGTGCCCTCTCTTGTGCCCTGCCTTTCCTCCAGAAAGCAGTCTGTCACAGCAGTAGGGACTCCAAATGCGATAGCCTCACAACACAGGTCATGGGAAAGGCTAGAGGTTCACACCTGGATGTCAGCCACAGTGATGTGGATCAAAAAGTTACCCCAGGACCTCAGCCCTACTCTTTATGGTTCTCTTTTACCCCAGCTCCTTCTTGAGATGTGCCAGGCCCCTTTTCAGTAACCTCTGAATCAACAAGCACCCTTTGTAGTGTACCGAAGAGTCAGGCTCTCTTCGTCCAATGTGTCCCACCCATCTCACAGGAATGCAGAAATCCACAAACTTGGGGAGGGATTCCTCTACTTCTACCTCATCACGATCCTCCAGTCAGCCCTGGGTCTCCCAAAATGCAGCTCAGAATCTTCCATGTATTTTACCATTCACAGGCACACATACACCGAGCACATGCATACAACACACACGTGCTCAACGCTACTTGTTAAAGGCCAGGGGTGAGTTAAGCACACAGTAGCGGAACTTTACACGAGTGAGACTATCACTCACTTGAGTGATACAGGTCAAATAAACTTGTTCACTTCTACTGATCACTACATGGTATGCTGCCGCCACTGCGCTAGTGTTGCTTAACTCCTGGCAAAAGCAGTAGCCTTTCACCACGGAAGCTAGCGCTTTGGGCGCTCCTCCCGGCCCAGCAAGACTGTAATCCGTGAGACATGCCTATGTCATGTTGCACACGTATTGTTCCTGTTCACCCATTACAACAAAAATGATGACCGGGGATCCAGATATCATTGCAGCTCGGTTGCTCAGAGCAGGTGTAAATGTCAGTCACTATGCTAGGGATGTTTCCATCCCAACACATGGCATACCTGTCTCTCTGCCCAATAAACATCAGTTACCTTTCTATTGCACAAATTGCCATGAGCCCCATTCATGTTCAGACTTTGGTTCCAGATCCCCTCTTGAAAGAATGTGCTACTGAGCATTGCAGTTGTGCTTTCAAATCCAAGTACCTCTTTGAGGCCAACCTCTTCAGACAAGTTGTGGTTAACCCAACCTGGCATGTCCTACTTTCTCGTGGTCGCCTCAAAGCAGAGGACCTCAAACTGGATATTTTGTGTGTGGAATAACTAAAATTAATTTAACCTAATGTCATACTGTTCTTCACTGAACATTTTCACTTCTCTAATGTTACCCTGGCACTTCTGTTCTGAATTGAATGCTTAATTCAGAAATGCAATACAGATTGTATGTTGACTTAAACTAATGGGCCTTTATTTTATTTTTTTCCTTGCCTCCCTGTATGTCGTAGTTCTTGCTAACTGTTCAGAGGTGGGGAATATAATAAATTATAGATATCTATTTGTCCACAGGATGGGCTTAAGAAATCTACTTCTACAGTATAAAAATAGATTTGTCGCCATGCACTGAAGTGTGAAATTATAGCAGCTTTTTCTTATCAGAGCTGATACTACCATATTATGTCAGTTTGGTTCTAGAAAGGCTCTGACTGTGCCTATTATCTAATTTGACCGGGCTATGAAGATACCAGGATTCTGTGTAAAATGTTTGAAAAGTTACTGGTTCTGTTTGAGTCGGCTTTGTTTAGGGCATGTTGTTCATCACAGTAGACCTCTGAAAACGCCCAGCATCTTTTCTATGCTAAAGTTCAGTTACCGTCAAATTCAGGGAAGATCCTCTTTTTCTTGTACCATTGCACTCTTATGTACTTGAATTTCTGAAGAATCATCTTAAGTGCGCTAGCAAATTTACTTTTAAGCATTTACTTAATTTTATACAATGTTAATGTAAATAAATCTAGACTATACTCGCACTCCAGTCCTGGAGCATCATTGACATCCCGCTCCACCCCCTCCCCCCCACCCACCCCAACGCAGTCGGACCTTCTGCCCTTCACCAAATTGTGTATATCTTAAGCAAATAACTCTACTGTGACTTGGGTCTCGTTGCCATATTTGTGAGCATATAGCAAACGCTAGATCGGTCACTGATTTACGTTTTGCAACCAGCTGAACTACGCAAGGCTTTGTAAATTCAAAATGTTGTGGGACCAATTCTCAAGGCTCCTTATGCATATAAGTTTTGGTTTCATGTGCAAAAATTGCTTTAGCAGCAATCCGGAAAGGATTTACTCCAACGTTTTATGAGAACAAATCTTAAACGGACTGGCAGTAGACGGAAACGGAATGTTTCAGAGATGACAAGCGTGGAGTGCTTGTGCACTCTACAAACATACATGTGCAAGGTATTCATTCACCAGATCTCGAACGCTTTCCCACCTTGGAAAACTAGAATTTACTCTTGACAAGGACAATAGTAAAATATTTAATTTGATGGTGTAGGAAAGAAGTTTTTTCATGAGCTTTACCCCTCGAGGGAAAACCAAAAATTAAATGAATTTGCACTTGAGCTGAAGATTGTGTCACATTAGCGAATACAAACTCGTATATTTGCTTTTGTGAAAATAGAATTCACAAAGGTTTGTTAGGAGTTGGTTTCCTGGCCTACTTTTGCCTGCCATTATGAATTTCTGAAATTAATAATTCTTCCCATATGAGGTCCTATAACTGTGGGTGCACTTGTGACTTTCTTTAACAAGCATTTGCAATGCAATAGGTCTCGCATTTACGTGAGTTTCGTAAATGCGACACCTTTTGCATTACAAAAGCTAGTTTGTAAAAACGCCCATGCGGCACTTTAACTTTAATATCGGCCGCGCCCCTTTCTTTGGATGAGCCATGCATAAAAAAAGGGGCGTGACCACCATTAAAGTGAGCGCGCATTACGGGGCCTTTTTACAATAAAAAGCATTTGTCAAGTTGGCAGACAAATACATTTTTTGTAAAAGCGCCCCATGCCGCACTTTCACTTTAATGGCGGCCATGCCCCTTTCCTTAGACTCAGCTCGCTTAAGGAAAGAGGCGCGGCCGACAAAGTGTAAGTGCGTCATGGGGCAATTAAAAAATAAAAAAAAACCTGCGGCCGTGTTTGGCGTGGCAAGTAAAGCAAAGGCACGGCCGCCACCATCAGCGTGGCGTGCTATATAAAAAAATAAATAAAGCTGTTGCGAGAGAGCGGGTCCTGCCTGCAACAGCAGGCATGCGAAAATCATTAAACAAAATGGTGCTCAGAGGTTGTAATTAAAGCATACCAAGCAACAACGCATGTAAAAGGGGGTGTCCTCATAGGTTACAAATGAAGACACAGCAGTACTAAGGAGGGACTAATATAGCCTATTTACAAATCAGAAGCCAGCATTTGCGAAGGACAATGACACAAGCCAATAAATATGGGCGGAGAGTGGGCGAGGCTTCAAGTGCATACTCCAGTACAGCATGCCTCGCAGTGCATGCGCTACCCAGGCTCGACCTAAAAATTATGCCCTAATTTATTTGTGAATGTGTCCCTTAATGATTTTACACTGGCTACCTGCTAATATTTTTTTTCTTTTCTTCAAGTACTGACTCGCATCAAAAAAAAATTCTTTCAAACAATGCCTTGAAAGAAATGGTATTTAAAGTTTCCCTTTAACCATTGCACAATAGTTTCGCAAAACTGCCTGTACCCTTCACCGTTTTTTAGGCCTCGCCTAGGCAGCGCTTGCGCTGTCTCTTCGAGACATGCTGTATTCAGGTTTGGACTTTAAGCTCTGTCCATTTTACGCCAATCATTTCAATTGGCTCTTCTTACTGTCCTTTGTAAATGGTGGCTTTTGATTCGTGAATAGCCTTAGCAGTAACTCCTTAGTACCTCCCTCTCTTCTGTTACCTCCCATGAGGACAGCCCCTCGTATATGTCATTACTCTCCAGGTTTCATTAACAGTTAGTGAGCACTATTTAGTTAATGTCTTGCTGAAGCAGGCATGACATGCTGTCTGGCTTTTGCAACTGACCCTGGTTTCTAGTTGCTGTACGAGGCACGACCTGTTAACCCCGCTTCTGCAGCCCGTGGTGCTGCAGATGAGGTAATTATTTTAAAGTCTGCTTTACTGTAAAATTAAAGTAAAGCTGCTTTTTTACTATTTACTTAGCATTTGAGGCACACCGCGCTTTTGCTTCACACGTTTAATGCTAAAACGCGGCATGCCGCGATTGCTACAAAAGTAAATAGGAAAAAATAGTCAGCCGCCACATTTTTCACATTTATTTACTTTTGTAGCAATGGCGCCACACTGCGCTTTAGCTGTAAACCTCTGAAGCTAACGCATGGCATGCCATAAATGCTAATAAAGCAAATAATTACAAAAAAAGGCAGGAGGCCGACTTTTCATTATTATTTTTACCTTTCAACATGGCAGCCCTTCGCCTTTATTTGCTATTTACTTTTCAGTCATTGACGGCACGGCGCGTACATAGCTTTAAACGTATAAAATTAAAGTGCGCCACACACGGGCTACAAAACGCGAGAAAAAAATGCTTCCACTTCTTGAAGCTCACTTTAAATGTATTCACTTTCAACATGGCGGCAGCACGGCATTCATTTCTATATATTTTTTCCTTTTAATAGCATTTGCGGCATGAAATTCTATTCCCTTATCGGGTCACAAGGAAAGGGTGCAGTCCCACAGGCGGTTACTAGGTGTCCCTGTGGCGTTCAATAAAACCAAATGAAAACGTATACTAAGCAGCAAGCTTTCTGTTTATCATTCCATTACGGGTGCAATTCCTTATGTGGCTAATGGAGGTCCCTTTACAACTCCACAGGGCCACCTAGTAACAGCCTCTGGTACTGCACCCTTTCTTTTATTCTTGCGTATGCTACTGCTGTCCATTTTTTTTTAAATTAAAAATATCCCAAACATTAGCATTTGCAACGCCAGTAGCTCAAGGTTTCACTAATACGAGACCTATTGCATTGCAAATGGTTGGCCTGCTCCCCCTCCCGTTGCCAATATTTTGTTTTTTTAGAAATTCTTTAATTTTATTATTTGGAAAACCGCTGGCAGTCTCAATGGCATTCTTCAGCATGTATTCAACTATAATGGAGTAGTCTGCGAGCGTTCTAAATAGCCACAATTTGTTTAATTTTGCAAACCAGTGTACATGATTAAGTATTGGACCCACTGTCAGTAATGCACGCTATGTTTGTGGTTCATTCAACTTTCTTGGAGAATTTTCTTGAATAGTAAATGGTTTGCATTAATGAATTATTTGTACAATTTCGAGCATCTTACACATATGGATAATTACCTTGCCAGTAGACCATCCTCTTTCCTTCATTATATTGTGGTACTGTAAGCTGGCAGCAGAAGTTTTTGTTGAAGGTTGGGGTTACTTGTCCAGTGTAAAAAGAAAACAAAAACATGGCAACATTGTCCTTCACCCAAATAATGTTCTGGGCTCAAACGATAAGAATTCTGTATCCCTGATTCACTACTTGCCAGAAGCTTAGTTTCGGATGTTAGTTTAATTGATTCTCATGCACTGTGACCCTAGCCCCTGCACTAAGTAGGTAATCTCCTTTTTATTATATTTTTACACTGGAGTGCTATTCCCTCAAATGGGTGTCTGGGGGAGATGAGGTTCAATTTCACAGATGAGAATTGTTTCAGGTTTGAGAAGGCAGAATTTTAAGAGGGATCCAATGCTTTGTTTTGAATCCTGATCTGCAATAGCTTTTGGCACTTTTGTAAGGCTAGAACTATGGATATTTTTGCCCGTCACTGCATGCATGGAACAGGGCTAGCTTTCATAACCAGACCATGCATGTTCCTATGTTGAGAAAATCAAGGTTTCGGATTTGTTGTCCTTAAAAATGCATAGATAATTACAGAGCTACAAAAAGCCCTTGTCCCATCTTCTAGCCTTGAAATAGTTTTAAGGAGAAGGGGCTGGAACTTCACTGTCGGAGCTTTACTCCTGGTTGGTGGTTCTACCTTTTCTTCAGGGAGCTCCATATGATCAGTGACCAATACCTCAAGCAACTCTAGAAATGTCCCAGGATTTGAAAGCTATTCCTCCCAACCCCCTTTTTACATTCTTCAGGCCATGGTGATCTCTACACCACCTCCAGCCACTCCTCTCTTCTGTCTCTAGGATAGAAGCACTATAGAGCAGAGTGCCGCCCCACCCCCACTAGGCCCACACAGGTTGACTCCGAACCCACATGTCATGGTCGAATAGCTCCTAATAGACTGGCCATCCAGATGAGCATAGTTGGTACAGGTGACAATTTAGGTTAGCACTCCCTAACTTGACCATAATTCATTCTTCCCCTTCACAGCAGGCACAAACACTGCTAGCCCCATGAATGTACGAATGAATGAATGAAAATCTTATTACGCAATTACTTGATCATTGCGATTTCCCTAATAAGTTCAAGCAAAATAATCATTGCAATTTACTTGTCAACCTGCTAGCACCTTGGCTCCAAACCAGTGTACTTTATTCTGACAAATCCACTACCCCCACTTTAATTCCTTTGCCCTTTTGGGGGCATTGTATTTTATGTCGCCAATTGAAATTCTTTATTACTGCAGAGGTGATCCAAGCAAACAACAGTTGCTATTCAGGCTGGCAGGAGGCAGTGTGAACACCAGTATGAGCCAAAATACAGTGCGCACATGTACTCCTATCATCTGTGCTCAATACCGTGCTCTGTACTGCATACCTGTTTGATGCAGGGAGTGCAAGCTGCTGAGTTGATCCAGGAAGTCTGCTTGGTGTGGCTCTTTATTAGTGTTTTGTAATGGTATTTTTTTTATCCACTACTGCTTCAGAACCTGCACTGTCAGAACTTTCTTCTGAATCAGATTCCTTACTGCCTCTGGCTTTATCATGAAATGTTTCTGTGGAGGCACACTAAACCCTACCACTGCTTTAGCATCAAAAAGGTACCAGTCTTTGACAGCTAGCAAAGAGATGAAGGACATCCAGGGAGTGTCGCCCATCACCTAGATTGTGTTTCTAAAGTAGAGAAGACTATAGAAGAGATCCCACTTTTGAAGAAAACTACTCTTCAAGAAGAGAACGCACAATCGGGAGGAACCCTACTTAATGTTGACTGTTCACTCCAGAAGACACTACTAGTGCTTTGAATGCAGAATGGTATTCACATCCACTTTCAGCTCCAACAAAGTCTATTGGGTATCCTTGCTGGGATGGTTTTGCAATGTTCCATGATTTCTTCAAAGCAACGCAGCTAAGATTAATATTCCTATTGTGACCTCCGAATAAAACTTCAGTGATCTTTGAAACTTTGTGCCTGAATTCCATCCAGATCTGTTACTCAAGCTACTTTAACGGTGATCAGAAAAGTACAAGCCACCTTAATTGGACCCACTGTTTTAGGTCTGTTCTGTTTGATGGATCCCCGAACGTTTAACATTAATACACGGAGCGGGAGACTAAGTTAGTATTTTCCCCACCCCCAAACAAGCTGTTATGAGTTAATTCTCAAATTTAGAGGGAGGTGAACAATCTGCCTCCCTTGGGAGGGACGAGTTTTTTACAGGGAGAGGATACATTCTCCCAACTCTATCCACATACACAAAAAAGTATCCTCACCCATTGTTTACTGGTCTGCCATACCTAGTTAGTCCCCGTCTGGTCCAGAAATAAGATTATTTCTTTTAGAAGACCCTCACCCACTCTCGTAGTTGCATGCTTCATCTTGTCTCACCCTGGTTCCTAAATCCGAGGATGGGCTCAACCATATTCCAGGGAGCCCTTTGAATAATTAGTAGCAGCCGGGGTCTAGGAAAAAAAAAATACCTTGGGCAATACAGGTTTCCCCTTTTGTAGTTGCTTAGGTATGGTTAAAAACTAAAGGTTGAGTAAAACATGAGGATAATGGCCCTACTATCTTATTCACTCATCAATGTTTCAGCCCATAGAGTGGCCACAAAAGGTCAGTGGGCTTTCATCAGAACAATTACCTCCCCCGCATCTTGTACACTCCTGTCTGTATCACTTAGATGGAGGACAGACCAACCTGAAACATATAAGCATGCAAAGACAGTGATAATAGCCTGGTGTATGGGTATAATCTCCACTTTTTGTTCTTGTGGAAAGAGAAAATCCTACATAAATATTGGTGAATGCATTATCAAACTCAGTTTTTCGGCTTAACAAAAGTGGTGCAGAGCAGATGTGACGTTGAACCAGTGTCCTACTCTCTTCCTTCAGCGACCCGTCAATTCAAGCAATCTGAAAATCTCATAGCGCACATAGCCGTAACTTTTGTGGCAAGCAAGAACACACTGACATGCACGGTGATTAACATGAAGAGATATTGGCAAGCAGGAGTGAAATATTTTGTGAACCTGCGCCACCGGTGTTTGTAATGCTCAGTAACTTACTCAAAATAAAAAGGCCCTTGGGCAACATGGTAGGGGGAGGGGGTGTGCCCCTATAGTCACACCGTGTATTAGAGGGTTTAAAGATCACAATACACAGGTTAAAATTATGCGAGAGAGTGCACTAAATGAAAGCGTATTTGTATAGATCAGCACTTCATCAAGAGTGTCATGCTGCCCTTTTACCTATTTTGACCCCACTCCTACCTACTCCGTCCTAAAGCTGTCCTGGATGGGCTGCTTCTAAAGCAGCACGGTTTCTTGATGCCGTATGATGATGTAATCAAACTTCGCATATGGGAAATGTGGTCCATGACTGGCGCCTAGCTGTAAGTGCTAAGTACTGGAACAGGATTGGTTTCTTGGTGAAGGCCTCCTTATAATTGAGTCAACAGGGACATTTTAAAGAAACTACATGGAAGTAAAAGATGTTACAGATATTTTCCAGGGGCTGAGATAAAAACAAAATGGTAGTGTACAGTGAGATTAATGTGGAAACAAAGTAAACCCATTGTGGTTTAGTCCCACCCAGAGCGAGTTTCTGGAAAGGCCAATAGGTGGAGTATAAATTGAGCCATGATGGAAGTGGCCCCCTTCTACCCTTTCTCCAATGATCCAGGCGATCATTTTGATGATGATCCACTGAAGTCCAATGTTCCACAATCCTGGTTCTGTTCTTCTGTGATGTCAAACCTAAGTATCTTGACTTACATGGGCATTCGATCCAATAGATGATGCTTTTGCAATTGACCTTGGTCTGCAAACTCTATGGATCCAGAAAAATCACACAACTGCAATTCCAAAAATATAATCTATTTGATGAAATGCCCATGTAAGTTAAAATACATAGGCATGACATCACAAAAGATCAGAACCAGGATTGGCAAACATAGGAGCAACATCAGATCCACCACAAAACTGACAAAACCTTGTTTGGAAAAAGGTCATGATGACGCAGACCTTCACCGGACCATCATCGAAATGATCACCTCCAGCAATGATATACTGAAAAAACTGTTGAACTGTGAGCAATGTTGGGTTTACAGACTCAAGACCAAAAAGTATGGCTTAAAAGATGGAATCCCATAGAACTCTTTAAGTTTTATCTTCTAAAATGATGAGAACCCCCTCACGATTTGATTTTCTCAATCACCCCCTTTTAAAAAAAAAACAAACCCCCATGCTTGGCATGCGTGCGATAGAAGTGACCCCCTATCATGGCTCAATTTATACAACACCCATGGCCTTTTCAGAAACTCTCCCGAGTGTGACTAAATCATAATAGATGTAATTGGTTTTCACATGAATCTCACTATACACTACAATTTTTTGCCCCTGGGGATTATCTGGAAGATCTTTTACTTCCATGTTTCTTTAAATTTGTGGATTTCCCTATTGCCCCAATTATAAGGGGGCCTTAACCAAGAAACCAATCCTGTTGCAGTACATAGTAATCGCATCTAGATTTTTCCTCTCCCAAGTGGGATTTCCACTAGAGAGACAGCGTGCTGCGCTAGGTGCCAGCCATGGACCACCTTTCCCATAGTCTTATGCGCCGCTTGATTGTCATCACGTGGCATCAAGGAACCGGTGTTCTTTAGAAACTGCCTGTCTGGGACCGCGTTGGGATGGAGTCAGCAAGAGTGAGGCCAAAATAGGTAAACGGGCATCGCGACTCCCTTGATGAAGTGTGAATATATACAAACATGCTTCGTTGAAATGTTTAATTTTTTTTAAACCCTCTAATACACTGTGTGACTGTAGGGGCACGCTCCCCCTCTTACCATGTCGCCTAACGACCGTTTTATGGATTGTAGGAGTTGCTGAGCATTAAACACCGGTAGGTGGGTGTTTTCACAAAATATTTCACTCCTAACGGTCTATTTTATTCACCATGCATGTCAGTGTGTTCTTGCTTGCCCAAACAGTTACAGCTGTGTGCACAGATTCTCCGAACGCTTGAGTTGATGGATTGCTGAATGAAGAGAGTGGGACAAGGGTCCGAAGTTGAATCTGCTCTGCTTGACTTTTGTCAAGCTGAAAAACAGCTAATATGATGCATTCACCAATATGTACATATGATTTGCTCTTTCCACAGGAACAAAAAGTAGAGATTATACCCATAAACCAGGCTAGCATGCCTGTCTTTGCATGCTTATGTTTCATGTGTCGTTCGTCGAAGTGATAGACAGGAGTGTACAAGATCTTGGGCAGGTATTTGTTCTGATGAAAGGACCCTTAGTGGCTATTCTGTACGGGCTGAAACATGTCAACGAGGTATTAGGGCCATTAGCCCCATTCTTTACCTACCCTTTAGTTTTTAACCATACCCGAGCAACCACTAATAAGGGGGAAACCTGGGTTGCTCAAGGTCTCTTTATTCTTCTAGACCCCCGGCTGCTACTAATTATTCAATGTGGTCACTGGAATATGGTTAAGCCCATCCAGGTTTTTAGGGACCAGGATGAGACCAAATGATGAAGCATGCCACTACTAGAGCGGGTGAGGGTTTTCTAAAAAAAATCTTATTTCTTGAGCAGACTGTGACTAACTAGATATGGCCAACCAGTCCACAGTAGTGCGGAGTTAATTCTCTCATCAGGCCATTTATTTCGTAATGCACTCTGCACAAGGGGTGTTTCTTTATTCTCTTTAATAGAGCTTAAACCATTGCCCTTCCAGTTAGCACGAACTTGCCCACCTGCATGTGCCATTGATTATAGCAATGGTGGGGGAATTATATAGCCGAGCAAAACTAATGCTACTGTTACCTAACATGCACGCATCCACACGCATACTTTGGATCAGCATGAACATTTTTCTGTTTTTGGACGTCAGCACTCTGTAGCACAGCATCAGTCATAGGCAGGAAATTACATAATTTGCAAATCATTAAAACGTTTACAGCCATCTAAAGTGTTGGCACTTAATAGAGCTTTTGATGCCGGGCAATATATAGTGTGTAGTGCATGTTGTGTAGTAGGTGTTTATCTGATCTATAACAAAGGTGCTGCTTTTTTCCATCTGTTGTCCTTCCTCACACTCGAGTGCAGACACGCCACCAAAGACTCATTTGAAACCAGAACAGCGCATCCCATTTATGATTTTACTCCACTAGATTAATCAATCATTAACCCATTCCCTCTACTCTGGTAGCATGTTTTGCATCCTATCCTTGCCACTTAACCCGTGTCGGAAGCCTGCCCTTTTCACCCACAAAACTAGTCAGCTAAACTTTTATAAATCCATCCTGGTCTTCCCCATCAGGAAAGTTCCGCAATATTCCAACCCACTTGAACTCTGGACAGCAGTATGACAGAGAATCCTAAGATGTAGATAGATGGAGGGTCGCTTACCTTCAATAAGTGGGATGCTTTGCCATATCTGCTTCTGTATCTCTGGCAGGTCAAAATCTTGATTG
The DNA here is from genome assembly GCA_963921515.1 of Calotriton arnoldi. Taxonomy (NCBI): domain Eukaryota; kingdom Metazoa; phylum Chordata; class Amphibia; order Caudata; family Salamandridae; genus Calotriton; species Calotriton arnoldi. Next base: position 1,307,224 of record CAWUFW010001851.1, on the reverse strand, counting down.
GAGGTTGTGAAACACTTTTTTGTAGTTAAGTAGAACTCTGGGGAGTACCAATGGTTTGGGTGTAGTAAGTTGGAGAACAGAAATGTAGCTAATTGGGGGTGGGGAAAGGTGGTTTTGTCATGATTTTAATTTTTTTATCTTATTTAGATGGGGCAGTGGGTTTTGCAGTTCATGGGCTATGCCAGTTAACTATATGCAGTTTTATTGACTTCTGGTATTCTCTTCAGGCCATCTTGTACAATGTTTTGGGGTCATTTTCTAGCGATCACATTTGTCTGTGTTATACATCATTTACAGTTGAACTGTTCGTTGGAAGGCTGGAAGCACAGGCTGTTTTGAGGGTGGTTTTTGTACCAAGATGAAGGTTTTTTTTTTTTTTTAGGTCTCGCATAGGCAGCGCGGTCTCTTCGCATGCAGTATTCAGTATATGGGCATTAAGCTCCGTCCATGTTCTGCCTATCTTTACAATTGGTTCGTCTTCCTGTCCTTTGTAAATTATGGCTTTTGATTAAGCAATGCGCATGGTAGTCCCTCCTTGGTTTCTCCTTTTGTATCCTCCCATGAGGACTGGCCCTCTTACATGTGTTACTTGGTATGTTTTGTTTACTGTATGGGCACTGTTTTTTTAGGTTGACCCTAGCGCAGCGCGCAAGCGCTGCTCTAGGAATAACCTTTTGGAATCGGTCTGCACTTTTCAAACACTCGTGCTTGTGGCGGCATCCACCTTGTGGGAGGGAGCAGCGGTGCGCAGGGGCCATCTGTTTTCAATTAGCGTGGCCTCGCGCGCTTGTTTACATTTGCCTGCTCGCGGTCGCTTTCACTTTGCCAGACACACGATCAAAGTTCATGTCAGAGGTGAGCACTGGAAGCCTTCATTCCACGGAGGTCTGGGCTATGAGGGAGAATACGAAATTACATAGATCTCCGCATCCCTCAACTCGTGATTTAATTCTGCGTACACCGGGCCATCTCTCTTTATTATTGCCCATCACACCCGGCAAGTGGGTTTTACTGTCCGCAAAATAAATTAATTTAAGTGCTGTGGCAGAGTAGGCTGTGTCGTACCTACATTCTCAAATCACTTAAAACAGCTCAATAAATCAAGCCACGAGCTTCACTGATCTGTGTGTGACCTGCACGTCACAGTAATATGAGCAACCTTAATTGTGTGACTAACATTGGACCTTTGAGTAAAGTTTAAAACCGCCACGCTCTGACCTCCGGAGCGTGTGCTTATCCCACTGAGCTAGCACAACAAACACTTGCTGGTCTTGCCTCGTATTTCCTTTCTTGAACGTTGCATCATTTAATTTTCAGCCCAACATGAATCTGCCAGCTCCATGTGAAGAGCTACAAGCAGGAACTGCTGTGACCTTTCAACCCGTTTAGTAAAACGTTGACCTGTACCGCCGCGAACTCCAAAGGTCCAACTTCTTACATGTTTGAGGGTTCCTTGAACTTCGAATCAACTCAAAATTTGGGCGAGCAAAGATTTCACACGAGCTGCTACGTCACGGTCACCACCTCTGTGTAGATATTAAAAGCGAATTGTCAGTTTAACAGTTTTGGTAGCCTTTATGCATGTCTGGTGGCACTGATTATATTTCGAAGTAATAAAAAAGGTCGTGGAGTGAGGCAAGCTGGTAAGTAACCTCTTCCCCTGGAAATTATGAAGTTTCCGCTTTTGTGACTAGACGGTGCCAGTCACAGTGGCTGGTGGCGGCAGAGGTGGGGTTGGGGTGTTCTCAGATAATCCTATATTCATGATTATCATTATAAAAATGGTCGCCTATTTTTTAATTTATATTAGTTTTAGTTTTAGTATAGTTTTATTATCATAATTGTTAACCTAGTTTACAAATATTATTAGTAGCGCAGTGATAGAAGTAACAATAATAAAAATAATATTTTAATTGCCGTTATTATGGCGTTATTCTCACCTCTACCGTCCCCATCATTAGCACTACACATCACTCACGTAATCCTTTCCACACAGCGTGATTTTATACACAAACTACATACAGAAAGACAAGTAAACAACCAATGGGTTCATAAATGGAGAGGTATGCAGTCAGCGGAGCGTGCATTGCGCAGTAAAGCCCTACTCACAACGCTAAACTGAGGGCACGCTGCGTGCCTCACGGCGTCTCGGAATGTCTGTCATTTCGCCTGTAGTGATCCAACAGTGTTCGGTTGGGTACTGGGTTGTAGTAACGATTATTTTGCAGCCACGGCAGTAAAAGTATAACAAGCATTGGCATAGCCAATAGGTCTCGCTTTTGGGACCTTATAAGCAGTGTTCCCAGGAAGGTGCGCGCATGTGCGCGGGCGCACCTCTTGCATCCCGAGCGCGCACTGTCCTGTGTGAAGCGCGCACACAGCACATCCCTCGAGAGCCTTCCCGTTGCAGGGAGTGGCAGGTAAGTTTCCCTTTTACGGGCCTGTGCACGCATTCACTTGCTGCATTTCATTTCCTAATGGAGCGCTGTTGCGGGATGATTGTGGGCCATTGTGAAAATATTTGTGTTAATTGCAGCGCATGACAGTGCTGCGATTAACAGGAATACTTTCACAAAGCCCCACAATCAGCCCGCAGCCGCCCTCTTCTTTGTGGAATCTTGAATTGCTTTTATTCTGCGGCTCCCTCATGCCTTTTTTTTTAATCTTATTTCTTTCAGCCTGAATGTGTTTTAAGGGCAGTGAGCATTGTTCTCTTGGGGCAGCTGGGGGGTTCTTGGGACAGTTTTAGATTGCATCGAGTTTTTTTTAACAGTCCGACATCCATAGATCCTCCTACTTTATTTAACTTCACTTTGGCTATTTAAATCACATTTTAAAGACTATATTTTGCCTACGTCATTTTGGCAGGTTCTCCCAGAGTCCTTGAATCTACTTAAAGTGAATTTTATGTATAACTCTTTCTAGACATTTAGACAAACAAAAGCGCATTCTATATTTCCCTGATATCAAAACTAAAGTATCTGTAAAAAACACAGTAAGTGCAGGGGTTCAAAGTGTTTCTGTGAACCCGTCGCTGGCACTGCTGCATGCTTGAGTTGCATAATTTACAAGTTCCCTGGTCTTAATTCCACTTCAAGCCTCTTTCTTCCACCACCCTAAACTTTGTCTCTTTTTCTCACTCTTGCAGGTTCTTTATCGTCCCTGGTTTTTGCCTTTGTCACTGTCTTGTCCTTTTTCTCTTGCCCCTTCCCACGTTTCTGTCTCTTACTCTGGGTCAAATTCGAATGATGAAAATTAGGTCCTGGGGTCATTAGTGGTGGCTGGTAACGTTTGAAAGTGGTGAGTCGTTAAAGGTCTTTCCAACGTTCATGGCACAAGCAAGGCAGCCACACAGTCGCAAGGTCTGAATTCTGAAATATGGATGTACAGGCAGAAAAATGCGCTATCTAAAACGAAGCAGGTGAAGTGAGGATGCCAAAAATTATCCATGGAGAGTCACTCACCAAGACCCCTGGCACGCAGCGCCAAAACCATTGCCACGTAGCACTAGAATAGCTGAAATAGCAGCCACAGGTGGAACAGCTTGAAAGCCCATAGGTTTCTGTGTCTGATCCAGGTGAGGTGACATCTTATCTGTTATAATGATGCTTGGATTAAGAAAAGATTTATGTAACTGATGTAGCTGGACCACCAAGAAAAGTTAATTCTGTGCTCAATCATAAAGCACATCTTTATAAAAGGAAAATTCTTTAATGTAAACAGTTTAACCCGAATTCTTTTTGTAAAACATAGACCGTTTTTTTAATCTATTTTTTTCCTAAGCTTTTAGTTTAGCGCAAGTTCTTTCTCGAGGATTCGACGTGACATGGTCTTCAAGTTCTGCAGGAGCACACGCCTGGTGCTGTGCCAGGCTGCTTGACAGGACCCCCTCCAGCTGCCTGCCAAGCAGATGGGCGATGAAGGGGAATTTCCCAAGGCAAAGAAATCTCACACATTGCAGCACATGCTCGCCTAGTGCCCTACTGAGTCTGCAAGGAAGTCACACCAGTGTAATACAAAGAGCGCTGCATTAATCTCAGGGGTAGGTGGGTAAGCAGTCATTTTAGAGCGCCTCTGACTGATAACGTGTAGAGATTACATGCATAGCTGCCAAGTGACCCGATCTAACACCATCTATTCCTAGCTTTTGAGCAGCCTGTGTATTGCATTCTGGGACTTTGAGTCCCTTACTGGGAAATGAGAAACTAAATGTCCCAGAATAGCTAGAAAAGAAGAGCACATTTTTTGTCAGGTGGGGGAATCGCTAATAACGATTCCCAAAGGTAGAAGTACAGAAACTCGCTCTACAAACACTGAAGTTCATTAAAAGGAAAACGCAGTTATTTGTTAACTGCTGTTCAGTGAGGACGTGCCCAGTGACCTGTCGACTGCTTAATGCGACAAGACACAGTGATCATGCACCTCGGAGCATTGATATCAACAACCCCCCCCCCCCCCAGTGCAACACCCGCCTTCCTTGGAAAAGTTCAAAGCAGAATAAAAGCAAGCACAGCTGTTTCTTTATTAGCGCTTACCTGTCTTGAAGTTCCAGCTTATTCTGGGAGACCGAGGATGCCAACCACACGGAGGCCAGTCAGACTGGCAGCATTGTGAGCGCTGCAATTTCCGGCTCCTCAACTGCTCCCAGCCTCGCTCACTGCCCACGGTCGCCATTTCAGATCCTGACTCCATCCCTTCTTCTCCTCCCCCCAGCTCCCTTGCTCTCCTCGATGGCCATGGTGGGCTGTAGTGCACGTGCTCAGGGTAGGAAGGAAACGGAAGGTGGTTCACGTTGACTTCATATCATCGTGAACCTAACAAATCTTGGAGCTGCTCTCCGCATGAGAGAAGCCCCAGGATTAGTTTGAGCAGGCTAACCTAGCTCTCCTTTTGAGCATAGGTCCCTGTGCCTGCAATCCCTGGCAGGTTAACACCAGCTGTGCGTTTTGTAGTGTGAAGTGCACATGTCTAGCTGGCTGTCGCAAGACAGCCGGCCACTCCGTCATGTGCACTGGGCAGCCAGCTTCAAAAATCACCCGGTCCTGCTACTGCCATCAGCCCTGCCCCCGCCCTAAAACTCCGACACTCGCCTTTAGAACAGCGCTCTCATGCCTGACTGCCTTTGATAATTATAAAGTAGTAACAATGGTATGGTCTAAAGGGAGGGGGAGAGTCGCAGCAGGCGGGGCGACGCTCCTCCTCTTTAAAAGGAACCGCCCCTGGGGGACATTATAGATACAGTGCCCTGGGGACCCAACTGGCGCATGTGCCCATTTTCTTCACACAGGCTATATCATTTTGGGCCAAGCGCCTGTTTGTTTTTAGGTTGAGCCTGGGCAGCGCATGCGCTGCTCTGCGAGGCATGCTGTATTGAGGTATGGCATAGAAGCTCCGTCCATTTCCTGTCCATCTTTTTAATTGGCTGCAGTTACTGTCCTTTCTAAATGGTTGCTTTTGATTCATGAATAGGCTTAGTAGTACCTCCTTAGTACTGCCTTGTCTGCATTTGTAACCTCCCATGAGGACTGGACTTTTTACTTGTGTTCTTAAACGGTCTGCTTTGATCTAGTGGGTGAGCACTGTTTTCTTTAAAGATCTTCCCTATTCCACCCACGACGTCGCAGCACGCCGCCACCTTTTATATCATGTCATTTACTCATGTATTTTTTCATTTCCAGCACGGTCCGCTTTGACTAAAGCGTCTGCGCTTATTTATTTAATTCGCAGCGTGACCGCTTTCACTTTAGCAGCCACGCTACAAATCTTTCTTTCTTTATTTTTATTACACTTTGTGTAAAAGCACCCCATAGGCACTTTCACTTTAATGTTGGCCGCGCCCCTTACTTTAGACGCCTCACCCACACACGAGGCTGGATCCTGGCGCACATAGCCTTGGCTGCAGCGCACAGAGACCTTACACTGCCGCACACAGAGGAAAAAAATTAGAGGGAACATTGCTTATAAGGATTTAGTTATGCAGCACAATATCCTTGGTGCAACAACCAACTGTTGCATGGCTAAACACTTATAAGGTCCCAAAGGCAAGACCTATTGGCTATGCCAATGCTTGTTAATGACTTTCTCCTATCGCACGCACGACATGCTTTCCTGCAACTGCTTGTTTACAATTTACTACTGACGACGCTTGCTTTCTCTCCTCGGCTGCCTCCTCCTCCCCCCCTGCTTCTTTAATTGATGCTATTTGCCGTCTGCTGCTAGTTTTACATTGACACTGGAACACTTCCACACTAAATGTAGTTCTCCCCATGTGTTCGTCATGTATTTACATTATGTTTATTTCTTAAAAGTCAGTTTTGCCGAGACTCTAACCCTGTTCCCCAAGTCCAAAGTTTGCAGCTCTAGAAGTTGCACCACATCCTCCTTCCTGATGGCTACACATTTGGATTGGTGTGCCTCTGTGTGTCAGGGGTTTGTGTATGATAGAGCTTCAGTACAATTAAGCATTTTGCCTCGTTCTGTTTTGACCCTTTTGTCGTGTTTTATTTTTGGCAAGATTTATGCCTTTTCACTTCTGCTCGGTGTAGTTCTCTGCCCTGCTTTTAGGCAAACCCACATGAAATGTAGTTTTCCCCACGGTCACCTTTTCTTTCTCAAACGAGAGCTTTGCAGCCATTCTGATGTTAACAATGTATTTTAATTTTCTTCTAATGTTGCCACCCAGTGGTCTCCAGATCTCATTGCACATGAATCGGGACTGGCGACAGTAGTTTCCCAAAGGCGAAAGCTTGCCGAACAGAAAAACTATATGGAAAGAGCCAAATCTGCATGCATTATGTTGGAGAAGGCATTTCAAGAAAGGCATAAATCGGCTATATTCACAGATCTGTGTGAAATCCTTCAGATAACTTCCGATTTTATTTATTTTAGGCACTGTATATAAGGAAAACCTCCACAGAGGTGCAGTGTGGTGCTTTTCTAAGAACATTTTAATTGTAGCAGGAGCATCGGAAGCAAGACGTATGTAGAATATTATTGTTTGAGGTACAGTTAAAAAACCAATGGGGACATATAATTGGGGCAATACTAGACGGCTCATTGTACAAGTAATTTTTGCATTCAGCTAGATGGGTATACTTTTATATTTAGCAAACTATAAAGGAATGCAAAATCGCCTTCATTGCATTTGCTTTGGATAGCTTTCACTGAAAGCCGGTAGTGTGAATGCCAAGTACACAATCCAATCATTCAGCGCATTATATTTATATGGCGCACATGGCGGCTGACATGCCCCATACACCAGATCCGACCATCATGCTTCCCTTTACATTTATTGTAGAACATACAATTGCCATCACATACATCCACTCCACTACAAAATGCATAAGAAAAAATTCCATAACGCCAATAGCTGCAACTCTAAAAAATAAAAAAATTTAAAATTAAAATGCGAGACCTATAGCATTGCAAATGCTTTCCCCACCTAATTGATGCTTCTCTCTTGTTGCCTACTTAAATCGGTCCTGCAGCTTTATACAGTTTGACGATTTCTATAGTGGTCTGATGGTGCTTCTGCTTCAGTAGATGGTGGGGTGGATAAACCTTCGATTTTTAAACAATGTTTTTTTATTTTTTATATTTAAATCAAAGTTCAGTGTTGTATGTGAATTTGAGATCTGGTATATAGCCAGTAGTAGTCAGCATGGGAGCAGTTGACCACGTTGGAGAAGCACAGCGCTTCCATATTTCGTTTTCATTCTTTAGCATGTCTGAGCATTATTGAGATGGGTGGGCCTGAGGGTAGTCATTTTTATTTGGGAGAGTTGGGGGGGGTGTGACGCTCTTCAGTGTTAATGTGGGGTTGCACACTGTTGTCATTTGGTACTGGGTAGTTCAGTTGGCGATATTTAATGCTATTGGTGTGGAAGATTTAATTTTTTTAAATTGTTTTGTTATGATAGTGTAGCCATTTGGCTGCATTGGTATTTTAGCTCCTGGTGGAAGAGTGATTTGGGATAAGGTGTGTGTGTGTGTGTGTGTGTCGATTTTTACAATTGTTGGTATCTTTACTGCTTTATAGTAATGGGTTGAAACTGCGGGCTTATTGGAGAACACGATTCGCCCCACCCCCGTATTATTTGACACCTTATGAGTTGGAGGCTAAGGGCAGAAGGGAGTCTACAGATTTGTTGTGTATAGATCTAGAATAGACTCCTGCCAGGAGTACATACCTATGTAACATGGAGACTAGTTGAGTACCCAAGAGGGAAGAACAAAGCTGGGGGGGGCCCATCTGAATCCTTGCTGAGCAGGAAGATGAGGGAACAGTGACATTTTACAAAGCAGAGCTGTTGTGTAGATTACTGATTTTAGTGTGGTACTGCCAGTATAAACGCTACTTATCAGGTTGTTCACTCAGTGTATTTAGGGTTATCGTTCCCAGTTCCAATGTGATCACTCTGTCCTTTTGGAGAGGTGTTGCAGTCAAGTTGACCCTTCCAGCAGTCTCCCAGGTGTGGTGCCATCCTTTGCACTTCTCCAAGGGGGAGAGGGAAGCAGCAGAACCTCAGCCAGCATTTATCACTCTCCTGCAACCGCTGAGATTTCTTGGCTGTTGTACATCCACGGCCACTGGTGTTTAAATGATCTATCTCCAAGATCTGCAGGAAGTCGGGGTTTAAATGCTGGACCTGCACTGTGAGTATACTGAAGAATGGTAGGGCAGAGACTGATTTCTCAAACTGCTGATGCCTGAGATGGGCATCAATTTGTAGGTGAGCTAATCTTAGTGGGAAGTGGGTGATACTGACTTCCTCCAGTGACCCCACAGACAATCGAGCGAGGTAGTGCCCATCCAATCTGCCATCTTGTTTGTTGGTTTTGATTGATATATGATATACATAACTGGTAAGTGTACTATGGTCCAGTAATGCCATTGAGAGGTTCTGAAAAGACACCACCTTTTACCCCTCCTTGCAGGATTCTTCAATGAAATTGAGGCACAAACATAATTTCCTCCCATCTAAATTGATGAGGAACATCACGTTGATAAACACCAAAGAGGCCAGGATCTACCTTCTATTGACGGTCTCAAGAGCGCTCATTCAAAGTGCACACCGTTGGGTGCAGGTGGCTTTTGATGTCGAATTCGGCTTCCCCTTCTTAAAAGCCACTCTAAAAAAGGGACGTCTGGGTTTCGACTTAAGAAGCAAACACTAGGAGGGAAAATATTCCAAGTATGTGGTGTCTATGAAAAAAAATAGTCTTAATGAAGGTCTTACATCCGATGTGTGGCCTCGGTGGAATAAGTTGCCTCTGTCCTTGTGTAGGAATCCTTACTAGCCAAGGAAAAAGCACACACCAGAATTGTCAACAATATCCATCCAGTACCATGCCGGTGGATTACTTTTCTTCCACCCTCCACCTCCAGTTGGTCTCTGTGGCTGTTTCTGTTTTCTCACCTATACGTGTCACCTCATTTTGTTAGTGTTTTTTGCCATTTGTTTACATCTTACGAAATTGCTAGTTTTACTGTTAGTAAATCTGTTTTCTACATGGTCATTTTACCTGCCTCCTAAGAAATGCAACTAATATTAGATTTCGAAATTTGTTAGCATTTTATAGTTATCTTAAGCAGTGCAGTCCCAGCGCGTTCTTTTCACAGTGCTTTTGTCAACCGTGTTAATTGTGCTCTGAACTCTTTTATGAAGTATTTGAATATTGGTCTGCTAAATAAAAATAAAGTTTCAACTTTTGTTTCTAAATGTAAAATCATAAGTTGGTTTACCACACTTATTTACATGATGCTTCATTTCGCTTTGTTTTGTACCGCAATGTTAAGAAAATGGATTCCAAAGGATGCCCCTTTTAATGTTCTTCCGACCAGTTCATTGGTAGTATTCAAGGCTTCGAAACAGAGCTCTTTGGGGACTTTAGAAATTAAGGGAGGATGAGCGAAGTTCAGATGGAAAACATCTGCTCACAAGGTCAAAAACCTACCATCTGGACAGACACTTCAGGAAAGTTCAGTTTATACCAAAAGAAGGCAATCAATTAACTACCCAAGTCTTGCAGAAAAAGCCACTTTCTCATGTTACTTCCTGGTGAGTAATTCAATCTAGAGCGAAAAATGGATCAGTTATATTTGCAACACTTGAGTAGAGCACCATGACTACATAGGCTTTAAGGCCCTTGACACTAAAACCTCTTGATCGATCTTAGGATTACAGAACATTGAAGGGTCAAAGAGTAACTCCATTTAGGCTAGGAGCCATCATAGGAGTTACTTGGAGAGATCGACCCCTTCCTGAATCTGAAGAGTAGGATAAGTTTTCATAACGTTAGGGGAAGGGAGTTGCATATTACTTAACACAGCAAGTGGTGTGTATGAAATAAATAAACTGGGTGCTGCATCTTTGGGCAAGTTATAAAGTGATCCACACAGTGTAGCATATGATGTGATGGAGACATGTAGCTGCAGATTTCATACCTTTGACAGTCACAGATTCCTTACCTTTGAATTCCCCAGGCGTCAGACTGGATCCAGAAGATGTTTGCCTGAGCAGTAGCCCTGCGTGACGGTAGGTGACCTTGATCGGCTCTGACATGGCATTCTCGGTGCCATTCCCGCTGGAAGGGACGTCCGTGTCACCTATATAGGCGCTACTCGTCATGCTGACGTCCGTTCTTTTCACACCAGTTAGCCCCGATCCAGAGAAAGAGCTAGCCCTCTGTCAGTTTTTGACAATTTTTTTAGACGTTTTGTCGCATTCTTTTTGGAGGCATTTTTCCTCCTGGTGTGTTGAGGGATGTCTTTGAGAAAGACCGGGTATAAACAGCCTGGCGTCTGTCATTGCACCAGGTCTGTTATGGACCCACACCACTTGTGTCTATGGTGTCTTGAGCACAACCATGACTCCACGTCATGCTGGTACTACTGGGCTATGGCACCGAAGACTTTGAGGGAGCAGTCCCTGAGACTGCTAGCTGTCTGGCATGTGACACCACATTGCGCAACTCCTCTGATCTTGGTCCCAGTCGAAAGGGAGGTCGCAGAACCACTTCAGGAGCCCAAAGTCCTCTTCCTCCCACTCGTATAGACATTCGGGGAAGAATCACAAGAAGCATAAGAAGTCGTAGCGCGCTTCGACTTCTCGTCTGTCGTGATGGTGACGAACGAACATTGGTGTTCAAAGCACAGTTCTTAGGAATTGTTGGCAGCTCTACTCTGAGCCTCCCAGCTTTTCCAGGAGCCAGAGCGACCTCCGATCAGGTAAAAGAATTCTACGAGGCCATGTGCTGTATATTTGAGCAGACCGATCCCTCCAGCATGCCTTCGGGCCCTGTGGGGGCTGGAGGGGGGGCCTCCATCTGTTTCTGCACTGGTGGCCTCTGATGGGCCCATCTGGATCCGATCACAAATCCAGACCGGCATCTGTCGTGCCACAGCAACCTCCCACCTGCGCTCCTGGCACCCACCTGCAGCACCAGCCCCATTTACAACCACAAATCTGACATGGAGCCGCAACGTCATCGACTGCCGATTCTGCTGCTGACAGGGCCCATGTGACCTAGGTCGGCACCAGAGCCCTATTCGGAAGGGCTAGGTTTCGGGGCAGAGTGGGAGGTGTCACTTGACCTTTTAGAATATTAGTTAGGCCAGGAAGGTATGGACCGGTGTGAGGAGCTCGGAGATGCTGGTATGTTTTTTCTCCCGACTGTGGCTACGGAGGAGGGATCCTCATTCCATGGTGGTGTAGAGGCCAGCGGTGGTCGTGGATCTCGAGTTGACCTAGTGGCATTCAAGACTAACATCTTGATGGAAGTGCTTCAATCGGGAGCTTCCTCTTCTGAAGTCTTGCTCCCTATTAATGAAGCACTGATAGATGTCCTACTGGGAACCTGGTTCAAGCCCAGCATAAGGGCTCCTGTGAACAGGAAAATTGCCTACCTCCCCGCACATGGGGACCCAAACTTCCTCACTGAACACCCCATCCCTGAGAGCTTGGTGGTCCAAGCCTCTACCTCTCATGACGCGTTCCCTGCTGCACCCCCAGACAGGGAATCCAAGAGGCTGGATAGCTTGGTAAAGATGTTTTCTTCTACCAGCCTTGTGGTAAGTGAACACTGCATGCTTATTGGGCTGCTACTCCAACTCTGTGGGACATGGTTGCACAAGTGCTGCCACAGGTTCTGGAGGAGGCCTGGGCCTTTCTCTCCCAAGCTGTCATGGACTGGAAGCAGCGAAGTTCACCATTTGGTGTGGTTTGGACGTGACTGACTCGCTGTGCGGAGTGGTTTAATCAACCGTGGCACATAAATACCTGGCTCGGAACATCTGGCTTTTCATGGGATATCCAGGCTTCCCTCCTGGACATGCCCTTTGATGGCAACCGTCTCTTCAGAGACGAGGCAGACTCTGCGCTGGAGCTCTTCAAGGACTCGCGGGCTATGGCCAAGTCCTTGGGCCTCGCATTTGCCCCGCGTTAGCCCCAGTCTACCGATCGTGGATACGGAAGGGGCTCTCAGCCGCGTCAACCATATTCCGGCCATTGCCCCATGCAAGGTTCCAAGACTGTGTGAGGTGAGGTCCCCAGACTGTGGGGTGAGGTTCCCCACCAATCCCCCTTGCAGCTACAGCCTCGAAGCCCTCCTTATCTTGCCCTTCAAGATCATGGGCATCCTGTTGGTGGCAGACTCAGCCATCCTCTCCACCACTGGTAGTCCATAACACTGGACAGGTGGGTTTTACAGATTATTCGGAGGGGCTACTCCCTTCTAATCCTCCCTCGCCCTTTGCCTCCTTCTCACGACCGGCTGACTGAGGATCAATTGTCCTTGCTCCTTGAGGAAGACGCGGCTCTCATGGCCAAGGGAGCCATAGAGAGTATTCTGGCGTCAGAAGTAGGCTGTGGTTGCTATTCCTGCTACTTTCTGATTTCTCAAAAAGAACAAAGGGCTTTGTCTTATCTTAGATCTGAGAACCCTCTTCCCCCCCCCAAGCAGAAGTTCAAGATGCTCACATTGGCTCAGGTGTTATCTGTCCTGGACCCAGGAGACTGGATGGTAGCATTGGACTTGCAGAACGCCTATTTTCATCTCCGCGTCCCTCCTGCCTATCGACATTACCTGCAGTGTATGTGAGGCCACAAGCACTTTCAGTTCATCATGCTCCCTTTTGGCTTTACCAGCATCCCTTGGGAGTTCACCAAGATGGCAGTGGTCGCAGCTCTTCTGCGCAGATCAGGGGTACCAATCTTCCACTATCTCGACAACTGGTTGCTGAAGGTGGGCTCGCCCTAAGCTGTCGTCTCCCACCTCCAGACTACTGCTTACCTTCTGCATTCGCTGGGGTTCACTATCAACTTGCCGAAGTCACACCTGACTCCCTCTCAGGTGCACCCTTCCATCAGCTGTTCTCGATACAGTGCAGTTTTGGGCTTATCCTCCCGAACAGAGGCCGGGATATTCAGGCTATGATACGGATGTTTCAGCTTTTCGGTGAGCATTACTCTGAGGCTGCTGGTTCTGAAGGCTTCCTGCATCCAGAACATATGTGGGCTCTGCAGTGGGACCTGAAGTTCCAGTGGGCGCAGCACCAGGAGCTAAGACATTTTCCAGATCTCTGAGAGAACTGCTAAAGAACTGCAGTGGGTCAGAAGCAGAACGCTGTCTCCCTTCCCCAACCAGATCTCGCAGTAGTGATGGATGGTTCACTCCTGGAGTGACCCATCTGGGAGAGGTGAAGATCAGAGGGCTCTGATCTACGGCGGAATCCAGACTCCACATAACAAACATGCTGGAGCTCAGAGTGATCCGACTGGCATTGAAAGCCTTTCTACCCTCCATCAAAGGAAGACTGGTACAAGTGTTCATGGACAACTCCACCGCCATGTGGTACTGCAACAAACTGGGTGGGGTCGTGGACCCTTTGTCAAGAGGCCCTGCGTCTCTGGAAATGGCAGGGCATATCTCTGGCAGAGTCCCTGAATGCCAGAGCAAACAAACTCTGCTGTTGATGCCTAGCGATCACGAATGGTGTCTCCATCTGGAGGTAGCGCTAGGCCTCTTTCAGCAGTGGGGAGCCTTGGTTAGATCTTTTCGCCTCTGCCGAGAATGCTCAGTGTCAGTAGTTATGCGCATTGGAAATTCCAAGGCAGGTATTGCTTGGAGACCCTTTTCGTCTTTAGTGGAGCTTAGGCCTCCTGTATGCCTTTCCGCCCAGACTACTTCTGCCCATAGTTCTCAAGCTCCGGAACGACCGAGCCCAAGTCATCTTTGTGGTTCTGGACTGGGCCTGGCGAGTCTGGTATCCTTAGCTTCTCAGTATGAGCATCGATCCTCTGATCAGGCTGCCACTTCGGGAGAATCTTCTGTCGTAGCAGCAGGGGAGGATCGGCTTTCGATGTTCCTTCGGGGTGTGGGGGGGGTCCTGGACATCTGCCAAGCAGCAACGTGGGCGTCCGTGCACATGTTCACCAAACATTAGTGCCTGGACAGTAAGATCCGCAAAGATGGGCATTTCGCCCATTCGGACCTGCAGGACTTTCTAGTTTAGAATTTGTCCGCAGCCCACCATCGGGATGGTATTGCTTGGGTATCTATTTAAAGGTAAGGAATCTGCGGCTAGATGTCTATCAGATGAACAAGTTACTTACTTTCGATAACACATGGTTGAGACAATATCTAGCTGCAGGTTCCCTACTGACCCACCCATCCTCCCCAATCTGTGGACAGATTTCTAGGGTTGGGGTTTATCTCTTTCAGGGGCTTAGTTTGAACACACCAGTGTCCGTGCAATTCATGACTCTCTGGTTCTTGCGTGGAAAGTTGTGAAAAGTAACTAACGTCAGTGCCAAGGTGGCACCAATATAGGTGTCACAGACAGTGCTGATTGCCACATACCGGTATGTGGGGGATACTACTCGCGCAAAAATCTTCTGGATCCAGTCGAGTCAGACGCCTAAAATTCAAAGGTAAGGAATCTGCGGCTAGATATTGTCTCTACCAGATAATGTGTCACCGAAGAGAAGTAACTTGTTCAACAGTGCTTTGTATATAGCAAGGCAAAGAACACCTTCCACCATTGGAACTTCCACTCATGTCCCAGCTGCCTTCCACTTAGCCGTACACCAGTTTTACACAGTGATTAACCTTTATCTGGATAACATAGCACCAAAGCCCTATAGTTTGCAAGTACTACCTTTTCCAATAGCACATACCTAACCATCTACGTTTAAAATCTGTACAAACCAATTGGAGGGGGTGGAGGAGGGGTGTCCCGCCGGACGACATCACCATATAACTGAAAAACACTATTGAAAAGAAGAGGCGGTGGACAAACCAGGTAAGAAAAGCTTTCCTTTGAGTATCGTAGTATAGGACTGGTCAGAGCAGGCAGTGAACACCAACTGCCAAAACCTGTGACCATTCCACATGCCGTCATTCCAACTTGGCAACCGTCGTCATGGTGGAATGTGCATTACAATCATAATACAGAACCCAACACACCTTCTCCCACAATAATGGGAAATAAAGGAGAAAAGATTAACATAACTTGCATACACAACACTGGAGAAATCTGTTCACCATAAATATTTGCCTACTATGGCATAACATGAAAACGAGAACCCCCAAAACGAAAGGATGCATTAATATCTCCCATAATCCTTAAACCAAACAGGCGGTCTTCTTTCTCTTTCTGACTCTTTCAAACTTGGATTTCTTTGCGTGGTAGTACGCTTTCTTTGCTCACTGCCACACCTCTGTTGGGAAATGGTGGAACAAGGAGAGATTGTCCAATCACTCAGCTTGACAGATCTGCCTCTGAGAGAAATAATCTGCATGGGACTGGAAAATTTCGAATGCCCTTTAGCAACCCAACCAATCACTTTAACCCCATCTCCTGCTTTGAAAAGAGCTTGTCATCGTCCTTTGATTGGCTCCTTGGTCACATACTTGCTCTGAGACCTTTCACAATTCTACTGTCTTACTAATTTGGTGGCAGCCATTCTACCTTTCTACAAAGCAAAAGGTAATGGCACTGGTTGTAGTGCACAGAGCCCACAAAAAGTCAACAAGTTCCTTCCAATTTAATCCATTGGCCACCGACAACTGAATGCTATCTTTTATGACCCTGTTACATCATTCTAACAAACCATTACTACGGGGATGATATAACGCAGTGGTAATGTGCTTGATGCCCCAATGACTCATGAACCCTTGGAACTCTTTGGCATAAATTGCACCCCATTGTCGGTGACCAGCTCAACAGGAGCTCCTATCAAAAATAAGGACTGGAGAAATTCTAACACCTCCTCAGTGTTGGCGGACTACACAAATTTCACTTCAGGCCACCTAGAGCCATAGTCCACCGCAACTAAACTGTACCTGTTCCGATCATCTAAAACATACGTGGGTCCAATGATGTCCAAACCTAACTCGAACCATGGTTTGTCTGGAACAGGCCCTATTTGAATTGGACTAGGAATCGTGACTTGGGTCACGTACACGCTACACAATCTCTCACAAAATGTTCAACTCCCTGATCCATGCCTGGCCACCAAAAGATTTCTCTGATTCTCCTCTTCATGGCTCTCATGCCCAAGTGATCCTCATGGGCCAAAGCCAAAATCTTGCTTTGCAATGCCAGTGGCACCACAAACAAATCCATTTTTCTCAAGTCTCCCATATGCATATTGGGCTCTGGAAAAATGTGTTTGAAATAACTGGCTCCCCCGTCTTTAGGCACCCATCTCTTACTTAACATTCCAGCCACCACCTGAATAGTTTCATCCTCTTGCACTGGAACTTTCCACTCTTCCTCTGATATGCAGCCAAAGCAGGATTCCCCCAAAGAGGCTTCAATGCAAAAACCATCATTCACCTGCTCCCCTGCCTGCACATTGGAGAGCGGCAACCTGGACAAACGGTCCGCAAAAACATTCTGAGCGCCAGGAATATATTCCAATTGAAACTGGAACTCCAACCTGTAGTGCCACTTAGCAATATGGGGAGTGGCTTTGCTGGCACCCTTCGTTTATTAAAGGCTTGTGATCCATGATGATGAACTCAAAACACCATAGACATTGCCTAAAATTATCCACACCCCGCCAACAAGCCAGGGCTTCACGCTCTATTACAGAGTAAGTGCATTCTGCACCTCTTAAGGTGTGAGACTCAAAAGCCACCACTTCCTCCTTTCCCTCTCTTTTTTTTTTTTTGGAGTAACACAGCACCCAACCCATGCTGACTATCATCCGTGACTACAAAAGAAGGATCATGTGTATCAAAAGGTTGCAGGGGAATGGCACAACTTCATTCCAGTTTTATTTGCTGGAACTCGCGCTCTTGCTCTGAAGACCACACAAACTACTGGTTTTTCTTCATCAGCGTCCTCATGTTATATCACTGCACTTAGGAATGAACCTGTCATAAAATTCCAACATATCAAAAAATGACTGGAGCTGGTCCTTGTTTTGTGGTGTGGGGAAACCCTTTATAGCCATTACTAAATCCTCCTTAGGTTCCACCCCTGAGCAGACAATTTATAGCCCAGGTAATTCACCTCGTCCACTGCAAACTTACACTTCTCTGCCTTTAATGTGACCTCCCTTTCAGTTAAGATGGCTAGCACCGTGGTATTCCACATCCTTACCAAAAAGTCGTCTTGAAAACATTTGACATTGGGAACCCCAGAAAACATCTCCACGACCCTTTGAAATACTGCTGAAGCCGATGCAAGACCAAAAGGCTTTCTCCTAAATCAAGAAGCACCAGAAGGGGTTACAAAGGATGTGAGATGGCTACTTTTTTTTCTTTCTTTCAATGTGTATACCAGTTGTTGAGGTTAACCAAATACAGCACTTTTTTCAGGTACTGGCATGTACCTCCGAATCCTGCCATCTAAAACTGGGGGTTGGTCGTAGACATCCAGGGCCTTCCTGCACATGGGAGGATGACACAGAAGCAACTGTGGTGCTCGGCATCGGAGCAACGATGTTGGTGCGTTCTGTTTGTTGCACTCATTGAGCACTCCAGCGAGACTAAAACAATCTACCTTTGACTTATTGCTCGATTTCTATGCATGTAGCGGCTCTTCTCCCACAAGTATAGTGTGAGCAAGCCAACATGTTAAGCGGAAAAACATTCAAAGGTCGAAAGAGGATCACCGGAGATGTTGCGTCTGTTTTTTTTTTTTATCTTGTGAATATTGCATTCATTTTTAGATTGAGCCTGTGTGAGCATGCGCTCTAGCTTGTGAGACTCTTCTTTCTAATAATGCGCAAGAACCCACCCACAGCTTACCACTTGTTGGCATCGTCGCTTTCTCATTGGGCAGTACTTGTCACTTCTTTGTTTTTGTGGCGCATGGACCAAGTACACATTAATTATTTTTGATTAGTGTCCCTCCGCTGGTCATCTGCGACAACTGGTGCTGAAATAACACACAGTGCAGCCCAAGGAAGATGAACAACTGGAAAACAAAAAGCATGATGCCAATTTAACCCTTCTACTAACATAGCCCCCCCCCCAATCAATCTCTCTCTCCCCCTCTCTCCCTCTCTCCTCCACTAGACTGCTGGAGCGAAATAAAGTGCATGCAGAGGCGGCTGATTTGAGTACAGTACGCCTGTGAGCATCGGACTCTGCTGGTTTTAAGCTCCATACGCTCACAAGCACGCCAGAGGTCATGCAGAGGTTCCCGATCTCTACGCAGCTTGCACTCCTTCTGCTGAAAAACTACTGGGGACCGCAGCAAGAAGTTACCGGAGAGGATCTCCACTCATGTGAGGTACTTCTCACAAACTAAGCGAACCACCATTAGCTCAAAGCTTGGGCAGCGGTGGAAATTACCACAATGATAAAAAAAAAAACACTGAGTACATAAGAGTTTTTTTAAATCCGCACTCCAATGTTTCTTGCAAGCGATGGGATAAGTTACTGCATCACTTCTCTGAAGTCATTTTATCTGTTCTGTGGCATCTTATTTCCCTATCGTGTCGTAAGCTTGACCCCTTCCTGCAGGTTAGTGTATAATGCAAAACTGCCAGATCGCACAGGCCGTTGCCAGCTTTTCATGCCCACTTGCTGTTTAAACACATTTGCACACACTGAAATAAAACAAGAAAATAACTGTTGTTCTTGAAACAAAGACCTGCTCAGTAAAAAGGGTGTATTTGTACAGAATACTCCTGTAAGTAATTATACCAAAGTTACCTTTTTATTGAGAGCAGGGCTTTAAGTGGCCGGGTCCTGCCGGTGCTAAGCACCGGCAATTCTTAAAAGAAGGTGCTGAGACTGATCCCTATTGGGCTCTCTGTTTTTGCCCTCACCCTCAGGATGAAACCAGCATTGGCACAGCCAATAGGTCTCTCTTTTGGGATGGGCGTGACATCATCACAGACATCATCGCACTTTTACGCTCCTAAAATGTGCTCACAACCTACCAAATATTTCTATATTGTAACTTAGCATTTTTCATGTACTCTGTGCAGTGGCATTAAAAAGAAGTCTTGTATATATGCCACATACCACTACACTGCAGGGCATTGTTTTTCATGACCGAAACTGAGTTTCGCTCAAAGCCAGGGTCTCACACCACGTGCATAAGCCAGACATAATGTCTTTGCGAACACTGGAAAAACAAAAAAAGCATCAAAAAAGGATTGCGTTTTCTATAGAATATGGGTAATAAGGAATTGATTGTAAAAAAAAGTGTGATGATGGAAAGCATTTTTTTCAGATTTAAAATAGTCCCTCATTCACGAAGCACTCCGTAGGAGGACTGATCCATCAAACAGCCAATAGCATCAGTTAAGAGACTAACTGAGCCAAAGTGCACTCTGAGTTAATTTTTTTAAATAGTAAGAGCAGGTTGACACGGCTGCACTGATCAGCCAGACCTAATTAAAAAAAATGCTAAAAATATGAACATCCATATCTATTTGAGGAAGCTTTTAACTTGTTGCCTGGTTTCTGCCTATAGGCGTTCTCTGTCTGCCTTCTGTCTCTCTTTGGTTAGAAGAAAGTGGCTTCATGTAGTCTGCAGAATTATTGGCTTAATGCGACAAGCAATAGATGGGTGAATGGTTGGACAGACATGAGAAGGAGGAGGAAAGGTTTGGATACGTGGCTGGGTGATTGGTCTGCAGCAA
This sequence comes from Calotriton arnoldi, assembly GCA_963921515.1. Classification (NCBI taxonomy): domain Eukaryota; kingdom Metazoa; phylum Chordata; class Amphibia; order Caudata; family Salamandridae; genus Calotriton; species Calotriton arnoldi. Next base: position 1,287,110 of record CAWUFW010001851.1, on the reverse strand, counting down.
CATATCTGCGGATGACTGTCATACAAACGTGGGTGAATGATGAATGAATGGCTAGATGGACAGTAATTATAAAACAGTGTTGACGTCACATAGATGACAGGAGCTGTTTCATGCACTAGTCTACTCTTTGGTTTCACTTTAAGTCAACAAACCTACATTAAACCGCATATATATTTTCTCACTTGTCACACATTTCACTTTTATCCTCGTGAAAAAAAGTAGTGACTTTTCTTAAAGTTTGCGTGACAATGTCAGGACTTCCACGACTGGGGGATTGTCTCTTTAGTCGCAAGCTGAGTGCAAGGCCCACACCTCCCGCCCAGGATGAATGCTGCAACAGGTTGTTTTCGAAAGGCGAACCTTCGCCCTTCCCCATCTGCAGATAATCTTTGGGCGTGCTGCTGACGTCACGGCCGTGTCTTCTGGCAGTCAGATAGACTTCCTCTCGTTTCCTTAATTCCTTGTAGGGACATCTGATTCCAGGGCATTCGGACTTCTAAATCCTGCTTTGCACTACCTCGGGCCTTGGTGTTTACGGAAAAACTTCTAAAGGGACCAGGAGCCAAGGGCGGGAAAGGGTTGGCTCGGCTACTGGCGCAAGGCAAGGAGGACAACTTGAGGCCCCTCTGCTGGGGTCAAGCTCAACCATTAAGTGACAGGCTGTGATAAGTGGGAGGCATTTTTCATCTTTGCCCAGTTGCGCACCGCTTGTAAGGGACGTTACTGTCTCACACTCCAGTATGCACTGTGCACACTCGCGTACATTGTGGAAGGGTGCAAGATCACACACTGGGGCGCAGTTCTTGCCACAGGGCAAACTACCAACCTCCAGACACAAATCTGTGAGCCAACACTCACGAGCACACTGACAAAATGTAAATCCTGAACTCTGCACTGCACTAAAATTGTATGACGTGACATCTGAATGGTCTTGGGCAAAAACTGCTGTGAAAGGAGTCCCGTCCCGACTCCGCAAACACAGACAGCAGGAAACAAAACGCATCCAGGAGACAGGGCTGGGGAGCAGGCCCCGGGGGCAGCGTGAAACCAGAGGCGGGGAGGTCTCCTGAGCTCCGGGGAGGCATAGAGAATCAGAGGGGGTAAGGAGTAATAAATGGGGGCACGGAGGAGGGGGGAGAAAGAAGGTGTTGTGAAGGCTTGGGTATGAGAGAGTAAGGGGTAAAGGGACGAAGGGAGAGACGGAGGGGATATTGAGGAGGAAACATGGAAAGGAGTCATTGTGTAACGTAACCGGTGCTCATGTAAAGCGCTCCAATACCTTCGGGTCGAGTTTGCGCTATATAAATCTGCAAAAAAAAGGGAGTGAGCATGAAGAGAAGGGGAAACGTGAAAACATCAACAGGATGGGGAGAATGAGCGCGGCGATTGGGGCATGGAGCTGAAATGGCTGCCCGAGCAGGAGAGGCGCGTGCGAATTACGGAACCTACTGGCTCTGCCAAATGCTTTTGGTGGTGCTGTAGAGCATCGGGACCCTCTGCAACATCGTCAAAAGACGTGCGGCCGCGACCGGGAGTCGTGTGCGCGCACGCGAGCAAAAAGAAAACGTGCGGCGCGACCGGAAGTTGTGTGCGCGCGCAAAAAGAAAAGAAAAACGCGAAAGTTAACAAGGAGGGAGGGGGAGAAGGGAGAGGGTAGTAAAAGTGTTTCGCGCGCTGTAAGGCTTAATGAGCCATAACAGAAAGCCAGATGGCGGCTGCGCGCGCGTAACCGCAAGCTTGAGGCCAGCAAAAGCGTGTGGTAGCACTTTGAAAACCCACTTACTAAATGTCTCGCAGTGCACCGCATGCGCTGGCTCAGGCGAGACCTAAAAATGCTACATCTGCAGTAATACCTCCCTTCACTGATATGATGTTACTTCAAAGAGACTCATTTTACTTCTTTCAGTCTCCTCATTTCAGAACTGAAGCATTTTCAATATTTTATATACAACGTAGACATAGTTGTTGCTTATTTATCTTCTGCAACTAACAACCATTGACAAAGGCAATACTCCTGGCTTGTAGGTGTAATGTTACTTGTATTTTATATCCAGATTCAATGACAGAAGCCGCAAATTAAGTCAGGTGGCGCACTATGCTAAGCACAGAGTTTTAGCTTGCATGTTTTAAGCCACGTCTTCAGTCGGCCATGCCCGTTTGAGGCCCCCCCCCCCTTTTTTTCATCCCACTTGAAGCCCTGAGTGAGAGTGCAATTTGAGGTCCCCTCCCCCTCCCACTGCAAGGCAAATAATGGGGTCAGGGTCTTCCTCTTAACCAAGCCTTAGTCGGGCAGCACAGGATAAACAGCAGTATCTTAGCACAGACCAAGAGGGAAAGTTACCACATCACTGAAATCATTTTAGCACAGCCTTTTTTGGTTTTGTTTACGTTCATCTGCCCCCACCTCCACTTGCTCAACCATTAAGTTGCCTATTTCCGCTCTTATTATTCTCTTTGAGTCCTCCCTGGCCCTCTCCCGATCCAGACGAAGCTTCCTGGGCTGTCTGATACTTAGTCTGCAATCGCCCCCTCCCCCCCCCCTCCCTTCCTATTGCTTTTAAAAAAAAAAAAAAAGTGCTATGATTCGAACATGGTGGCCAGGCGCTACCCCCAAACGCCCTCCCTTTCACAACCCCTCCACCTGACAGTCAAAGCCAATAGCTCGCCCATAGGCCAGGCTTATGCTTTTTTGTGTGGAAAATACAAAATGCTTTCAACTAATATTGTCTTTGGATGGCTTCCTTGGTGATGATTCGCAGACTTCCATCGTATGCCCACAAGGCAACTCGAGATACTGCTGTGCTTCCAGGTGTGCTGTCCAGAGCAGATGACCGAATGCTGCGGTACAGCCAGCAGACTTTGACCGTGGCAGTTTGGTTTCTGAATTCTACCATTATCGACATTTACCACCAGACCGTATGAAAGAAATCTAACCATTCATATGCGTTCAAGGGCAAGAAGGTCTTATCTGTCATCTGGAAAAATCCTTTGCCACCATTTATCATTTTAAATGGTGCTACTTTGAGGAGGTTTTGATTACCCCACGTAGCCATGAAATGTCTGCTTCAGGACCATTCAGTGCTTAAATTGCAAACTAAATAAGTGCCAGAGCTTATTTGTTTTCCTTGCAGGTGACTGCACTACAGCTAGTGGCCCGACATCTGCTCCTGGTGCCAGCACTACAAGGCTTCTATTACACCTGATCCCTCTCCTTTCTGACCCTCACTCAAGTCCCCCTCTTTTCTGACCTCTACTGAAACACTTCACCCGACCTAGTGTTGGCTTCATGAATACTACAACTGGGCCTTTGTCAAAGCTTTTCATTTAGTTTCTAATGTGCATAGAATGAATTGTGATTATGTTCTCCGATGCACACATTATCTGGACACGGAATCCAACTTAAATTCTTTTTTTTTTTTATCATCTGTGTCTGAGTTGTTTTGGTCCTGCCCTGTTAAGAAGTGGCGCAATAAGAAACTCCACGTCAACAGAAGATTTACTGCATCACTTCATCAGCAAAGCCTAAAAAACAAACACGTGGGATCCTGTTGGCAGGTTTTTTTCCCCTGCCTCCCAGATCATTTGAATACGATTACACAGCGTGTGGAAAATGCCATTTTGTTTTGTCCATTTTGTCATACAAAATGTGCAAATTGAGACCATCATATTATTGCAATCATTGTTTACCAAAAGACCACACCAAATCAAATGTTTAGTTGGTCAACTTCTTGCATCTAAAAGGAGAATTCAGCAACAACATAGGCGTTTGACTATATGGCATAGAACAGCAAGTGTCTTCTGAAGTATCAGAACGTGTTTGAGCAATTTAAAGATGAGGCAGAGTTGGGAGAGGAAGAATATTCTCAGGATTATTTGACTTTGAATAGTATCTATTTTGGTATTTCAGTTTCTTTGGCACAGAAACAATCTTATAGTATCTGATGGCAGACTTCATCTAAGATTTTCACTGATCATGTACACAGGCTTCTGCAAAGGAAAGCTGTGATGTGCGACCTGTAAAGGACCTGTTTTAAACACCCCCCTCCCCCCCCAAAAAAATCCCAAAACATTCTTGCCAAACCGGATCGGCTTTCTAATCCTTACTCATTAACGTTAAAGGATGATCTTCCGATGTAGATTCTTTTAGGCTCTTCGCTAAGGGGACTCGAGACAAGACTCCTTGTTCCACCCGAAGATGATTCAGGTTTCAGATAGACCCAAGATACAAGCTAGATTAGTATTACTATGCCAGAACAACACATTCACTTCAGAAAGAGAGTTTCAAGTTTGGAACAGCAGCCAGAGAGTGTGGCATACATAGGTTATCTGTTCACACGAGGAAGAGACACTAGAAACATATTCAATTAAAAATTCTCCAGATGAAACTTAAGCATATCATTTGAAGAGCAGCCCTGCAACATCGAGTAAGGAGTAGATTTGAAAATACAAGAGTAGCATGATCTTTTTAATAGAAATGTCAAGGCTGGATAAGACAAACAAATATCTACCCATGCAATTGACAGTTTTGACACTGTCAAGATTCATGTTAGAACTCCTATTAGACTAGAACGCAAATACTAAGTCGTCTCTCGACTCTATTACGTTAAAGGACCTGCTCTTCCAACCTTAAAGGTAGCCCATACAGCTATAAGAAGTTTTGACGCAGTGCACAGGAGGTGGGCCACAAATTGGTAAACATTAAGCGCATAGACTCAACAGGAAAGAGGGTAGGGATGGGAGCCAGTATGAAGTGACACCACCAATTCACAGCCTTTATTGTGCTAGTGTGATTGTTTTCAGTGGTTAGAAATGGTAGAACTTTTCAATACTAACCTGAAAGCCATAAGAAATGGGTTGTAGAAATGGTGGAAAAACTGAAGATTCTAAAACCATATGAAGTGCGCACTGAATATACATATGCTGCCTGTCAAACCGTCAATGCAACTATCCTACCAAGAAGGCTTACTTGCCTTCAAGCATCTTGATTTAGACCTGATGTTCAAAATCTGAGTATGCCATTTGATGGTGATCATCCTTTTGGCTGCAGGTAGATGAAATGTTGAAGAAATTAAAAAAAAAAAAAAAAAAACTGACGCAGCCTGCAAAGCTCATGGGGGCGTTAGAACAGTTTAACAATACAAGGCAAATATCCTTCTGCAGCGTGAATCTTTTCTGGATTCACATGCTGTGCATTATTCCGCTATCTAGTGGTTGGGTCTAGAGTTATTTTGTCTTCTTTTTTTTTTTCTTTTCTCTCTGGGCGTTGACATACCACCATTTGGTGTCCTCCTGTGACGTCGACGTGCTTCCTCCGGAAGCTCCTACCTTTGGTCGCCATCTTCAGATTCTTTTTTTCAGCTGTTGGGTCTGGATCGATACGGATGGAGCTCCTGAAATTTGGAGAGAAGAATCAACGAAAATTAAAGAATAATCTTCAAGAACATACAGTATGACGATTCGACATACCGGACTTCGAATCAAGGTGCCGGAGGGTGTCGAAAGGTGAAAAGAACAACCTCGCAGACGACCGAACAATGCGCATAAAGGGGGCTCCCTGTGCGCGGTGATGGACAAGACACCATTCAAGTTTTGCCAAAATTGTCACCAGAAGTATGCCCAGAAGGACCAACATCCTATCTGCAACCTTTGCTTACCACTGGATCACCGAAGTGAAGATTGCAACGCGTGTTCAGCTTTCACCCCAAAAACTTGGAGGGTAAGAGACGGAGAAGAGCCAACTACAACATGCAGGAGCAGGGCACGAGGGTCCTCGTGATTACCTAAACCAGTGGAAGTAAGTGGTCATAGACCAATACGCATTCTCAATAGTTTAAAATCGTTATTTCACAATATCAAAACATCAGTCAGAAGCACACAAGACCAATAAGGCTTGTTACCTCGCTCGTTGGAGTAGTTTGGTTTTGCAGCGTGAATCTTTCTGGATTCACTATGCTGTGCATTATTCTGCGGTCTAGTGGTTGGGTCCGGAATCGTAGTTTTTTTTTTTTTTTCGTGGCCCAGCTGGGCGTGGACGCCCCACCATTTGGTGTCCTCCTGTGACATCGGCGCGCTTCCTCCGGAAGCTCCCACCCTTGGGCGCCATCTTCAGATTCTTTTTTCCGCCGTTGGGTCTGGATCGTCACGAGGAGTTCCAGAGTTTTTTGGAAACAAGAACAGAAAATAAAGCAGAAAACGCCAAGAAGTTGGAGTTTCTTCATCGCACGACAAAGGACACAGAACCGGGACGACGAAGAGGGTGAGAAGGAGGAAGAACTTCGACGTCCAACGGAGAATGCGCACACAGGGGGCCCCCTGAGCGCAGGAATGGACAAAACCCCATTCAAATTTTGCCGTAATTGCCACCACAAGTACGCGCAGAAGGACCAGCACCCAGTCTGCAACCTCTGCCTGCCAATCGACCACGAAAGCAAGGATTGCAACGCTTGCTCGGCATTCACCCCCAAGACCCTCAGAGTGAGGGAGAGACGGAGGAGAGCGAACTACGAAACAGCCCAGCGGATCCTTCGCAAAGGACTCCCAGCCGGCGAACGCTCTAGATAAACCTAGGTCGTCGAAGCACGGTCCCGAAAGGGCACGCTCGCCGCCGAAGGGAAAAGAGGCGACTTCGACGTCAACATCGACCTCGAAGAGAAACGCCGACACTCTCGACGCCTAACAAGCGGCCGAATTGGAGAAGAAGAAAAGAAGGCTCGAGGCCGAAATGGACAGTATCCTCCAGAAGAAAAAGGACTTCGACGAACGGATGAGCAGATACACCATCCCTTCGAAGCCCTCGACGGTAGTCGAAACAGAAGTCGAAGAGGAGTTCGACCCCGCCGAAAACTCCTGAACCAGCAGAGCAACAGGACGAAGAGGGCCTGTATTATTACGGAGGAGAAGGCGAGGACGACCAGCAAACAAACTTGGGCTCGACGCCCTCGGAGGCGCAGGACCTGGAATGGCAGGACCTCGACGCCGAAAACCCGGAGGAGGGCGTAGAGTCATATCCGTCGAGGCCTTCACCGCCAGACGACATTGGCATCTACAACATGATCATCCAGAACGCAGCAGCAACTTATGGGGTTGAAATGGAGGAAGAGGAACCAAAGGCTTGTTTCCTCTTGGAGACCCTGCTCCCGACTCAAACTAGGAGCCAATTCCTACCCATGCTTCCAAGTGTGCTGGAGCAGGGCAGGGAAGCTTTCAAGGAGCCAGCAATCTGCAGATCTGTCACCCCTAGAACAGAGAAGAAATACAAACATTCCTCTAAGGACCCAGCATATATCCAGGGATCCGTACCAGCTGACTCTATTATAACGTCAACGGCCAGAAAGAGGGCCAACATTCCCACGAACTCAGGGCCACCTCCAGACAAGGAGAGTAAGAGAATAGACCTCACAGAGAGGAAAATAGAGAGGAATGCGGAAATTCACTGGTGCATTGCGAACTCCAAAGCCCTAATAAGCAGACATGCGTACCAACATTGGGAGGAGGTCGGGCAGCTGCTCAAACATCTCCCAGAACAACACCAGCAGAGGGCAACACACCTGGTGGAAGAAGGCAAGAACATGGCCAACACCTGCCTAAAGTCGGCCTTGGACGCGGCACACACATCAGGCAGACTTATGATGATTGGAGTGACGGAAAGAAGGCATGCCTGGCTGAGGATCTCGGGTTTCAAGCCGGGAGTCCAGAACCATATTCTGAACATACCCTTCAACGGGGAAAAACTGTTTGGCACACCAGTGGACGAGAAGCTGACACAGCTCAAAAAGGATAATGAAACTGCAAGGTCCATGGGAGCGCTGCAGTTCAGAGTGATGAGAAGGGGCACCCCCTCAAGGAGACCAAATGGCAGAGGAGGAAGCCAGCCGGGAACATCGCACCAGGCCTTCCAGCAAACTTATCAGGGAAACAACCAGGCGCAACAAGGTCAGCAACAGCAAAGCTGGCAGTACCAACAGAGGGGCCAGTCCTTTCGGGGGCGACCGAACGGACGGGGACAAACGAGAAGAGGGGGACAGCAACCCGCCTCCAAGTGACTCTGCTGTACCAAACGTTCCCACACAGACAACATCTCTAGTGGGGCGGCACAACAAAAAACTCAAAAGACAATTAGAAACACACAAAGGAAAAACCAACGAACATGTAACACCGGTAGGAGGCAGATTAAGACACTTCTTCCAGGAGTGGAAGAAAATAACGGACAAATGAATACTCGACATCATACAGTTCAGCTACTGTATAGAACTGGGAGAAAAGCCACCAAACAGGAGGCCAACCAACAAAAAACGCGCTCAACAAAAGAGCTCTCACTCCTGGCAGGAAGCACAAGAACTCCTCCACAAGGAGGCAATAGAAATGGTGCCGTACAAGGAAAGAAACCAGGGAGTGTACTCCAATTACTTCCTCGTACCAAAAGTGGACGAAACGTTAAGGCCCATCCTGGACCTACGGTTCCTAAACAAATACATAAAAACTCAAAAGTTCAAGATGACGTCCCTACAGGAGGTTATACCTCAAATAAGGGACGGGGACTTTACGTCCACTATAGACCTCAAAGACGCCTACCTACACATTCCCATGAACCAGAAACACAAACATCTACTGAGATTTGCCATCAACAAGGCGCACTACCAGTTCACAGCCCTAGCCTTTGGGCTAAAATCCGCACCAAGGGTCTTCACAAAATGCCTAGCTGCGGTAGCGGCACACGTACGGAGGCAGGGAATACATGTATATCCCTACCTTGACGACTGGTTGGTAAAGGCGAACTCCTACAACCAATGCAAACTACATGCTCAGCGGGTCACGCACACGCTGACAGAACTAGGGTTTTCGATACACTGGGGGAAGTCCTCGATGGAACCAGAACGGGTGAAGATCTTCCTGGGCGCACAGATCAACACCATTCAGGGCAGGGTGTTCCCCAGCGAGAAGAGAACCTTCGCCCTGCTGAAGGAAACATGTCAATACCGGAAGGGGCAACCTCTGACAGTGAGGACAGTGAGCAAACTCATGGGGAGGATGGCGTCCTGCATACACCTAGTCCCCAATATTCGACTCCACATGAGACCATTCCAGGAATGGCTCCAACAACAATGGTCACAGGCAACCGGGAGTTGGGAAGATCCAGTGGTTGTAACGCACGCAGTGCAAGAGGAGATAGCGTGGTGGAACAAAGACAACATAACGAAGGGGAAGCCATTTACACCACCAACTCCAACAGTGACCATCACAACGGACGCATCCCAAATGGGGTGGGGAGCGCACATGAACCTGCTCAAAGTGAGGGGGTTATGGACACAAACAGATGCCATCAAACACATCAACTACCTAGAACTAAAGACCGTGTTCCTTGCACTAAAAGCCTTCCAGAAACAGCTGTACGGGCAAAGGGTGTTAGTACAAGCAGACAACACCACAATGATGTTCTACATCAACAAGCAGGGAGGAACACAATCAGTGGCGCTGTCAAGGCTAGCGCAGGAGATATGGAGATGGGCAATTCCACTACAAATAGACCTCCTGGCGATGCATCTACCAGGGAAGGACAACGTGGAAGCAGACAGACTCAGCAGACAGACATCGGCATCCCACGAGTGGGAGCTCAACCCGCAGGAAACGTAAAGGCTATTCAAAAAGTGGGGGACCCCACAAATAGACCTGTTTGCAACACACCAGAATGCAAAATGCCAATACTTCGCATCCAGACAGACAGGTCAGCAATCCCAAGGAAATGCCCTTTGGATAAGCTGGTCGAAGACATTTGCCTACGCTTTTCACCCCGAAACCGCTGATGCACAGGGTGCTCAGCAAGTGCAGAACAAGCAACATGACGCTGATTCTGGTAGCACCACAGTGGGCCAGGCAGTCCTGGTTCTCACAAATAGTGGAGATGGCGCAGGGGCCACCACACAAGTTCCCAAAAAGAAGAGACCTGCTCTCAATGCAAAACGGAAGGGTGCTCCACCCGGAACCAGAGAGCCTCAGCCTAACAGCTTGGCTCCTGAAGACTTAGAGTTCGCGCACCTCAAGCTCCCAGAGAGCACGCTGGCGGTGCTGAGGGAGGCAAGGAGACCCACCACACGGAAGTGTTATGCGGCAAAATGGAAAAGATTCACCCAATGGTGCATCAGGGAAAAGCTCCAGAAGAGAATCACCAGGGAGTCAACAGTGCTATGATACTTAACCCACTTGCTAAAAAGTAACCTAATCTACACCTCGCTAAAAGTACACCTAGCAGCAATAGTAGCCTATACAAGAGGAGAAACAGGGAAACGTTTCTTTACATCCCAGGTGGTAAAAAGATTCCTGGAGGGGCCCAAACGAATCGCCCCCCCCCCCCCAAAAAAAAGAATGCCACCGCCGGCATGGAACCTCAATGTAGTTCTAACGCAACTTATGAAGGCACCTTTCGAACCCATTCACAAGGCCTCTCTGCATATGCTCACAATAAAGACAGCCTTTCTGGTGGCGATCACCTCGCTACGCAGGGTGAGCGAATTGCAAGCGCTAACACTACAAGAACCCTACATTCAAATTCACAATGACAGGGTGGTAATGAGAACAGACCCACACTTCATGCCAAAGGTGGTGTCAAAGTTCCACATAAGCCAGACAATACAGATACCAAGTTTCTTCCAAAAACCATCCACAAGCGCAGAGAGGGCACTGCACACTCTGGACGCTAGAAGAGCAGTGATGCATTACATCGAAAGAACTAAAGATTGTCGGAAAACAAAGCAATTCTTTGTGTCTTTCGCAAGCAGTTTCTTGGGAAGACCGGTAACTAAAAACACCATCGCACGATGGATCGCACAGACAATCCAATTCTGCCACAAACAAGCAGGCCAAGAACTACAAGGAGCAGCACAAGCTCACACTTCCAGGAAGAAGGGAGCAACAATAGCCTTCCTGGCATACACACCCATCCAAGACATTTGCCTTGCGGCAACATGGGCTTCAGTGCACACATTCACTAAGCACTACTGCGTGGATATACAGATGAACAAGGAGGCACAAGTAGGTCAAAAAGTGCTTCAACATATATTCAACAACCAACGCTCCTTCCACCCAGCCGCCACAAACATAGCAAACCGCTACAAAGTCTATGCACAGCATAGTGAATCCAGAAAGATTCACGCTACAAAACGAATAGTTTCTTACCTGTCGGTGTAGTTTTGCAGCTTGAAGACTTTCTGGATTCACTAGCGAACCCACCCACCTCCGCCAGGAAGATGACAGGAGGAAAGGGATTAAGGAAGGAAAAAGACCTTCAAAAAATAAGAGGATAAACAAAAATAGCACAAGACAAAAAAAAAAAGAATCCGAAGATGGCGCCCAAGGGTGGGAGCTTCCGGAGGAAGCGCGCCGACGTCACGGGAGAACACCAAATGGTGGGGCGTCGACGCCCACCTGGGCCACGGGAAAAAAAAGAGAAAAAATACTAAGATTCCGGACCCAACCACTAGACCGCGGAATAATGCACAGCATAGTGAATCCAGAAAGTCTTCAAGCTGCAAAACTACACCGACAGGTAAACTATTAGTTACTTCTGAAAGGGGCAATACAAAACGTCCCAGTGGAGGAAAAGTTACAAACAGTATATTGTGTATACTTTCTAATTCTAAAGGACTGTTCACCGACATCATTTCTGGATTTGTTTCCAAACACATCTGTAAAGATTATTGCAAATCACAACATCTTCAAGAAGTAATGCTGCTCCTGCAGAAGGGGGATCAGATTACCATTCTGGATTTAAAAGATCCGTACCATAACACTCGGATCCATCCTTCTCACAGCCAGTACCTTTGGTTCCTGGTCTGTGACAACTTGAAGTTTGCTGTCTAACAATGCATTTGCAAGGTGGTTTACAAAATGCTTGACAGTTGTGGACACAAATACTTTTTCTTTGTCCCTCCATCCTCCACGTATCGCCAAATCTTGATACCTGGCCGCTGAAGAATGCATTTTAAAAGTGCAAAGCGCAAAGTTGAAAGACAATGACATTGCTGCAGAAGTTGTTACCCTATTTACGTAAAGAAATTTCATCTGCAACCATAGTCTAAGACGTCTTGGGTGCAACACTTAATCACGGCTAAGTGCTACCCAACACCGGCGTGTGTATTGGTATGTCAGACAGCAATTCCTCTTTGCCAGACATCACAATATCTGACAGTGAGGAAAATATTATAATTATTGGGAATGACGGCTGTAGACCCCACTGGGGGTAGCAATCATTACTGGCCAAAGGGTATATAGAGAAGGTCCTGAAGCCTAAAAACATCTTGGGGTGCTACTCTGGATATAATTTGCTGCCCGAAGTAGACCGAGGTCTGAGGCCAATTTTGGACCTTCGGCTTGTGTACCCCATTCTGCGGAAGAACAGGTTCTAGATGTATGTGTTGGCCCAGGTCCTTGCTGTTCTAGATCCAGGGCATTGGCTGTGTCCTTGGGCTAGGACGCATACTTTCATGTCCCCATGCTGCAGTGCTACTGAGGTTTCCATTGGTTCAAGGGGTCAGAGCATTAACAATTTGCCATTTTACCCTTCAACCTCATCTCAGCCGTTGAAGTGTTTACAAAGGTGTATCATGGCCCATCTTTGCAGGTCAGGATTCCTGTACCTTGTCAACTGGCTCCTGAAGGTAGGCTATCTGCAGTCGGTCATGGACCACCTGTGAACAACAGTCATCCTTCTCTCATCTCTGGGATTCTCAATCAGCTAGCTGAAATCCCTCCTGCAGCCTATACAGAGGATCACTGTTAGAAATTGAGTTTTCTGGTATACACCCTGTCCAAGCAGGAGCCACAGTCCTAGTTGGGGTAAGTCAGATACACAACCTAACTTAACCTGTGCTCACCCTCTGGTAGCTTGGCATGGAGCAGTCGGGCTTAACTTAAGAGGCAATGTGTAAAGTATTTGTGCAACACTTCAATTACAATAACACAGAGCAAACACCACAAAAAACTCCACACCAGTTTAGAAAAAGTAGAGAATATTTGTAAAATAAGACCAAATGACAAAAATCCAACCAGTAGATGTCGAGATATGAATTTTTAAAGATTAAATCCCAAAACAGTGCTTAGAAGTCCATAGCGCTAAATGGTTACTTGAGGTCACGCTTGACCGGGGTAAATCCATAGTTCAGGCAGACCACGGTGGAGGGCAGGCCGGCCGGCCGGCTACAGGACCCATGCTAGGCCCACTGAAAAAGTACCTTGTATGGAGCAAGCTTTGGCATCAAAGACTCCCTGTGTAGGCTTCGATTCACGCAGTTGGGTCGATGCGTCTGAGTTGAGTCTCTCAGCCTGTGTCAAAGGATCAGTGCTTTTGTTGAAGTAGAGCCTCGCAGTAGTGTCTTTGGATCGGTGCTGCTTCGACGTTGACCTCGCAGTCTGGACCCGTGCCGTTGTCGAATCGGCACTGCGTCGGTCTGATTGGCACAAAGGGTGTCACTGCATCAAGATTTTTTGTTTTGCAGAAAATAGCTGCAGAACCCGCATCTGAGGCCCAGGACTGGATAAGGCACCTCATGCAAGGGTAGGACTTAAAGATGGCGGAGTCCAGCAGCACCAGCAGAGTTGAAAAGGAGGCAAGCCTGCAACCCCTTGGAGAAATTTAGGTTCAAAGATGTAGAGAGCAGGTCCAGTCCCCCTCTCTCCCAGGCAAGAAGCAGCAGACCAACACAGCAGAGCAGGTAGCAAAGTAGCAGTCCCTCTAGCAGCACAGCAGCTCTTTTTCCAGGCAGAATGTCCTTGGTTCCAGCAAAGATCTGATTTGGTGGTGTCGGGGGGGAGGGGGGGTCCAGTTCTTGCACATAAATGTGCCTCAGAGAGGCCTTTGAAGATTACAAGGTCCCTGCATTTCCTGCCCTGGCTCCAGACTCACTACAGGGGTCTATGCAGCTCTTTGTGTGGGGACAGGCACAGCCCTATTCAGGTGCAAGTGTAAGCTCCTCCCTCCCAATCTACCTCAGGAAGGCCCATCAGCCTGGTGATGGGTCTTCAGGATGCAAATGTCACACCCCAGCTTCCTTTGTGTGACTGTCTAGAGGGAGTGCACAAAGCCCAGCTGTCACCCAAACCATACGTGTATTCAGAGACCGGCAGAGGCACAGAATGTTTGAAGTAAGAAAATGCCTACTTTCTAAAAGTGGCATTTTCAGACTTACAATTTAAAAATCCAACTTCACCATAAGTTGCGATTTCAAATTGCGAGTCCAGAGACACCAAACTCCTAATCTCTATATTTTTCTAATTGGAAATTGCACCTTAAGGGAATTCCAATCTTAACCTATGGGAGAGATATGCCTTGCAGTAGTGAAAAACGAATTTAGCAATTTTTCACTAGCAGGACATGTAAAACTAAAAGGTACATGTCCTACCTATTAAATACAATGCACTCTGTCCATAGGACTGCCTAGGGCCTACCTTAGGGGTGACTTGTATGTAATAAAAGAGATGATCTGAAAGAAACACGTTAGTTATAGATTCCTTACCTTGGAATTAACTCCAGGCGTCAGACTGGATCCGGAAAGTTTTTTCGTCCGCAGTACCTCTGCGCGTCAGAAGGTGGCGTCGGTCGGCTCCGCGCCCGGCGTCGTGGTCGCCGGGATGACGTCGCGGCAGCTACTTAGACGCCGCCCTCGCGCGCTGACGTCAGTTTCTTTTTCGGCGCCAGCCAGGCCAGGAAGAGCGGTACCTCAGCCATTTTTTTGACTAACTTTTTCTCGACTTTTGTCGACTTCTTTTTCGAGTCTTCGACTCTGAAGGTGCTCGAGGGATGCCCGGTTTCAAGGCCTGCGGTTCCTGTCATCGCATAATGTCGGTGACAGATCCGCACAGCGTGTCTTTTTTGCCTGGAGCGCAACCACGACCCAAGTCGTGCTCCAACTGCCGGTCGATGGCGCCGAAGGCTTTGCGGGAGCGGTCCCGAAAGCTGCTTGAGCACCGGCAGTCGGCTCCGTGCCGTTCGAGGTCCCGATCGAGAGGGAGGTCGAGGGACCGGTCGCGGAGCCACCACCATTCCGCTTCGAAATCTTCGAAGTCTTCGCACTCGGTCGGGTAAGTCGAAGCATAAGAAGAAGTCGAAGAAGCATCGTCGCTCTTCGACTTCTCGTCGGTCAGCCGTTCCGACGAGGCACGTGGGTGGTGCCCCTCCCGCCGAGCCCGTAGAGTCGACTCGGGAGTTTACCTCCCTTTCCGGGACCTGGAGCGACTCCCGCCCAGCTTCGTATGTTCTACGAGGCGATGCATGCCATCTTTGGGCGGACCAACCCCGTCGGCACGCCTTCGGGCCTCGCGGACTCTGTTGGGGGGCCTAGGTCTTCGCTGCCGGCGGCTCCGGCGCCGCAGGCCCCCCTTGGATCCAGGCCTGGATCCGGATCGGCGCCGGTTGACCTCGTTACGCCTCCACTTGTGCCGCTTCCGACGGCACCACTACCGCGCTCGACGCCGGTCGCCCCCTCCTCCCCCCTGGCCGGCGTCGTCCCCGGCCTCCATCTTGACATGGACACGGAGCCGGACCGGCGGCGTCCGACGCCGGATCCGGCGCCGGGAGGGGTTTTTGTGCCCCTGTTCACTCTTGGGCCCTCTTTTCAACCTGAGTGGCAGCCAGATGACGAGGAGGAGGACTGGGAGGGGTCAGGTGAGCATTTGACTGATCAGCTAGGTTCTGACCAGGACTGGAGAGAGGAACTGGGGGATGCCAGTGGTCTCGACACTTCGCCTGACCTTGGCATGTTGTCTCCTACCGTGGCTACGGAGGAGGGAGCGTCGTATGCAGTGGTGTTGCGTAGCACGGCCGAGGCTCTTAACCTCGAGCTTCCTATGGTGGTGGTCAGGACTATCCTCCTGACAGAGGTGCTTCAACCGGCTGCGAGCTCTTCGGAGCCCCCTGCTGCCGTTTAATGAGGCCCTCACAGATGTCCTTTTGGGCACGTGGTCCAGGCCCAACACGGGGGCTCCCGTGGACAGGATGATTGCCTGACGCCAGCTCCGGGCGACCCCACTTTCCTCTCCCAACACCCCACCCCGGAGAGCTTGGTAGTCCAAGCCTCCACTTCCAAAAGCGCCTTCCCTACCGCTCCACCGGAAAGGGATTCCAAGAAGCTGGACCACCTTGGTTAGAAAATTTTCTCTTCCGCCAGCTTAGGACTGCGGTCCGTAAACACCGCATGTCTCTTGGGCCGTTATTCCCACTCGGTGTGGGATACAGTGGCGCAGGTGCTGCCTCAGTGTCCGGAGGAGGCCCGGGCAGTGCTCTCCCAGGCTGTTGCCGCCGGGAGGGATGCAACGATGTTTACAATACGTTGTGGGCTGGACACCGCCGACTCTCTGGGCAGAACTATTTTTACGTCAGTAGCGCTTCGTCGCTACGCCTGGATGAGGTCCACTGGCTTTTCAGGGGATGTCCAGAACACCTTGATGGACATGCCCTTTGATGGCCGTCACCTTTTTGGCGACAAAGCAGACAACGCTCTAGAGCGTTTCAAGGACTCACGGGCTACAGCCAAGTCCTTGGGCCTCTCTACCCGGCCTGCGCAGTCTGCTTTTCGCCCCTTTCGTGGCTAGGAAGGTGTGCCCCGCTGCGTCCCGCCCAGAGCCACAGGCCGCAGCAAGTTAACCAACCTTCGCGTGGCCGGGGACGTGGGAACAACCGTCGTGGTTCCGGGGGCCAGCGGGCGGGCCAGTCCACCAACCCCCCCCCTCTGCAGCAGCCTCCAAACCCTCCTAGTCCGACCTTTCAGACCCATCAAACGCCAGTGGGCGGCTGGATTCGCCATCACCTCCCCCACTGGCACACCATCACGTCGGACAGGTGGGTTTTGCAAATAGTCCGAAGGGGCTACTCCCTCCCCTTCGAGACTACCTCTCCAGCCATGCCACCGAGTTATCACCGCATGTCGGAGGATCATCTGGCCCTTCTCCAGCAGGAAGTTATGGCTCTCTTGGCAAAGGGAGCCATCGAGCGCGTTCCTGTCCCAGAAGTAGGTTGTGGTTGTTACTCCCACTACTTTCTGGTCCCCAAGAAGGACAAGGGCCTGCGTCCTATCTTGGACCACAGGGACGTCAATCGCTTCCTCCGGAAGAAGTTCAAGATGTTGACGCATGTTCAGGTCTTGTCTGCCCTCGGCCCGGAAGACTGGATGGTGGCGTTGGACTTGCAGGACGCTTATTTTCACATCCCCGTCCTGCCGGCCCACCGGCGTTACCTACGGTTCACGGTAGACCACGAGCATTTTCAGTTTACCGTGCTCCCCTTTGGCCTTACCAGCGCCCCTCGGGTGTTCACGAAAGTGATGGCGGTGGTCGCAGCTCATCTGCGCCGATCAGGGGTTTCAGTCTTCCCCCTATCTCGGCGACTGGCTGTTGAAGGCGGGCTCGCCCCGGCAGTCTTCTCCCACCTCCAGACTACGGCCGACCTCCTGCATTCGCTGGGGTTCTCCATCAATGTGCCGAAGTCACACCTGATTCCCTCTCAGAAGCTCCTCTTCATCGGAGTGGTTCTGGACACTACGCGGTTTCGGGTCTATCCTCCCGAACAGCGAGTCCGGGATATTCAGGCTATGATTCGGATCTTTCAGCCTCTATCCCGGGTTTCGGTCAGAATGACTCTGAGGCTGCTGGGCCTCATGGCCTCCTGCATCCTGCTGGTCGATCATGCCAGGTGGCATATGCGGGCTCTGCAGTGGGACCTGAAGTTCCAGTGGGCGCAGCATCAGGGGAATCTGTCCGATTGCGTCCAGATCTCGGAGGGCACTGCACGTCCACTGCAGTGGTGGCTCACGAACCAGGATTGGGTCAATTGCAGATCCCTCTCCCTTCCCCAACCAGACCACACTGTGGTAACGGACGCACCCCTTCTGGGATAGGGCGGCCACATGGGAGATGCGGAGATCAGAGGCTTCTGGTCTCCGGCGGAGTCCGGGCTCCACATCAACCTTCTGGAGCTCAGGGCGATTCGTCTTGCACTGAAAGCATTCCTTCCCACTGTTCATGGACCACACCACCGCCATGTGGTACTGCAACAAACGGCGGGGTGGGGTCGTGGACCCTGTCAGGAGGGCCTCTGCCTCTGGACATGGCTGCAACATCAGGGCAAATCCCTGGTGGTTCAACACCTGGCAGGTTCTCTGAACGCTAGGGCGGACAAACTCAGCCGCAGGTGCATGATGGATCACGAATTGCGTCTTCACTCGGAGGTGGTGCAAGGTCTCTTTCTACAGTGGGGAGAGCCTTGGTTAGATCTATTCGCCACCGAAGAGAACGCGCAATGTCAGCAATTCTGCACGTTGG
The DNA here is from genome assembly GCA_963921515.1 of Calotriton arnoldi. NCBI lineage: Eukaryota > Metazoa > Chordata > Amphibia > Caudata > Salamandridae > Calotriton > Calotriton arnoldi. The sequence continues at coordinate 1,268,807 of CAWUFW010001851.1, read as the reverse complement.
AATTTCCAAGGCGGCACTCGCTAGGCGACGCTTTTCGTCGCGATTGGAGTTGCGGTCTGTTGTACGCCTTTCCGCCTATACCACTTCTGCCCAGAGTGCTGAAGAAGACCAGGCGCGACCGGGCCCAAGTCATTCTTGTGGTTCCGGATTGGGCACGAAGAGTCTGGTATCCCGAGCTGCTCAACATGGCCATCGATCCTCCGATCAGACTGCCTCTTCGGGAGGATCTTCTGTCGCAGCAGCAGGGGACGGTTCTCCACCCGAACCTGTCCAGCCTCCACCTCCTTGCGTGGAGATTGAGTGACGGCAGTTGACGTCTTTCGACCTGCCTCCCGAAGTCTGTGATGTAATCTTGGCAGCCAGGCGCCCCTTCACTAAGACGGTATACGCCTGCTGGTGGAACAAGTTTGTGGCATGGTGCACAGCAAAGGCTGTGGATCCCCTTTCTGCCCCTCTTTCTGAAGTTCTCTTGTTCCTTCTTTCTTTAGCCCAGCAGGGCTCTGCTCTGGGCACTATCAAGGGCTATCTTTCTGCCATCTCTGCCTTATCAACCTTCTCTTTTCAAGTCCCTGGTAGTTAACCGTTTCTTAAAAGGCTTAACGCATCTTTTTCCTCCAATCCCCTTCGTTATGCCTCAGTGGGACTTGAATCTTGTTCTTACCTATTTAATGTGCGCTCCCTTTGAGCCGCTTCATAACTGTCCTTTAAGACTCTTAAGACTGCTTTCCTGGTAGCCATCACTTCTGCTAGAAGGGTGAGTGAGCTCCAGGCCCTTTCTTCCAAACCTCCTTTCCTGTCTGTCTGTCAATCCAGACAAGGTAGTTCTCAGGACCCGTCCATCCTTCCTTCGGTGGTCACTGCCTTCCACATCAGGCAGACCATTACTTTGCCCCCCTTCTTTCCGCATCCTTCAAAGGAGGAAGAGCGGCTCCACCGTCTGGACCCAAAACATACGCTCTCTATCTGGACCGCACAAAACCGTTCCGGGTGGATGATCAACTCTTTGTTGGCTACGTGGGCGCCAAGAAAGGTCTGGCCGTACACAAACGCACCATTTCTCGATGGGTCGTTTTGTGTATTAAGGCATGCTATTCTCTGGCTAAAAAAGAGCCTCCGGTTGGGCTACGCGCCCATTCCACCAGGGCGACGGCTGCCACTACTGCCTTGGGAAGAGGAGTTCCTCTAAATGACATCTGTCAGGCGGCCACATGGGCATCGCTGCACACGTTTACAAAACCCTACTGCCTCGACAGCCAAGTCCGGAGAGACTGCTTCTTTTACCGTTCTGTTCTCCAGGATTTTCTGGTGTGATCTTGGTTCGCAGACCCACCACCGGGGTTGGTATTGCTGGGGTATCTATTCTAAGGTAAGGAATCTATAACGTGTTTCTTTCAGATGAACAAGTTACTTACCTTCGGTAACGATATATCTGTAAAACATTAGTTATAGATTCCTTACCGCCCCACCCATCCTCCCCGTTCTGCAAACTGATTTCTAGGGTTAAGGACTACCTTTCAGGGCCCTAGTTTTGTGCACCAGTGGTCAGTGTCTTGCATGGCTCTGCGTTTCTGGTGCGGAAAGTCGTGTACAGAACTGACGTCAGCGCACGAGGGCGTCTAAGTAGCTGCCGCGACGTCATCCTGGCGACCACGACGCCGACGACTGACGCGGAGCCGACCGACGCCACCTTCCGACGCACAGAGGTACTGCTGACGTAAACTTTCCGGATCCAGTCTGACGCCTGGGAGTAATTCTAAGGTAAGGAATCTATAACTAACTAATGTTTCTTACAGATATATCGTTACCGAAGGTAAGTAACTTGTTCGTTTGGGCCTGGCAATGCAGTGGTTCTAGTTAAACAGCGCGATTAACAGCCAGCGAAGAACGTGTTATAATTGTTGAATTCAGTTTGCGTATGAGAGACACGTGACTGATTACCTGGTGGGGGGTGTGGTTGATAAGTGCTAGAAAAAGTTTGTAGCAGTTGATGCAGTGACCGTTGAGAAGTATGAAGGTGCGGGGAAGCACCACTGGAAATCGGAATGATGTCAAAAAGCGATATATAACTGAGTGAATATCGAGCAAAACGCCTTCTTATTGTAAAACAGAGGAACTTGTGTCACAGTAAGCTTGTTGACACTATCTGTGTGCCTGTTTTTAGATATGGCTTCTCGGGTGAATAAGTTGTTGCGAGTATTCAGGATGAAGGGATTTGTGCCTCACTGACATGTACTTGGCCTGGAAGGAAGGGGTGTTGCATATGGTTAATGAAAATGATTGTTTTTAACGAGGGTTTCTAATGAACATTAGTTGTAATATAATTTTGCAGTGTTTCTTTATTTAATGTAAGAGCAGGTTAATGTTGGGAAGTTCATTAAGTGCAATGGAAGTTACATTACTGAGCTGATGGTTGTTTATCAATTTGTTTGTATTTTAGATGCCCCTGACGAAGGGTTTATCCCGAAATGCATTGGGTGATTTTAATAAAAATCGTGACATAAGGAAGCATCTAATTCTCCTGTGTTTTTTGAATAACCATGAACAACTACAAGAATGAGAAATAAATTGACAAAGACAAATAATTGGTGAAAAATATGGAGGAAAAATGTTGAATAATTGAAGAATTAAACAAAGTTCGATTTATTGGATTCATTTCTGGCAGACACAGCTGTGCAGCTTGATGGGGACCAGATGCGGTCCCGTCGTGTTTTTTCTACTGTGTAGCGCAAGTGGGCGGAGCGCGAAACAAGCATGCACGTCATATAGGTTTGAAACAATGGAGCAGAATAAATGTGGTGCATAAATCAGGAGTACGCGGTGTGCATTCAGCCATCATTGATGTTCATTAATGGAGTTTTCCGCCCTAAATCGGCGTGATTGCACCCAAGGTTAAAATGGAGTGGTAAACAGTGATAAACATTGGGACAAAAATATAATCGTTAAAAACATGGATAACACAGGAGTTATGTTTCACGAGCACGTACGACCATCTTCAGCATCAAATATAATGTGGACTAGTTTTGTTCGTTTTTCTTTTGTTTATATAACCTGTCATGTTAACATTGTCGAAACATTGCTGATATTTGTTTGTTTCATTCATTAATAGGACTTGAATGATCGTAATAACAGCCAAAAGGCATTATGGGAAATGTAGTGGTTCTAGTTCAACAGCGCGATTAACAGCCAGCGAAGAACGTGTTATAATTGTTGAATTCAGTTTGCGTATGAGAGACACGTGACTGATTACCTGGTGGGAGGTGTGGTTGATAAGTGCTAGAACAAGTTTGTAGCAGTTGATGCAGTGACCGTTGAGAAGGATGAAGGTGCGTGGCAGCACCACGGGAAATCGGAATGTCAAAAAGCGATATATAACTGAGTGAATATCGAGCAAAACGCCTTCTTATTGTAAAACAGAGGAACTTGTGTCACGGTAAGCTTGTTGACACTATCTGTGTGCCTGTTTTTAGATGATGGCTTCTCGGGTGAATAAGTTGTTGCGAGTATTCAGGATGAAGGGATTTGTGCCTCACTGACATGTACTTGGCCTGGAAGGAAGGGGTGTTGCATATGGTTAATGAAAATGATTGTTTTTAACGAGGGTTTCTAATGAACATTAGTTGTAGTATAATTTTGCAGTGTTTCTTTATTTAATGTAAGAGCAGTTTAATGATGTTGGGAAGTTCATTAAGTGCAATAGAAGTTGCATTACTGAGCTGATGGTTGTTTATAAATTTGTTTGTATTTTAGATGCCCCTGACGAAGGGTTTATCCCGAAATGCATTGGGTGATTTTAATAAAAATCGTGACATAAGGAAGCATCTAATTCTCCTGTGTTTTTTGAATAACCATGAACTACTACAAGAATGAGTAAAATAAATTGACAAAGACAAATAATTGGTGAAAAATATGGAGGAAAAATGTTGAATAATTGAAGAATTAAACAAAGTTCGATTTATTGGATTCATTTGTGGCAGACACGGCTGTGCAGCTTGATGGGGACCAGATGCGGTCCCGTTGTGTTTTTTCTACTGTGTAGCGCAAGTGGGCGGAGCGCGAAACAAGCATGCACATCAATATAGGTTTGAAACAATGGAGCAGAATAAATGTGGTGCATAAATCAGGAGTACGCGGTGTGCATTCCGCCATCATTGATGTTCAAGTAGGTGAACTTGCCAGGTCAAAATGACAGTTTAAACTGCACACACAGGCTCTGCAGTGCTAGGTCTTAGCCATGTTTAAAGGACTATTGAGTGGGTGGCACAATCAGTGCTGCAGGCCCACTAGTAGCATTTAATTTACAGGCCCTGGGCACATATCGTGCACTTGACTAGGGACTTACAAAGTGAATTAAATATACCAGTTGCGGATAAGCCAATTTTACCATGTTTTGAGTATAGAGCATATGCACTTTAGCACTAGTTAGCAGTTGCAAAGTGCGCAGAATCCTAATGCCATCAAAAACGAATTCAGCAAAATTGAGGAGGCGGAAGGCAAAATGTTTGGGGGGTGACCCTGCAGAAAGCACCATTTCCAACACAACCCCCTCCAGCCGAAAGACCGGGTGGACTAATCAATACTTTGATAGACTTCCCTGCTTAGGGCGATAGAACATGGACAATGGCCCACTATTGCAGGGGTGCTTGCCAGTTCTACGCCTCCCTGGATCCCTCTGCCTGTACTCTCGGGGCCCACTAAACTGACCCATGGGGAACTAGTGCTTAATTTGTAAACAAATAAGTGCCAGGGCCCCCGTCAGGAGGCCACTGCAGCTTGCACCGCCTATTGCCCAGCCAGAGACGGTACCAACACAACTACTTACCATCACACTCCTACAAGTGTGACAATTCATACTATTTCAGGCACCCAAAGCTATTAGAATAGCTTGGGTGGCAGGTATAAGTAGTTTGTAATGTATATAAAAATTAAAAAAACAACTTGTGCTGCTCATCACTAAATTACACTAACAGTGCCACCATGTGGCAGACTGTCTTAGGTGCCGAGCACCTGAAAGCACCGGGTAAAATTGAGCACTGGGGAACCCTTCTGCTCAGCTTTTGGACCCCATCTGCGCAGCACATACCCTTACTTTGCTCACAGATGCATCCCAGTAGGCAGGCAGTACCCCCATGACCAACAGTTTGATGTGGCCTATTCCACCCCTTGGTTTCTGACTTCTGTCCCCAACCCAGGAAAAACTCTGATTCCCAAGGACAACAACCAACAGAGACCACAGTAGCGGTCAGTGTCAAGAGCCAGGCCATACAGGGCTCTATGACTTATGTGGTTTCTCAAGGGGGGGGGGGCAGTAGCCCCAGGTGCCTTGCACCCTTTTTCCACTTTACCTCCCACCAGTTCAGGGGTGGTATCCTGAGACTGGTCACTCAGTCCAGGGTCTGTACCCTGAGTCTGGATAGGAGACCTGGGTGGGCTTTGCCTGACCCTGTTCCTTCCTCTGGTGTCCCGTACCCTCGTCTTAGGAGTAGTGCCCCCAGAAAACTAACTGTTAGGCCACTTGTAGTGGCCGCCCTCCCAGTTCCCCTAACACCTTGGGGGACTCATTCCCCAGAAGGCAGTCTATGGGCATCTGGGGATGAACTATGACCCTCCTCTGAGTCACCTCCCCACCCCACTCTAGGGATACCAGGGCCATAGAGCGGTAGAAATCCTGCCCATGGGCTGGAGTTACCCTACACACCTGGTCGGTGTACTGCTCTGGGGAAACTAGTCTTTCCACTACCATGGTCTGGCTAGCCCCAGTGGACCCCATTCACTTGCACCTGGTGGAAGTGACGACTCCTGCTCTCTCAATCACCAACTCGCCCATTGAGTCCACCTCCGAGCTAAGGGAGATCACGGGATGGTCTATGACCTGCCCCTGGGGGTCTACTTGCATCTAAGGCCACATTGGCCACCCCTGTATAAGTGGGTGGTTCCTTAGGACAGAGTTCCCCTGCTTGTGTCCTAGCTGGGAACACTGAAAGCAGCAGGGTTGGAAATGGGGCGCCCTGGGCCACCACCCACCAGAACCTTCTCCCGGTTTCTCAGAAAGGGCATGGCGCAGATTTAAGGTTTCCTTTTGGACAACTTCTGGGACCTTCTGTGGTGGCTACTGGACACCAACCTGACCTGTCGGGTAGTTTCCCCTACCCCATTCATCATTCTCAGTGGTGACAGATGCATAGGGAAAGACAGTCACCCACGCACACATAACCAGCAGACTGGACTACGGCAACGCCCTCTACGCCGGAATCAACAGGACTCTTCTACACAAGCTCCAAACCATCCAGAATGCCGCAGCCAGACTTGTCCTCGGGACCCCACGGCACGAACACATGACCCAACACCTACGAGACCTCCACTGGCTCCCTGTCGAGAAGAGAGTAACTTTCAAGCTTCTCACCCATGCCTACAAGTCCCTCCACAACATCGGACCCAAATACCTCCACGAGAGAGTCTCCTTCCACGTACCCAAAAGGAACCTCCGATCCTCCAACCTCGCCCTGGCAGAGACACCTCACATCCGCAGAAGTAGAGCAGGTGGAAGGGCCTTCTCCTACATCGCAGCCAAGACCTGGAACGAGCTACCAGTTAACATCAGACGCTCCCTGACCCTGCACACCTTCAGGAAGAACCTCAAGTCCTTGCTCTTCGACTGAGCCGGAGCTGCACCCCCCGCGCCTTGAGACCCTCAGCGCGCTTTATAAACCCCTGATTGATTGATTGATAGTCTCTAGGTTGAGGCAGTCATCTGGGAGAGGTGGGGATAAGAAGGATCTGGTACTCGCCCTCCTGGAGGCACGTGCCATTGGTTGGCTCTGACGTTTTTTCCCCCATTTAGCAAGAGAAAGGTGGTTTAGATCTTAACCACGAAGTACTACTGCAGCTAACTGAGAGGTGTCACAGATCCAATGTCAGAATGTGCTGTCCATGAACATAGCTGGACGGTTGATGGATCTCATAGATAAGGGTTCTCCAATATCTGTCCTGGAGGGCCGGATCTATGCCAGATTTTTAAGATGACTACATTTATCGAAATGTGGATCTGCTAAAATCTGGCATGAATCTGGCCATCCAGAACTGACCTTGAAGAAGCATGTCCTAGATGGTAAACCATTTTACTTGATCGCTGAATGTCGGGGTGGACGAGCTCAGCAAATGTGAGCTGGCAGACCAAAAAGGGCATCTCCTTCCAAGGGTGGTGCAAGCCATCTTCAGTTGGTGAGGCATATCATGGTTAGGTGTTTTCGCCACAATAGAGAACACTGTGTTGCAATTATTGTGTACTAGTCTTCTGTACTCCTTCCCAACTCTCCCTCTCAAAGCTCTGAAGATCAGGACAGACTTGGTACAGGTCTTCCTGATTGCTCTTGACTTGGCCAGGAGAATGTGGTAGCCAGAGCATTTGACCGTGAGCATTTGTTTCTTGATCAGACTACCGCTGCTGGAGGACCTCCTGTCTCCGCAGCAGGGCTATACCCGTGTCTCCACACCCTACACCTCTGTGTGGAGATTGAACAGCAGCAACTGATCAATTTCGATTTACCTTCTGAAGTAGTGGATGCTATTCTTGCGACTAGCTGCCCATCTACCAAATGTATATGTTTGTAGCAGGAGTAGCTGTAGATCAAAGGTCTTCAAACTTTGGTAAGTGTGCCCAAGATGGGTCCATGTCTGTATACCCAGGGGGTGCAAATGCCTTAATAAATACTTTTGATTGAAGATGGCCTGGAAGCGCAACTTTATTTTACACACAGCAGTACAAGTATTCAAAAATAAAAGTAGGGTAACTTGTTGTCCAGAGTGCTGTGGTGGTGGAGTCAAAAACCTGGTTACAAAAAAGAACAAAATAGAATATAAATGTCTTGATTTGTAGACCTTCAGGTAGCTACGTAATAAAAACAAACCTTAAATGAAAAATACATGCAAATTAAACTACTTGCTGAAAAATGCACTGTTACGCTATGAAACCTCAATTGTTTGATCATGCACACACACTGGCAATGATTTGCATTAAGAGTGACAGAACTAAATTGTGATTGGTGCAGTAGGGTAACGGACTGAAACTATTGCAGACATTTTTATAAATGCCCATTAAATGTACGCTTTCCAGAACTCCGCTCTTAACACCCTTACATTATTACCTCGCAAAAGAATAGATAGTTGTCACCATAAAGCTTCAAGTGGCTCATCCATTAAAGACCATACTGGCTCCCAAGCAGCCTTTGCATTTAGTAATTAACCAATTGCACACATTTACATTTCTTTCAGGTAGAAGGTACCGAAGTGAAAAGGCCTGTTTCTTCTTTGGCTTCACAGCACAGGAACCTCAACATTAACCGTTCAAGGATGGGTGTTTTTTAAAACAAAGTATGGGAACTGTTTTTGAAAATTGACATGCTGTTCCCCATATAAACTGCCCATTTAGAACTCTGTTCAGATGTCCTTTCAGGTGAAATTAGACACCACAGAGGGGTCATCTTTGAAAAACTCAGTGAAGTCCTCGATGCAAAGCAGAAAAAGCTTTTCATCTACCCTGACACGGGCAAAATACTTGCTAAACCTCAGGACTAGGACTCACCTGGATCTCCCCCCCCTCCCAAAAAAACTACAGCTGTCCTTCTAGAGAGAACCAAGTATCACCCTCTCACACCATCAAGCCGTGAAAGGGTCCCGGATTCCACAACCATTCCTACCCTATTCCCACACTTTCACCACCACAATCCCCGCACTCCAATACGCCTGACCCACAGAAAACTGATTGAGAACCAGGCAGCCCAGAGAACCCCTAAAATGAGCCCTTTAAGTCCTAGGAGGGAGATGATCCTTGTAAAGAATGTGGTAGACCTCCATGACAACCCATATCAATAGACCTACCCTGCCAAGTCATCCCCACCAGATGCTACTACTATATGCCATATAGTAATAAAAAAAGGTTGCACATCATCTTGTAAAACTATACACCATGGAGGAAGAGGACAACTTTTGAAACCCGGTCTAAAACAGTATGCCATCTGTTGCCACCTCGTGCTCCGTGGGATGTTAATGTCTGCCACTGACAGCAAGGAGCTGGTGAAAGCCAGGCTGGTTACTCCCCATGTGGAAGAAAAAAATGTAAGCCTATCCCAGAAAATCAAGCTTACATTTTTAAACAATTATTCTTGACTCAGTTGTGCATTCTGCCCATAAGAGCTTCTGCACAGTCCACAAGAGATGTCACCCCACCTGGAGTCTAAACGAATCGATGCCACTGGAAAGCAAGTAGTGCTTCAGGGCAGCATCACACTGGTGCATTGCCAATTTGGTGGGCTTCCTCGCCTAGTACAACTGTTACTGTAGAAGATGGAAGAGTTGGTGAAGCACCAACCAGAGGCCCATCATGATAGACAACAAGTTTTGTATGGCAATGGGAAAGAGGATCAGCAGTGCAATTCTAGATGTGCTTTCAACACAGTTGATACGGCCAGAAGAGGTATTAATACCAAAATCCTCCTGCGCAGCCACGCCTGGCATAGGGTGTTATTGTTGAGAGCCAGGGAGCAACAGCACCTCTTAAACATCCCTTTGATGGGGAGCATATCTTGCGACTCCAGGTCAACCAGATGCTCGAAAAAAATCGAGGGCTCTGACCTTGCCAAATCCATGGGTGCCCTACAGTCCCCCCGATCTCAAATCTGCTATTCGTAATCACCAAAGCAGTGGAGGTACCAGACTTTTGGGGGCTCAAGCTGAAATCCCTGTGCGAACAGGACCAACAATCCTTTTGAGTACCCCCCTTGCAACCGAAGACCTTCTAGAGTGGCGCATATATGGATAATGGGCATGGAAAAGCAGAGGTGGTTCCCTAAGGTGCTCCTCTGATGCAAAACGGCGACTCCCTCCCTTTCCACCTCTTTTTGTTCCCCCCCGCCTCCACATCACACCTGTCCACTGAAAACGGAGGCACTTCCTAGCGCAGTGGAAAAACACCTCTGATCTATGGACCCTTTCCATTGTGCGGAAAGGGTACTGCCATGGATTTCACACAACTCCTCCCAGCATTTCACCCTGCTGTTATGTATGGATTTCAGATCACCTTCAGGATCAGGAGATTCAGGCTCTTCTACAATCAGTACCTGCACACCAGCACAGAAGTGTATTCCCTATCATTTTCAATCCCTGTTGGGAAGAAAAAGTTGCTCGCATGGTGACGGATGTGTACCCCTGCTCTGACTGACCCAGCCGCAAACATACCTGGAGCCCTGGTGCTGATTTTTGTTGTCCTGGGCAAACCAGGATCATGCATGTGCACCATGACATGGCTATCTCACGGACGGCAGTCTTGTTGGACTGGGAGGGGCACTCAAAGTGCTCCACTCATGATGATGATAAGGCTACTGCCTTTACCAGTAGTTAAGCAGCACGAGCGCAGTGTGGCAGCATATCCTGTAGTGATCAGTAGGAGTCAACAGGCTTTTTTGCTTGCCACTGGAGTGAGGCCTACAGGCCCACTCATGAAAAGTACTGCTGCTGTGTGCTGAGCTCACCCTTAGCATGCATCAAGTTAGTATGTAGCACTGTGCAGCATGTGTGTGGTTGTGTACTGGGTGTATGTGTGACTGTGAGTGGAAGACTCGGTTAAATTTTGGGAGACCCAAGACTGATCGGAACTCAGCAATTCACAAATGTGTCTGGGGGGAATCCTCTACCTCCCCATGCTCCGCCTAAGAGGTGGGTGGGACACACGGGAGGAAGGAAGAGCCAGGCTATTCAGTACATTTCAAAGGATGCTCTTTGATTCGTTGAGAGATCACTGGGGAAGGGGCTAGGGCACATCTTGGAGAGGAGATGGGGCTGATAAGAGAATCATAAAGGAAAGTGCTTGGGTCCATGGATAACTCTTTGATGCACTTATCTCTGTGGCTGACATTCAGATGTGAACCACTCCCATGGCCTGTGTTGAGGGGCTATCTGGTTTGGAGTTGATTAGTGGCCGACTGCTTTCTGGAGGAATGGCATGGCAGAGGAGTGGGCACTTCAAAAGGAAGCAGACCCCTAGCACAAACGCCAAAGACTGACACTGAATCACATTTTGTGTCTGGAAATAGACTATAAGAAGGGGTGCTTGAGGCCTCCAAAATTGTCACTTGCCAAGGTGCCAATAAGGCTGTAATGTGAGGAGGAGAAGCTCTGCAAGACTCCTACTGGTGACTAGGCCTGGGGCTAAGTTCTGTGAAGGAACATCACCCAGGGAAATACAAGACCATTGGCTCTGGAGCACCAGCGCCTGTCAGCTTGCCAAGACCAGTTTGCCATTTGAGCAAGAGGAGAGTGCTTGCAGAGAGTGAGATCCAGTTGGGGATTCTGACAAGTGGATCCCCATTGTGAGGTGTATGCCGGTGGGGTTGCTGGAAAGAGTGCATTACTGCTGTGCCGATCAGGCTGCCACCTGTGTGTAGAGTGAAGTTGGCAACCCCTAATGCCAGAGGGGGCCACAATGAAGAGTGCACTACTGCCTTTCCGATTGGGCAGTCTCCCGTGTTCACATTAAATTAGGCGAACCTGGATGTCGGAGCGTGCTGCCATGAAGAACAAGGATTGTTGCTTGGTTTCCGCAACGTAGAGAGAAGAGAATGCTGTGGTGACCTGTGCGTGTCCAAGCTGCGACTGGAGGACTGGAACACGAGCTGTAGTCTCCCTATCTGCGAATCAAAGGAACTTGCCGTATCCTCACAGGAAGTGCTGTGGACAACCACCACTGCCCATGCAAAGCAGAGAGTGCTATGCATCATCAGCAACTTCTAAAGCCCTCCACGAGGTCCCAGAAATGAACGCTCCAGGGGACGCCAGTAATATAACTCCGGTAGGAGCTGGTAAGACTGACCATGAGGTCGAAGGGCCATGGGGAACTTGTTCTGCCTCATAGCGCTTTAGTAGGCGCTGAAACAATTTTTTGACCTGAGAGGCAGACTTCTAGTGGGGACTAACCTGAATGCCTCCGATCATGAATGGGTGAATAATCACTACATTTAGAGAGGGGGGAAGTGGAATTTGGGGACCTGCCTATCGAACACTAGAATACTGACCTCCGGGGACTGTGTATTATTTGTATATGCCTATTTCATGTTTTCCATAAAAGCAAGTATTTTACCTGTCAATCCTTTATTGCTGCTTTTGAACATATTGTAAGTTGTGAACCTGTGTGTCCCCCTTGCATCTGCCTAATCCCCTGCCCCCCTCCTCCCCCGATAAGCCTTGGACAGCTCAACCTACGCTATTACTGAGAGTCAAGTGCTGAAGGGGTACTCGGCCCAGTTGCTCAGGATTCACAGTAAGTTGGGACACAGGAGTAAAAGGCCTCCACCATCAGGGTTGGCCCTCTGAAAGGGGCTCTGACCATCTCCAAAAAAGGACTACTTTCTCTGGATGTTCCTTGACCTCCAGCCATTGAACAGGTTAATTCTCTCCAAACAATTTCACATGGTTCCTCTATAAGATGTCGCCTGCCGGCCACAGCTTCATGTCAGTACTGAATCTGAAAGGCATGTATTTCTGTATTCCGTTCCACCTAGCACATAACCAGTACCTTCGATTCGCTGTTAGTGGATGACACTACTAGTTCAAGGTGACACCACAGCTTGAGGGTTTTTTACAAATTGCCTATTGGTGATACCAACGCTCCTGCACAGAAATGCTGTACACGTCTTTTTATACTTAGACAGCTGACTAATCAAGAGCAGCAGTAAATGACCATGCCTAGCACACACTCGAGCAGTAGTGTCTACTTCACAGCCTAGGTTTCACCACCAATGCTAAGAAATTGCAACTTCAGCTGCAGCACGTTCAGCCCTTCCTTAAGATAGTCCTAAAAATAGTGACCAGCAAAACGTACCCCAACCAACAGAGGGTGATGGCCTTCCTACAGCTATTTCCCATTTTTCAGACATACCGTCCCACTACTGTTCGAACTGTCATGAAACTGTTGGAGGTGATGGCTTTGTGCATAGCAATTGTACAATATGCCAGGTTGCATGTGTGCCTGCTACAAGAATGCCTCTCAAAGCAGTTGTCATTGGGAAGATATATTGTTGTTAACAGACACGGCCCAGCACTCTGCTTTGGTGGAATTGCAACAATCAGTTACTTGACAGACCCTTTACGTGCCACCTTCTGCACATGACAATCGCACAGTTGCCTCGCTTGTGGGAGAGTGACTCCCCTCCACTGCTGGCGCCACATAAACTAATGGGAGCTCTAAGCCATCAGACTAGCACTGAGAGCGTTCTCAGTTATGCGGGAGAAATTATTACTAATTTAATATGACCGCCATGCCAGAAGCAGGGTGGTAAGCCCCCCCTGCCCCATCTCCCCCAGCTTCCTGTGCTGGCTCAAGATGTTATGGCACTGGACAAATGGCAAGAACATTCACCTGTTGCCAGAACATTTACTGGGAGTGGGGAATGACTTTGCAGACCTGCTCAGCAGGATGCATCAACAAGTCGACAAGTGGGAACTCCACCCACAGGTAGTTCCAAAGGTGGGGAACTCCAACCATAGACCTGTTTGCCACTGCTGAAAGCCCAAATTTTTAAAACTTCATATCCAATTACCTGCACCCACAATCCATGGGCAGTCTACCAGGGGTGAACTGGCCAAGGATATTTGCAATCACCTTTCTGCCTCTCCCAATCATTCTGCAGGATAAGGCAGGTGTCCATGACCCTCATCCTGTGGCACCAATCTTGGCTAGACAGCCTTAGTAGTCAGTGCTCCTTAAGGTCAGTCAATCTCACTAAAGCTCCCACACACACACACACACCAGACCACCTCACTAAGCATCATGTCCTGCTCCGACTTCCAGATTCCAAATAGCTGAACCTAGCAATCTGCCACCTAAGTTCCTAGAGTTTGGTTATCTCGGTCTGCCAGAGGAATGCATGGTTATCCTGATAGAGTTGCAAAAGCCCCCCTACATGCTCCCATTATGCTGCTCAGTGGAAAAGTTTAATGCAATACTGTATCTCCAAACAGTTACATCCTTTTAATATTTCTGTGAAGATTGCATCTTTCCCTCTGCACTAATACAAGGCAGACCTTCTTTATGCATGTATAGGTTTATGCGTGACCGCACTGAAGATCAAGTGTTTACAGTCTTTCCTTTGTTAAAAAAATAAATAAAACAGCCATTAAAGCCTTAATGGATGGTATAGAGGGTGATAACTCCAAATATGGGCCCAGTACCTATCTCGAACCTCAATGTGGTCCTCACAAGACTCGTGGGTTCTCCTTTTTCATCCCTACACATGTCAATTACAGTGCTTGTCTTGGAAGGTGGCTTTCTTAATCTCCTCCCTTAAAGGGATTAGTGAGCTTCAAACTCTTATAGTCCAAGAACCATTGTTTCAAGTTCACTTAGATAGGGTGGTTCATCATACCAACCCCAAATTTTTACCTAAGGTTGTTTCCCTTTTCCACGTAAACTAGACCGTTGAGCTGACCCGTCTTTACCCCCCACAACCAGAGTCTGGTAGAAAGAGTATATCACATTCTAGATGTCAGAGTGCTTGTGCACTGAATTGATAGAACTAAGCCTTTTCAAAAGAATACTCTACTGTTTTGTTGCTTTTGTAAAACCCCACAGAGGCTGTGCCATTTCAAAAGCTGGCCTTTCCAGATGGATCACTAAGACCTTCCAGATTTGCTATGCAAGGCTAAGCACACACAAGCCCACTCTACGCACAAAAAGGGCACAACCCTATATTTTTAAATGTTATCCCTATAGCAGATATCTGCAAAGCTGCTTGCTACCTAGTCAACACCTCACTTCTTGACCACGCATTACTGTATTGGTGTTCGAGCACGTTAACAGACTTTAGTTGGCCAAGCTACCCTAACAACACTCTTTCAAAAATGCATCATCAGCTCGCTAACCGCCACTTTGGAGAGGGACTGCTGTATATTCTGTGCTACGCGTATGAATCTACAGTCGTACATGCTACGAATGCAAAATTTACCTGCCATACAACCATTGTTTTTAGGTCTCGCCTAGGCAGCGCTTGCGCTGTCTCATTGAGACATGCAGTATATACTATAGCGGGGAAGCTTTGTTTAAGCTCCGCCCATCTTTTGGATAGGCTTACATCCTAAATGCTGCATTCTGATTGGTTTTCAGCTTGTTAGTCCCTCCTCCTGACGGCCATGTTGTCATTTGTATACTTCCATGGCTATCGGCCCCTTTACTTCAAAAACTATTTTGTTCCCGTGCCTCCCCCGTCCCATCCCGCAGTCTGTGACTTCTTGGACCACCACCACCCCCGTTCGTGCCTTTTTGCCCGCCTGTACTCCCTTTTAAAATGCAATAGGACTCGCGTAAATGCGAGTTCTATTGCATTGCAAATGCTTGTTTTTAAAGTAGTGCCTTACATAGTACACTAGCGCGCCAAAAGTGCAAAGTGCTTTGTTTATATTCAGCGCGCTGTGCGCGCTTTCACTTTCGATCCTGCCAGGACACTTGAAACCACTTGTTATTGTTTCGTGCTCGTTTAATTTTATTTCCAATTCTGTTTCCGTGGAGGTATTGCAGCCCCGCCCACATTGGTGTCCTGATTGCCCGCCCAGTATTCGCTCTTCCCTCCCACTAGTTCTGCCGTTTGGGTAGAACGGCTCTGAGTCGAGGTGCTTGTGCGGCGCTGGTCCCTTCCCTGTGAGCGCGTCACTGCTGGAGCAGGGGTCTTCTGTGTGTGAGCTGCTCATGGGGTGGGCGTCCTCGATAAGAAAGGTGGAGGAGGGAATCCCCTGGAATGCGGAGTCTCCCTCGCTTTGAGCAGTGAAAGCTCCGCTGACCCCTGGTGGTGCGAGCCTGTGCTCTGGTACCGAGGGGTGTGGTTAAAAGGCAGCCCACTGCGTTCCCTCCCAAACGGACTGACCTGCCTCCTTTGCTCCTGCTGCAGGGAGCACGGGAACATCTACAAGCCCAACAACAAAGTCATGGCAGACGAGTGCATGCACAAGAAGCCGTGCCGCGACGCCCACACCAAGGAGATCGACCTGGTGGACAGGGACCTCAAACACCTCAACAACGACGTGGTGAAGGTAACGGATGCACGGCGGCGTGGGGGTGTCGGGGGAGGGGGCTCCCACCTGTATACAGAGAAGCAAGGTAAAGGGGGGGGGGCGCACACGTTTATGCCCAGAAAAGCATCCTGAATCAAGAGCAGTTCAATCGACAAACTCTGCGCTAACTGTTTTACAATATTTATGGGTGAACTTTTCGCGCCAGCCTTCCACTTTACATCAACCACACACGGCCGCGCGTTTAACAAATGGTCCCTGTAACTCCAGTGCAGCATAGTGTTACGAGTTTAGACTTCTCACAGCTGGATTTGACGAAAACTTCTGAGTTACCTTTGCGAAGCCACCAGGGCTGGGCAGGAGTCAGTCACATGTGCTTGGCACACGAGGATCGCGTCTTTCTCCCACCGGTGCAGGGACACCGAGGGAAATTCCACGCTCGCTAGGTTAGTCCACTGAGGCCAGCCATCAGCTCCCTGCTGGCAGTGCCCTATATAAAATCTCATAATTTTACAGGAAAGGCTGCGATGAAGCAGCCCCAAACATGGTAAGTATCGCTTGCAGTCCTATAAACATAGGACGTGTGTGTGGGCGCACGACCGTCAAAGCAGCAATAGAAAATGTTAGGCACGGCCAGCCGCATGCAGGTCTGTGAGTGCGAAGTGCCCCCAGTGGATACTTTGTTTAATTATGTTTCAACGATCAGTTTTTATTCTTTTCATTTTGGATTGTTTTCGCCGTTTACTTCATTTAAAAAATATGAACTGTGCTTATAAAAAAGTAAAAGGTTATTTGTGCCTACGGTAAATGCTTCGTACAGAATGCGAAGCGCAGTAATTTCTGCTCCTGTGCAATGTCTTATGGTCCTACTGCCAGGAGCTTTAAGTAGTTTCCCAAACAGTTAAACGCGTTTGCTTTTTTCCACTCCCTTCCCCTACAACTCACAGAGCTTTCAAACAAACTTCACTCGTAGCGTCAGCGCTAGGACTACGAGAAGTCTAGTTTTTCCATCTCGGTGGGGCTGGAGACGGCTGCACAGTCGCACACGTCTGTCTCAAAGCCCCGTCTCCAAATTTAAGGAGAACTGTCCTTTTAACGAGAAAGGTGCCTACATGGTTTGAGAGACCATTATAATGTGAGAAGTAGGTCTGTTATGTGCAGCGTGCTGCCTCCGGCAGGGGAGGCTGTTTTTAGGACTGGCATGTCTGTTACCATCTCTTTCCAATGGACGAACAGTGAACTCTGGCTTCTTGTTAATCTTTGGGCATTTTTGCTTTCTTTAACTCCCTTTTTCATCATTCTGTCTTTATTGTGCCATTTCCATTTCCCCCTTTATTTTATTTTCACTTCAGTTGTTCTCTTTCCACATATTCGTTCTATCTCAGATTCATTTTCCTCCTTTCTCTAGCATCCTTTCTGTTTCCATATTCTTTCCTCTTTCATTTCTTTGGTAGGTAAAAGACATTGTCATTTACAACGCCAATACCTCAAACTCTCACAAATGCGAGACCAATTTGCATTGAAAATGCTTGTTTAGAGTGTAGTGCTATAGTTTTACACATGCACACACTCGCCTCTGGAAGTCAGCCATGATCACAGATGTTTGGCATTCTTTAGTATGCACAGCACACTCTTATCTTCAATACTGCACTCCACTTACATTACTCGCCCCCCGTGCAGAAGATAATCTGAGCTGGAGTCAGTGAGCGGATGCATTCTGGAACAAGGGTGGAGTCACAGCAGGTCTTGTGGCTCAGACTTTTTTGAAGAAAAACAAGTTGCACACTTCAGGCCCAAATACTAGATGACAGGAGTATGTAGAGCATGTGAATCTACAGTACTACAGGCTACAAACACATTGTCACAGGTTAAGTAGCACTTTTCATTTAAGTCATTTGACATAGTTTGTGACCTGTTGCAGAAATTGCCATATTGACCTTTACAGTCCAAGTTTTGTTTTGTTTTATTTTTGCCCTAACAAAGGTTTGCAGTAGGTACTATAAAATGATTTATCGGCATTTCTGCATTTACCTGTCCAACTTTCGTTCAAGTCAGCAGTAGTGATGTGTTTTCTAATACATATTTCCACCACTGCCTTTCATTCTGCCTCAGTGGGACCTTAACTTAGTCCTTACGCCCTTCGAGACAATGGACTGTTTCTTGCTGAGACCAATTACACTTGTTTTCCTCATTGCAGTTACTTTTATGTGTTGTTAGTGAGCTGCTGGCATTGTTAGTGCATTCTCCCTTCACCACCACCTTCGCTGGCAACTTGGTGCTGCGGACTCGAGCTGCAGTCATGCTGAAAAACGTGTCACCCTTCCACATGGCAGAGTATTACTTTCCCTCCTTTCTTCTCTCAACCGCATCCCTCTGCAGCTGAGGGGAGGCTTCACGGCTGCAACGAGAAAGAGCCCACTGCTTTTACATCAAGCACGCGAGATAGTACTAAGTTGACGACAAGCAGTTTGTTGGCTTTACTGGGGCAGAAAAAGGGGAATGCAGTGCAGAAGCGACTACATCAAATTCTGTAGACATGCAGCTATGAAAGTGATGCACTTCTGCACTAGCAGCCAGTCCAGTGAGTAACTCTGCTGATATATGATCATGTTTCTTTAAGTTAAGTACCAGTCTTCGTGACACATTTTTCACATATCATGGCTGCGTTATAGTTACTTGGAACGAAGGCCTGCAGAATACACCATTGGTATGGTCCAGTTTGGAAATGATAAACCAAAAATGCTTTTGTGATGCTTCTCATCAAAGTAGGCAATGTCTGTTTGAACTGTAGAAGACTGAAAGTGCTTCTGGATATACTGCCCCACCATGTATGCCTCACAATTGAGTTCAGCATCCCATAATACTCCCCCGTTGTTATTTATTGATTAGCAAAAGATGGTGGAATCCTATATTGCTCTTGAGGCTGGAGAAGCGTAGATAATAGTCTTGCGTTCCTTTTTATTCTCTTATACACCAAAGGGTCATCTCTCATCTGCATATGACTGGTAACTCTGGCCTCTTGTCCTGATGATGGGAAACAGAAGCTTTAAGTGGATGCTGGTAAGAAATGGAGCAAGTGACTTTTTTTTGTCAACCCTCCCTTCACAGGATATGAAAGGGCTATACTTAACGATACCCTGTCTACACCACATAAAAGAACATTGAAACCATCTCAAAGCTGCATAACAAAGAAAAATGTATTTTATGTATCTGAAAGAGACTATTAGTTATAGATTCCTTACCTTAGAATGACCCCCCAGGCGTCAGACTGGATCCGGAGAATTTTTTCTCAGGAGTACCCCTGCGCGTCGGTAGGTGGTGTCGGTTGACTCCGTGTTCGGCGTCGGGATCGCCAGGATGACGTCACGGTATCTACTTAGATGCCGCCCCTGCGTGCTGACATCCGTTCTTTCTTTTTCCGCGCCAGCCAGCGCAGATCCGGAGAGCGCGGTACCCTTAGTCATTTTTTGACTAAACTTTTTCAACTTTTTGTCGACATTTTTTTTTAAGTCTTATGACGCCTGGTGCACAAGGGCTGTCAAGTCGTCGACCCGGTTTCAAGCCTTGTGACTCCTGTCACAAGCTGATGTCTGTCACCGATCCGCACCTCGTGTGCTTTTGGTACCTGGAGCGCGACCACGACCCGTAGTCATGCTCCGTCTGCCGGGCCCTGAACCCTAAGTCTTTGCAGGAGCGGTCCCAAAAGCTTTTGAAGGCCCGGCAGTCGGCTCCGTGCCGTTCGAGGGGAAGGTCGTGGGACCGGGCGCGGAGCCACCACCACCATTCATCATCAAAGTCTTCGTCGTCGGGTCGAAGCACAAGAAGAAGGCGAAGAAGCATCGTCGCTCTTCGCCTTCTACCCGTCAGTCAGCCGATGGAACACGGAGTGTCATCTTTTTCCAGCTCTGCCCTCGGAGCCTGCTGGGACGGCTCTGCGCTTCCCTCCCTTTCCGGGAGCCGTAGCGTCCCCTGCCCAGCTTCGTGCATTTTACGAAGCCCTCCACTCCATCTTTGGGCAGCCTGACTCCGCTGGTGCGCCTTTGGGCCCTGTGGACTTAGCTGGGGGCTCTAGGCCTTCGATGCCGGCGGCTCCGGCCTCGGCACCACAGGGCCCCCAAGGATTCAGGCCTGGATCCGGATCGGCGCCGTCGACCTCACGGTACCTTCCCTGGCACGGATTCCTCTGATGATGCCTCCGCCGCCGGTTGCGCCCCCCCGGCCGGCGTCGACCCCAGCCTCCCTCTCGACTTGGACACGGAACGGCGTCGACCGGCTCCGGAGGGTACTTTTGCACCGCTGTTCTTCCCTGGCGTTCCCTATCGCCCTGAGTGGCAGCCAGAGGAGGACTGGGAGGGGCCTGTTGGCCCTCTGGCAGACCAGCTTCAAGAGCCGGACTGGAGAGAGGAGTTGGGCGATGCCAGTGGTCTGGATGCCTCCCCAGACCTTGGTATGCTTTCTCCCCCCTACCTTGGCTACGGAGGAGGGAGCTTCCTACGCTGTGGTGTTGCGTAGGGCGGCTGAGGCCTTGGGCCTTGATCTTCCTACGGTGGCAGTCAGGACTAACCTCCTGACTGAGGTGCTTCAGCCGGCAGCAGCCTCTTCGGAGCCCTTGCTGCCTTTCAATGAGGCCCTCACTGACGTCCTTCTGGGCTTCTGTTCCAAGCCCAGCACAGGTGCTCCTGTGGATAGGATGATTGTCAGACACCACCGACTGGCCCTGGGCGACCCACTTTTCTTCTCCCAACACCCTACCCCCGAGAGCTTGGTGGTCCAAGCCTCATCTTTGAAAGAAAGGACTTTCCCTACAGCTCCTCAAGATAGGGAATGTAAGAAGCTGGACCATCTTGAAAAGATGTGTTCTTCCGCCAGCTTAGGACTTCGGTCTGTGAACACTGCATGTCTGTTCGGCTGTTACACACATTCTGTGTGGGACACGGTTGCGCAAGTGCTGCCACAGTGCCTGGAGGAGGCCTGGGCCGCACTTGCCCGCGCTGTTGCTGAGGGTTGAGACGCAGCGAAGTTCACCATCCGGTGTGGGCTGGATACCGCCGACTTGCTGGGTAGGACGATTTCCACGTTGGTAGTGAGGCACTACGCCTGGCTGAGAACCTCTGGCTTCTCTGGGGATGTCCAATCTACCCTTTTGGACATGCCGTTTGATTGCCGTCGCCTGTTTTTTTAAAAGGCGGACAACGCGCTCGAGTGCTTCAAGGACTCTAGGGCTACGGCCAGGTCCTTGGGCCTTGCAGCAACTTCTCGTCCCATGCAGTCTGCCTTTCGCGGCCACGGAAGGGGTGCCCCACCACGTACCACCCAGAGCCACAGGGCCGCACAAGCCACCCAGCCTCTGCGCGGCCGGGGACGTGGGACTCAGCGTTGTGGGTCTGGGGGCCAGAGGGCGGGGCGGGTCGGTCCACCAATGCCCCCCCCCCCGCAGCTGGCTCCAAACCTTCCTAGTCTGACTTTTCAGGGCCACCAGTGGGCGGCAGGATCCGCCATCACCTCCCCCACTGGCACAACATCACGTCGGACAGGTGGGTTTGGCAGATAGTCCGAAGGGGCTTCTCCCTCCCCTTCGAGACTACCTCTCCTCCATGCCACCAACACTCCATCGCATGTCGGAGGATCACTTGGCCCTTCTCCGTCAGACAGTTACGGCTCTCTTGGCCAAGGGAGCTATCTAGCGAGTCCCTGTGCCAGAAGTAGGTTGTGGTTGTTCTTCCCGGTACCCAAGAGGACCAAGGCCTGAGTCCTATCTTGGATCTCGGGGACGTCAACAGCTTCCTCCGGAAGGAGAAGTTCAAAATGTTGACATTGGCTCAGGTCCTGTCTGCCCTCGACCCTGGAGACTGGATGGTTGCAGGACGCTTATTTTCACATCCCCGTCTTGCCTGCCCACCGGCGCTACCTGCGGTTCACAGTAGGCCACAAGCATTTTCAGTTTACCGTGCTCCCCTTTGGCCTTACCAGCGCCCCTCGGGTGTTCACGAAAGTGATGGCGGTGGTCGCAGCTCATCTGCGCAGATCAGGCATTCCAGTCTTCCCCTATCTTGACGACTGGCTGACGGTGGGCTCGCCCCAGGCTGTCGTCTCCTGCCTCCAGACTACGGCGGACCTCCTGCATTCGCTGGGGTTCACTATTAACGTGCCGAAGTCGCACCTGATTCCCTCTCAGAAGCTCCTTTTCATTGGAGCGGTTCTGGACACAGCGCAGTTTCGGGCCTATCCTCCCGAGCAGCGAGTCCGGGATATTCGGGCTATGATACCGATGTTTCAGCCTCTATCTCAGCATGTTTAATTTGTATATTCATCATTCAAAAAGATGAGAGTATGATATTTTCCCACTCATTCAATAAATCCCTGTCTAGATCCTCGAAGAATGGAAATATAATGACTCGTAGGCCCCTAAGGTCTTGTTTAAAATCTATGTATCTTTTAAGAATGGTGGCATCCCACCCCACCTTTTGGAATGATGAATATACTAAGTAAACATGCCGAGGGAAAGAGAGCGTTTACTTTTGGAAATGGAAAAGATTGAGGATGAGATTAA
Organism: Calotriton arnoldi; assembly: GCA_963921515.1. NCBI lineage: Eukaryota > Metazoa > Chordata > Amphibia > Caudata > Salamandridae > Calotriton > Calotriton arnoldi. The sequence goes on along the minus strand of CAWUFW010001851.1, from coordinate 1,246,210 downwards.
AAGTCTCAATCTAAAGGAAGGAACTGATAAGAACTACGCCATCTTGAAGGAGATATTTGACTTATACAGATTTTTGCTTGTATATATGTAATTACAGCCTTGAAGAAGTCACTTGTGTGACGTAACACGTGTCGGCTGTATCTTGGACTGGCTGTATCTTGGACTATAATACAAGTCTCTACAACAAATATATGACTTCCGTTCTCTGATTTTTTTTTGACAATACTATACATGGCAACAATACCATTGATTTACTTATGTTGAGTGCTTTGGTACATTAGTTTATCATGTGAATGGAGGTGTTCCACCAATGTATTTGATGCATATTGGGTAGTTTGATGCATCAGTACCTCTTAGCACCACAATCAAATTATTCCTTGTGTGAATCCTTGAAAAATACATTGGAACATGCCAATTACTGCTGCGACCTAATAAAACCATAACTACTTTTTAGGGTCTAGCCTGCGAGAGCATATGGTAGCGAGACACTCTTTACAAAACAAGTGCTTGTAGCCCGCATTGCTTACCATTTGTTGGCTTGCGTGGCACTCTTCTTTACAGCCTTGTAATTCGTCATGGCAGGCCTAACCTCCTTTCCGTTACTCTCTGTGGCGCAGGCACTGATTGATTCAATTTAATCATTGCCTGTGCACTGATTGATTCAATTTAATCAGTGCCTGTTCTCTGCTCCCAAGGTACCATTTTCTTCTGTTTAACTTTTAGTGCCCTGTAAATAGAAGAAATGTGATTGGCAAAAACGTGCCCAGCAGGACAAACTAAATTGCGAAGATTTATTTTTTATAGTCAACTTTCTTTTATTTTGCCAAGTCTCTCACTGCTCTCATGTTTTCTTTTGTTTTTGCTCGTGGGCGTTGTTTTCAAAAGATGAGAAATGTTATTGCTAAGCGACATTGTTTCTTTCTTATGTGTAATTTCTGAAATGATGCTTTAACATATCGTGCAAAATACTCCAATCCGCCCCACTCCCAACCCAATCCACCTCACCTCACTTTACCCCACTCCTATCCACCTCACTCAATCCAATCCACCCCATCCCAGACCTCTCCACTCCAATCCACTCACCCCAATGCAATCCACCACACTCCGATTCTCCAAATCACCCCACTCCAATCTGTCCCACTCCAATTTGCTCCAATGCAAAGCAATTGGCTCCAGTCCAAACCAATTGGCCCCACTCCAGTCCAAACCAATCGGCCCCGCTCCAGTCCAAACCAATCGGCCCCGCTCCAGTCCAAACCAGTCGGCACCGCTCGAGTCCCGACCAGTGGGCCCCGCTCGAGTCCCGACCAGTGGGCCCCGCTCGAGTCCAGACCAGTGGGCCCCGCTCGAGTCCAGACCAGTGGGCCCCGCTCGAGTCCAGACCAGTGGGCCCCGCTCGAGTCCAGACCAGTGGGCCCCGCTCGAGTCCAGACCAGTGGGCCCCGCTCGACTCCAAACCAGTGGGCCCCGCTCGACTCCAAACCAGTGGGCCCCGCTCGACTCCAAACCAGTCGGCCCCACCGCAGTCTGCCCCTTCCTAATCCAAAACAACCTGCCTCTTCCTAATCCAAAACAACCTGCCCCACTCCATTCCAAAACAATCTGCCCCCACTCCAATCTACCCCCACTTGACTCTGCCCCCTCCAACCTTTCCCGCTCTAATCCAGAACACTCTGCCCCACTCCAATCTGCCCTACTCTACTGTGTCTCTCTCCATTCCAAAACAATCTGCCTCTCTCCAATCCAATCCGCCCCAATCCAATTCACCCACTCCCTCCTCAGTCTACCCCACCTCAAAGCATTCTGCCCCACACCTAAATGCCCAGTGAAGAAGGTTTTGCACGAGGACTCCTCCGGAGGGAGCATGAGGAGTGGATGCTGTCACAGTCCCATGGTCGAACAACCTACTCTATGCGATCCAGCCCCTTTCCCATGATTGCCACATTTCTGCAGGAGGACAGGGTTTTGATTCTGGTGGTTCTTTTTTGGCCCAGGAACTCATGGTTTTCGATTCTCAAATCGCTGGCCCTTAAGGATTCTTGGTTGCATCTTCTTCATCCTTCTCCTCTCAGGTTAGGTTCTCAAACAGAATTCTCTCCCGCGGAGGCTGCAACTGTCGGTTTGAAAGTTTAGAGGTGGGGTTGGCAGCATAAGGGACTAGCTATCATTTGGCAGTTGCTGTTCTGAATTCCTGTCGCCCTTCGACTTTACATTCATATGGGCGCCATTGGGCAAATTTCTAAAAATACTATGCAGAGCATGTTTCTCCTGTGACTTACTCTCTGCCTGGTGTGTTGCAGTTTCCATAGGATGGTTGTTTCTACGTTGAGGGCCCAGTGGGCGGCCATCAAGGCCTTTAGAGATCCATGGCAGAACTTAAGTGATTCAGGTGATTTGGTATCCTGTTTAAACGTTTTTTCTCATTTTAGGCCCATGGTCAAGCCTTTGTTTCCCCTGTGGGATTTACCTTTAGTTTTAAGGGCTTTGACGTCTAATCCTTTTGAGCCTCTCGAGTAAACCAATATTAAGTTTGGCACCCTGAAAGTGTTTTTTTTTTTAACTGGCAATTACATCTGCTACACTAATTGGGGAGCTTGCAGCTTTTATGGCCAGGGAACTTTTCCTTACTTTTTTTGATGACCGGGTGGTCCTTCGACCAGATCCATCTTTTGTTCCGAAATTGAATCTACCCATCATAGTTATCAGGGGGTGGTTCTCCCAGCTCTTGTTGATGTGTCTGAGCCTTCTCATGAAGTTGGTTGGCACCTTCTGGATGTGAAGCGGGCGCTGGAGGTCTATTTAGCCAGGACAAAGCCTTTTCGCAAATCTTACTCTATTTTGTTACTTTTGCTTTCTGTAACATAGGAGAAAGGCATCTGTAGTTTCCATTAGCAGGTGGATCAAGGAGGCCATTTCCCTGGCGTATTCTGCCTCTGGTACCCTTCCGGGTAGGATTCAGGGCCGCTCTGCTAGAAGTCTTTCTTCTCCTTGGGCTGAGGCGGGGTTGGGGTGTTGGTAGTTTGCGTTGCTGAGATATGCAGTGCAGCTACAGGGGCAGGCCCGAATACGTTTGCGCCATTATTGACTTCAGAATGTTTTGCATGCACATAAGAATTTTGTGCTTGTGGTCTTGGATTCGGCTTTGCTCTACATTTTTTATTTTGTTTTTCATTAAAACCTGTGTGAATTTTGGCAGCATTTCTGGTTTTCTTTACAATTATGATCTGAAGGTCTTGTGGCCGCTTTGGTACTCCTGATTAGGAATGAATGGGACTAGGAATGTTAAGGTAATTTTTCAATTACTGATAATCTTCATTCATCCTGATGCTGTTTGTCCCTGTCCCATTCATTCCATCCCTCCTGGAATGCTAGACCTTCAGTAGTTTTGGAGGGAGCTTAGTATTTCAGGAGAAATGCTGAGTATGATGTACCCTTATAGAATATTTCCCATGAGGGAGGGACACTTGCAAGCATTTCCGGTCTCTGGAGGTGGATCACCTCATTAGTAATGAATGAGACGTGGACAAATGGAACTAGGAGTAATGCAGATTACCTGTACGCAATTGAACATTAACCTGACGGCAGTGATCTGTACTATGAATAAATGTGACTAGGAGCTCGCATGAGTTACTGTACCAAGTGGGTACATTGTTCTGTGTGAACCTTTATCTGGAGCATTCATTATTCTAATTTTAGCAATATATGTGTGAACTGATATGGATGCGTTTGAGATGTTAACATCTTTGCAGGTTTGGTAGTATGCTTTCTATCTACCACGAGTAGACATTTTCTGCAACTTATGTGGATAAATTCTCTGCGCTAAGCTTTTTGAGCTAATTTTGGTAAGTGATGAAGCTGTATGTTATTGTTGACACTTATTCTCTTCTTTTTTCAGAAAGAGGAGATGTCCAATAAGGAGTTTGTCGTTCTTGCCAATGGACTACCTGATCTACACAGTTATTTAAGGCATCATAACTGTGGTGTGGCCTCGGTCTTGCCAAGCTACCTTACATTTGTACTACAATCACTATATGTGAAAAAGTCCCTTTTATTACTGCAGAAGATGGCGTGCCATCGCCTGCACTTGAAGTATGAAAATGAGCTTTCTGATGATCACCAGTACTGCAAGATGTGAGGGAAATTGTGAATATTGTAAAAAGAAATTGATGTGGGACCTTGGTTAGGTTTTGACCATGTTGGATTTGGAAATAAAGTCCATGGTTTTACTTGACAGTTGAAGCATCGGAAGGGGCTTTTGCCAAATTTTACCATCAGGACCAAAATTAATACCTAACAGTCCCTTTCACGCTGCATGAGTTTAAAACAAGTTACCAAATTTCTATTATCTATAATGGTTCTCTCTCCCTCCGATGAATCTTGTATAGTTGACAGGGATTGGCAAAGGATTGACAGAATTCTAACAATGAGGACCTAAATAAAGAAATAATTCATTCAATATAACTAGAATCGACATTAATAAAGACCGACTTTGATTACTTATCATTAGAACATTGGAATGTTGGGAGCTCCATTGAAGACAATGGAGTTGCTCTGGGCTTATAATGGCTGGTATAAGCCCAGCGCGCCAACATTCCAATGTTTGTCTTTTTGTTTCTCCATTTTTAATTTAGAACATTCTACCCTTAGTGGGTGGAATGTTCTAATAGCTCTATAGCCCTTCTACCTCAGGCTATACCGGTTGTTAAAGGCCCTCTCCCTCGTTATAAGCCCTCGCCGCAACTCGGGATCAGGGCCTTTAACAGCCGGTATAGCCCTCGGCAGCGGGCTATAAGGCTATAATATACCTTTATCTATATTAATGTGAATGCTCATCAAGTACAATACAGCTCGAATCCTAGATCATCACACAAGAGAAACAACAATATAGTAATTGATAATATCTCAAAACCGTGTCATGAGAGAGTGGATAGGCGAAGAGACAAAAGAGTAAAGAACATTTGCAAAATAAGATTAATGCAAATTTAGAATATCATACGAACCTATAGCACAAAATGCTAGAAGTCTGAAAGCTACTCTCCAGCCGGAAGAGTAAGCTGGGGCACCCTCAAGAAGGTATGAGGAGCAAAGTCAGAGAGTCAGGATCAGCAGAACAACAGCCAGCCAGTTAAGTTAGGAAACAGCAACACAGCCCTCTCCTCTCGCAAAGTCAGTCTCACCTCAAGCCTGCCTAACTATAAATTCTAACACTAGTAATTATACCCTAATTCACTAAAGATCCAACCCCCATGTATCAATACACAAAAAATCCACAAATCCCATAGGACTAGACCAGGGGGTGTCTGGTCACTCCACTTCCAGTGTACCTAGCTTTTCAACAGTTCCTTTGTCTTTAGAGAACATTCGCCATTGTCCTTCAGCAGAGGAAACTCCGATAATCTCTTCAGCGGCTTGCATATTTCTCCAACTCGCTAATGTTTCAAACTCGTAGCACAAGTGTCCACATACTCCGGTCGGCAAGGAAATTCCATTAATAACTTTCATTACTTCCTCCACACAGCCTTGGCCATCAGGAACTCACGAAAGACAAAATACATTTCTTTGCAACCTACGTTTTAGAAAGCAAATTATACCTAAAAAGACTCTTGAGGCCTTCTGTGCAGAGCAGTGAAATGTGCTCCAGGGAAAACAAATACACGTGATTATCGTCACTTTACAAAACTCCACTATTAACGCTTCTATAAATGTTTTGCATTTCTCTTCACATTATGTACATTATTTTCAAACAGTGAAAAGGAAAATATCATGTCTCTGTTGGAGGCATATGAGCTGTAGATCATATGCTATGGCTTCTATCATAATTTTCTTTGGCTGTTATTTCTGCATTAATCATTCACATTTGCGGCCTAATACAAGAGCACTGGAAATAATGATTTCTTTCCAGCACGCATTTGCACAATTTCATCTCCCCTTTTTAGTTTTACACTGTTAATTTTAACACCATTTTGTTAATAATCCACACAATGAGAAGTTTGATCCGAGCAAGTTTAATTTTGCAAAACCCTGCTCCATCAATCCCCCCTTTGATGGCGACTTGAGCCATCATAAAAACCCAAAAATCTGATAGTCATCAGGTTATATTACCTAGAAAGCAGTAGTTTTCTTCTGTTTCAACCTAACCCCATCTGTCTTTTACTATTTCATAGTAATTTCCTCTTCTGTCTTCCAACTCTATTTCTTCTCTTTCTCGCTCTCCGTTTAGTCTCTAGTGTTTGTTTCTTACACTTACAACACTTCTATATTAATAGCAGCGTTAATATCCCTGTTGCAACAGCAATTGACGTTAGTATTTTTCCTAGCAAGCTATTACCAAAAGCAGAAAACCAGTTACCTACTGAAGAGCAACCCTTACCAAGTCTCTCCCAAGCACCGTCGACCTTCAGTCCAGTTAAATCTTCCCGTAAATGCGTAATATTTGTGATATATCCCTCTAGGTTCTTATTTTTGTCAGGGATATATGTGCAACACTGTTGAATTTTCAACATGCTACAGACTCTGCCCTCTTTTGCCAATAATACGTCAAGAGCGAGCCGATTTTGTAAAACCATAGATCTCATAGCCACCATTTCTGTATCAATCATTAAGAACCCACCAGCAGGGTCTGTTGATAAACGATCATCCACCGTGGACAATTTTCTAATTCTATGTGAATTCAAGATTACTCCAACTGAAGGCATCAATGCTCCAAAAATCTCACCCACAATTTCTGCAGTACTAATGCCCCATTTATTTTGAGTTAGTCCACTTTTCTTTTCATTGGTTCCATGACTTTTATCCATATGATACACCTTTGGGAAGACGATTCCCATATAACACCCATACCAACGAGTAAGTAACCTATAATAGGCATTCTTACCACACACATAATATATACCAGGAAAAACAGTATCTGTACCACCTTTTATTCCCCAACCCCCTGTGATCAGGAAAGTATGGTCACATTCACTAGAACCAATGAAGTAATTATTGTAGTCAGTTGTTTGTCTAAGTAAGCAAAGCTTTCACCTATGGTGCCAATCAAGAGTCATTGCAGCATATGTCTCACCCTTTTTAGGTCTCGCGCCTAGCGTTGCAGTGCGAGACCTCTTGTATGGGCTTCAGAAAGCTAACCACACGCTCGTGCGTGTGGTTTTGCTTTCGCAGGCTGGCATTGGCTGTAGCGTGCTTTTAAAAAAAAAAAACGGCACGCAATTGGGCAAAGGCGGGCGCATGTCCCGCCTTTGCTCCGCCCATTCCCGTCCGTGTCTAGGACGCGCATCAGCGCGCGGCACAGACAGGCTCCCTCGCCCCCCCGCTCCTCTGTGATGCGCGCGCACCACTAGTTTCGATTCCCGCGTTCGGCTCCTCTGTGGTGCACGCGCACCACAGGTTTCGATTCCGTGCTTGTTTAATTTTTAGTCATCTTTGTATGTTTGAACTATGTCTTCGGGTCACAGCAATTCATAATGAATGCTACTTTTTCTTTGCACTAATAAGATTCATATTTTTCTGTGATGTCTATTAAAACTAAAGAGGCTTTTCAAACATATTTTAAGTAAACCTGCCTGTTACAACGCATCCATACTGTTTTTCAATAACGTTTATGATACATAACCTTTATCAAATTTTACATTCATATTTCAAGCAAATGGTTGGCAAGTTTAGGCAGTGGTTTGTTTGAATTCGTTCTTATTTTTGTGTCACATGGTTTCAATAAAACTGTAAAAAAAAAAAAAAACGACAGTGGCACCAGTTTGCAAGGAGCGAGAGCTATAGGCTTTGCCAATGCGTGTTCACGTGTCATGTGTGCTAAATCCTCCTTAAGCAACACAAATTGAAAAGGCACTACATTCTCAATATACATGGAACACTACATTAATGAAATACAGATTGCGGTGGCTGCATCCCTCAACTTAAAGCTGATAGGTACCATCCTTTTGGGATAAACAAGGTTCGTTGAGAGCACACATACGCCCCTCGTACCTTTAGCCCTATTTAGGATAAATTCAGCATGCCAAACCCATATTTTCCCAAATATGACTCGTTTTATTTTCAGTGCGCGAGTACACGCGCACACCACTCATGGGACCCTGTTTCATTTATATTGCGTCTCCCTGTGCCTTGTTTGCCCGCCCCCACCACCGTTGCGAGATCGCTGCTTTTTTTTTTATTTTCACTTGTGCGCACACCACTCATGGGATGCTGTTTAATTTATATTGCATCTCCCTGTTGTGTGTTTGCCCACCCCACTACCCCTCCGAGATAACTGCTTTTTTTTCCTTTACAACTCCGCACACCACTCGTGGGACGTCTGGGAATCTGCATGGCCGAGTTGACTTAATTGTTTTGGGGACGTGGTGGAGGCCGGGTGCTGGGGCTGCTCAGATGCCATCGCTGCTGCTATCCCAGTGCTAAGGCTGCGCTGCTATCTCTCCCTTGTCCCTTCACCAACAGAGGTATCATCTGCCCTCCACGCCCCCTCACAGAGGGTGCTGCTGCTGAGCATACCTCGGGAGCAGGGCTGGCATCTCTCTCGGCAGACTCAATCGGAGATATTAAACTTTTTTTTAATCATGGGATTGCGACCACAGGAGTTCAGCTACTGCTACCTGGACAGTCCCTGGTTGCTGGAAAGGATAAGAGCTCACGAGGTGGAAAAAACCAACAAGTTTATTAAAGATCTGCTGAAAGAGGACTAGAACCTGACCTCTGCAACCAAAAGTAAGTTTAGACGAGTTCTGCTGGCGCAGTACTAGGGGCGCACAGCTGAAAGCTCCTGGCTCCAAAATAAGGCGCTGTTTTTTTTTTTTGCTGGTGCCTTTCCCCGTCCCTCGTTGCTAGTGTCTCCTTCTGCTTTCAATAGTTACCCTTTTTCTGTCTCCTTCCAACTTTGTCAGTCTTTTCGTACTCTGTCTTTTTCCCTCGTCCTGCCGTCCGTCTGCAATCTCTCTCCTCATGCCGATCTCACCTTGCACTTTTTATTCTTTCACGGTTTCATCCCGTACTTCTATGTTCTAGAGACCTGCCTCCTTTCCTTTTGGATTTGTATCTCCACTACCCTCCCACCACCCCAGCACTTTGCCTATCCTACCTTGCCCCTGCCGGACTCTTCTGAGCCATATCATCATGCAACGTGAAACCAGCTGTTTCCTTGAAAAGTATCAATTGCATTTTGCTAAAGCTGGGCTCTTTTAACTCCAGTTAATGTTCTATTCGAAGAAATAATGCGAGTTGTTAAACTTACAATACCTCGTCAGATTCGTTCATTCAAAAGAAACAGCTTCATATTTCCTACATGTTTACATTTTTTATATGTATTTTTTTTTATAATACTGATGAATCATATCTGAACAGGGACCACCCTTTTCGTTATTGCAAGCCACACTTTAACTGTGTTTATATAGTGATGTTGTGGCCTCTGTAACCCTCTGTGTGAGATCAGCTTATTCCTTAATGATAGTTAAGAATTTGTTGGAGGAACATCTTTTGTTAACATGTCATAAAGATTAAGCCAGTGCTGTTGTCAACTATTACGTTTTTCAGTAATTCTGCATGTATAAGCGGATTGTTTGATAAAAGCAATATAATGAATAAATACGTGGCATTAATCTGTGCTTCAGCAGTGATGCATTAAATTGTTGTTTACTTTGTTTATATTCTTGTGAAGCAATTAAAATGTTTAAATACATTGCTTTATCAATTATCGTCTTAGGCTATGACTCCCAAACCGAAGTCAGAGATGAAATCAGGAGACTAGGATAAAATGTGGAGCAAGACAACCATGTTCTGTATAGCTGAAGCAGTTATTTTCAGCACCAGAACCATTATGTCCGGAGTACTTGCAAGAGTTATTTTTTCAGGTTTCTTAAGTTTCTGTCTAAATATACAGATATAAATGGCTACTGCTCTGCCATCAGGGGCGCAGCTATGAATAGTGCAGCAGGTGCAATGCCACCGAGGGCCTGCTGGTTAAGGGGCCACTGTATATAAAGTACAGTTTTGTTTTTTCCCAAACTGGGGGTTGAGTGCCATTTTTCCTTGCTTTGCCTAGAGCCATGGAAACCTTGGTATGCCACTTTGTGCCATAACCAGTTCGGCACACAGGTCCTACTTGGCAAAGGTGGGACAGAGTTGCCTGTCTGCCAACACCTTTGGAAGGCACTTGCTCTTGAATCCCTGAATCTTGCTCTTCCGAGAAGTTATGCAGGAAAAGCAGGCACCCCCTTTCATATTCCCTGCTATTGCAAGGTGGATGCTCTGCACGTAACATGGTACATCATTTCACAGGATGAGTTAAAGACCATCGGAGAGCAGCCTGTCTTTTGTCCAGGTGTCATGTAGTCAAGACTACATGTCCCAGAATTCAAAGAAAAAGTTGGTCCGGAGTGGTATATCACACATAGAACTTGTAAACTTGGCAGCTATGCACCCCTGGTCCTCCTCTATACCCACCATCCAGCTTCAAGTTCTATCTTCCTTATTTCCTCTTTTTGCCCTTAGTGCTATGAAGCAGCCTTAGCGTAGGCTATGCACAAGAAAGAACTATGCAATAATACTGTGTTCCCTTCCCACCATCTTTCTTTGCTGACATCCAGTCCCTTCCCACTAATCCTTTGAAGCGGCCCACAGGGCAGTCTGTGTCTACACAAAAAACACTTTCATGGCCTTTTACAGGATATTGACCTTAGAAATGCAGCTTCTTAAATGCCTCACTTTGGCCAGATATGTTTAAGTTATGGATTCCTTCACTCCGAAACCTACCACTTCATCAAGGGACATCTAGTGACAGCCTTTGGTACTGCACCCTTTCCCTGCTTCGTGGACATTAGAACAGTAAATGTTGGTGTACCCACAATAATGTGCAGCATAGGTTAATACATATAAGATCCCAAAGGCGAGACCGATTGCATTGCAAATGCTTGTTGTAATTACCTTCTCTAAAAGCCCAAGGAGGTATATGGGACTTTTGCTTAGCAGCCTTTTTCTTATAATTCTGTCTCCTATCTTCCACTAAATTTATGAATTCAATCTCCTCCTGACGCAAACTACAGGTTAAATTATTACGATGTGCATACACAGTATATATCGTTTTAGTAGTATGGAAAAATTCTCCAAAATATTCAGCATTTCTCGCACTACTCGCCATATTCATATTCTTTCTAATAGGTACTTTAGAAAAGACTAAATCCTAATTTGAATAGTAATATTGCAAGCAACCTTTTTCATAAAACAGACTTGTTAGTACACTACACGAGACTCCATATGTTAAAGGTAGGTGATGATAGGTCACCCCCTCAGACACAGACGACGGTAATTGCATGCACACGTAACAATCTCTTGCATCCATAGTATCCACATACTCTAACAATAATTTAGTAAAGACATTTAACGAAAAATCATTAATGGAATTATCTTGGTGTAATAAATTATCACATGTTAATTTCTTAATGTTAGTCTGGGGATCTTCTTTAAGATTTTCCACATGTATTTTTTCACTCACCAAATTATTAGTAATATTCTTAAAGTACATAAAATAGAGCACAACAACAATTAATGTTAACCAAACAAACATCATTAGTAGGATACTTATAAAGCAAGCATTAATACATCTACGTTTAAAAGTTTGATTTTGATATCCAGTCTCCTGAAATTTTGACCTTGCCATTTTCTAGAAAAATCAAAAACGAAACTAAAACTAAAAAGCAACTAGGATGTATATAGTGTAAGTGTACCCAAGCACCTCTTTAAGCCTTCTTGCTTCTCCCCTGTCTTTTAAAAAAAAATATATATATTTCTACAGCGTTTAGCTGAGTTCCAGCTTAATTTTTCTGCACTTTTCAGAACAGTTTTTTAATTTTCTGCACCCCAATTTGACACAGTTCATTTAGGGTGGCTCATAACAGTTCTTGTCACTTGATTCTGCAACAGTCTTTTCTTCACAATGATCTGTAGAATCAATTGCTTCAGCCACCACATATGACCATTCAGGTGCTGTGTACTTCTTGTTCAGAACTTTTGCTCTTTTTGTTCTCCGAACTGTATCTTCTTCTGAGTCACTTTGTTCTGTTTGGCTTGAAACTTGTATTATTGTATTTGGAACCTTATCATTCAGAGTGTATTTCAGTCTGTTTACTCCCTTTGGCCATATGTCTCCTTTTCTTGCCTTTTTCACTTGCACAGTCACCAGATTCAAGGCTCAATTCGGAACTTCTTTTGTTTGCTTCCTTCTTGTTTGCACTTGCATCAAACTCTCTTCTGCATTGGCATTGACAACAGTCTCACGAGACCCAGTAGCTGGTGCCCACTTTATTCGACTCTGTTCAGACTCTCTTTGATTTTCAGTCGGATCATGATTTCTTTGATCACTTTCATTTGTTTGTTTTCAAGTGGACTTGGGACTCTTCTTGTGTGACTTGCATGAATCCAGTTTGGTAAGCCACCACACTTCACTGCTGTCGTTGTCACCAATATCACTTGGTATGGCCCATGCCAACGTGGTTCCAAACACGACTTCCTCACGGGTTTCTTCACTAAGACCCACTCTCCAGGACTCAGGTCATGCGCTTGTTCTTGCTGTGTTGTGGTTGCAACTTCTCCAACCTGATGAAACACAGAACGCACCACATCAGCCAATCCTTTGATGAATATAACTGATGATCTAGTGCTCGATTATTGCAGTTGATTTGCTGGAACTATTGGCTGTCTCATTGCTCTTCCCATAATTACTTCATGGGATGATGATAATACAGTCTTTTTATCAGGGATACTTCTCAGACTCATCAGAACTAAATGTAAAGCATCTGGCCATTTTAGGGCTGTGGATGCACACACATTTGAAAGTCTTGACTTAATTGTACCATTAATTTGCTCGACCACAGCCGAGGCTTCTGGTCGATAGGCACAAGGTAATTTTTGCTCAATTTGTAATGCTGCACAAATCATCCAAATTATTTAATTATTACAGTATGTACCTCTATCAGTTTCTAAAGAGACTGGAAATCCAAATCGTGGAATTACCTCTCTCAGTAGCAATTTCGCAACAGTTAGACTATCATTTTGTCTTGTTGGGTAAGCTTCCACCTAATGAGAGAACAGACAGACCACTACCAACACATATTTCAATCCATTACATGGAGGAAGTTCTATGAAGTCTGCCTGCAGTCTAGTTAATGGACCTGCTGCTTTTCCAATTCGTCCCCAACTGACAACAGTTTTCCTTCCTGCATTTTGCTGCTGGCAAGTTATGCACCTCTAGCAAAGACTTTCTGCAATAACCCTGAACTTAGGGCTATACCATGTCTGCTTAAATAACCTAATCATTGCGTCTCTTCCTACATGTGTTAGACCATGGTACATTCTAGCCATTTGTGACAACAGGCTGTTGGGCATTATCGGTCTTCCATCAGTGTAAACCCACACTTAATCTTCAGCCCTACGTGAACAACCTGCGTTGATCCAAATTTATTTTTCTTCCTCACTAGCTTCTTCCTGCAATTGCCTAATTTCTTCCCATGTCTCCACAGAAGAAAACATCAGAAGACAATTTGTATCAGATTTCTGCCTATCTTTGTTAATCGAAATTGAATTTTGAGCACAAAATCGTGCAACTTGGTCCGCATATCGATTTCTGTTTGTTACATAATCATTTCCAGATTTGTGTGCTGAACATTTTACGACTCCAATTTGTTTGGGCAATTGTAGTGCAACTAATAATTCCTTAACATAATTACCATTCCGAATTGGGGAACCAGACAATGTCAAAAATCCACGTTGCAACCACAATTGTCCAAAGTCATGGACAACTCCAAAACCAAATTGACTATCAGTGAATATGGTTATTCTCAAATTTTTGCCAATTATGCATGCTCTGGTCAATGCGACCAGCTCAGAAATTTCGGCAGAACTTACTTCTTTCAAGCATGAAGCTTCAAGGACCATGGCCACTGTACAGACTGCATATGAAGCATGCAAGGTACCTTTATCATCACTCAAGCAAGATCCATCCACAAACATTACACAATCTGATTCAGGCAATGGTGTGTCTTTTATATCAGGCCTTGGTTTTGTACACAATTCAGTCACATCCAGACAATCCTGTTCAGCTTCGTCCACCACTTCCTCACAACTTGGACTCGGTAACAAAGTAGCTGGATTAAAATTTGTGCATCTCGTCACAGTCACATTCTCTGCTCCCAAAATCACTCTCTCATATCTTGTCAACCGACTACTTGTAAGATACTGTGTTCTAGTTCGTGTCAACAAGATCTCAACAGAATGTGGCACCTATACCCTCAACGAATGTCCCATTACAATTGATTCACTCTGTTCCAAAGTCACACAAGTAGCTGCAACTGCTTTCAAACATCCCGGTAACTCTGCAGCCACTGAATCTAAAGTTGCAGAAAAATATGCCACTGGACGACGTGCCGCTCCATGCGTTTGCGTTAGAACTGAAAGTGCACAACCGTCTCTCTCGCAGCAAAACAAAGCAAAATCCTTGCTGTAATCTGACATTCCTAATGCAGGTGCTCGACAAAGGCTGTCTCGCAACTCCACAAATGCCCTCATGCATTGTTCATTCAGTATAATTGGATCGGTCACATCTTTGTGTCAATCTCTGTAATGGCTTGGCTGTTATTGAAAAGCCACTGATCCATTGTCTGCAGTATCCAACCATACCCAAGAACATTCGAACTTCTTTCTGTGTTCTGCGTGGATTCATTTGCAAGATCAGTTATTCGATCTTGTGATACTTTCCTGACTCCTTTCTCAATTTTATGGCCCTAATATAAAACTTCTTTTTGACAAATTGCAACTTTGCAGGTAACTCTTTATGCCCACCTACTGCCAAATGGTTCAGTAGAGCAATAGAATCTATTACACATGCTTCTCTTGTCCTTGATGCAACAAGCAAATCATTTATGTATTGCACCAAAACTGAGTCTTCGGGCATTACCAGTGACTAAGCACTTCTTCAAAATCTGATTGAAGATTGAGGTACTCTCTGTATACCCTTGAGGAACTCTGCTCCATGCCAAAACACGGCCTCCGCACCGGAACGCAAACAAAAATTGACTATCCGGATGTAAGGGTATCGAGAAAAATGCTTGGCACAAATCAATCGCAGTAAACCACTCCGCATCACAAGGAATCTGGTAAGGAATCAATGCGGGGTTTGGCACTATTGGGCAACAGGGTATCACTATTTTATTGATCATCTTTAAATCTTGAATTATTCTGTACTTACCCCTCGGTTTCTTAATCCCTTAATAATAGGTGAATTTCAAGGTCTCCCTAATATTTCTCTCAAAATGCCTTGTTCAATCATTAATTCAATTACAGGTGTTACTCTTGCAATGGTCTCAGAACTAATTTTGTATTGGGGTGTTTTTGGAAATTCTGCACCTTGTTTGATTGAAATCTGAATAGGATCAATTCCTTTCATCAATCCAATGTCTTTCCCTGAAAAATCCCACACATCAGCCAACACTGTGTCTCTCAGTTCAACAGGCAAATCCTTCGCTGTAAATAAAGGATATAAATCATTCACTTCCGTCCCTTGCCTCGCCATCATCATTTTGAACACCACATCCTCATCCTTCGTATGAAATGCTATACCATCTGGTGTACAATAGATGGTGCAATTCGTTTTGCAGAGCAAATCTCTACCTAGCAGGTTAACTGGACTTGTATCACACACCACAAAATGATGCAAGTCTTGAAAATCTCCAATGTGTACCTTCATTGGTTTTGTCACTGGAGTTCTGATTAATTGATTTGAAACACCAACGACTTGGATAGTATCTCCCGAGAGGGGTAGGTTAGGGATTTCCACAGTTCTCACAGTGGAACGGGTAGCACCAGTGTCTACAAGGAATGTAATCACATTACCTTTTACTTCTCCATCCACAAAGGGATCACACTGATCTACCTCTAGAGATGCGCCTAGCACGCACTCCTCCGCCTCCCCCTACAGGCACAGTCATTGAGATGTATCTGAATCACTCTCCTGGCACTGCAACCAGTTTTGTGAAACCATTTGCACATTTTGATTATTATTAACCGATTCACCCGCATGAAAACCCACATTTGCACTGTATCTTTGTACCTGAGCATTCACATTTTCATTTGGCCTCGGGGCTTGTGGTATTTGAACCTGTGTAACCACCTGTTGTGGTGGACTTCTGTTCACCTCAACTTGCGTTTGCTGATTAAAATCCTGATTCATTTCATTATTCCCTAAGAAAACCTTACACTTGCGTTTCCAATGTCCCAACTTGCCGCACGCATAACGCGGAAATTTCTTTTTCATCTCTTCTTTATTACCTCTACCCCTACCTCTTCCTTGAGTAGAAACACCACCATTCACCATGACAGCTCCCATGTTAGAAATTTGACCATTCTGAATATTCTGATTATGACCCTTTCCTTGGAAACCTGTTCGAGAGAAATCTATAAAATGACCACCTTTCTGTGCTGCTTTCATCTGAGCCCGCATTAATTTCTCTTTCAACTTCTTATTGTAGTGTAATTGCATTTGTATAGCGCTTACTACCCCTGACGAGGCGTCGAAGCGATTTTTCGGCGAGTAGCACGCTACTCCGGGACCCATAGAGGATTAGTGTTGAATTAGTATAGTGAAACATGCAAGTAAATTTTAAGTGGTGGATATGTTAGTCAGTTATTTGGATTCGGAAGGATAGCAGAAGGATAGAAGAGGAAAGAAGGTTTGTATTTATATAGCGCTTCTAACCCCTGATGGGGTGTTGAATCGCTTTTTTTGGCAAGTAGCACGCTACTCCGGAAACCCATAAAGGATTAGTGGTGAATTAGTATGGTGAAATATGAAAGTAATTTGAGTGGTGGATATTAGTCAGTTATTTGGAGTGAGAAGGATAGCGGAGGGATAGAAGGGAAAGAAAGGTTTGCATTCATATAGCGCCTGTTACCCCTGATGGGGTGTTGAAGCGCTTTTCTGGCGAGTAGCAGGCTACTCCGGAACCCATAAAGGATTAGTGTTGAAAATTAGTATAGTGAAATATGAAGTAATTTGAGTGGTGGATATGTTAGTTATTTGGATTGAGAAGGGTTAGGGAGGGGTAAAAAAGGAAAAAAGGTTTGCATTTATATAGCGCTTTTAACCCTGATGAGGTGTTGAAACGCTTTGTTGGCAAGTAGCACGCTACTCTGGTACCCATAAAGGATTAGTGGTGAATTAGTATAGTGGAATATGGAATTAGAGAAGTGAACATGCTAGTCTGTTATTTTGATTGAAAAGGATAGTGGAGGGATAGAAGAGTGAAGGATTTCTTTTTTTAGGTCATAGCAATAGGAGGAGGCTTTGGATGAGTAAAAAGGGTTTTTGGAGGGGAAGAGTCAGAGGGAAGAGTTTAGAAAGGTTTGTTTTGGGGGATCGGTACAGTAAAGGAGGTGTCAGAAGATGCACGGAGGGGTAGAGTAGGAGAGAGTCAAGAAAGGGTTATTTTGGGGAACATAGTAGTGGTATGGCATTTGGGATAAATGAGAGAGTGGGTGTAGAGGATATAATGATAGATGTATAGGGTGAGATAGGGTAGTGAATTGGAAAGAGTAGTAGAAAGAAGTTTGAGATGAGTCAAAGTTGGGCTAGAAGATATATTGAGGGAAGTATAGGCTGAGAAATAGGGTAGTGCATTGGAAATGCTAAATTAGAAGAAAGTGATAAATATATAGATCCATAAGTACATTGAAAGTATATAGATGCATAGAGGAGGTAAGTATATGCAGATTAAAGATATTGATAGAGGTAGCGGATGAGAAATAGGGTAGTGCATTGGATATGCTTTTTCAGGAGAAAAGTAACGGACACACAGATCCAAGTACATGGAGGTACATAGATGCCCAATGGAAGCAAGTACATGTAGACCAAAGATTTTTTTTTCTTCTTTTGTTTTTATAGCAACATAATTATTGTACATGTTTATACAAAGCAATACACGAAGATAGGCACATATCTATAGTGAAAATCAATGCTTATGTACAGAGGGACAAATACATAGGGTGGGTATTAATGAATGGGAAAATGGGCAGCATTCCTGGCGCTGGTCCCGACCAGTCTCGAACAGGCTCAAACAGGCACTCACCCTTGTCCTCTCCACCCTTAACAGGCTCAAACAGGCACTCACCCTTGTCCTCTCCACCCTTAACGGGCTCAAACAGGCACTCACCCTTGTCCTCTCCACCCTTAGCTGAGACGCCCTAAGCCTTGGCCGTTTATAGCCCTAGTAGTCAGGTGACCCCTTCAGCCAATGGGAACCCTAGCCCTAACAATATCCAATCACAGCACTAGCCCTAAAATCTAGAACCAATAGGAGACGAGGACCTTACAGCCAATCTTAGCCCTAGTCCAAGCACCTCATCAGTTTAAAAAAACCCTTGATCTCTACGTCCAATAGAGGCCCTAGCCCTACCAGTAGTCTCAACCCTAGTCCAAGCAACCAATAGCACAGGAAGCCCTAGTCCCTACTTCCAATAGAAAGCCTAACCCTACTCTTAGTCCCACACCTAGTCCAGCAACCAATAACACCAGAAGCCCTAATCGCTACTTCCAATTAAAGGCCTAACCCTAGTCCCACCCTAGTCCCAACAACCAATAACACAGGAAGCCCTAGTCCCTACTTCCAATAGAAATACTAACCCTAGCCCCAACCCTACATTGATTGAATCACAGACCCAGAAACCAATCAGAACCCTCAAATACCCAACCAATGAGGACACTAACCCTAATCCAATAGAAACATCAGATACAACCACCAATCAGTGTACACATGTACCAAACAATATCAGACTATATAAGGTCCCAGCTACCTCAGACAAGGTTTGCTGGCCAGGGAGTTGGAAGCTGCTTCTCTATTCAGAAATCTCCTAGGAGACAAACCGGCTCAATCCACACTTTGGACTTCTGCAGGTAAGGTCCCAACAAACTTGTCCTCTAACAACACTATTTGTATAAAACTTTACTCCCTCTCCTGGCCAAAAAACGAAGTGCACAGTCCCTATTAAACACAGTTTAAACAGCTTACAGCACATTACTACTGTCTCAGGAGGGAAGGGGGGTGCTGGTTTCACTGACTTGTTAACACAAGATGGTCGCTGGGGGTGCACTGCTTAACATACAGATCTTAGCACAGAGCAAAGGAGACATTTGGAGGGGAAAAACTGATAGTCACAGGGAATGAGAGGGAAAAACTACAGAGTTTGGACTGCAAATCCCACAATTCAACAGGTTAAATGGAAGCAGTCACAGGCAGGAAAAAACACAAGTTTAAACACAAAAACATGGGATAAATTATGCAATCACTGGCAGGTTAAAACTACAATTTTAAACTGTAACAACCACAGGCAAAGACAGTTAAAGAAATTTAAAAAGAAAAAATAAGATGATGCAATCACAGGTAGGGAAAATCGTTTTTTAAACTTTTTTAGGAAAGAGACAGCACTAGTCTGCCTCCTTACCACTTCCTGGACTCTGCTCACTGCAATCTGGGGCACAGGTAGGCTGCAACTCAGAAGATGGAGGAGAATTCAATATCATCACTACAATATTTTGCATACAGCAGTATCTCATCTACGGTTTTATTCTGCCAACAAATCAAATGCTGCTGAATCATGTTACTAATCTCCGGTTTCAATCCAAACACAAACTTATACACAAAATGTCCCATATCTTGATCAGTTATGTTCTCAAAAACACTATACTGTTTAAATACCTGTAGAAGCCTTTCATAATAAGCATGCACTGTTTCTTTCGTTTCCTGAGTTCTATCTATTTTTACCCAATCTGTTTCTTTTGGTGAAATCTTTCCCTTCAAATAGGTAATGACCTGATTATATTTTTTCATCACTTCATCTGATGGTGCTCCTGTCTTTCCATCTCTGGCATATTCTTCTTTTGGCCAATCTACCGCAATCTTACACTCTACCCATAGATCAGCAGGAACCACAATGTCAAACAAACCATCTACGTCCTTCCACAAGACTTTTGAAACCTTTACAAACTTCCTCCTTCCTGATCCTCTACTACAACAACTGGATATTAGCCCTCACCTACTGCTATCACATCTCTTCTCCACTTCTTCATTTGGATTCCATTTTGCCTCTGAGTATCTACTCACTTTATTTCTGTATTTGTTCTCAGACCTGTGTCTGTCTCTTTTGTAAGCCTCATGTTCCTATATATATATATATATATATATATATATATATATATATATATAAAAAACATAAATATATTAATAAATCGCCTTTTAAAGGTTAATTAGTGCCCCTGCACTCTCAGCTCAATAAATACATACAAGCAATATTAGACTTATTCAACAATCAAACACAATCTCAAAGCAAAAAGGGTAAAAAATAATCTGAGATCTTGCACACACACAAAGGGGGTTGTAGCTTGACCACAGGGATCGGGTTTCACAACCATCCAACAGAAAAAAAAGAGCACTTTCCGACTCCAACCACTAGATGGTGGAATATGCACAGTATGTGAATCTAGAAGAGTCTATGCTACAAAACTATTGTTACAGGTAAGTAACTAGTTTCGTTCCCTGTGCAATACCAACAACGCAACTATTGTTTAATACCGCATCAACAGCAGACAACGTAATACCACTTAGTGTATGCCACACTAAGACATGCCCCTTAGGCTAATATCATCATCCCGGGATCTTAGGCCACTCCGGACCAGTCTCTCTTATGGTCAACGACGGACCACAACATATAACAAGAATACGAAATACTAATAACCAAAATTATTAATTCTGTCCTAATCAATTGCCAATTTAATCAATATAACCATCAAGTCTGCTACCAAAAACTGATGCAGCGGAAGGGGCTTTTGCCAAATTTTACCATCAGGACCCAAATTAATACCCAACAGTCCCTTTCACGCTGCATGAGTTTAAAACAAGTTACCAAATTTCTGTTATCTATAATGGTCCTCTCTCCCTCCGATGAATCTTGTATAGTTGACAGGGATTGGCAAAGGATTGACAGAATTCTAACAATGAGGACCTAAATAAAGAAATAATTAATTCAATATAACCAAAATCGACATTAATAAAGACAGACTCTGATTACTTATCAATATACCTTTATCTATATTAATGTGAATGCTCATCAAGTACAATACAGCTTGAATCATAGATCATCACACAAGAGAAACAACAATATAGTAATTCATAATATCATCTCAAAACCGTGTCATGAGAGAGTGGATAGGCGAAGAGACAAAAGAGTAAAGAACATTTGCAAAATAAGATTAATGAAAATTTAGAATAGCATACGAACCTAAAGCACAAAATGCTAGAAGTCTGAAAGCTACAGTTCCTTTGTCTTTAGAGAACTTTCGTCATTGTCCGTCAGCAGAGGAAACTCTGATAATCTCTTGCACATTTCTCAAACTCGTAGCACAAGTGTCCACATACTCTGGTCGGCAAGGAAATTCCATTAATAACGTTCATTACTCCCTCCACACAGCCTTGGCCATCAGGAACTCACGAAAGACCAAATACATTTCTTTGCAACCTACGTTTTCAAATTAAACCTAAAAAGACTCTCGAGGCCTTCTCTGGAGAACAGTAAAATGTGCTCTAGGGAAAACAAATACACGTGATTATTGTTGTCACTTTAAAAAACTCCACTATTAATGCTTTTATAAATGTTTTGCATTTCTCTTCACGTTATGTACATTATTTTCAAACAGTGAAAAGGAAAATATCATGTCTCTTTTAAACTTATGGCTTCTATCATTATTTTCTTTGGCTGTTATTTCTGCATTAATCATTCACATTTGCGGCCTACTACAAGAGCACTGGAAATGCTGATTTCTTTCCAGCATGCATTTGCGCAATTTAATCTCCCCTTTTTAGTTTTATACTATTAATATTCACACCATTTTGTTAATAATCCACACAATGAGAAGTTTGATCCCAGCAGTTTTAATTTCTCAAACCCCTGCTCCATCACAGTTGACAGCAATCCCAACTTCACTCCAGCCACCAAATACTGATATTGTCTTTGAGGTTTGTTTCCAGACCATGTGTATTGCCCATTCATTCAAGTAAAAATTGTGTTTTTTCAACTAAATTCAGAGGAACAAAGTTGGCATCTCGGATTGAATGTAGATTGCTTTTAAGAGTGCCGTCTGTGTTCAAGTGGTTCTGCAATGTCACTCCTCGTCCAGTTAGGGGAAAATGGGGTTATGCTAGAGAGACAGATGGTAACCCTATTGGTCGAAGTTAAGACACTGTTTGCAGTTGTCCCTCGGAACTGCCTCGACGCTGAAAAACAATCAAAATCTCCTGAGGTATAAAGAGCTTCAAGGGAGGGAAGCCTTGATGCCAAAAATAAAGGCTTCGATATGTGATGCTGACCAAAAAAATAACACTTGATGTGAAAGGGGAAGCTGTTAAAACTCTCAATGTTGATGCATTGACATTGCATTTCACAACATTGATCTCTGCCAATGGAGATTGGGTGGGCCTATTTTAAGATTGAACATCCAAGAGTCAGAATTTGTCACAAATGAAGTGGGTGACGGACCCTTTTCATGTTTGAATTGGTACGCCAGTGTTGCTACTCACATACTACAAAATGCTACTAAGAAACATAGGGGTGGAGACTTCTACCCCTCCTATTGTTTCATGAGTATTTGTTTTAGTAGCAAATGTGGGAAGGATAATTGGGCGTGAATGGGAAATGTGCAATACTTGCTCCTACCTGGGAGGGAAATTTAAGGAGGGTTTTAGGGAGGGTCATGCTAATACAAACACACACCAACAAAAGAGTAGGCCCCTTGCTATTCACACACTACACGTCTACAGTTACTCCATCCCTAACGATGTCCAAAGAGGTGTAAATGTACTCCTGCTTAGCCTTGGAGCAAGTCCAGTGCTATAGATGGTCACTGTATTTATTGTCTTTTTTTGTATGTTTAGATCATCTTTTTAAATGGTACCCTTTAGTGTTGTGATTTTAATTGTACATGTACTTAACTGCTTTATAAATATTAATTTTATGATGTTCTTGTGTGTTTATGTATTTAGGTCCAGATTTACAAAGATTACTAACCTGGATTTTGCTTTGGGTCTGCGTTGAAGTAACCAGACCTGTGAAAGCCTGACTCAAAATCCAGGTTTGTATTTACAAACCGACGCAAATGGAGATTTGTGCTGGTTTGTAATAAAAAGTAATTGAACGTAGTGTAATATACTGCCTTGAGTTCCTTTGCGACAAGGGGGCATGCCATGGGCGGTGCATCCTCTCATGGGTTTTGACACAAATCCATATATACAAAGGATTGTAGATATAGATTTGTAACAAAATCCTGCACCTCCCTGAGGATGGTGTAACAAGGAGAATTTTCTTTTACTTCTCCTCAGTGCATGTGTGCTGGATTCTGCAGCACACCTACAAAGAGGAAATTTCCTTAAACCATAGGAACCCCTTCATGCACAAAAAGTATTCTGACCACATCGCAGACACCCTTGCATTATGGCGCAACAGTGCCTGTGTTGCTGCGGACAGTGCACCAGCATAGGGAAAGTGCAGAACTGGGCAACGTTTTTGTAGATATGGCGCAGTTCTGCTTCTGCAGTTCACACTACACAGTGTAGCAACGTTGCTTGCCTTACCTTGTGTCAGCTCTTTGTAAATGTGGGATGCCGATTTTTTTTTTAGGGGAAATATATATATAACACCAATAGTTAAAAGGACGTTATAGTTAGGTAAAAAATGTCAGCTAAAACATACTGTTTCAAACAAACAAAAACACCAGATATAGTTATCTCAAATAACTAAAGCTCGCACCCCCACCATACTCAGTGTTGTCATCAATGATGTTTCAGATTTTGCAGTGATGTTATCAATGATGTAATAGAACATGTTATGAGTGATTAAATATGTGAGGTAATTAGCAGTGCATGAAAGGGGCACAAGTTATAGTTACTTGATGTTTAGACCAAAATTACCTTGACCAGTTTCAAACTGGGCCATTTTGGTTTGCCCTGCATTGTGTTTAATTCAGGCTTGGGTAGTGGTCAAGGACACCCATCTGGTACTGAAAGTCTCCTGGAAAAACATTTTCACACTTTTCACACTCTGTTTGTGGTACTTTGTTCTCAGCCATTACTCCCCCTTTTCCAGCACTGAAATATTAAGTAGTCCTTTAGCGATAACAAACAAAATCACAAGTCCTCTGCTGAAGAAAGGTCCACCCCAACCAATCAAATGCTTTTCAGTGCTGAGTAAAATGACAAGGCAATCCCTTTCTTTTTTTGATTTCTCAACTAAATGGAAAACATGACAAATTTAAATGAACACTACCTCAAATTACTTTCATATTTCACTATACTAATTCACTACGAACACTGTATGGGATCCAGAGTAGCGTGCTACTCGCCGAAAAAAAACTTCAACCCCTCATCAGGGGTAGCAAGTGTTATATAAATACAAACCTTTTTTCCCTTCTTTATCCCTCCACTATCCTTCTCAATCAAAATAACTAACTAACATATCCACCACTCAAATTACTTTCATAATTTCACTATACTAATTCACCACTAATCCTTTATGGGTTCTGGAGTAGCATGCTACTCGCCGAAAAAGCGCTTCGACGCCTCGTCAAGGGTCGTAGTAAACGCTATATAAATGCAATTACAATACTATACCTGTGCTTAATGAATCCCAACTGATCAAGGAGAGCGTATTCGGTAGAACATACAATCTTCCATATGACTGGCCAGAAATTTCTTAAAGATTTTAAGCTCATTGTCAAGCAGCCTGATTGGCCTTTATGAGGAGCAGAGGTCGTCTGGATTTCCGCTTCTATCTATTGGGGTTATGTCCATGTCCCTCATAGAAGTCCTGACTACCTCAGTCTGCAAAAAAGAGCCGCACGCCCTGACCAAATGGAGAGCCAGTATTGATCCGAATCTCCTATGAAAGGTCCCTGTCAACCCATCTGGGCCTGTGGCTCTGTTCAACCGGAAGTATTTGATCATTCCCTCCATTAACCACTCCTACAAAGTGTCTCTTGTTTTTGCACCCAATATCGGCATAGAAATGTCCCCAAAAATAGGCATCCAGCATTGGAGTGTGCTCCTACTGTCCTATGTGGAGGTTCTGAAAGACTGTCTGCAAGGTTTCTTGTTTATTCCCATTTGAGTCGGATAATCTATCAAGAACATTCCAAACATTAGAGATAAGCAACTTTTCTTTAGTGATTCTCACTCAGTCCTTACGCTAGTATTTTGTTTTATTTGTCTTTTCATAAAAATACTGTCAATCTCAACAAGGTTCTTTCCAGCATTTCTGTAATGAGTAGGTTAAGTTGTCCTCTCAGGGTCGTAATCTCCTTCAATGAAGAAATGCTTGAATTACCAGTAATCATCATTACTCTCCCTCCCCTGTTTACAGCATTTACCCCTAAGTTTGCCAACACCACATAATGGGCAGTGAATCCCCTTTGGCCGTTTTCCCCTTGTGTAGATAAATGACAGACTACTCGTTCAACTTCCTGAAAACTAAGAGCCATATTTGAGAGGAGTTGCGTCGCACTTTCTCAGACGCAATTCTAAAATGCTATTTATGAAGCCACGCAAGGACACCTTGTGTGGCCCTGAGTGGCTCCATAAATCGGGTGCAACTCAATGCAGCACAAATTGCTACATTGCGTTACTCTGCCCTGGGAAGGCTTTGCGTGGGTGTTCCCACACCTCTCATGGATTTTGACGCATTCCCAGAATATCATAAAGATGTACCTTCTTAGGGGTGGCATAACGAGGAGAAATATCTTTATTTCTCCTTGTTACTTCCTCTTTCTAGGTGTGCTGCATTTTGTTCCTTCCTGCTCAAAAACAATGCTCCTTAGAATACAGGCAAAACGGCGCCAGCCAGGGACAAAGGCAGGAATGCGCCGTATTCTGTTAAATGCGGCGCATTCCTGCCCTTTCCCTGTGATGAAGCGTAGCAAGTTGACTTGCTGTGCTGCGTCGCGTCACATTCTCAAATATGGGCCCAAGTTACGTGTTATGGTATCAGATTTGTAAAGCGCATGGCTGCCCCAGCAGCGGGGCGTGCCAGCGCTGATTCCACAGATAACCAGACAGAAGAGGAGGGATGAGGCGGAGGATTAGGCATGAAAGAGCCAGGTCTTTACAGCCTTCCTGATTGCCCCATGATTTTGTATAGAGAATTCTATGAGAAATGCACAAGGTCTTGAATGGAATTCTCTTCGCAACCGGAAGTCAGTGCAGCTTACGTATGGATTTGGAAGTAGAGCAAAATTTAGGGAGAGGAGAGTCTGGGTCGCAGCATTCTGTACCCTCTGAAGGCGATTAATACCAGCTTTGTTGGCACCTAGGTAAAGAGAATTACAGTAATCTAGTCTTGACAGTATAGTAGACTGGATGATGGTCTGATGGGTTTGAGCATCAAAGAACCCAAGTAAAGGCTTAAGTTCGCGTAGAAAACTGAAGCAACTTCCAGCCACTGATTTAGTCTGTGCCTGAAAAGTTAAAGCACAGTCAACCCAGACAACCAGGTGTTTTTTTTACAATTTCCTTAGGAGGGTGGAGGGGGGCTCTCAGCGCGGCAGGCCATCAGCGGTCACTCCTTAGATGCGTGTCTCTTCCCATAAGAAGAATCTCGGATTTACTTGCATTCAACTCTAAGCAATTAGCTGTCAACCAATCAGTGATGGCCTTCATGTCGTTCTGGAACTTGGCTATATGTTGATCTGAATTATTTGAGAGAGATATCACAAGCTGAGTATCATCAGCCCCTACTTTTCACAACTCCCGCTAGGGGTTGTATGTATTTATTGAATAGTGTCGGGCTCAGAGCCGAACCCTGCGTGACCCCATGTCATGCGAAATCCACCTGCAAGCCATAGGTAGGGGAGATCACTTGAAAGGATCTGTCTGACAGGAAGGATACAAATCAGTTTAGAGCGGCATCACCCAGGCTGATCTCTTGTAAACGTTGCAGCAGAATCTTGTGCGATACAGTGTCGAAGGCGGCGCTGAGGTATTCCCCTCATCTAAAGAGCTCCGCAAATGTTCAGTTACTGCCAACAGAGCTGACTCGGTGCTGTGGCAGGGCCCAAAGCCATTTTGAGAGAGGTCCAGTATTTTGTTGGACTCGATAAACTTGGTCAAAATAGAATTGATGTAAGATTCAGTGACTTTGGCCACAAAAGGAAACAGTGAAATTGGGCGGAAGTTTTCAGGTTTAGATGCGTCCAGGGTAGGCTTTTTTAGCAGAGGGATGACCTTGGCATGTTCCAAGAAGCAAGTACTTCTGCCGATGCCAAAGACAGTTATAGTTGCATCTGACAGAAAGTGGTTGTTCTGGGAGCAAAGGCTGCAATACTGAACTAGGTCGAGGAGCAGGAGCAATGGACATTGCATTTAAATAATTAAAGCATTACAATCTCATGTCAGTCCTTACTACTTGAGGAAGTACACAAGCAAGATAGGAGGTTGGACCCCCTCAACGTTTTTAAAAAAATCATCAACTTAAAAACAGACTACAGTTTGCCAAACCCAGTGTGGTCTATTAGCCTGTACACCATGACATGATTATTGGACTGAATTCAAAACAGCAGAACCAAAAGAAGTATCCATTACACTTCCTATACGTAACAGGAAATCAGAAATAAAGGTATTAGTAGAAGCCAAAGTGGCCGCAGCATAAATATCTTTCATGGAAGCTTCCTGGAAAGCTGCACAGGAAGCAGACATGCTTCTCATTGAATGGCCCTAAACCCCTAAAGGAAGATCCACTCCTGCTAGCATCTTACCCACCAGCTCATGGTAGCTATAGAGACACGTTGACCATTATTCACTCAAAGGTGACAACAACAAAAATCCAGCAGTCAAAAAAATTATCTGTCTAAACAAATAGACAATGACCTATGCAAATCTAAGGAAGACACAGCCTTTCTTCCGTAGTAGGATTGGGAAAAACATGCAATACCAAATCCTGGGCTACATGAAAACTTGAGAAAACCATAGGCAGAAAGGTAGAATCATGCCTAAGTACTACGTTTTCTCCCAGTCTGCGCCTAGAAGAGATAGCCACCAAGAAAAATCCTTTTCGCCCAGATTGAATTCAGGGCTTAATTCCGATTCTTGTGCAAACCTGTGTTTGCACAGGATCGGAATTATGAGTTGTAAGATAATTGTCACACCCTCGCATCTTTCCCCTGATAAATTCTTGTAGGTCAAACCTGCCGAAATTTATGGGAGGGAAAGGCCTGTAAAAAAGGCAAACCATGCGGAAATCTGTGTTACATACCGATGCTGCATGTTAGGCCTCTTTTAGAAGACAGACCACCTGTATCGGAGGTATTTAAAATGTGGTAAATACCTCACACTTTTCCATCTAATTACAATGAGGGCTTTAATGTTAAAGCTTTAATAAAGGAATAGAATCCAATAATTCAAAACCATTGACTTGGAGACCTTGCAGAAGAGGTAAATCCGAAGGAGGTACGGGAGGATGCATCACTGGATGTCTTAAGGTAAAGGTCCTTAGAAGTTGAGCAGCTAAAGAATCAAACTAAAGCACATCGGATCCTCTGTTAGTTCTAATGGCACTCCACTTACTTCTGTGGTAAAAAGCAGCCAAACCTCAGGAAGTCTAAGATTTTAGCCCCAACACAAGTAACTGCTGAAGGTTTCTGAAAACACACCAAAAGCTAAAAAGTTTCCAATGTCTTGAGTAAACGTATAGTGTGCTTGGGTGCCTAGACTGTTAGCTAGATAAGGATACCTAGGGGGAACAGCTCGGGGAAATTAAACTTAGCCTCTCAATTTGCTGATCCCCCAGGCATAGGTGCTGAAGAGACCTTTATTGGCAGCTTTAGACGTGAGGTGAGATGGCTAGATTGGGAAGATCCAAGTGGGCTGCACCTCCATCTGCTGTAGAAGAGAAAAACCACTGTTTCTGAGGCCAGGTAGGTGCCATCAGGAGAACTGCCACATGATCTGTACACCCTGCTCAACAAGGCAAATGGGGGGGAAGGCATAAATGAGCCCTTTGGGCAGACACTATATCGCCGCCTTCTGAGGATGGAGGTAAGAGTGCAGAACCTTGGCAGCAGAGCATTCTGAGATGAGGTAAACAGGTCCAACCAGGTGTCTTGAACCGCCTTTGGATGGAAAGAAAGAGGTACGGACACAGACTGAGAGCCTGACATTGGAAACATTATTTTCAGTCAATATGCATGCGCATTCTCCATCCGAGGAAGATAAATTGCCGAGATGAGTAGGAGACTCAACTCTGCCCAGTGACCTATCTTCAGATTTTTCTGGGAGTATTCAGCTTTTCACGACCTCATCCAGATGTGTGTTCTTTCAGTGACAATAGACCTTGAAGCTGTGGCAGCTGCACAAAGACGGTCAGATTTTTTTTTTCGTTATTCTGTAACTACAGTCTAAACCCTGTCTAAATTCTTCATCTAAAGACTAGAAATAATGTAGCAAAGATGGAACTGTGTATATGGCAAACGATCTGGTCCCGATAGAAAAAGTAGATGGGGAATAAGTTCTTTTTATAGCACTGTTAGAAATGGGGGTCTCTAGTTGGCAGAAGTAGGTACCTTTGTCCAAATAGGGGCCCTTACTTCTAGTCAGGGTAAGGGGGATACACTCCTAAAATAACCCCTGCTCACCCCCTTGGTAGCTTGGCACGAGCAGACAGGCTTATCTCAGAGGCAGTGTGTACTTTTTTTGTGAACACACAGTAACATAGTGAAAACACTACAAACGGACACCACACCAGTTTAGAAAAATAAGTAATCTTTATCTAAACTCAAAACAAGACCAAACGACAAAAATCCACAATACAGTATTCAACATATCCTTAAAAATAGGTTATTCACTTAAATCAAGTCTCTAGCAACCAATAACTCCACCTGGAGTTATTACGACGTCGTGACAGATGAAAATCCCAAAGTACGGCGCCCACCGCGAGGCGTCGGGCCCGGAGTCAAGCAGACCCACAAAGAACAGTACCTGGAATTCGATGAAAGCAAAGACGGTGCACGGCGTCGGGGAGCTGATGCTTCGTAGGCGCCGGCGGCGTCGGTTCCTTACGACCCCAGGGGAGGTGATGCCTCGGTTCCTTACTGCAGCGCAGGGGAGGTGAGACGTCGGTTCCTTACTGTGTCGGGGAGGTGACGTCACGAATGGCGGCGGTTCCTTACGACGGTGCCGATGGATTCGGGAGTCACCCACATCGAGATTGGCTCCGCGTTGATGAAGCACCGCGTCAGTGAAGTCGGGTCTGCGGTGCGAGTCGGGACGGTGCGTCGTGGACGTCACGAGCGGTGTCCTCGGCTCCGATGCAGGCAGCGGCCTCATTGATGGCTTCGGAGTCGATGCAGCACGGCGTCAGCAGGCGTCGGGCCTACGGTGCAAGTCGGGGCGGTGCGTCGTGCTCTTCACGAGCGGTGCCCACTGCTTCGGTGCAGGTTACGGCGTCGCTCGCCGGCGTCGGTGTTGCAATTTCTCTCTGTAGCAGCTGAAACAGCAGTTCCAGTTGCAGGGAGACAGAAGGGATGATGTCTTTGTGTCCCTGAGACTTCAGAACAGGAGGCAAGCTCTGTTTCAAGCCCTTGGAGATCTTTTCTTCCAGCAGGTGACAAAGCAAACAGCAAAGTCCTTTTTCTCCTTTCCTTGGCAGCAAGCAGCCACTGCAGGCCAACCCCAGGCAGCAAACAGCACAGGGGCAGTATTCCTCCCCAGCTTATCCGGCTCTTCTCCTTGGCAAAGGTTCTTCTTGATTTCCCAGAAGTGATCTAAAAGTCTGGGGTCTGGGCCCCACTTTTTATACATCCTATCTTGTTCCTAGGGTCATTTATGTTTATAAGATGTTATAAACTAACTCTCCATTCTGGCCTATGGGACCAGATAGCCTTGCAATAGTGAAAAAACGAAATTGGCAGTATTTCACTATCAGGACATGCCACACACATCAGGACATGTCCTACCTTTCACTTACAATGCACCCTACCCATAGGGGTGACTAACATGTAGAAAAGGGAAGGTTTAGGGAAGTCGATATGGCAGTCCCAGACTGCACACAGGCTCTGCAATGGCAGGCCTGAGCCACATTTTACAAGCTGCTTCTGTGGGTGGCACAATCAGTGCTGCAAGCCCACCAGCAGCATTTGATTTACAGGCCCTGGGCACACATGGTGCACTGTACTAGGGTCTGACAAGTAAATCAAATAGCCAATCATGGAATCACCCATCCATAACAACATTTTACAAAGGGAGCACTTGCACTTTGGCACTGAACAGCAGTAGCAAAGTGCCCAAAGCATCTAGACCAGCGAAAACACAGGAGGCAACAGCAGAAAACATGGGAGACCCACGCCAATGGTGCCAGGTCTAACATGTGTCCCCTCCAGCTGAAATGTGGGGAGAACTACCCACCCCCTTGGGAGTTCTCTTCACTAAGGCGGAAAAATCTGGACAGACTGATGCATTGGTGTGTTCTGTACCAGGGCGGTGTTCCACCGTAAAGTCCATCCCCTGTAGGGAAATGGACCACCTCAACAGCTTTGGATTCTCGCCCCTCATTTGCATCAACCATCTGAGGGGCCTGTGGTCTGTCTGAACCCGGAAGTGAGTCCCAAACAAGTATGGTCTCAGCTTTTTCAGTGCCCAGACCACAGCAAATGCCTCACGCTCAATCGCACTCCACCTCTGTTCCCGTGGAAGTAACCTCCTACTAATGAAGGCTACAGGTTGGTCTAGGCCCTCCTCATTTAGCTGTGAGAGCACAGCCTCCACACCATGCTCTGAAGCATCTGTCTGCACAATGAACTCTTGGGAGAAGTTGGGTGCCTTAAGCACGGGCGCTGTGCACATGGCAGATTTCAGGGCATCAAAAGCCTTCTGGCAGGCGTCAGTCCAGTTCACTTTCCTGGGCTGCTTCCTGGAAGTCAGCTCTGTCAAGGAGGCAACAATGGTGCCATACCCCTTGACAAATCTCCTGCATTACCCGGTGAGTCCTAAAAAGGCTCTCACCTCTGTCTGAGTCTTGGGGGATTCCCAAGCCAGAATGGTATCAATCTTTGGCTGTAGCAGCGCCACTTGGCCGCTTCCCACCTGGTGTCCCAAGTACACCACAGAACCATGCCCGATCTGGCACTTGCTTGCCTTGATCGTGAGGCCTGCCCTCCGCAGCGCCTTCAACACTTCCCAGAGGTGGTGCAGATGTTCCTCCCAAGTGGCACTGAACACTGCGATGTAATACATGTAGGCGGCACTGAAATCTTCCAGTCCAGCCAACACCTGGTTGACCAACCTCTGGAAGGTGGCAGGAGCATTCTTCATCCCAAAGGGCATCACCCGGAATTGGTAGTGCCCATCTGGTGTGGAGAATGCTGACCTCTCTCTTGCCCCATCAGTTAAGGTGATCTGCCAGTACCCAGACGTTAAGTCAAACGTACTGAGGTACCTGGCAGCCCCCAACCGATCGATGAGCTCATCAGCTCTGGGGATGGGGTGCGCATCAGTCCTGGTGACTGAATTGAGCCCTCGGTAGTCCACACAGCACTGGAGTTCTGGTGTGGCACCGGGTGCGGCAGCCTTCTGGACCAAGACCACTGGGCTGGCCCAAGGGCTGTCTGAGGGCTCAATCACCCCTAGCGCTAACATCTTGGAGACCTCCTCCTTGATGCAAGCTCTGACCCGGTCAGTCACTCTGTAAATGTTATGTTTTACTGGAGGACTGTCCCCAGTGCCCACATCATGGACGCACCACTGAGTGACACCGGGGGTCAGGGAGAACAGGTCAGGAAACGGTCCCAACAGTTGGCGACAGTCACTCTGCTGGTCAGGGTCACACCGTCCACTGACCCATCTTGCTCCTTTGCAGACAGGAGGTCAGGAAGAGGCTCAGTCACCTCTTTCATTCCAGCATCTGTTGCTAGGAGCATGCCCACTTCGGACCTCTCCAAGTGGGGCTTCAGGTGGTTCACATGTAGGACCCGCAAAGGGTTCCTGGGAGACTGCAAGTCCAACAAGTAGGTGACGTTGCTCTTGCGCTCCACCACCTCAAATGGTCCGGTCCACTTATCCTGGAGCGCACAAGGCTCCACTGGGGCCATGACCCAAACTTTTTGTCCAGGCTGAAACTCGATCAGAGTGGCATTCTGATCATACCAGCGTTTCATCTCCTCCTGGCTGGCTTCCAGATTCGCCTGAGCGAGTTGTCTGAAGCGCTTAGTCTGGTTTCTGAAGGCCAGCATGTAGCTATATACATCCTGGGGAGGTTTACTGGGAGCTTTCTCCCAGCCTTCTTTCACCAGACTCCGAGGTCCTCTCACAGGATGGCCGTACAGCAGTTCAAAGGGACTGAACCCTAAGGACTTCTGGGGCACCTCTCTGTAAGCAAACAGAAGGCATGGCAAGAGGACGTCCCACTTACGCCTCATGGGTTCACCAAGACCCATTATCATGCCTTTCAGGGACCGGTTGAATCTCTCAACCAGCCCATTACCTTGGGGGTGGTAAGGAGTGGTGAACTTATAGGTTACACCGCACTCCTGCCACAGGGACTTCATATACTTGGATATGAAGTTGGTACCCCGGTCGGACACCAACTCTCTGGGGAACCCCACATGGGGGAAAATCCCCATCAACGCACGACCCACCACGGGGGCCGTCACAGTCCGGAGAGGGATGGCTTCCGGGTACCAGGTGGCATGGTCCACCAGGATGAACCTGTTGCCCATGGCTGTCTTGGGATCCAGAGGCCCCACAATGTCAATGCTCACCCTTTCAAAGGGGGTGCTGACCACAGGGAAAGATTGGAGAGGAGCCTTACTCTTCCTCCCACTCTTACCACTTGCCTGGCAAGTCTGGCAAGACCTACAGTGAGCATCAGAATGCTTGCACATTTGGGGCCAGTAAAAGTGGGTGACAAGCCTTTCAAAGGTCTTGTCTTGCCCCAAATGTCCTGCTAAAGGCACATCATGAGCCAGACCCAGTAGGAAGGCTCTGAAGCGCTGGGGTAACACCAGCACACAGGCTGACCCAGGCTCAGCAACCTTAGGCTCGCTATACAGGAGACCATTCTCCCAGTATATCCAATGTGATCCGGACTGATCACCTGCTGCCTGGTTTGCAGCCTGCTGCCGCAAACCAATGAGAGAAGGGCACATCTGCTGCTCCTGGCAGAACTCCTCCCTGGTGGGACCTCCTTCTTGCTGCCAATGGGTCAGCTCAGGCAGGTCCCCCAGTTCAGCCACTTGTTCCCCTGTAGGTTCCAGGGCATCCCCCTCATGGTCTACCTCCTCCTGGACCGTGGGAACTTCGGGGGACGGTTTCCTGCGCCCCCTGTCTCTTCTCTTCCTGGCAGGCACCTGGGCCACTCTTTCAGGCTCCAGGTCCTCTTGAATGCCCTTACCGGCTGCCATTGACCGAGTGGTCACACATGCCCACTCAGGCAGACCCAACATCTCCAAATGAGACCTCCGCTCCACCTTCGCCCAAGGGGAGGTCTCCAAATCATTGCCTAGCAGACAGTCAACAGGCATGGCTGGCCTCACAGCTACTCTTAAGGTACCTGAGACCCCCCCCCCCCCAAAGGGAACCTGTGCCACTTTGCAGAGGCACTCCGAATTGTCAGCGGCAACTACAGGGTAGAATGTGTTGGGGACCACCTGCTCCTCAGACACCAGCCGACAACTGACAGCTGTCACACTGGCTCCGGTGTCTCTCATGGCCATTGATGGTCACCCACTGCCTGTACTTTTTAGTGTTATCAGGCAGATGAGCCCTAGGGACCATCTCACTGTCTCCTAAAGAGACCAGGGACATCTCTGCGGGACCCCACCCACCTGGGGCACCCATCTCCTCCCCCAAGGCTAGACTAGCCATTTCCCGGGGCGGTGCACCAGTGGGTGCAGTGGTAACCGGTTTGGGACACTTAGGATCCCCCCGGAAGTGGCCCACCTGACCACAGCTAAAACAGGTCTTGGGACCCTTCTGCACAGGCTTACCTGGTGGGACCCATGGTCTTTTGTCAGCGGGAGGCTGGGAACCCTTACCTTGGTTCCCTTGGGTATTACTTTGGGGCCTTTTTTGGAACTCCTTTTGTTTACCCTTGTCCCCCCCACTCTTCTGCTGGGGACCCTGCCCACCTTTGGCAGAGTCTCCCACAAGACCCTTGTGGACCCTGGTTCTGACCCAGCGGTCCGCCTCCACTGCAAGCTTTCTGGGGTCAGTCAGCTTGCTAACAATCAGGTGCTGGTGTAGCTCTGGAAAACAACTACTGGACAAGTGCTCCCATGCTATCAAATCATAGAGCGCCTGAAAATCATTTACCTTGCTACCCTTCACTCAACCATCCAGTGCTCTGCAAAAAAAGACACATATTCTACCCAGGTGCTAGACTCCAGCTTCTTGCAATTTCTAAACATCTGCCTATAAAGCTCTGGGGTCAACCCATACCTGGCTACTAAGGCTTCCTTCATGGGGGCATAGGACATCTGATCCTCAGTGGGCAATGCTAGTAAGGTTTCCCTTCCTTCACCCAGAAAGCGGTCCCACAACCCCGCTCCCCAATCTCTCTCAGGGACCCGGTAGGACTTCATCGCTATCTCATAGGCCTTAAACCACTGCCCAATGTCCTCATGCTTCATGAAATCTTTGATGACATCCTTGGGAATATACACTTTTCCTTCTACAGGCACTGATGGTGTGCTGCCACCAGAGGGAGTGATCTCTAGGCTCTTCGCTTTCAGCTCTAGCTCCCTCAACACTCTCTCATGCTCTAAGAGCATCTTCTTTTCTTCTATGGCTAATTTCTTGCTCTCTAACTCCAACCTCTTATTCTCTAAGTCACCCTGGCTCCCCAGTTTGAGCTTAGCAAGCTCCATCCATGCACTCTGCTTTTCTCCCTGTCCTCCAACTCTTCTGGACACAGACCCCTTGAAGACACACTGCTGCCTCCCTTGGGAGGCACTCCCCCTCCAGTTAGGCCCACTAGCCCATCCTGCTGCCCTTCTAAATTCTCCCCCTCCACCATAGGATCCTCGGTCTGCCCACTGGCATTCCTTGCTTCCAAACAAGGCCCTCAGCGCCTTTTGGAACTCCTCCTTCCTGGTGAGGCCTCTCACGGAGATTTTAAATTTTTTGCAGATGGTTTTAAGTTGTGGCACAGTGTAGGTATCAACCCACTCCTCTTCAAACTCAATATCCACAGATGCAATGGATCCTTGTTTACTCATGGTGAAAAATTGGCAGCTCTCAAGATGCAAAAAATTCCCAAAAAGAACTCTTCCAAAATGTATGTGGTTGCGTAATGGTCTGCACTCACTAGTAGTGTACACCAATCACTGTATGTAAATCACAAATGCAAGTCCAGGATCCTCACCGCTGACCACCAATGTTAGAAATGGTGGTCTCTAGTTGGCCGAGGTAGGAACCTTTGTCCAAATAGGGGCCCTTGCTTCTAGTCAGAGTAAGGGGGATACACTCCTAAAATAACCCCTGCTCACCCCCTTGGTAGCTTGGCACGAGCAGACAGGCTCATCTTAGAGGCAGTGTGTACTTTTTTTGTGAACACACAGTAACACTGAAAACACTACAAATGGCCACCACACCAGTTTAGAAAAATAAGTAATCTTTATCAAACGACAAAAATCCACAATACAGTATTCAAAATATCCTTAAAAATAGGTTATTCACTTAAATCAAGTGTCTAGCAACCAATAACTCCACCTGGAGTTATTACGACGTCGTGACAGATGAAAATCGAAAAGTACGGCGCTGACCGCGAGGTGCGCGGCGTCGGGCCCGGAGTCAAGCAGACCCACAAAGAACAGTATCTGGGATTCGATGAAAGCAAAGACGGTGCACGGCGCCGGGGAGGTGTTGCTTCGTTGGCGACATCGGTTCCTTACGACCCCAGGGGAGGTGATGCCTCGGTTCCTTACTGCAGCAAAGGGGAAGTGAGAGGTCGGTTCCTTACTGTGTCGGGGAGGGGACGTCACGAATGGCGGCGGTTCCTTACGACGGTGCGGTGTCGATGGATTCGGGAGTCACCCACGTCGAGGATCGGCTCCGCGTTGATGAAGCACCGTGTCGGTGAAGTCGGGGCTGGGTGCGAGTCGGGACGGTGCGTCGTGGACGTCGGTGCAGGCAGCGGCCTCGTTGACGGCTTCGGAGTCGATGCGGCACCGCGTCAGCAGGCGTCGGGCCTACGGTGCAAGTCGGGGCGGTGCGTCGTGCTCTTCACGAGCGGTGCCCACGGCTTCAGTGCAGGTTACAGCATTGCCTGCCAGCGTCGGTGTTGCAATTTCCCTCTGTAGCAGCTGAAACAGCAGTTCCAGATGCAGGGAGAAAGAAGGGATGAAGTTTTTGTGTCCCTGAGACTTCAGAACAGGAGGCAAGCTCAGTTTCAAGCCCTTGGAGATCTTTTCTTCAAGCAGGTGACAAAGCAAACAGCAAAGTCCTTTTTCTCCTTCCTTGGCAGCAAGCAGCCACTGCAGGCCAACCCCAGACAGCAAACAGCATAGGGGCAGTATTCCTCCTTAGCTTATCCGGCTCTCCTCCTTGGCAGAGGTTCCTCTTGATTTCCCAGAAGTGATCTAAAAGTCTGGGGTCTGGGCCCCACTTTTTATACACACAAATCCTTTGTTCTCTGAAGGCAGAGAGTGTCTGTACACAGCCAAAACCAGTTCTGTTCTCACTGGTGCAGCTTCCTGGCAGGAGGTGGAGACAGCATTGTTGAAGGCAGACCAGGCCCATTCAAGTGAAAAGGAAATCTCCTCCCCCTACTCCAAATGCAACCCAGGTCTATTCAGCCCAGCCCTGACTCATCACACTTCTGGAGCCACTGCCCTCTCCAGCCCCCTGTCATCCAAAAGCCAGACATGCAATACACAAACCTAGCAGAGGCACACTGGATGGTTAGGCAAGAAAATACCCTCTTTCTAAAAGTGGTATTTTCAAACACAGAATGTAAAAATCACCCTCACCAAAAGATGCATGTTAACATTCTGAGTTCAGGCATACTAAACTTAATTTTCCTATCTTGTTCCTAGGGTCAGTTATGTTTATAAGATGTTATAAACTAACTCCCCATTCTGGCCTATGGGAACAGATAGCCTTGCATTAGTGAAAAAACTAAATTGGCAGAATTCCACTATCAGGGCATGCCACACACATCAGGGCATGTCCTACCTTTCACTTACAATGCACCCAACCCATAGGGGTGACTAACATGTAGAAAAGGGAAGGTTTAGGGAGTGGCAAGTGTGTGCACTTGCCAAGTCGACATGGCAGTCCGAGATTGCACACAGGCTCTGCCTTGGCAGGCCTGAGCCACATTTTACAAGCTGCTTCTGTGGGTGGCACAATCAGTGCTGCAAGCCCACCAGCAGCATTTGATTTACAGGCCCTGGGCACACATTGTGCACTGTACTAGGGTCTGACAAGTAAATCACATAGTCAATCATGGAATCACCCATCCATAACATTTTACTAAGGGAGCACTTGCACTTTGGAACTGAACAGCAGTGGCAAAGTGCCCAAAGCATCTAGACCAGCAAAAACACAGGAGGCAACAGCAGAAAACATGGAAGGGAGACCCACGCCAATGGTGCCAGGTCTAACAAGCACCTTCCACCTAGTCAACAGCATCTGCTGGAGGAACTTCCTCAGAGGTAATGGATCCCTGAGTTGTCAACCCAAGGAAGTCCACCTTGACAACAGCACCGAACTCATCCTGGAAGTGAGCAATCATGAACTCCTGGAAGGTCACCCCGTGATGTCAGTTGAGGCTGCCTTTCAGGCCGGAGGAGCAGCGCCCCTGATGAGACCAATGCAAGACTTTTCTCTATAGAAATATATTGATGTGTCTGAAGAGGAAGTAGAGCAGAGGGATAGATATGTGCTGGGTGCTCACTGAAATTATCCAGCGCTTGCTCACAAATTTATCGTTTCCATCTAATTCAACCCAGTAAGATAAGAAGGATTACTAGCTACTATATATATATATATATATATATAAATATATATATATATATCATACATATATTTATATATATATTTTTTTCTTTTTAGCAGACACTTAACAGTCTGCTTATTACAGCAGAGCACTAACCAGACTTGCTACTTTCTTTAAATAGCAGATATTGATGCACATTATTTTTCTTAGGCCAAAAGAATGCTCAACATTACTAATTACAGATACCTGCATGCATTGGTCAAGGAACAGGATTTTCCTTAATGAGACATTAAGAACACCAACCTCACTCAGGTACACCATACAGCCTTTTTTTTAAGTCGAGCATTCGAGACCTCCTGTATATACTTTAGTATATACTTATATGTGTATGTACTTTGTGGGCTCTGGAGATCAGCCCTAGGACTTGTCTGCTTCCGCTTAGGGACTTTTTTTCTGTTCAACTGCCTCTATTTAACTGTCTTGATAGAAAACGACCAGTAGAGGTCAGTAAAATACCAGAATTGCTTTCTGCTTGTTTAACTGCCTCTATTTAACTGTTTTGATAGAAAACGACCAGTAGAGGTCAGTAAAATAACAGAATTGCTTTCTGCTGAGGGACTTTTTTTTTTCTTTTTTCTGGCAACTGCTTCTATTTAACTTACTTGATAGAAAACGACCAGCAGAGGTCAGTAAAATACCAGAATCACTTTAGCATTCTCTAGATTCGGGGATTCTGCACCTACACAGAACTATGCGCAGGAAAACAGGACCTCGGCGTATAGGGGTGTACCAACCTACCACCTTAGTGCCCAAAATCGACTAGCTATAGTGTCTGATTCGTTCTTCTCCAAAAATCACGCAGCTACAAATGATTAGACAACCCAGAACACAACACTCCCGACTCTCTCAGGAATCTCGGTAGCAAGACATACCCTTTCGCTTGCTCACTCGTACTTGTCCACAATAGGATTTGGCAGAAGCACTATAATAGTTCAAAATGTTTATTTTAACTATCGTGCTCTACAATACAGTATACGAGCCACTACCAGCAGCAAAATGCATAAACTTAAAACAATTAGCATTGTTACAATTCCATAGAGTACGAAGGGGGAATTCATTATATAAAGGCAGTGGAAAAAGGACTATAAGGCCTAACCACCCTCGCCTTGACTGGAAGAAGTTTATTATATAAAGGAAGATCTCTGGGCTTTGTCAGCAGACCCCATACCTTAAAGCCTGGATGTAAGGTTTACATCATAGGAACAGCATAGCTCTTCTCCATGGAAAGGGCTCTCTCCAAGTGTGTGTTAAAACAACATGCATCCCCGCAATATCAAAGCACGAGTCTCCAGCAGTGCAGCTGTGTGTAGCATGTTATATCTAGGTGCTAGGGACTGACCAGAACAGAATAACAAGGGACGTTGTTTATCCACCTTGCACATCGTGTTCAGACTAAACTCCAGGAACTCAGCAGAGAACGTGAAAAACAGACAGTTCTCATGTGAAAGGCATAAACAGAGTCTTGCAAAAATAAAGTCATGTAGTAACGTGCGCAAAAGCAGCATAATGGCAGCAAAGCTCATGCTAACTTAGCAATGTCCACAATGACCCTAATGGCCATATAACACAGTCCATAGAAATTATCTTCCACGAGCACCCATAGACAATGTTTTTTTCAAATTTTGTATTTTCAGTGATATGACCACCGAAGGCCCTGATTTTATATTAAAAACAGAGCTTTGGACTATAGCATTTCCCGCTGAAAGGCAATATTTCTCTCCATGTGTTCCTGGCGTGTCATGCAGTTTGGTGCTTACTTTCCCTCCATGTTAAAGAACAGTAGATGTTTCAGCACCCAGGCTAATGTGCTGCATAGCTAAATACATATAAGGTCCCAAAGGCGAGACCGATTGCATTGCAAATGCTTGTTTTTTTTTGGTGTTAGTAGTTTTTAACCCCACTAAACTAATGGAGACAGACCCAGGCATGAATATATATAGTGCTTGTAAAAAACAAAATGTAATACCTTTCAAAAATTATAAAGTGATTCACAAATAAATATCAATATAACATGCTTTATAACCAAATAGAATACACATTTTGTGTGGTTTCAAGCAATTACTGTGAAAGTTGAACATAAAATAGGAATGCATATCAACATAACCCATGTCACCCAGTATAGTAATTAAAAATTGTTAATAGCTTAGGTTACTAGAAGATAAACCTTTGTACTAAAGTGTACTTTTAAGTAAAACACAATAGGATGTTACTGTTCTGTTTCTGCCCTCTTTCTGTGCTCACCGAGAGGTCAGAGTAAAAAAGTTAAAAACTACATGATAAGAAATATGGAATTCATTTTTGCAATAATTTGCTAGACTTTTTGAATTAAATGTTTTCACTTGTTAATTAGAGTGAATATAATTCTTGGTGTTTTCTTTGCCTATTTTATATGTACACAGAATTATGAATTATATCACTGGAATGTGATTGACCGAGATATTATCATAAGACAAATTTAATTGCCTCTAGAATAATTAACTTAGAACAAAGAACTGTGATAAAAGAATGCAAATGGCCTTGTATTAACATGGAAGCTTAAATTAAATTTCCCTGAAGAAGCCTTGCGGGTAAATCCATTATTAGAGTATTCTCAATGATTGGGAAGAGAAGTATAATCACTGGGCATAGTCATCATTTTTGTGTTTTTATCACCTTGAAATAGAAGTACATAGGTCTGAATAATAAAATTTTGTTTAAGCTATTTTCTGATGCTCAGTTCAATTAATGCAAGGAAGACAGTTGCAAATGAAATCTAGGGCACAAACCCATTTCAAATATTGCCCCGGTTACTTGTAATCTTCATTACTCCGAGTCCTGGTCTTCCTTGTCACAGTAATCACACATGAGCATTATGCTCCCACAGAAAACTCCAAGCAAAATCTGTTAGCTTACTAGTCTCCCTACCCCTCCAACATGGCCCCCCCCGTCCTCCACCAACCGAATAAAAGGACACAGTACACACATCCACGACCTGTAGACAAAGCCATAGACATGAAGCAACCAACAAGGGCCAGGAGGGAGGGGAAACTATACTGTGGCGAGGAACAGATCAGGATCAGAGACCTCCGTCCAAGACCCAAGCCTGAAGACCCATGGAACGGCAAACTGGGAGGGGAACCAGAGGACCCAACAAAGGATACGGATGGAACGGCATAGTCCAACCCGGATGTACTGCCAACTCCAACAACAGAGGGAACCATGGACGGCGACGCCAACACGGTACCACCAGAAGCACCAAAGCACCGTCCCCCCTGATTTTCTGCAGAACTGCCGGAACCAGGAGGACCGGGGAGGAAAGCATACAACAGACCCAGAGGCCACAGGAAGGACATTGCATCCACCTTCCAAGCCTCCAGGCAAGGCATATTCGTACAGAAACAACAGACTTTGGCATTGTCTGGAGAAGCAAACAAGTTCAACGTCGAAGGCCCAAACTTCCTCTGCAACATCCGAAACATTACCAGGGTCAGAGACAACGACCCCATGGAGGGAAAACCCCTGCTCAGACAGTCCACCACCACATTCTCACTGCCCGGCAGGTAAATGGCAGAAAGGGACGCCAACTTCTTCTCCGCCCAAGAGCAAATGACCCGGCTGAGACAACTGAGGGACTGAACTCTGCAAACCCCCCTGGTGATTAATGTAGGACATGAAAACCTGGTTGTTCCTTCTGATCTGCACATGGTGACCCTCCAGCAGAGCTGGAAAGGCCAAGAGGCCCAAGTGAACCGCTTTCAGTTCCCTGTAATTGGAAGAACAAGACATCAGGGCCCTGGACCATTTCCCCTGGACCCAAGACTCTTCCAGGGTAGCACCCCAGCCCACCAGACTGGCATCCGTTGTCACTACTCGAGAAGGAACCACCAGAAACTGATGAACCCTGGAGAGGTTTTCCTCATCCAACCACCATCCCAAGTCCTCCCTGGTCCGGCTAGTCACCGCCATCCGTTGATGGAAATCCTGACCACACGGGAGCCAGTGGGACAAAATATGGTTTACAATAGGGTACATATGCAGGCGAGCCCAGGGAACCACCAAGGAAGCAGTCATCAGACCCTGCACCCTCAACCAATGTCTCACAGGAGACAGGGAATGGACAACAAGGCCTGAATCTCCCACATCAGTGTCAATTTTCGGACCTGAGGCAGAAACACCTTTCCCAACAGAGTCATGACTGGAGCCCCAATATACATCAGATCCTGAGTCGGAACAAGGCAAGACATCCTCCGATTCACCAGAAATCCATGGACTCCCAGTACCTGGCAAACTTCCTGG
This sequence comes from Calotriton arnoldi, assembly GCA_963921515.1. NCBI lineage: Eukaryota > Metazoa > Chordata > Amphibia > Caudata > Salamandridae > Calotriton > Calotriton arnoldi. The sequence goes on along the minus strand of CAWUFW010001851.1, from coordinate 1,202,863 downwards.
ACATAACACTCCGCCTTAGGAAAAGAAGAGGCAGAAATCAAAAGATCATCCAGGTAAGGAAAAACTATTATTCCCCGCCCATGCAGTAGCCCAATCAGAGGGGCCAGTACATCAGTAAAGACACGAGGAGAGGAACACAGACCAAAAGGCAATACCTTGAACGGATACTGACAGACCAACACACACAAGTGCAGAAACCTCTGGGACTCCCGATGGACTGGGACATGGAGATACGCATCCTGCAGGTCGAGGGAAGCCATAAAATCCCCTTGATTGATTAAAGGAAGAATCAGCTGCAGGGACACCATTTTTAATTAGATGGGGGGGATGAACCAATTCAGCCATTTCAGATCCAACACGGGTCTGAGGTCTCCGGCATGCTTCTCTACCAGAAAAACAACAGAATAAACCCTGAGCCCCACATGCTCTGGGGGCACCGGAACCACAGCACACTTTTTCACGAGACTCAGAACCCTGGCCAGGAGTGCCTCCTTACTCACCCCTCCCGTGAACAAGGTGTGATTCAAAAATTGTCAGGGTGTCACTGAAAAACCAATGCGAAAACCTTCTGACACCACCTGAAGGACCCACAGATCCAAAATGGAACACCTCCATCTGTCCACAAAGAGGGATAGGCGACCTCTCACCTGCACCACACCCATAACTATATAGTCAGGATTTTGAGGAGGCAGAGGAGGTGGAAGAAGAGGTAGGGAACCGGGATTCGTCAGTGGAAGAAGTACCCCGGCCACGCCCTCTTTTACAAAAGGGCTGGTGAACCCTTCCCTGACAAGCCGGACCAAAGGCCCTCCATGCACCAAAGAACCTTGAACGGGCCGACATCTCTGGCCCAAAAGCTTGTGATCCTCTGCAGACTTCTTCACCATATCCTCCAAAGGAGGCCCAAAGAGTTTCACCCCTGAAAAAAGAATGTTCATAAGCAAGCCTCATCCGCCTTCCAGGAACGCAACCAAATCTGGCGGCGAGCCGCAATAGAAGACCCAGCCGTAGCTGCTGCTGCCACCAAGGCATCAAAAGAAATGTCAGAAAGGAGCTGAACTTGCTGCTCCATCAGAGCGAGACAGGTCCATCAACTCCGCCAATACTGGAAGTCTTTCATCAACGATTGAATAGTATAAGAAGAATAGGTTGTAGCCCTAATAGAAAAATTGGAAGCAGCAAAAGTACATTTCACAGCTGCATCCACCTTTTTATCTACAGGGTCCGCCAGAGAGGCATCCTCCAAAAAAAGCCATGCCAGCCATCAAGGAATCTACCTTCACAGAAGCAGGAAACTTATCCGCAAGCCATGCCCCCATGCTCCCGTCCAGAAGCCGAGGAGCAAAAGACACGATCGTACTCGCCGAAGGAGAACACACAGGTGAGCCCCCCCCCCCACGAAGGTCCGTCTAATCAGAAGCAGGCTTAACATAATCAGGCAGGGAAATGCCCAAAAAACACACACAGGAATAGACAGGGAGGCCAGGCCAAGGCAATTGTTAAGGACCAGGACCGTGCACCACCGTCAAGTCCGCTAATGCAGGACAAGGCCGGTACAGCGCGCCACATGATCCGCACAGCTGAGCCAATGAAAAGGCAAAAGAAAGTGCTCCCCTGCAGTCCACTATAGCAGGACACTGGGAGCTTGCCAATACAATCACGCAGAGGTTGCCCCACCATGCCCAGCACACCTCGATCCCCCCCATCCCAAGTATATTAGAGTCCACTATAGCAGGACCTCGATCCCTACTTACCGTCAAAACAGGACAGCAGTACTTGGAGCAGTGCAGAAACAAAAAAATAGGTCGTGGATGTGTGTGCTGTGTCCTTTTATCCGATTGGTGGAGGACGGTGGGGGCCATGTTGGAGGGATAGGGAGCTAACTGATTTTGCTTGTAGTTTCCGTGGGAGCATAATGCTCGTGTGATTACTGTGGCGAGGAAGACGAACGAGGAAGTAATGAAGAAAGATTGTCCCTTGGCCTAGAAGAACAAATTTTGTGGAACCTGGGGTGTGCCGCTACAGTACCACAAGTGGCCCATGGAAATCAAGCATATTGTTTCATATAGTATAATTAAAGCTCCAGGTTCCTCTCCTCCAGCTCCCAAAGGGAAGTCTCATGCAACTGGAGCGGGATTAAAGATACTGGTAAAAAAAGAAATAGGTCTCAATAGTCTTTGGTCAGTGCAGCAGATACTCATATAAGATCTATTCTGGAATAGTTCCTGTGGCAGTACGAGAAGGAGTATTCCCTATCTGAAGAGTGGGACTGCCTCCATATACCCAGTGAAAACAATTTTGTGAATTTGCTGATTATTCAGTGTGACATTCCTCAACTAGTAAATTTGTCATGAGGATGTTGGACCATTCCTGATCTAGTGGTTCACTGGATGAACACAAACTCCAGAAACTGTTCACCTTATTGCCACAGTCCCTAATCCAGACTGTTTCACTCTGCCTTTCATTCTTCCATGGTTGATAAAGAGTACAATTGAGTTGGGTAACAATAAACATCTGTTATTCAGCGCCAAGATGACACAAGGGGTGAACATGTGCTTTACAAATACAAGTTGCCCTTACCTCCTATTATTTTGCCTTGAATTAGCTCATTGTGAGAGGAAAGAAACCCTTCGTGGTTCACGTTAGGGGCACAGAAAGTCACAAAGGTTAACTCAGTACCAGCCAAGTGTCCTACAGAATTATACATCTCCACTGTTGTATCCTTTATAAAATTTTGAATACTTCAAAAGTTGAATCTTTATGTAAAGCTATCATTATAATAGTAACCTTTGAGTCAGAGGAAGCATGATACTGAGTCAGAAACAATCTGAGACATTAACAAAAACATTTCAATTTGAAATTAGTCTCTTGTAAACACACTATAAAGGCGCCTCCAAATGTACTGATCTCCTCATCTTGTGACGTTCCAGACCTTTACATCCCACTTTATTAATAATTCCTATATATATGTACTTTGGAGCACCTCATATGTTCTCACAAACCGACCAACCCCATAGATGACACGTTCTTAATAGTATCAATTACTACACCATTGAAATTGTTTGGGCATCCTCCCACCCCCAAATGAAGTTATCCCCTTACAATTCTGCCCCTATCCAAGTGTAACAAACTGCACATTTCCGGGTGCCACCGCAATGATCCTGCACTCATGGCCAACCACTCCCTCCTCCCTCCCTCCCCCCCCGACACCCTATCCAAGATGAGCATATCCTCTAGCGTTAGAAGCATTCTGCATTAAATACTAATGGTTGCCCTGCTGCAGAAGTTCCATAAGGTGTAGCAGTACCCCCATCAGGCCTTAGATATCACATGCACAGAGCCAGGGAGAGCAATCTCCTCATCTTGCCTAATGGTTCCTGGTACCCCTTATGTGACTGCCATGGACAATATCCCAATGGCTCATCAGCTGAGGAAGAACAGACCACTTGTCCTACTGATGGACCAAGGATATCACTTCCTTCATCCTGCATGTATTTGATGATGTATGATTTAGAGTCAAATTGAAGCCAGAGTGCATAGAGAAATGTCAAGCAATTCTCGATGTGTCTCTACTGCAGGTCAGTTGTGATCGGTATGAGTGCCCGCCTCTTACTAGGGGTGCTCGTCTGAGATCTGATACAGCTGGATTGCACTGTCCTGAAGTCTGTAGTTTCTGAGTTTCTAGCATCACATGGAATCCAGTTTTTAATGGCAGATGACAAAAGTTTCTCCAAGGTGTCTCTAGGGCATGTATTTCATTGTGCCACTTGGTGGACCAACTCTATGCTTCTTCACAATGCCAATGGCGAAATCATAGTGGACCTGGAGGACATGTAGCATTCTTTTAGGCTGCAATTTTTGTACATCTCTACCTTCAGCCACCTCCTTCATGCTTCGCAGCCAAAAGTTTTCATGTCTTGATCAGTCTTCCAGAGCATCACCTCAATTATTCATTAGGTCCCCATTTCCTTCTCCAGGTGGTTGACCGTGGAGCTGGTCTCATCCATGGCTGATTCCAAATGCATATTGTTATTTTCATTCATTTACACCCTCTCTCCTATTGCTTGAACATGTTTTGCCAAAAGTGCAATGGCTATTGTTTCTAATTTCACATCCTTTTGATGAGTTACAAAGGTATCAGGGAGCTTTCCTTGGAGGTCTGAGAGGCATTTCAGTAAGTCCTACTTTGTTAAGGGGCTTGGATTATTCTTTTTCACCACCATTGTCACGTGTTTCCTGGTGGGTGCGCAGTCAAAATATCGATTTTTTTTATATCGACCTACACTAATATCGAGTTTTTAATATCGTAGGGACAGAATATCGATGTCAAGAATATCGGTGACCAGAATATCGACCTTAAGGTAAGTAATATAGTTTTTTTTTATATCGAAGTAAGTAATATCGAAGTAAGTAATATCGTTAGCAAAAATATCGTTGTTAATAATATCGATATTTATATTAGTGTTATGTATTTTAGTATGTATTTTATATGTATGTTTAACATTTTTTGTAATGTATTTTTATTATTTTTAAATATATGTATTAAATGTTTAGAAATTACTAATTTTTTTAAAGTAAATTTTGCGTTTTAGTATCAGAGCGGGTTGTGGGTTTATAGGGAATAGGGTGGGAAGTTATTTAATTATAATTAATTAATATGTTTTTATTTATTGTTGATTATTCATTTATTGTTAATTAATTATTAATTGGTAATACTTTTTGTTAATTGATTAATTTATCATTATATTAATTATAATTTATTTTTAAATTTGTTATTGTTAATTAATTTATTGTTAATAAATTATTAATTGGTAATCTATTTTTAATAATTGATAATTTAATGAATTATGTTAATTTTTATGTGTAGCAGGTTGTGGGTTTATAGGGCAATAGGGTGGGAAATAATTTAGTTATAATTAATTAATTAATATTTATTTATTGTTATTGATAATTAATGTGTTAATTAATCATTAATTGGTAATTAATTTTATTAATTGATTAATTTATATTAATTATAATTAATTTATTATTATTAATGTATTGTTAATTTATTATTAATTGGTAATTAATTTTTATTAATTGATTAATTGATTAAATTAATTATGTTAATTTTTATGTGTAGCGGGTTTATAGGGGAATAGGGTGGGAATTAATTTAGTTATAATTAATTAATAGTTCATTTATTGTTAATTAATTCATTGTTAATTAATTATTAATTGGTAATTAATTTTTATTAATTGATTAATTTATAATTATATTAATTATAATTAATTTATTATTTTGTATTTATTGTTAATTAATTTATTGTTAATTTATTATTAATTGGTAATTAATTTTTATTAATTGATAATTAAATTAATTGTGTTCTTTTTATGTGTAGCGGGTTGTTTGTTTATGGGGAATAGGGTGGGCAGTAATTTAATGTTATTTAATTAAATATTAATTTAATTTTATTGGTATTTTTTTTTTTTTGTTAATTATTAATGTTATTTATTTTACAAAAATTATTTAATTAATAAGTATGTTAATTTAACCCTTACGCTATCCAACACTTTCCCTACTGTTGCACTCACTGGAGTGGGAATAGTAATTTTTACCCCTACGCTATCCAACACTTTCCCTACTGTTGCACTCACTGGAGTGGGAATAGTAATTTTTACCCCTACGCTATCCAACACTTTCCCTACTGTTGCACTCTCTGGAGTGGGAATAGTAATTTTAACCCCTACGCTATCCAACACTTTCCCTGCTGTTGCACTCACTGGAGTAGGAATAGTAATTTTTACCCCTACGAGATCCAACACTTTCCCTACTGTTGCACTCACTGGAGTGGGAATAGTAATTTTTACCCCTACGCTATCCAACACTTTCCCTACTGTTGCACTCCCTGGAGTGGGAATAGTAATTTTAACCTCTACGCTATCCAACACTTTCCCAACTGTTGCACTCACTGGAGTAGGAATAGTAATTTTAACCCCTACGCTATCCAACACTTTCCCTACTGTTGCACTCCCTGGAGTGGGAATAGTAATTTTAACCCCTAAGCTATCCAACACTTTCCCTACTGTGGCACTCACTGGAGTGGGAATAGTAATTTTTACCCCTACGCTATCCAACACTTTCCCCACTGTTGCACTCACTGGGGTGGGAATAGTAATTTTTACCCCTACGCTAGCCAACATTTTCCCTACTGTTGCACTGTTTGGAGTTGGAATAGTAATTTTATTACCTCCGCTATCTAATATTTTTGTATTATTTTAGTTAATGTAGTATATAATTAATTTTTAAAAGATTAAAAGAATTTTTAAAAAAATGTGTTATATATATTTATTTAATTTTTATTTATATTATTGTTTTATGTGTATAGATGTATTTATAATTTATATGATATTTAAAAATATATAAGTTATTAAAATAATTATTAAAAATTATTAGTAAGTATATATATTATATGTATATGTTTAATTTATTTTTACATTACATATATATTACTTATAATTTTTAAACATTTTAAAATACTTTTAACTATGTTTATTTTAATTATATGCATTTACTTTATTTTACATTATTTTTTTAACAAATAAAAAACGATATTTTTAACAACGATATTTTTTTTCTGATATTTTTGTACTTACCATAATGTAGATAGGATGTCGATATTCTTGACTTCTATACTCTTGCGTCGATATTTCTGTAGGTCGATATTCTGACCTTCGATATTTTGTCAGTGATTCTTCCTGGTGCTCATCAAGTGTCTCTACTGGAGACTGACCCACACTTTTTAAAGCAGTAGCACAAATCTCGTTTGTGTAGTTTGCTTTTGTCATTGAGCCGCATCCAGCTGCAAAAAGATGTCTTTCAGTACACCTCTTGCCAAGTGGTGCACTCCTACAGTAGGCCATAGGAGGCTACACCATCTAAATCACAGCTTGAACTTTCTTAGTTCCTTATGCAGATTAGGGGAGGCATGTATTGCTTGGGGGGGGGGGGAGAGTTGCCTGGAGAACCGTGCCTCAGGGCTCGCTTTAGTTTCTGAAGATGCCCCTCTGACAGGGTACTCCCTTTCAAGCCTAGGGCACTGGTCATCCTCACCTTCCATTGTGGATGCATTTGGAACTACGGGCCAGTGTGGCACCTCTCTCCCTGGTTTCTGACAGGCCCAAGGTGGCCAACTGCATGGCGTTACACTGCCCCACCACTAGGCTGAGCAGGGCAGAAATCATGAACACAAAAGGCACAGTCCTCAGTCCCACTCATCAGTCCTCCCTGCGGTGGCAGCTGAGAATGGTCCTGAGTAGGTGTGAAAGGCAGACATTCACAGGTACACAACAGAAACAGCAACATAGCTGAGTGAGAGGTCAGAAGGGGTTAGAGAGAGCACAGTGGCTGCGAGCATTTGTATGCATGCTTTGCGTATGCAGATTTAAAGGTATAAGTATACTAAAAATGATTCATATGGCTTAGTTAAATAGCACTTCAGAAAGGTGTGTAGATCTGAAAATCTTGAGTTTATATCCTAGCACTCAGCCTTACATCCTTCTAAGGTCAATAAAATGGGTATCATTAAATTAGTAAAATTGTAGCATCAGTTATGTACCACGCCTAGAAACTGCAGACATTTGGCAGGAATTGTTATAGAAAAACAAATTTGTATTTATATAAAGCATACCACCTACTAAATGTTTTGACATTATGGGCCTGGTTCTGAGTTAGTTGGAGTACTAGAAGCTATTCACCACACCCAATAAAGTGAGACTCCCCGGAATCAGGGCCTTAATCGTACTAACCAACTCAATGGTATTCACTTTTTATTTTTTCTCATGAGTGCAAAGCAAATAAAATATAGATGTTTAAGCAACAGCATAACCAAATAGTCCATTGCCCAGGATATGAACTTGTGACCTCTAAGTTGCACAAAGGAAAGCAAGAACTGCAATAAGAATGTATGACTTTACCACGCATGCCTTTACCAAGCATATGCCTTTACCATGTAAGGTAAGTACAGTTAAAGTAAGTTATATCATTTTAACTTGATTTTTTGGGGGGCGTAAGGGGGTGGTAAAACTCCCCACCCCCTCCACGTTTTTTTAGATTACAATTTATTATCTCTATTGGGGGGACTGCCCAAAACCCCTTTTTATTACCTTTACCACCACATACCCCTACCCACCCTAACCCTTAAAAATCCCCTTACCACCATATACCCCTACCTTCCCCCGATTCCTAAAAATACCCATATCATCCTACGTACCTACCCACCTCTAAACCTTAGAGATACCCTAACCACCCTACACCCCTCCCTACCCACCACAAAACCCTAAAAATACCCTTACCATCCTATGCCCCTACCCACCCCTAAACCCTAATAATACCCTTACCACCCTATGCTCCTACCCACCCTAACCCCTAAAAATACCCTTATCACTTTATGCCCCTTCCCGCCCCTACATCCTAAAAATACCCTTGCCACCCTATACCCCTAACCAAACCACCCCAAATCACAAAAATACCCGTACAAGGGTCCTGGCTGCACTTTGAATGCTGGTATGTGGGTACTCGTTGGACTGGAGAGCTAAGGGCAGGTTGGTAGACAGTGGTGCCGCCAGCTAGCTGCGCAGGGGCTAGTGGAAAGTATCTAAAGGATTCTAGGTGGCATGGTCGAGGAACTGAGATTCCTAGGGCTCAAAGTGAGGGTTTTTGAAGGCTAGCAAAGGTGTTTTTTGGAAATTTTTGAGTCATCACAGAAAAAGTCAGCAAGCCGGATAGTATGTTCTTCAGTGCTGAATGAAGGGCTCTAACAGCCAGCAGAAGAGGTCTGATGAACTGTCCCGGCCATAGGGTGTCAGAGCCTGTAAGGACTGGCTGAGGAAACAGAAGGGTCAACTCAAGACTTTTCAGTTTAAGGTAAGGGTCTCTGGAGACAACTAAAAGTTTCTTGCGCGCTCAATGGCCCAGTACAGGGTGAGTTACAATGGGCTATGAGCAATTTAAGGGTGCTTGTGGAATGGCAGAAGACAGAGGCGGTTGACCGACTCAAGCACAGGCAGAAGGGATGTGGAAATCTGAGGGCTTGGTGAGGCTGTCAAAGGACTGGTAGAGAGTCTGAGGTGTGCTGAGAACTAGCATATGGTTGGCTGATGACTAGCCTGGGCTATCAGAGGTTTTGCTAAGGGTCTTGCTGGCTGATAACCTTGGAGGGCTGACAGCCGGTTAGGCAGTAAGTCAATCATAACTGGGGAGCAACGAGCCTCTCAAACGCTTTAGCTCTGTTGCAACTGCTCCTGCAGCACAAAAGATAGCTGTGCCCCTGCTTGCACTGCCGCTGACCATGCTGTACCTTACCCTTACCTTTGTGGGTCAGGGAAGCTTGCCCTGCTTCTGACTGTCATGTGCCTGGTTGGGCGAGGTGGTGTGAGTGAAGCATGGACCGGTGTGTGCCTGGTCAGTGAGTGTGTGAGGAAAGCTTGCACTGCTGCCGCTGTCTGTGCTGCATACACTGCTGGGGACACTTAACATTGAATACATAGAGGAGGTGAAGACGTAAAAAATACAAAATCATGTTTGTTCTGATATCAAATGAGGCTAGTAATTGTTCAGCTTAACAGTTTTTAGATGACATAATTCGGGAGGGACTGGCCAATTTATTTTTGCTCAGGGAGGTGAGGGTCTTGCTGGGCATAAAATGTCTGAAGACCCCCTTCAACCCTTGAGTGGTCCTCAAGTCTCAACGACTTGGAAGCTCCTCTGTAAACTTTGGGCAGTATTGTACCTGCAAGTCTGAAGGCGAGCTGTATTTTCAGATTTGGTTCCTATGCCTGGAACAATGTTCCACACCATAGAGCTGCCCACATGCTCTTTGGACGAACATGGCCCCACCCAGCACCTCAACCAATCGACGGAAGTCACAATTCTGAGTGTGAGAGCAAGGTGGTCCCACAGCACACCTCCTTGCTGCACTACGCATGCTCTCTTCGATATTTCATCTACCTTTCTCTTTGATCCAGAACATAAAGGGCTTTATGGAAGGCGAAGTAGCAAAAACAGGCAAATCTGTCTTTTGGGAGAATCAGAGCTGGCTCGCAGTGAAAAACAAAAGGGATGCATTATCAAAATCAATGTTAAATCGATTTAGGTTTTATTTATTTACAAAGACTTATTTTGCAAATCATACTCTTTCATTAACTTGACAAACAAACCGCGCGGGAAGCATTACTCCCTCAGTTCTTCTGCATCAACTCTCGGTTCAGGAAGTTGCAGCATTTTTAAGTATAGCGAATAGTGCCTGGAACTTATGTAGGCACCAAACACAGCTTGCAGAATGAAAACGTAGCTCATCTTTTTAAAGACGGGTTTGGACACAGACATCCAAAAGCGCAGCATGTTCCCTTTCTCTGGCATGGGGGCAGTGCAGTACCTGAGGATGAAAAAATATGGAGAATCTTTAGCATATAAAAATACTTCTGAGAATACACACCGTCATTACTTGCGTGTTATTACACTAGCATAACTAAAGTGAATACCATCTTCTATAAAGTCAGGCTCTAAAGCGAAAAAATTCGAAATTCTGTTGAATTTCTTTGTGCAACTCTGTTGGATATACCACTGCAGGAGGGAACTATTTTGTTTAAAAACAGCATTCCCTTCTATAACTATAGTTAATACCTTCAGCGCAACAACTGTGCTACCGGGAATGCTCACAAGTTCCAACTCAGGAATTTTTGCAGTTCTAAAAAAGTCTCTTCCTCAGGCAGAAAAGTCCACATACATAGTGGATTTTTCTTTGAGGGTATCTCTGCATCATGGAAGGGAATAGGAGAAGGAAGGTAAGTTTCTGAGGTTGGTAACTGCTTACATAATTGTCAGTTACGTATAACTGGTGAATTTTCCAGGAATTTCCCTTCTATTTTTGGCTTTAAAAACGGTAGTGCTTTTTCAGTGAATTTCTAAGGTGTTTTTAACGTAACCTTTGCTATTTTAGTGAATATATATATACATATATTTGTCTAGATGTAAAAATCATCAGGGAGACATCAAGTGGCCCATACCAGTCATCCCAAAGTATACAAAAAAGTGATGGATGGAATGCTTAAATTGATCTCAGCCACTGGTAATTACTAGTGCCGCATCCCAGCTCATCCTTACTTTGTACATCATGCCACCTCAGTTTGAACTCATTCATATGCCAATCAGCCTTGACCCTGCTGCAATAAGAACAGTCCAGACCAAACTGCCAGGCCAGGTCTTGCCTGAACTGGAATACAAGCAATCCAGGACCAGTTTCGCCCAAACTGTCCAGGGTTGCTTGTGTTTTGGTTTAGGTAGTAGGATCCGCCCTGGCAGTATGGGCTGGACTGTTTCCATTGGAGCAGGGTCAAAACTGATTTACATACGGCTGGGTTCAAACTGAGATGGTATGGTGCGCAACATAATGATGGACTGAGATGCGGCCCAAGTAAGTACCAGCGGATGAGATTAATTCAAGGATTCTATCCATCACTTTTTGTATATTTAGTATGTCACCCTAGGTGGGATGCGTATGTCCAGACGTGTGTCCCATGCACACCGTTTCACTGGAAACAAGCTATACCTGGCTGATGAGTCCTAACTAGGGCAAAACCAGTCCTGGGTTGCTTGTGTTCCGGTTCAGGGAGTAGCTGGCCTGGCAGTACGAGCTGGACTTTTCCCACTGGAGCAGGGTCAAGACTGATTTGCATATGGCTGGGTCCAAACTGAGGTGGCATAGTGTGCAAAACAGCAATCAACTGAGATGCAGCCCCAAGTAATTACCAGTGTCTGAGATTAATTCAAGTATTCCATCCATCAATTTTTTGGATACTTAAGTGTGTCACCCTACATGGGATGGTTATGCCCTGATGTGGGTCCCATGCACACTGTCACTGGAACCAAGCTATACGTGGCTGAAGAGCCCTAACTAGGGCTAACCAGTTCTGAGTTGTTTGTGTTCCCGTTCGGGCTGGACTATTTCCAGTGGATCAGGGTCAAAACTGATTTGCATACGGCTGGGTCCAAACTGAGGTGGCATGATGTGCAAAATAAAAATGGAGGGGGTGCGGTCTCGAGTAATTACTAGTGTGTGAGATTAATTTAAGCATTCCACCAATCATTTTTTTTGTATACCATACCAGTCACCCATCCATGGACTGTATGGAATGTATGCTGGCCTTAGGTTTTCTGGTCAGTATGGTTTGGGAGGACATACTGCAGGCCTGTGATTTCGCCTTCCTGGATACAATTAGATCACAATGCAGTCAAACCAAAATCACAGTCATGTGGTGTGCAAACTCCCTACTCCATCTTTCCAAATATGGCATATCTCTGATAGGTAGTGAGTGATGTGTTATTCTATTGGCATGTTGAGAAATGGTGGGCTTTACAGTTAGGGGTGCTTATACCGTCTCGATGACTACCTGCAACATACAGGCATTAGCATCCTTAATCACATCATGGCAAATTATATCTCAGCGACGTAATATAATCGGACTAGGATTCTAGAATACACTGTGCCAGGGTAAGTAATATCCGCGAGGTTATTGTGCCATTAAAATGTCTATTTAAATAATGTTACAAAAAAGAACATTGTTGCTTGACTAATGTGGCAGGAAGAAAGTATCTAATGGGACTTTGACTGCGAGGTATCCCCATTGAAAGCTCCAACATTCTACATGTCAATACAATGCACTGTAGCAAAACAAAGCTAGCCATAACAGATAAATGATGTATGTGAACATTATTGTGCCTTACCTGCACAAAGTCCTGGTCCTTCTGGACAAGCCAACATGGATAGGCCACACTTCTGTTAACACCCAAAATCATACAGCTCCATCCTAACTCAATGTATTCAGATTATAGAACATATGATAAGGTTGGAGTGATCCGAGTACCCACCCGACCCGAGTAAAAATGATCGGGCTCAGTAAAATTGATAGTACAAGCACTTGGTGTGCACGTGCCAAGAAACAATTCAGCTTGTAGGGTGCACTACATCAGTAATCATTAGTTTAGGACTATGGCCTTAGACTTCCTAAACAACCACAGTCCCCTACACCAGGTCGCCCACTGTGCTTCTGGGTATTTAAAGTGGATCCTGAGGTGAAAGAGACAAATCACACCTCAGACAGGGCAAATATTAGGACCGTAAACGAGGGAACTATGGGCAGGAATACATTATAAGGAGGAAATTAGAAACACAACGTTGATATAATATGGACACAAAGGGGAATAAGGAAAGGGCCAGACAAAAGGTGCAAGGTAAAGTAATGTTAAAAACAGGTAAGACTATGAAGTAATGGAGGCACGTGATATTGATATCAATAAATACATTCCTAGAACCTCATTCAGTTTTTCTTCTAAATTCCTCCTACCAGCTATCCCACTTGCTCCCTCTATGTTCCTTTCATCTCTCCTATGGCCACACCCCCGTTGTTGAAAGGGTGGTTATTTGGGGATTGTTACTTTTCATATGCTCCGTGTCCATTCATCTGTTGAACCACAGTTTTACATTATTTGGATTTATCTTCCTTATTCTTCGGTTTCTTAAAACATTGTATGTAAAAGCCTTGGCTTCACCATGCTTCAAGGAGCTATAGGTGGCAGGCTGCGAAAAGACACAAGCTCATTCATGCTCTTTGCTGCAGCGCCCTCTCTATATGTCACAGAATAACATGCATATGTTCATTAGGGAAGTCACTTTGATTAAGAGCACCATGATTCATTTACCAAATTCCAAACAATTTTTTCAACATTTGTATGGAAAGCCAACCTACCTGGCAGCGAGTCCAGCATTTATTGGCAATGCTAATAGAATGGGGTACAGGCCTCCTACCACCGAGCCAGCCAGGGCACCTCTCACCACTGCACATGTAGGGCAATTCAAGTCACCTAAATCAAGCAGATATTAATGTTAAGAAGAGGATGGCAGATGACACTATAGGCTAATGGGTCTGACTATTTTGGGGAACCCTTTTTACCTGTATTCAGGGCAGTTCTGCTCATCATAGGAGATCCTTTTTTGTGGAAAGGGCTTAGGGTCTCATTAGGGTTAGTTTAGAGGTGGGAAAACCACCAAGTTTCCAACAGTGTGATCTCGGTTGGCTCTGCTGTCGGAAACACTTGATGGGGCAGCCCACCCGTCACAGTGGCGGATGGCCCACCCTATTTAGGACTGTTCTTCGGTCACTGATTTTTCCTAATGAGACCCATCTGTTTGTACTAAAATAGAATAATCTCCCTAGCCTTTAGAAGTACAGCACTTGGTTGATCCATTGAACCCCAGGTAGGTTTGAGCTATAGACCTTTAAAATACATACATGCAATCTCGCTTGTAGCTGCGTACATTACAGATGTTATTATTCCACAACTTCATTTCATTGGTTCTAAGACTTAGAACTCTCCCAAGATGACTATGGTTGCCAGAGGAGGTTTCTGAAGCTATTTTCAATCAAATGTATCCATGGCAAAAAAGAAGCAAATCTACAGTACAACAATCAAAGCACCAAAAAAATCACTGATGACAGCATAGAATAGTAAAGCACCCGTCACACTGAAAGTTTCATCAAAGGAGAAAAGCAAAGTTTAGACCCCCAGAAGAGGAGGTTGCAAAATGAACAAGGGCAACCCAGCATACCATTAGGAACTTTGGTACTGTACAGTAATATGGGACAAAAGTCCCTCTCAGATTCACTTTAACTTCACTCTTAGCATTGGAGAACCAATAATGATCTATATGTACATAAATACTATTCGGCAGAAGCAGTTTATTAAATCAACTGATGTGTACGAAATGTGCAGCATAATAATGACAGTTTATGCGGAAAACTAACACGTGCACATTGTTCGGTGCGACTATGCAGTGATGAGCGGAAACTTTTTAAAATTTGTGTTTTAAGAGGAACAGTTGGCAACTCAAAATTGGATAATCACAACACTTTGAGCACTGTTAACTTCCATGGTTCAAATGCAAATATTGATGACATTTCACACTGAACTAAGGGCCGGATTACGAGTTCGGCGATCCATTGGGCCGCCGAACCGGTGGTGGCGGTCCCTGGACTGCCAGTCTGACGGTCCATCTGCCGTATTACAAATACGGCAGTGGGACCGCTACAGGCCCGCTGCAACCGCCGGGGATCATGGATTCTGCAGCGGTGGTCAGAAGCCCTAATATGCTGGCAGTGCCGCTGCGACACCGCTGAGCATATTAGGAGTTTCCTCATGCCACAGTTTTCATAGCGGTGAGGCCGCCATGAAAACTGTGGCGGTGAGGAAACAAAAGGGGGCCTACAGGACCCCCAGTTGCCTCAGGGCCATGGGGTGCCTGCAGGGGGGCACATGTTGTGCCCCCCTTTGTGCAGTCACCCCCTTTCCTGCACGGCATGGACTTTACACAGGCTTTAGAGCTCCCTTTGCAGTGCCTTTTTAATAGGCACTGCCGTGGGAACGCCAAAGAACCGCCCGACCACAAGATAACTCGTAATCTGGCGGGCGGTCGGAGGTCGAGTTTGGTGGCCTTGGAGTGGGGCGCAGACGTGGTGGCCTGCTCCAAAACCGCCAAAGTCGTAATCGGGCCCCTAGTCGCCAGGTCATCATCAAGACCGGAAAATTTCAAGCCCAATATTGTGTATTTCAAATAAAGGCTAAAAAATCGGATACAAGCATTGGAATGCCAACAGGTGTGGCTTATATCTAAAGGCCTTCTTCAGTCACTGATGAGTTTAGGCACTAAATTAGTCATCATACATGCATTCTGCCACTCATCCTTGAACTCATAATAAACAGATCAGTCCTATGGCATCTGACGTATCCTTCCCAAATAAAACAATCTTGTTCTATGGCATCTGACTTAACAGTCCCAAAAGAGCCAATCAGGCCTATAACCTTTATCAGTGGTCTGTTAACTTCACCAACTCAGACCTAGGTTTTGGTGCATTCTGCACTAAAATCCACATCCTGCTAAATACCTGAACTTTTCCCCACAATAAATTCCATAACATTGGACCTGCTGAAATTTTACTGAGGGTGAAAACTTTATTGTACCCAGTAATTATCCGGTGCTATAAACATCTCACCACTTACAGCAGCCAAACTATGGAACTCTTTACCCCCAAACATAAGATCCACGGATAACCACCTTATCTTCAGAAGACTACTCAAGAGTTGGCTCTTCCCGACATAACCGCCATACTCAAACATAAATATACAGTATATCCCTCTGTATATAAGCATTTATATGGACTATAGATGTGTACCTACATATGTGTATTGCTTTGTATAAACGTGTACAATAATTATTTTTTTAAATATATAGATATTCGTTGTCTGCTTAACAAATGTTCATATTACTTATAGTTACATTATTCCATGTTTAACATGTATATAGGTGACTGCATAAATAAGTAAATCTCTTATCATACCTATTTATCTCCAATTGCTTCACTATTGAATTACACATTTCTTTTAACTTAAAGTACAGCAACACTTGAAAGTCTGAATAAATAAATACAGTTTTAATCTACATATATTACCTTATATCTCTTCCAATACATCCTCTACCTCCACTCTGACTCATCTCAAACCTCATTCTACTACTCTTTCTAATGCACTACCCTATTTCTCACCCTATACCTCTCTCAATATATCCTCTACCCTCTCACTCATCCCAAAACTCATGCCACTACCATGATCCCCAAAATAACCTTTCTAGACTCTTCCCTCCACTACCCCTCCTTGCATCATCTCATACCGATTTTACTATTCAGATTTCCAAAACAAGCCTTTCTAAACCTTTACCTCTGACTCTTCCCCCTCCATCTACCCTTTACTCAACTCCCCCCCCAAAAAACCTTTCTAGACCCTTCCCTTTTCGATCCCTCCACTATCCTTTTCAATCGAAATAACAGACTAAAATGTCCATCGCTTAAATTAATTTCATATTCCACTATACTAATTCACCACAAATCCTTTTTGGGTTCCGGAGTAGCGTACTACTCACCAAAAAAGAGCTTTGACGCCTCGTCAGGGGTAGTAAGCGCTATATAAACGCCATTTTAATAAAATACAATACAAAATACTATATCGGGCATAAGCCTTCTCACAAAGCAGCCATTGGGCAAACAGTCGGTAAAATCAGACATAAGTATAAAGTAACCGTTGACAAAACGATATATAAACCTTCCCAAGGATTATCACAGTGCAAATCGTCGACTTCCAGTGTTTGTAAAATGGTAACCAGCACCAAAACCCTTGCTTATTAATTATTTGTGAGATTCCGTGTAACAAAATACCCGCCTAAGCTTTCAACTCAGTGTAATAACAATTCACTCTTCAACGTCTATTTGCTTTAATAAATACATTTCACTATAAATAAGTTAGGCCGACTACCTTATTTTAAATTTTCATAACATATAAATCAGAGCTTAACACCTGACAAAACTGTTTCCAATTAACCAATCAATCCTATAATTCCTCCTAAAAGTGGTAAGGAGGATTATAAAAGGATTGTCAACAGTAATTTATAGTATACAACGGAGTACCTGCCTTTAGGCTTTAACACAAAGTAATAACAATCTACCTTTAAAGACCTATTGGCTTTAACATTTGATTTGTACAATAAATAAGCCAGGCTTACTGAGTTTAGTTTTTCCAGAAAGCCAATCAAACCTATAGCCTCTATCACTGGCTTGTCACCATGACAAATTCAGGTCTACTATATTTTGCATAAGCTTTCCCACAGTCACCTATATGCATACACATATGCACACAATTACAGTTGGCAAAACAATATACAGCCCTTCCTAAAACAGCATAACAAGGATTCTCAATGTGCAAATGTTCTACCCTGGGGGTTTGTCACAGTGGGAAACCAAACCCTGGCCTACTATGGTAATTTGTCAGGATCCTTGTATCAAAATGCCCATCTACCAGCTTTAACGTATTGTAATGACAAATCCAGACCTACTCGCTTTAACATATGCTTTTCACAATAAATATGTCAGGCTAACAGCCTTTGTTGTAGTGTTTCATACTAAACAGATCAGGCCTATAGCCTTCATCAGTGGCTTGTCACCATAACCAGCTCAGTGCTGCAGTACTGAGCATAGGCTGTCCCATAAGGCAAAAAGTGAAACACTAGAACTCTTTCAGTGGAAGCATACAACTTCTGCCCAATCAAAATCGGAACTCGAGGATAATCAATATATCAGAGACAAATCCCCTCTCATGAGTCATAGTACTATAAATATGTACAGAGTGACAGTTGAGAAAACAATATATACCAACAATATACAACCATTCCAAAAACGATATGCAAGGATTCTCAAAGTGCAAATCTTCTACCCTGTCACAGGAGGAAACTAATACCCTTGCCAACAGCAGAAAACTGTTTCATTATATAAAAACAATCACTGATATGGTTGTCTGCTGCCCTTCCAGGCAACCATCCCTAGGATTGTGACCAATAAGTTTGAGTCACAATTTGCGACCTACCTAATAAATATTAATTAGGTAGGCCGGATTGCAACTCAATCTGTGTCCTTATTTTGTGACTGTACCCGCTAGTGCATAGATCAGGTCACAAAAATAAGTATCTGATAGGGACTTCCAGCCGCAGATTCCTTACCATAGAATATTTCCTAGGCATCAGACTGGATCTGGAAACTATTTCTGAGCAGTCCCTTTGCGCGTTGGTAGGTGGCGTGGTTCGGCTCCGTGTGGCATCGTCCGCACCAGAAGTGACGTGCACAGTACCTGTATAGGCGCCATCCCAGAGTGCTTACCTCAGTTCCTTCTTTTCTGCCCCACCAGTGCAGTTCTGGATTTAGCTCCCTTCAGTCATTTTTTGACTGGAATATTTTTTACTTTTTGTTGAATACTTTAACCAGTGTGCCTTTTTCCCTAATGTCCCCTAAAAAAAAAACCTACTGGTTTTAAACTTTGTGGTGCCTTTCATAGGCAAATGTCTGTGACAGTCCCCCCCCTTGATCTGCCTTTGGAGCTTGAAACCAGACCACGACTCCAAGGCCTGCTCCGATTGCAAGACCATGCATTCGAAGGCAATCCAGGAGCGAGCCATGAAGCTCCTGGCTGTTCGAAACAAGACTACACAACGCTCCAGGTCCTGGTCGTGAGGGAGGTCCCAGGACCACCCTTGGATTCGCTTGCACTGGTCACTGTTACATTCCCAGACATTATCGGGTAAATCCCCCAAAAAGAAGAGTAAGAAGTCAAAGCATTCTTCGACTTCTCGCGCCTGTCCAAGTTATTGGACGAGGAGTGGGAACGACACTATAAATCAAAGCCTCACTCCCTCATCGTCCACGTGAAGTCTGAGCCTGGGTCGCCTAGGTGACTTTACCAGAATGACAACGGCCTAACTAAAGGAATTTTAGGAGGCCATACACCTCATTTTTGGGTGGTCAGGCCCCATGGGTCAGAGAAATGCCCCGATTGGACTTATGCCAGTGGGTTCGTTCTCTGCGCCAGTCGGGCCCAGCATCCATTCCTGGATCCGGGCCGACCCCGGTCACAACTCTACGACCTTCACTTGGGTTTGTTTCAGTAGTGCTGTTCCCTGCACTGCTAATCCCATCATAATTGCTGACTCCAAGATATGAAATTAATTTGAGCAGTGGACATGTGAGTTGGTTATTTTTGATTGAAAAGGATAGTAGAAGGACAAAAGAGGGCAGGGTTGGAGCTCATAGCAGTAGGAGGCGATTTTGGATGAGTAAAGGGAAGGTGGAGGGGAGATGAGTCAGAGGAAAGGGTTTAGAAAAGCTTGTTTGGGAGATCAGAATAGTAAAATAGGTATGAGATGTTGCAAGGAGAGGTAGAGGAGGGAAGAGTCTAGAAAGGGTTGTTTTGGGGATCATAGTAGTAGAATGGAATTTGGGATGAGTCAGAGAGTTGAGGTAGAGGATATACTGAGATAGGTATAGGGTGAGAAATAGGGTAGTGCATTAGGGAGAGTAGTAGAATGAGGTTTGGGATCAGTCTAAGTGGAGGTATAGGATATATTAAGAGAGGTACAGGATGAGATACAGGGTAGTGCATTGGAGATGTTGAATTAGAAGTAAAGTAATAAATATAAAGATACATAAGTACATGGAAGGAATATATGTATATGGAAGGTCATATATATAGATTTAAGTTGTAGTTAATACATTCAGACTTTCAAGTGTTGCTGTACTTTAACCCCTTCGCTGCGTGGGTAATTCCCCGCGGGTGCGGGGGTGAATGCGGCGCCAGCGGGCCGGACGAGACCAGCTCGTTATGAGTCACAGCGGAGCTGTGCTCATGACGAGCTGGTCTCGTCACAAACTCCGCCCACTTATTAATTCTCCCGCACAGGCGGGGAATTAATCACGCGTGGGCGGTGCGCACCAGCTAGGACGAGACCAGCTCGTCATGAGCACAGCTCCGCTGTGGCTCATGACGAGCTGGTCTCGTCATAAGCACCGAAGGGGTTAAGTTAATGTATTTGTTTTCATATATTTGTTTTGCAATTCATGATAAAGATTTACTTATTTATGCAGTGACCTATATACATGTTAAACATAGAATTATGTAACCATAAGCAATATGTACATTTGTTAAGCAGAACTAACGAATACCTGTATATTTATAAACATAATTATTATACACGTTTATACAAAGAAATACACATATGTAGGTACACATATATAGTCCAAATAAATGCTTATATACACAGGGATACACTGTATATTTATGTTTGAGTATGGTGGTTATGTGGGGAAGAGCCAACTCTTAAGTAGACGTCTGAAGATAAAGCTGTGGATCTTTTGTTTGGGGGTAAAGAGTTCCATAGTTTGGCTGTTTGAACAGAGAAGGATGTGCCACCTATGTTTTTTTACTTGTATGGTGGGATTTTGAGGCGAGGTGCCAATCTAGATCGGAGGTTCCTTTGTTGAATTTATTTGGTGATTTTATTCCTGATGAAGAGTGGTTGTGTTTCATGTATCGCTTTGTAGGTGATACATAGCAGCTTGAATGTGGATCTTCTGGCAACCGGTAAGCAATGTAGGGCCTTCAAGACAGGGGAGATGTGGGCTTGTGGCTTTACATGTAAGAGTAGTCTGGCAGCAGACGTCATTTTGTAGGGCTTGACACTCTTGACTATCGAATACTTCCTAAAATCCTTGCTTCTCATATGGGGTCCCAACAGTCTCCTTCTCTTCCATTACTTTCTATACTGAATGAATCAATCAATCAATTTTTATTTGGATTTCTCCATAAAATTAATACAAACAATTTAAAAGACTAATATCATGATTCCTTACAGGCCAGTTAATGTCTACCTATGAAGACAAAAATAATTGATGTACAATCATATGCCTACCCTAACTTCCTCACATCAAAGAATCTTAACAACAAAATTGAGCTAACACTTTTTAAAAACATATTATAAGAAAACTCAAGTATAATTTATGTATCACCACATTTCCTTTTAATGTGTCATTTGCTTAGCATCCCAGGCCCAGTTTGAATCAAATGATTATCAAAACAAATAATTTGCAGGAGCTTTCAGCCAATGGTTTCCGAACCTGGAGGCCAAATCCAGATGACGAGCTCTGACATACCCAGATTAGAGACTTAGCACTACGGGAAGGAGGAAAGAATCCTTCTCCGGATTCGGACCATTCACTCTAACGTCAGAACAGCACCCACCCTTATACAATTCAGGAAGTAATTGAAAATGCCTCTTCGAGAAACACTACCAGAGATAGGCTGACTTCTAACTTCTTTCACTTGCTCCAACTCCTTCCTCTGTCCCCTTCACCCCATGTATCCTCATGGGGGCTTGCCCCTTGTACAGTGCTGCATTGTCTCTTGCATTAAGACTCTGCTTAATTATAGTCCCTAAAATGCACTTTGTGACAGCCTCTGAATCAATTTTAAAAGTTATTTCTTTTATTGGTATGTCAAAATGCACTTTGTGAAACAACAGGAGACAATGGTTGAAGCAACTTCGGGATATCCTGCTATTTCTCTTAGCATATTGTTCTCTCTCTTGCTTTAAAATGACTGTCTTGATACACTTGTCATTTTTCTCTTTTTTTTTTAAATGCTGCTCTGTACCCAGCACTTTACATTGGACTGTATGTTTTTATAATGGGTTGTTAGACCGGTCATCCTTAGAGTGGTCTTTACCCCAACTTTTTGCCATTTGCCTCTCATTTTTGCTGATTCTTTTTGTTGGCCTTTGTACTCTGAGCACTTTATCACTGCTAACCAGTGCTAAAGTGCATGTGATTCTCCCCTAAACAGGACGACATTAGTGTATACCTGATTGGCATATTTGTTGTACTGGTAAGTTCCTTGTACAGTGGTATACCATAAACCCAGGGCCTGTACTTCAAATGCTACACGTGGGCTGCAGCACTCATTGTGCCACCCACAGAAGAAGCCTTTCAAACGTGTCTCAAGCCTGCCCCTGCAGTGCCTATGTGTGCAGTGTACTTCTACTTCGACCTGGCATTTAAAACTATCTAGCAAGCCTCAAAGTGCTCTTTTATTACATATACGTCACCCCTAAGGTAGGTACCGAGTAACCCTAAGGGCAGGGTGCCATGTAAGTAAAAGGTAGGACACGTACTTGTATGTTTTGCATGTCCTGGTTGTGGCAAACAGCCCATTTCTGTTTTCATTACTGTGAAGGCCTACCCCTCTCATAGGCAAGCATTGGGAATTCCTTAATACATATATTTTTTTTTTAATAACAAATTTTATTTGCATTTTTATACCATAAATGGGCATTTGCCCCACAAAGACATGTAGGAGAGTAATATATACATTATCATGGAATACCATCATTGTGCCCATATATGAACCCCTGCTGAACATGCAGGTCAAGAAACCAATGAAACTTGCAGACAGCACCAGATCTATGGCAAATCTATCTAACATATGATTCTGAACATGCATTCCCTCACAATGCTGGGCCACCCCGATAATGAAAAGTGCAAATATAGTGTTGATTAGGGGTCTACAGATGGTAGAGGGGGAAGCTCTATTCCACGGTATGTGGCCCATCGGATCCAGATTTTCCTATGTTTTTTGGGGCAGCCACGTGCCTGGAAGACTGCCATTTCCGCCCCCATGCATCTATCCAGCTCCCGCTTCCACTTGCCAATGGACGGGGGCAGTATATTTTTTCCAGGATTGTGCTATGTCCCGTTTGGCGACCACGAGAGCGAGGAACAGCAAATGCTGTTTGTATATGTTGCCCCCTATATCTTCTGTGGCATGGAGAAGAAAGAGTCGCGGGTCTAGTGGGAGCTCCCACGACAACACCTCCTGAAGGCATGATCTAATTTTATTCCAGTAGGGCTGCAGCACCGTGCAACCCCAGACGGTGTGTAAAAATGTCCCCTCCTCGCGGTCGCACCGCAGACACATGGGGGACTGGATCACCCCCATCCTCCACAGCCTAAACCGTGTATAGTAAACCCGGTGTAGGTACTTGAATTGTATCAGGCGGTATCTGGTAGAGACCGCCGCCCCCCGCGGGCTCGCTATGGCGTCGGCCCAGTCATCGTCCATTATGTCAGGGACGTCCGCTACCCAGGCCTCTCGCGTCTTGTCCAGAGTCGTCTTAGTGTGAGTAACCAGGGTCTGATATATCTGTTTGATTTTCTGTTGGCTGAGGTCACCCATGAGTAGGCGACCCTCCAACAGGTGAAACTCCGGGAGAGTGTCTAGTGCACGGATGAGGGGAGTGAGTGCATGGCGGAGTTGAAGGTATTTATAAAACTGTGTTCTGTGCAAATGGTACTCTGTTTGCAGCTGTTGGTATGTCTTTACAGTGGTGCCCCGCATCACGTCACCGAGGGTCGATATCCCCACCAGATCCCAACCCCGAAAGCCCTGTAAGGCCGCCACCGGGCGTAGGCGTGTACCTTGCCACAAGGGTTTAGTCCGGGTGAGTCTCCCACCCCAGCCCATCTGTCTCACCATAGTCCGCCACAACGATATTACGACTCTGCACGCTGGGGGCAGGGTATCCAGTCGCGCTGCGCTATATAAGAGGTGCAACAGGAGGGTACGCTCTAATGCCGCATGATCCGCTGCATATGCCGGGTCTGTAGGGGAGTTGTACCACCACTCATTTATCACAAGGAGGTGCGAGGCCGCATAGTATGAGTAGATATCCGCCGCCGCGATGCCCCCACAGTATGAAGATTGCACACATCTGCGAAGCGCAACTCTAATCGCACCGCCGTTCCAAAGGAATTTATTTTGTATAGTGTTAACCTGCGCGAACCAAGAGCGCGGGATCGGATAGGGAAAGTTTTGGAGACGATACAGCATCCGGGGAAGCGAGACCATTTTGAATATGGCAGATCGGCCATAGAGGGACAATGGAAGGGAAGACCATATAGTGGTTTCACTGCTGAGGCCCACTAGGAGAGGGGGTGATGTTATGCGTCCAAGAGATCTTGGGACAGGCCGAGATATACACCCCAAGATATTTAAAGCCCTCTGTCGCGTGAGTCAGCTGCGACGCCCAGGCATCACGACCCTGGGGGCCGCATACGGGAAATATGATTGATTTGGACGGGTTTGTGTGGAGCCCGGTAGTTTCCCCAAACACCCGAAGGATCTGTAGCACGCGTGGCCCCGAGTACCATGGGTCAGTGATGAAGAATAAGACATCGTCCGCATACAGTGCTATGCGGTCGGAGCGTGTTTGCGACCAGTCGAAACCCCGAAGGACCGGGTCCGACCGGACCCACGCAGCCAGGGGCTCGACGGCCAAAGCAAATAATAGAGGGGACAAGGGACATCCCTGTCTGGTGCCCCGCCGGATATGGAAGGGGGTTGAGCAATGTCCCGCAATGCGCACCGAGGCCGACAAGTCCGTAACAACAGGCGTACGTAGGCGAGAAATCGGGGTCCAAAATTACATGCCTCTAGTAGCTGAAACAGATAGATCCAGCTCAGGGAGTCAAAGGCCTTATCTATATCAGCCAATAAAATGGCCGCCGGCCTGCCAAGAGCTGGGGCTGCGGCCAGAGCATTATGTACGCGCCGTATATTGTGGCGAGTAGCCCTCAGAGGCATGAAGCCAGCCTGGTCTGGGTGGATCAAATCCGAAATGCAAGAGCGGAGGCGGTCGGCCAACACTTTCCCTAATAATTTGGGTTAAAAATTTATAAGGGATATGGGGCGATAGGATGAGGAAAGTTCTGGAGGACGCCCGGGCTTATGGAAAAGCACAATTTCGGCATGACGCCAGTCTCGGGGTAGTATAGCAAAGTCAACGGCCTCCTGAATCGTTGCCAAGAAATGGGGGCCCAAGAGTTGGAGGTGCGGTCGGAGGAACTCCATCGGGAACCCATTCGGGCCCGGGGCACGCCCCGGTGAAGCATGTTGAGTGCATTCATCAATTCTTCATGAGTAATGGACGCCTCCAGTTGGTCGCGCATTTGATCAGAGAGCTGCCTTGGTGGGATGTCTCTAAGGAACTCAGCAATGAGATCGGCAGAGATCTGCTCGCGTTCGGCGTAGAGAGCGGTGAAGTAGCGCGCAAACTCCTAGGCCACCCCGACCGGTGAGGAGATGAGGGACCCATCTGCACCCTGGATTATGGGGACCGTCGCAGGGGATTTATCCAACTGGCAGAGCCGATGGAGAATTTTACTCGATTTGTCCCCCATTGGTATACCCGGTGTTGGGATGCTTCCCAGATTTCTTTGGCTTCCCCCAATAAGTGTTGGCGTAGGTCTTGCTGCGTCAGCAACAGGTTACGTATAATGCCCGGGCTAGGGTCGACGGCCAACTGTCGCTCAAGGGCCAATTGACGGGCTTCTAGGTCCGCGAGCCACTCTCGCCGCACACGCTTTTCATTCGTGCAATAACTTATTTCAACCCCCCGGATAGTGGGCTTGAGGGCCTCCCACAGGATGCTACAGGACGGGGCGGTCGGGCCATTAGACTCTATATATGCGGACACCGCTGAACGTAGCATGTCCTGGTATTCGGGGCATCGCATGCGCCAAGGAGACATACGCCAGCGAAAGGGGGGTCTGCGGGATCGTGTGTGGAAGCGTATGGCGATTGGGGGATGGTCTGACAGTCCGCGGGGGCAGTGCGTTACTTGTGAAAAGCGGTGAAGGTAGGCGTGTGGGGTGAAAAAGTAATCGAGGCAGGATTCCTTAATACATTTTTAAGCTGTAATTCCTGATGTTTTATATGTTTGGAATGGTAATTATATATCCTCCTTACTGGTGAAGTTGGATTTAACATTACTGTTTTAGAAATGCCACTTTTAGTAAGTGGACATTTCTCTGTAATTACTGCTCTTTGTGTCTAACAGCCTGTCTCCAACTGGGTCCTGTCTGGTTTGGATGACAGCTACACTTTGTGCAGTCCCTCTAGTCAGAGGAAGGTGAGGTTCATCTGCATTCCGAGCAGTCATCTGCATTCTGATGGGTCATCATGGTCAAGGAGGAATGGGAGGGGCTGCCACTTACACTTCAGTAGGTAGTGTCCAGTCCACACATAAAGAGATAGCCTTACAGACTGTGGTAAATTGCTTACTGCTCCTTTAATCTTTAGAATGTTTTCCCTAGAACTTTCATTGTGTCATGCTATGTTCTGTTCTAGCCCTGGCAGTTGCTGTTTGTTTCCTTGCTGTGCAGCTGCTCCTGCCGTGGGCTCCTTATTACTTGTATGCTTACTTGGTTTATTCTAATAAACCCTTCTGGATCAAAAAGCGACACTTCTGTGAGTTCCTGTTTCCACCCCACCACATTTTGGTACCAGGAGTGGGTACAATCGCTTCGACATCCTGCTCGACGTTGCTGCTGGAGCCCACCGGTCTTTTCCCTGCATGTAATGCTACTTCTACGACCAAGACTTTTACGACTGTTTTCCACGTGGGACATTTGTGTTTTACGAGGTGGGTGATTTCGTTTATCTCCCCTGCCTCCAACTCTTGCCTTCAGTTGCTCAACCACAATTATTTTTCAAACCATCACAGCTGCGCAGCCCCGTGCTCGCTCTCACCTTTATTATTCGGATTCCTCAAGCCTGGGAGTTCCGACATCCATCTCCGCATTCTTCCTGCTTGCCTGACGTCACTGAAGCACAAAGGAAGTCCCGCTTGGCATTGTGGGAAGCGTCGTGACGTCACACGCACGGCGGCCATCTTGGGTGAGTCTTGTAGAGGATTTTCCTCCAACTCCAACGGATACTCCTCTTGGTGCGACGCTACAGTCAGTGATTCACATACTATCGGCTAATTTCGGCAGTTTCAGTGCGACGCTACAGTCAGTGATTCGCACACTATCGGCTAATTTCGGCAGTTTCAAGTGTTTTACAACTTTTCTGCTGGACTATTGTGTGCGACACTACCATCAGTGATTCGCACACTTATTCGCCTATTTCATCTTGCAAGTAAGTTGTGTATGTTCCGTGTGTGACACCTATTCTACGGTGACTCACACACCAATTTACTTATGTCATCCATTTATCTTGAATCATTTTGAAGCCTCGTTTCATCGGTGATTCATACACCATTTCCATACCTTTTGTGATACACATACACATTGTTTCTTCCTGCCGTTTTGTTTATTTTGTTCACTATGGCAAGCAGTCAAGGTGTGATTCAACCTGCACCTTTCCTACAAAGTGGACAGAATGGCTAAGGGACTTTGAGAACTACCTTACTACCATTGACGCTGATGCTTACTCTCCTTCAAGGAAATTAGCTTTATTGATTAATCACCTTGGAGTGTCTGGCCGCAGGGTTTTTGACAACCTTCCACGTGTTCCTGCCCCTACATCTGAAGATACTGTTTGGAACGTCTTTATTGAAGCTAAGTTATGTATGGGAAAACAATATTCTGATTCCTCAAGTGTCCTCTTAGAGAGGTTCAATTTTGCTATGTGTAAGCAATCCTCGGAAGAATCTGTAGAGGATTATGTGGCAACTTTAAGAGTTTTAGCTGAAAAATTTGAGTTTGGTCCAAATGTTGATACATATATAAGAGATCAATTTGTTTTCTATTGCTACTCCAAAAAGATCCAAGAGCGTCTCCTTACTTCTCGTAATCCCACTTTAGCTGAGACGATTGACATTGCCAAAAGCATTGAGAGGTCGATCGTTCCATCTAAAGTTTTGTCCAATCATTCAAACCAACCCACGGTTCTTCCCACACAATCCACCATGCATCCTGCTACTGTGAACTTGGTTTCTGAGGAGAATACTGTTTGTGCCATCAATTCTAAGCAATTTTCTGCGAAAAGGTTTTCCAAGAATCAACCTTTTAGGGGTCAATTGGTTTGTTTCCGTTGTGGTTCCAGGAGCCACATAGGAAATAATCCCAACTGTCCAGCTATAGGAAAAAAATGTGTTAAATGTCGCAAATTTGGCCATTTTCAAGGTGTGTGCAGGGGAGGCATGAACGCAGCGTCAAACAGTAACTCTAGCAGGGTTAAAGTTTCAAACATTTCATTAGACACTCCTGATGTCCAAGATTGTGTTTCCCAATTTCAAAATATTATAGTTACTATTGATGTTCCTGAACCCGTACTACATTCTGTTAAACCCATAAAAGGACCTTTAGTTGACATTTCTATCGATGGTAAAACCATTTTGGCCATGGCGGACTCAGGAGCTCCTGTCACTATTCTTGTGGATCACACATTTTACAAATTATGGCCTAGTGATTTATCGCTTCTGACTCCTGATATCAGTCCCAAAGCTTTTGGAGAACAAGATATCGATCTATTGGGTTATTTTTGGGACAAAGTGGAGTGTCTAGGCAGATCTGCCAAAACAAAGATTTATGTGGCAGTCAAAGGAAGGAAGGAACATCATGGGATGGAAAGCCCTTGCTCTCCTGGGCATCTTATCATGTCCTGGGCAAGATCCTCCCATTATTTTGGGTGACCTTCCTACCAACATCCTATCTGTTGATAAATTTGACTCGACTGTTGATAACTTACTACATTTGTTTCCGGATGTGTTTAAGAATTCCGTGGGTACTGTCAAAGATTATGTACATTCCATCATGCTCAAAAAGGATGCTGTTCCAATTGTACATAAGGTTAGACCTGTACCTCTCAGTGTCAGAGATGATTTAAAATTGCTACTATCTAATCTTCAGTCCGAAGGCATTATTTCTCCTATTGATGCCTCAGAGTGGATTTCTCCAGTGGTTTTAAAGAGGAACAGGACTGGAGATCTCAGGTTATGTGTAGACTTGAGATCTCTTAACCAGAATATTCTCGTTGATTGCCACCCTCTACCCCATATTCACAAAATGCTGGCCAATATCAGAAAATCCAAGTTTTTCTCTATTATTGACCTACATTCCGCATACAACCAGATCCAACTTTCCCCGAGTTGTCAAGCGCTTTCTGCTTTTGTGACTCCATTTGGTGCCTTTAAGTATTTGAGCCTACTCTTTGGTCTCGCTTCAGCCGCAAGCATTTTTCAAAAGCTTATGGACAATCTTTTTGGTAGTCTTCCACAGGTACAAGCGTTTCAAGACGACATTTTAATCCACACGGAAACTAAGGAAGAACACTTGCAAATTCTAAAGAAAGTACTTAACATTCTACAAAATAAGGGTATGACTGTGAAAGCTAGCAAATGCAAACTACTCGTTAGTCAAGTTGAGTACCTTGGACATATGATTTCTAGTGAAGGTATTAAACCAAAATTTTGCAATGTTGATGCTATACGCAATGCTCCTCCTCCACTTGATAAAGATGCTTTATGTTCTTTCCTTGGACTCTGTGAATACTACGCCCGGTTTGTTCCTGGCTATGCATAACTAGTCCAACCTCTAAGGTGTCTTCTTAAGAAGGGCACTAAATTTGTATAGACTGACAAACTTCGAGATATTTGTTCCCAATGGCAGTTCTTTTATAACTGTGGATGCCAGTCAGAAAGGCCTTGGTGCAGTTTTTGAACAGTGGGTGGATGGTAAGGAGAACACCATTGCCTTTGCATCCCGTGCCCTGACACCCACTGAATGCAACTACAGCACAATTGAACGTGAGACCCTTGCTATTGCTTGGGCAGTTCAAAAGTTTAAAACATACATTTGGGGCACTAGTTGTGAAGTTTTCACCGACCACAAGCCTTTGGTATTCTTATTGTCTGGCAATGGCTTGGGCAAATCATCTGTTATACTAGTAAGATTACTTTCCAAGTTACAAGAATACAATCTTGCTATCAAATACATCCAAGGAGGTAAGAATGTCCGGGCAGATTGCCTCTCTCGCATTCCCCTTCCTGATTGCAGCGAAGGTGAAGATGACTTTCATAAGGATTGTGTTGTTGGTCTTGTAGATGCTATCTCTATGTGCAGTGGCAGCACCTCACAAGATGAATGGTCATCTGCCATGGCAATGGATGAGACTCTTAAGAAAGTAGAATTGTTTATCAAGGGCAACTGGCCTGCTAACAAAAGCCTAAGTAGTGATTTAAGGTGTTTCGCATAAATTAGTGAGGAGTTGTCTTTTGAAAACAGAGTTTGTGTCAGGAATGGCCTATTTCTACCTCCTGTTTCCCTGAGAGAAAAAATCATCAACATTGCACACGAAGGCCACTTAGGGATTTCTGCCACTTGCAGAAAATTAAAAAACATTTACTGGTGGCCAGGTTTAGATAGACAAGTGTCTTTTTGTGGATAGTTGTCCAAGTTGTGTTGTTTCTGACAAACACTGGAAAACAAGCAAAAAACCTTTGTTCCCAGTTCAGTTTCCTGATCTTCCCTGGGATAAGATTGCTTTGGATTTTTCAGGGCCTTTCACTTTGCCACCTTCGGACAAGAAATATTGTGTGGTTGCTATTGATTATCATTTCAAATGGATCTATTATTATTTTTTTGTGCAAACAGCTAACTCCTCCACTGTTGTTTCCTTCTTTCACAGTCTTTTTAGTATTGAAGGCACTCCTAGTTGTGTTGTCACTGATGATGGTCAACCATTTCTTTCTCATCAAGTCACTAGCTTTCTGGAGAGTTCTGAGGTCAAACATTGTCAAGTAGCTTTGTATAGTCTATCCTCAAATGGTCTTGTGGAGAGAGCCAATCGGTTCCTCAAAGAAGGTGTTCAAACTGCTATTGCAGCCAACGTTGATGTGGGTGATTTTTTGCAGAAGAAAGTTTGGGCTTATCTTACTACACTGCATTCTACCACTGGGGTTACAGCTTTCAAAACCCTCAGGGGTAGAGAAGCTAGGTCCAAACTCATGCCTAAGTGGTTCACTGATTTAGCAGTAGGTTTCGCTTTGTCTCAAAGGAGAAACACCTTAGTACACCCTCAGTTGTTCAGGGATAGGGTTGCTGCCAAGCAATTACTCCAGAAGAAAGCTTATGATGGTCCGTTTAGGTCCCAAGGTCCTGCACTTAAAATCAATGATTGGGTTCTCATCAAGAAGCCTTATAAAGTTTGCAAAGGTCAGTCTAAATTCTCACTACCTGTTCATGTTGTTAAAGTCACCAAACCCTCTGTTCTATTAGAAAATAGGGGTTGGTGGAATAAGAACAATATTGTCAAACTTACTGACACTCAAGTTGAGATCTTCAACAAAGTTTACGCTAACAGGTTGGATGAAGATGATTCCGATTTTACTTTTGGTCCCGGTTTTGACATTATAAACTTCCCGAATGTACCTGACAGTTCTGAGGTAGTCACACGTGCTTCATCTTCAAACCCTTCTCACACTGTTTCACCTTCCCATTCTTCAATTGAGGATGGAGCCACACGCAATCAGCGGGTTTGTAGGTTACCTATCAAATTGCATGATTATGTTTTGTATTATTTTATTTTTTTTGTGCGTTTTATGGGGGGGTGGGTATGTGGTAAATTGCTTACTGCTCCTTTAATCTTTAGAATGTTTTCCCTAGAACTTTCATTGTGTCATGCTATGTTCTGTTCTAGCCCTGGCAGTTGCTGTTTGTTTCTTTGCTGTGCAGCTGCTCCTGCCGTGGGCTCCTTATTACTTGCATGCTTACTTGGTTTATTCTAATAAACCCTTCTGGATCAAAAAGCGACGATCCTGTGAGTTCCTGTTTCCCCCCCACCACACAGACAGAACTGGGTTGAAAGGGATCCTTGTTCACTTCAGAGAGATCGTCTGAAGTCATCCACTACATGAAAGGCACTTTTCCGTAGAAGTACTAGGTCTCTGACATCCTAAAAGCAGACACTTATGGACCTGTAACCACATACTGCTGGATCTACAGCTGCACATTGCCAGAAAGACTGCTGTGCTGCCTAAACAACTAATCTTTGGACTGCTAGCTGGAATGCCAGCCTTGTTCTGCTGTTGCCCTGCTGCTCTCTGCCTGTGCTGAAGGAGCGGGACTCTGCCTTTGCCTAAAGTGTTCTCCAAGGGCTTGTTGGCTTGACCCCTGTTTGAAGAAGTGTCAGGGCCATAAAGGACTTCATTGGCACTGATTGGGCTTGCCGTGTTAGTGCTCCTAATGAGATCGCTGAGCCTACAGCTGTACTTGCTTCTACAGTTGCACCGACTGGGCCTGCCGTGTCGGTCCTGCATGTGAAAATCACCATCTCTGATCTTGAGCAGGCGCGCAGTGCAGAGGGAAGCCCTTCTAGCGCGGACCCACCATGTTGCTGTGGCAACGCGGAGTTCCCCAATGACAGCAACCGTTCGTTGCAACCCTGAGGGAGGGGCTCGGCCTCCAGGAGAGATCGCCGCCTCTGTGCTTTGTTTTGCCATTGGACCGCATAGTCTGTCCTGCCTACGCCTGGACAGCCCAGCACGGCCCACCACCGCACCCGAGAAACACGAGGTTAACATCCCAACCATTGGCCGGAGAAGAGGTACTGTGTTCAGTGAATCGGACCTGCGAGGTCATTGTAGCCATCCTGCACGCTTGCAGGCAGCTGAGCTTTCCTGCACACCCCAGTCCCGAGGGAGCAGTGCAGAACTTTCGTCGGGTGCCTCTTAGGGCCCTATTTTAACCTAGACACGACGAGGAAATCACTCTTGGTATTTCTTTAATAGACTTGGAATCGTTCTCTCCTCAGATTCTCATAATTGCCAATAAGTTTATCATAGTAAGTGGTGCTTAGGCACTTTGTTTAATTATTTGCGTAAAAATCCTAATTCGTAAATACTAACTGGATTTTTGTCATTTTGGTTTTGTTCTATTTATAATACAATAAGCTATTTTTACAAACATGTGTGGAGTCTCTCTGTGGTGTATTTGTTGTGTTACTGTGTGTATGTTGCACAAATACTTTACACATTGCCTCTTTTGATAATCTTGCCTGCTCTGTGCCAAGCTACCAGAGGGTGAGCACAGGTTATCTTAGTGGTGTATCTAGCTTACCCTGACTAGAGTGGTGGGTTCTGTCTGGCCTGGGTGTATACCTCAGCCAACCAAAACATGGGTTTTTGGTTTTAACTGCTGCTCTGATCACTGATTTGTTTGTTAAGGTTTTAACTAATTGTACAATACAATACAATGCTGCATTGCTAGGCAGCTACATTTGCACTTTAGAAATACAAAAACATACATATATACATACACGAATAAACCTTATCATGAACCAAAGGTTTGGCCAGCACAAGCTCCCGACTGCATAGTGTTTAGAATAGAAATGGTTTTTAAGGTGAATTTTATCAATTGGTCCATTAATAATGGCCACAACATAAAGCAAAATGCAATTGCTTCTAAACTCTTGCTGGTCAACAATTACAATTTAGGGGTTGTTTCTCTACTACCTTCCAATTCTATGTTATTGTCCCAGGGGAATGGTATTCCACATAAACCGACAGGACATCTTCAATGGCCAGTTTAGAACATACATGTAATTTCTCTTCTCCAAGTCATTCTTGTTTACATAATAGTAGGAAAGAGCTGACTTTTTAAAGAATGATCCCAGTCACTCTAAAGGACATTGTTTCTAAGGCTCAGCTTTGCTGACGTAAGCATGGTGTTTGTAGAACTCATACATAGATATTGAGCAACAATTTTCAGAGCACTCCAAATTCCCGAGATCTTTTTTGTACCACTTAACCGCAAATACGGGAACATTTGTTCTGGACTTTTCATCTGGAATGTTTAAGTGATTATTGTAGGCTTTATTAGCTTGCATTAGGTTTAAAGCAAGGGGCTACTTTAATTTTGACCACCGCAGTTCCAAATTCAAATGTAGGCCTGCTATTGTTGTATATGATGGAGCCCTCAGAACTGACCACATAGATTTGTTTTGGATGCCTCACATTTTGGGCAGTGGGGATGCTCTCCAAAACTTCAGCCCCATCCAGTAATGTGGCCAAGACCTTAAAATAAAAAATAAAAAAATGCATTTAGAGGCGTCCCAACCACATATTTATGGCAGGAATTAAATAACCACACAAAACATAGGGCCCGATTTAGATCATGGCGGAATCGGTCACACCGGTGTTTTAATGTCGGATTTCCCACCCGCTTACTAGGCGGTCTCCCCACTTCATTTAGATGCTGGCTGGTCGATGGAAGAAAGACCGTCGCAGGGCAGCCGACTCCGCCAGGTATGTTCACCTGCGTCGCCGGCGCCACAGGCAAAAGCGGCTGTTGGAGGGAGTACAAAGCAAGGGCCCATTCAGACGCATAAGCTTGTTTGACTTCGTCAGGGACGAGGTGTGAGATAGAAGGAAGAATGACATCCTCACCATGGAGGCATGCAAGAACAAAAGGCGGGGGCCAATCGGCCTCCGCCAAGAGAATGTCATAAGATGTAGTTAATTTATCCCAGAATATTGCTTTAATTGTGTGTTTAACGTCACCTTAAATTTGAATATTCAAAAGATATAGGGCCACATGCATTAAGCATTTTTGCAGTCGGAAAGGGCCGATCGGTCCGTTTCCAACCGCATAAATGTTTTTACATATGTATGAAACACAAATTGCGATTCGGTAACACGTTACCGAATCGCAATTTGTGTTTGCGATTCAGTATTTGGAAGGGGCGAGTTTAGGGCGTCCCTTCCAAATACCGAATCCGAATGGGATGTATGAATGTTTTGCGACCAAATTAAGGTCGCAAAACATTCATATTTTACCGACTCCTTGAAGGAGGTGGTAAACCATTCGCAAATGGGAACGAGTCCCCAGGTGGCCCCTTTTCCTTTGAGAATGAAAAACATTTATTTTTAAGAGCAGGCAGTGGTTTCATTTTTTCTTTTTAAATGCATCCAGTTTTCCTTTAGGGAAAACAGGCTGCATTTGAAAACAAAAAAGACTGCTTTATTTAAAAGCAATCACAGACATGGTTGTCTGCTGAGCTCAGCAGGCCTCCATCCCTGTGATGGCGTGGATTCCTAATGGCTCGCAAATTGTGACCAACCTCTTTAATAGGCATGAGGTAGGTCTATTTGCGACCCATTAAGAATCGCTCATGAGACTGAAAAGAGTTTCATACATTAGGATTAGCGATTACCTAATTGCGATTCGGAGAAAATCGCAATTAGGTAATCGCTACTTGTAATAATGATACATGTGGCCCATATTCTGTCTGGAGGGGTGACGTGGGTGTCCGCGGTTTCAACTGTAATAACGTTTTTTTATTTCAAACATTTTATTGTTTTGTTGTCAAGACATAGGCAAAACGGAGACAGATACAAAGTAAAAGACGCTTGCATACTACAAGATATGAAACATGGAAGAGTATGGGTACATTTTGGATCAGCAATAAAATTACATAGCCATACATTAATTTGTTCCATTGTGCGATGTCTCAGATCGTTGCAGAGTAACATTGCAAATCATGAGATCTGGATTGCAGGGTTCAGTAATAAAAACTAAGGTGGAAGATACAAGCCTATTATAGGGAGTTCAAGGGACGACACTGAAGATATTTTACTCATATGCAAGTTATTGAGGTGCATATTCTGATTATAGAGAGGATTTGTAGCGTGTGCAAGTGAGAAAGAGCACGAGAAGCGGGAGGAAAGAAAAGAGTCGGGAGAGGGGGGATAGGAGGGGAGGATGTGAACCCCTCATTTGTAGTCACAACTAGAAGGGATACGGGGCGAGCAGGTCTGCCAGGGTTTGTGCATGGAGTGTTTGTCCTTATGGGGTGTCGACCTTCTGGAGGTCAAGGTTAAGTGAGTTCCATAAGCCTCGTGGGGCATTGGTGTTTTGTGCTTTTTTGTACATATTGTCAGCACCTCTAGTGGCACATAGGGTGTTCCACCATTTCTCTTAAGAGGATTCTGTGGTTGCTTTCCAATCCATCAAGATTGTTTTGGTGCAGAGGGCTAGCATAAGGTCGAGCAAGAGTGAGTCTTGGTGGGATGAGGTGGTGGTAGGATGATGACCTATTCTTTTAAGTTCCTCCAAAAGGTCAGATAAGTCTGCTTTGTCGGGTCTCTTGAGGGTCGTGGTTGATATTTTACTTTTTGAGAAGTTGTAAAGCGCAATTAGAGGGCGGTTGTAGCGCGAACTCAGGTCAGCAAAGGAGATGGGGTTAATCATAGAGCACAGATCGCCAATGTAGTTAATGCCTTTTTCAGCCCATGATTTCCATCCAGCTTGAATTTATGGTTGTGCCATAAGGAAGTAAACGCAAGGAGATGATGGACGGAGTGTTGAAACTTTTCAGACACTCACCCCCAGTCACAGATCTGGGTTGAATCAATCATCGTTCTTTAGCTCACTTTGCCACCTCAGTTCAGTCCCAGCCAAATACAAATCAGTCTTGACCCTGTGCCTCATGGAAACAGTCCAGCACGAACTGCCAAGCCAGGTCTTCGCTGAACCGGAACCAAGCATCCTGGGACCGGTTTTGGGGTTTGTTCGACCTAAGTTGGCAGGGTATGCCCAGCCGTGGGTCCCTTGCTCACTTTGCCACTGGATTCAAGCTAGCCTGAATGAAGAGGGGTGTTACCCCGAAACCGGTCCCAGGATGCTTGTTTCCGGTTCAGGAAAGACCTGACTTGGCAGTTCGGGCTGGACTGTTCCCATGAGGCACAGGGTCAAGACTGATTTGCATATAGCTGGGTCTGAACTGAGGTGGCGAAGTGAGCTAAAGAACGATGATGGATTTAACCCAGATCTGTGACTGGGGGTGAGTGTCTGAAAAGTTTCAGCACTCGGTCCATCATCTCCTTGTGCTTGCTTTGTTCGCCCTAAGTTGGCAAGGTATGCCCAGAAGTGGGTCCCTTGCTCACTTTGCAAGTGGATTCAAGCTAGCCTGGCTGAAGAGGGGTGTTACCCCGAAACCAGACCCAGGATGCTTGTTTCTGGTTCAGGGAAGACCTGGCTTGGCAGTTCGGGCTTGACTGTTCCCATGAGGCACAGGGTCAAGACTGATTTGCATATAGCTGGGTCTCAACAGAGGTGGCGAAGTGAGCTAAAGAACTCTGATGGATTCAACCCAGATCTGTGACTGGGGGTGAGTGTCTGAAAAGTTTCAGCACTCCGTCCATCATCTCCTTGTGTTTGCTTTATTCGCCCTAAGTTGGCAGGGTATGCCCAGACATGGGTCCTTTGCTCACTTTGCCACTGGATCCAAGCTAGCCTGGCTGAAGAGGGGTAATACCCCAAAACCGGTCCCAGGATGCTTGTTTGCAGTTCGGGCTGGACTGTTCCCGTGAGGCACAGGGTCAAGACTGGATTCAAGCTAGCCTGGCTGAAGAGGGGTGTTACCCCGAAGCCGGTCTCGGGATGCTTGTTTCCGGTTCAGGCAAAACCTGGCTTGGCAGTTCGGGTTGGACTGTTCCCATGAGGCACAGGGTCAAGAATGATTTGTATATGGCTGGGTCTGAAATAAGGTGGCAAAGTGAGCTAAAGAACGATGATGGATTCAACCCAGATCTGTGACTGGGGGGTGAGTGTCTGAAAAGTTTCAGCACTCCGTCCATCATCTCCTTGTGCTTGCTTTGTTCGCCCTAAGTTGGCAAGGTATGCCCAGACGTGGGTCCCTGGCTTACTTTGCCACTGGATTCAAGCTAGCCTGGCTGAAGAGGGGTGTTACCCCGAAGCCGGTCTCAGGATGCTTGTTTCCGGTTCAGGGAAGACCTGGCTTGGTAGTTCGGGCTGGACTGTTCCCATGAGGCACAGGGTCAAGACAGATTTGTATATGGCTGGGTCTGAACTGAGGTAGCAAAGTGAGCTAAAGAGCGATGATGGATTCAACCCAGATCTGTGACTGGGGGTGAGTGTCTGAAAAGTTTCAGCACTCCGTCCATCATCTCCTTGTGTTTGCTTTATTCGCCCTAATTTGGCAGGGTATGCCCAGACGTGGGTACTTTGCTCACTTTGCCACTGGATCCAAGCTAGACTGGCTGAAGAGGGGTAATACCCCAAAACCGGTCCCAGGATGCTTGTTTGCAGTTCAGGTAATGCCTGGCTTGGCAGTTCGGGCTGGACTGTTCCCATGAGGCACAGGGTCAAGACTGATTTGCATATAGCTGGGTCTGAACTGAGGTGGCGAAGTGAGCTAAAGAACGATGATGGATTCAACCCAGATCTGTGACTGGGGGCGAGTGTCTGAAAAAATCAGCACTCCGTCCATCATCTCCTTGTGTTTGCTTTATTCGCCCTAAGTTGGCAGGGTATGCCCAGACGTGGGTCCCTTGCTCACTTTGCCACTGGATTCAAGCTAGCATGGCTGAAGAGGGGTGTTACCCCGAAACCGGTCCCAGGATGCTTGTTTCCGGTTCAGGGAAGACCTGGCTTGGCAGTTCAGGCTGGACTGTTCCCATGAGGCACAGGGTCAAGTCTGATTTGCATATAGCTGGGTCTGAACTGAGGTGGCAGAGTGAGCTAAAGAACGATGATGGATTCAACCCAGATCTGTGACTGGGGTGAGTGTCTTAAAAGTTTCAGCACCCCGTCCATCATCTCCTTGTGTTTGCTTTGTGCCATATGGAAGCCATGGTAGATTCAACGAGACGATTTGGGAGTGTTTTGTCAATGGAGCCTAGAGCTGCTGCTGTGTCACCTATTATGGAGTAGGAATAGGAGACAGGTAGTTTTTTATCCCTTGAATTGTTAGGGTCGGTTTTAGGGAGAAAGGGTATAGTAAGTGTGTTTCAATTTGAGGCCAGGGAGGTGAGGAGTCCAAGGGTTCACTAAACCACCAGTAGCCTTGTGCGGCTAGGAAGGCTTGTTGGTATCTATGGAAGTCAGGCATATTTAAGCTCCCTTTATCTTTGCTCAATTTTAGGGTTGGTACTGCTATTCTGGCCCCCTTTCCTTGCCAAATAATTTTTTTAATAGCTTTGTCTAACGATTTGAAGAATTGGGTGGTCAGGTTTATAGGTAACATGTTTCAAATGAAGTTGACGAGTGGCGCAATCATCTTTTTTGTCGTGTCCACCCTGCCCCACCAAGTTAAAAGTTTGGGAGACCATGATTCTAAAAGGACATTAATTTTGGAGTGCGTTTTGTTTTCAATAATTGTTATAGTTCCATGGAGGTCTTTGCCAAACCAAATGCCTAAGTATTTAAGTGCTTCCGATTGCCATTTCAGGCCCAAATTGCCCAAAACAGAAGGGATGCAGTGGATGTTCATGGGGAAGATTGCTGTTTTTGAACGGTTCAGGGAATAGCCAGATACTTTTGAGTAGTCATTGATTTCAGACATGATAAGTGGTATGGCTTTATCAGCGTCTTCAGTAAAAATCAAAACATCATCTGCATAGGTTGCAGCAAAGTGTCTGCCCGATTGAAAGAATGCCTCTGATGTTGCCGTTAGCCTTTAGGCGGTACAAGAGGGGTTCGATAGCTAATAAGAATAGGAGGGGGAAAGGGGAAAGCCTTGTGCTAGTGGAATGGAGTGGACAGTCGAACGTTTGTTCTGACTTTTGCTGATGGGGTAGCATGGAAGGCCATCGTCATGCGGATAAAGTCCTCACCTAGGTTGATTTTGCGTAGTGTTTCATGTAGGAAGATCCAAGAGATCTTATCAAAAGCTTTTTCTGCGTTGAGTGCCATAGCAGGTGAGGACGCAGAACAAGCTTTTTCAAGGGCATGGCAGAAGACGCGGAAATTGTCGGTGGCCAACCTACCTTTCAGGAAGCCTTTTTGGGTTGGGGCGGAGTTTTTGTAGTACTTTTTCCAGTCTCTGTGCCAGAGTTTTTACGTAGATCTTACAGTCAATGTTAATTAACGAAATCGGCCTATAGTTTTTAACATCAAGTGTACCCTTCCCTTCTTTTGGGATCACCACTATTGTGGCCCCAGAGGCCGAGCTGGATATGCTGCCTGTAGAGGCAAACGATTGAAACAATGTATAGAAGGATACAGTACACCCGTCAGGGCCCGGGGCTTTGCCAGAGATGAGTGATTTAATTGATACTTGGATTTCTTCGGGGGTAATTGGGGCATTGAGTAGGGGAGAGAACAGGAGTCCAAATACGATATACAGTGGAGTGGATTGATATGTTTGTTTGGGGTGTAAAGGTCAGAGTAGTAGTTGTGGAATACCTCTAGGATCTCCTTGTGAGAGGTAACTGTGAGGCTTGTCTTACTTCTAATGGCAGAAATTATAGTTTTGTTTTTAGAGTATTTTGAGTAGCTCGCAAGTGCTTTCCCAGCCTGGTTTCTGGAGGTAGATTTTTCCACACTGGTATTTTCGATCCATTGCTACGCACGAGTGCTTAGTATTTGGTTTAATTCATATTGTAGTTTGCGCAGTTTGGGAATGTCTTGTGACCCTGCGGAATGTCTAATCGATTCTTTTAGGGATCTAATCTCAGCTTCGATGGAGTTGAGGCGCTCATTTAGGGTTTTATTCCTCTTAGCCATTAGGGATAACAAGGTTCCCCTTAGAGTTGCATTCAGCGCATCCCATCTAACTGCATCTGAAGTGTCACCTTCTTTGTTCTCCGCAAGGAATTGTTGGATTGTCTCTCTGATTTTGATTTTAGAAGGTTTGCCTTCGAGGACTGCATAGTTGAGGAACTAAAGTTTTTTTGGGGGGGGGAGGGATGAGTCTGTGATCGAGAGGACGAGCGAGACACAGGCATGGTCACTAATTAGTATAGGTTCAATTTTAGGGTTGAATGCTGCTGGGATTAAAGATTTATATATAAGAATGTAGTCAATTCCCGTGAAGGTATGGTGTGTTGTTGAGTAAAAGGTGTAGCCACTGCCATTTGGATTGAATGGTCTCCATATGTCAGATAGGTTATTGTTCTAGCAACAGAGTCTCATCTGTTTGTGAGATCTTCTGCCCAAGAATTTGTGGGCTGTCTTCTTCCGACAATGATTCCGACATTATCAGGGATTTGTGAGATGCGTTTGTCTAGGTCTTGCAGAATTAGTCAGAGTTATTATTGGGTGCATATATGTTTATTACCGCCCACTCCCTGTTACCCGATAGTATCCTTCTGATTAGCCAGCGGCCATGTTTATTATGTTGGTGCGACAAGACAGACAGCCCCGATTTTTTTGCAATTAAGGTGATGACCCCATTCTTCTCGGCATTGGCTGGAGAAAGTAAAGTGTCAACAACCATGGGGCAATAGAATTTGGCATCTTTGATTGACTCAATATGAGTTTCCGGTAGTAGGATGACATCCCCCTTTAGTTTATTACAGTAGTCGGCTATTTTTTTCCGTTTTACAGGGTGGTAGAGACCCTTGGTATTCAAGGAAAGAATTCTAATAATTGCCATTGTGGGGTGGAAAGGGTAGGTGACTTGAGTCTAGTCGATATTTTGGTTTGGATGGTAGTAAGTGGACACCTAGTGGAAAGCGGGGGTAGTAAGAGGTGTGATGGAGCATTTTCTGAATGCAAAAGGTATGTATAGAGGTATGCATAGTATGATTTTACGTTGTGTTTAGTCACAATGTTACAAACGGATAGTTTGTAGTTGTGGACGAGAGCCGTAGTGATAGCCTTGCAGACCTGCTCAGGGATCAATATAGTTCATTAAAGACAGCAAAG
Organism: Calotriton arnoldi; assembly: GCA_963921515.1. NCBI lineage: Eukaryota > Metazoa > Chordata > Amphibia > Caudata > Salamandridae > Calotriton > Calotriton arnoldi. The sequence goes on along the minus strand of CAWUFW010001851.1, from coordinate 1,160,954 downwards.
GGGGGGTGAAGTTATAGGATAGAAGGGGAGAGAATAGGAGACAGAAGGTAAGAAAAGCAAAGAGGACAAACCCTATCCCACCCACCGAAATGTGGGAGAACCACATTTACCCACCCTGATTTGAAATGGGGAGAGGAAGGCGACAAGAGGGCCGAACCATGACAGCGGCCTTAGGGCTCTATCCTGGTATTGCAAATAACTGGGACATGTTGGTTGACAGTGACATGTGCTCCAGAAAATACCAAAATGAGTGATGCTGTGAGGGGGGAGAAGAGTGGCAGCAGAATAGATTGGGAATGTCAAGTCTCCCTTGTCATGAACGGATGTGTAGTAATGTTTAGTTGAAGCTTAATTGATTGAACAGGAGCATATACTTGCGCCAAGGTGTGGTGAGTACAAACAGAGGTACAACTAACTAGGAGAGTGTTGAATGATATTGTTGAAGCTCAGCTTTCATACTGTTAAAAATGATCATTTGAGATGATATAGAAGAGAAAAGTAGAAAGGGCGAATGGAAGTGGAACCCAGACATTAATTGGTGAGGTGGACATATCCATTTGGGTGGCATTGCCGAAGAAGGCTTGTAGGTCTGCCGGGGAGCAGAAGATCTGGGTTTTGCCTTTGAAGAGTATGCAAAATCTTGCGGGCTCTGTGAAGGGACTGTTGCGGTCTCTCAGGCATTGGTGGAGAGCTAGGAATCCAGTCTTTTTGAATAGTCCTGGCCGAGTGTGATTTGAGATCCATTCCATACCACCTGCTGTATTTTTCTCATGTGAGCCAGGATTAGTTCTGCGTGGTCGAGAGGAGTTTCCCTGTGATAAGTTGGTTGATGGGCCCGAGGAGATACTGTGAGCCCGTTCAAAGTCCTTATCAAATTTGATGCCTAGTGTAAGAGGAATCCAGATTTCAAGGAATTCCACGCAGTAATTGGCATCTTTTTCAGCTTTTTGGGGCAGGCCAAAGATGCAGAGGTTTCCCCGGCGATTATGATCTTCAGGTTCAGAAATTTCTCTAGCAATTGTCTTCATTGAACTGCAAGAATGGTCTAGGCGTTTTGTGGTGGAGTTGTTTGAGCCCTCCAAGTGGCTAATTCTGTTTTTGGCCTCAGTGATTTTGCTAGAGAGGCCTTTCACGTCGTCACGTAGAGCTTGGATGTCTTGCTGCATGACGACAGTGCTAGATTTTGTTGCTTGAGTTAGTTCGTGAAGAGATTCCAGTCGTTGAATAATGACTTCTATTCTAGTGGGCATATCTCCTTTGATTTTCACTGCAGAGTCCAGTAGGGGAGTATCTGGTTTTGAACGCTTGCGTGGGGTTTTTCTCTCCTTGTGATCTTTCTGGTCTTTCCCTTTATGATCAGCCATCTTAGATGGTGAGGGGAGAAGGTGTCCGGAGATTAAGATGATGCCTGTTGGGTTTTTGCACACAACAGATTGTAGTTTGATATCTGTGTGGTCGTTAGGTGTAGCCAAATGTTGCAGATTGTTAGTCTTTAAAGAGAGTGACTATGATATTGGATAATGAGGTCTACTCCTTTTATCTGCTGACTGGTGGCTAACATTTATTGCAAAAAGAAAACTGTAGGGATAGAAGGTATGAGTTAACAGGTGTTGTGTGGCGCTTGTAGCGAGATGACCTGATGAGTAATGCTTTGGGTCTTGGCCCAATGGGCGTTAGACTGGTGGCCCCTAAGAACGGAGTTTGCTTGCCCTTGTCTGGCAGATGGGTGGACCGTGATCAGGTCTAGCTATTATCCATATAGCGCCATATAAATTCCCAGAGAGTGTCTAGCAGGTGTGTAAGTGGCATTCAGCAAGGTATCAGATCATAGGACAGTAGGCAGAACCACTTAAGGTGAACATCGGTATGCCAGGCCGCATTCATATGAGTTGGCTGAGGCAGGTGACTTTTGGAGTGGATTGGCCACAACGAATAAGGTTGCCATTTTAGGGCCAGGCATCCATGCGGTGCATCCCAAGTAGGCCCCAAGCAAGCCGAACAGGCTCCCAGCTGGTCATAGAAAGGCACGCAGAGGGGCTGCTGGCTCCGACTGCCTATCTAGGAGTGTGTGGATCTGAGGCCAGAAGCGAGTCTATGGGCAGTAAAGAGGAGTTGGCCCATCCGCGCCTTGCGTCTTTCCCGTCACCCACTGCGTTGCTGGATGCCGCGGGGGTTCTCTGGCAGGGCGTGCCTAATCAATGGGCTCGCCTCGATAGACGCGGCTGGGAAGTTAAGTGAGGCGCAGGTGGTCACTGGAGGTTACACCGGAAGGCTGGGATATAGCAAGAGTTTCCGATCTTAGCATTGCAGCAGCTTGTGGAGCGCTGAGGGATACAGTTAGTGTTGGAAGAGTGCACACTCTGTGCCGCAGTCACAGCGGAAGGGGTGTTAGGCCTCTAGGCTGTAACCGCAGTCAATCAGACAATGGACTCGCCTCGATAGACAGGGGTGGGAAGGTAAGTGTGGAGCAGGTCGTCACTGGAGGTTTCACCGGAAGGCTTGGACGTAGTAGGAGTCTCTGATTTTGGTACTGCGGCAGCTTGTGGATCTATGAAGGATACAGCGCTAGCGATGGGAGAGTGCACACACTGTGTCGTAGTCGCTGTGCAAGGGCCGTTAGGCCTCTAGGCCGTAACCACAGTCAATCAGATACAGGGAGTCGGCCGCAGGCGTGCTGAGGAGGGTTGAAGCGGCAGTGATAGCGAGACCCTGCGGCATATGTAGGGCAGGTTGATTTAGCGCTAGTTGGTGGGTTAAGCGAGTGCCAGTACTTGTCTGGCATGGCAGTGGGGAATTAATCCTCCTGTTGAGTTCCCCTATAGAAGCGCTGGGCAGTCATCTCCACTGTGCGCCTAGTGATTAGCAGCACTGGTTCGTCTAGAAGGAGTTGCTCACGTAGGTGACACTGTGTGATCCGTTAGTGGAGACTCCGGTAGACAATGGCCGCCATTTTGTGAATTGAGCGTGACGAAGGTCTCCCGGCGAAAGTAGAGGTTTTCGCCCGATTAGCTGGATATGGGCATCATTCAGCAGTGCAGCCGGGTTGCTGTAAATTCTAGCACATGGTGGGGGTTTTATTTGCCCAGATGGAAGGTTAAAGCATCATATTTAGGCGGATGGAGCGCAGAGTCAACCATTGCGCACGGGCTCAAGCCACGCCCCCATCAACTGTAATAAATGTTTGTTGCTTTTGCCACCAGAAATTGGTGGAGATTCTGCCATACTATGGTGACTTCTGCCACGCTGTCGAGGAGAGTCACCACCCAACTTCAGTTAAGGAGGAGGGTTCTCACCATCTGTGGCATATTTTGCAGTTAAAGCTGCAACTTTCTTTTTTTTCAAAAGGTTGATTATATGGAGGAGGTCAATCTTCCTTCTTTATCTTCGCGTCAGATGAGTGTTGTCTCCCTAGTTGGATTCACGTACTCTTCTTGTCTGCGGTCAGATCGACCTCCTCTGTCGTACTGTTGGTCAGACGTGTCATGAAAGGAACGAGGAGAACGGGGATCAGGAATCTGATACCTATCAGGGGTTTTGATTTTAGTGCTATCACGAAAATCATATTGTATTTCAGAGGACTCCGGGGGTGGACAACCTCCATGATGTTTCCTTTTCAGTTGATGTGGTTTAGATTTATTCCATGGTTTCTTAGCAAACTCACGGGCAGGTCTGGCATCCTTGTCAGAGCTAGGCTTACCAAGTGCTGGTACAGAAGGTCTGGTTCCCAAACTATTACGCCCAAAAGACGAATATACATTAGCCATTATGACAGGCAACTTTCGTTCACAGTGGGCTTCTGCCACCGCGGCAAGTTGGTGGCATAAAGCCAAAGATGCTCCTTCACCTTTAATATAGAAAGAATCATTTTGGAGACAAAGGGGAAATTACCCACAAGTTTCATCGCCAACTCTAGAGCAGGACCTGCCCCATGTTCATTCTGTATTTGGTTGAGGACATTCGGTACAACAGCCATTGTGGGAGTGCCATGACAAAGATTGTAAGCTGTGCCAAAAATAGTCCCCCAGCTATTGCAGTCCGCTAGAGTGGGAACCAGTCCGGTGGGTAAGCACATGGTGAGAATTCTGTGCTTGTCTTATGGTCCTGAGAAACACAGCTTCAAGTTGATCGATTTTTTGGGCTATCCAAAATGGTTTTTCCTCACGATTTGTGGGTTGTTTGCCCATAACTGAATGAACAACTACAGGACTAATGACAGGTACTGCAGGCAACTAGGCTTGCGCTTGAAGCACAATTCAAGCTGGACCAGCTACCAAAGTCAGTGAAATATACTGAGTGAGGCGTCTATATAGGACGACAAAAAGATTATACAAAGCGCAAGTTTGTATTAAATTCAAATGACCTAAATCTGGATACGGGGTATAACCTGCTAGTGCAGGACACGTGCCCCCTTCTTTACTAAGGAGGCCCATTCGAACAGTCCCAGGCACATGGGCAAGGGCGCCATTAAACTAAGTCTGGTGCTCCCAGATGGTAAGAGGAATTTCAACAAGTACATATGGGCGATATGCAGCGGGTGCCTGGGGCATTGTGTATTCATGAAAAGTATTATCATTAGCGTCCACAGCCAGAAATGTGACCCAGGAATAAAAAGAATTCAAAGCGGAATGCTGCGCTCACTTCTACAACAAAGAATCACAGGAGACCCTGCTGCAGGGACTCTATGTTGTGCTAAATGTTGAGTTACCGCAGGGCGGCAGTTAACAGCAATAGCAGTAGGTTGCGCCGTAACTAATTTGTAATGAATTCAAAGTATAGCACAAATAGGGTGTAAACCTTTCAATATTCAAGCCTGAAAAACCAAGAGAACTAGGTGTTCCCTAAAAACTGTGGAGAACAAATCCATAACACAAACGGACGTCTCTAATAAAAGGTGTGAGGGTATTGTGGACATGCACTACTCAGAGTTCCTTGCAAGTAAGTACCTGACCAAAACGTTGGTTGCGCCATGTTGCAGGGATTCTGCTCAGGTACAGAAATATGCTTGGGATCATAGAAAATCAACGTGTAGGGACTGAGTCACCATACCACCTCAGTATCTATGAGCCCGAGTCAGACTAGCTCTAGTGCCTCACTTGCTCTCCACACCTTACCAGAGAAACAAGTGAATTGGCACCCCAGAACACAACACTCTCGATACTCTCAGGGATCGCGGTAACAGGACACACCCTTTCGCTCTCTCACTCGTCCACAATAAAATAAACAAGAGACATGAAGGAAGTTTAGAATATTTATTCAAACTATTGTGTCCTAAAATGCAGTATTCGTGCCACAATTAGAAAACAAATGCATACTAAAAATACTGTTAGCATGGTCAATAAACAATATATCATAAAAAGCCCTGTCATGTTAGAAGACAAAATATCCTAAAACCCCCTCCCTTCTACTGAAGCTAGATGATTATATATCAAAAATCTCTGGGTTTAGTGGCGGACCCGGTACCTTAGCATACACAGATGGACATTCTACATCTCATCTAACCCTCGCTAAGAGTGTTTTCTTAAAGCCTGGTGCTCAGTTATATGACAAGACGTGTGCTCACAAACAGCAGCTGCGTTCTTGTGTTATGTCTAGGTGCTAGTGCCTGGCCAGAGATAATAACAAGGGTTATTGTTGTTTGACCTTGTCTGTGGTGTTCAGACTAAATCCCAGGAAAAGAACAGAACACAAAAAATATATGCAGGTTCCATGTGAAAGTACAATGTGGCACAAAAGCAAGCGTTTATATAGAAAGGTGTGCAAAAGAAAATGTGGACTACAACATGCACAATTAGGCTAACATAGGGAAAACTACAATGGGCCATTGAGGAAACGTGACAAGAGGTTTGGGAGGGGTGGGTTTGGTTTTGTGAGGGGTGGGCTTGGAAGGGGTCCAGGTCAGAGCAGCAATAAACGCAGAACTAGGATAAAGGGTAGGAGGGGTGGGAGAGGACTGGGTTTTGGAGGTAGAGGGAGCTAGAGTGCGTGATGCGTTTGTGTCTGGCTGTTGTGCAGTTGCATGTGGGTCTGGTGTATGTTTTTTAAATTTAGGTGTTTTTTGGCAGGTGTTTGGTGTTCGGGTGAGTGTGTGCATTTTGGCTGGTGTTGTAGGTGTGGGTTTGTGTGAGTGTGTATGTTTAGATGTGTGCTGCTGAGGTGGATGGTCTGGTTGTGGTGCTTGTGGATGTAGTGGTGGTTGTGGTGCCTGTGGGCATACTGGTGCTTGTGGGTGGGCTGGTGGTTGTGGGTGTGCTGGTAGTTGTGGTGGTTGTGGGTGTGCTGGTAGTTGTGGTGCTTGTGGGTTTGCTGGTGGTTGTGGTGCTTGTGGGTTTGCTGGTGGTTGTGGTGCTTGTGGGAGTGCTGGTGGTTGTGGTGGAAGTGATGGTGGTTGTGGTGGAAGTGATGGTGGTTGTGGTGGAAGTGATGGTGGTTGTGGTGGAAGTGATGGTGGTTGTGGTGGAAGTGATGGTGGTTGTGGTGAAAGTGATGGTGGAAGTGATGGTGGTTGTGGTGGAAGTGATGTGGTTGTGGTGGAGTGTGGTGTTTGAGGTTGTGGTGGCTGTGGTTCTTGTGGGTGTGGTGGTGGTGGTTGTGGTGCTTGTGGTTCTGGCTGTGATTCTTGTGGGGGTGTGTAGTGTCAGTGTCTGTATGTTATCTGTGTGTTTGGTTGATTTTCTTTGCATGTCTGTGTGTGTGTGTGTGTTTGTGTGCTGCGTGTGTGTGCTGCTTGTGTGTGTTGGAGTGGGTGGCTGAAAAGCAGTCAGTGTGCTTGGCATAGGGGTGGGAGTTTGAAATTGGGATGAGGAAGGGACCTGAGTTGGGGCACAAGGTTGGAAGGCTGCAGTCAGTGAGGAGGCTAGTCCTGTAAATGATCTCTGCAGGCCAGATATAGCACTATGAATGCCATCCAGGAATGCAACCATTTGTTGCATATGGCAACTAAAGCCCTGGATGTCATTCAGGAGTGCAGACTGGCCTACAGAGATGCTGCGTAGGAGATCAATAGCCTCCTCACTCAGCACAGCCGGGGGGGGCACGGGGTGAGGTGAGGTGCCTGAGGAGAAGGAGACCCCAGGCCTTTTAGGGGGTGGGTATGACCAACTGGGGAGGAAAGCAATAGGGAGAGTAGGGATGGCGGACAAGGATACATGTGGTACAGTTCCTGTAGGGTCAGCCACCACTAGGGACTGCTGGCTTGTGGAGGCCTCCGAAGATGATGATGGGCTGGTGGCTTCCGTTGCAGTCCCTCGCCCTCTGTGCCACTGTGTCCATCGGTGTCTGTGGTCTCAGTGCCTGAAACACAGTGGCCAGCTGCTACCCCGCCTTCGTGGCCACTGTCCCCTTCGCCTGCTCCTGAAGACGATGAAAAGATATATACAATAACTTTATTGCATTAGTGTAAATAGAACAGACCATGAAGTTGTTTCGCCAAACATTTTTACAATTATCAGAATTCACCTGCTTCAAGTTTTGCACACTTTGGATAATTTTTTATAATTATCTCCTGCATGTAGGGAACAGCTTCAGAAACCATTCGGTCACAGTTTGTCATTTCCCCATGTAGCTCCTATTTCATATATGATTTTTCCCCTTCACCTTTTAAAATTCTCTCCAGGAACTGTTTAACACCTCTGAATGGTTCAGATTTGTTGTACTGAATAGTGAACTTATGTCACAAAATATCTTACAAAGCAAACCTACCTTTGTACTTTAGGCACAAATTGGTACAAAATCATGGTAAAGATTTCATACACTGATCCATACATAATTTACAATTGTAAAAACAGTAAGCAAATCACAATATGCAACAGATTAAACCTTGATGCATTTATTCAATTTCCTCATGAGTGTTGAGTTGAGCCTTATTTTGAGTTTTGTAGATGGGATACTACCACATATACGTGACGGAACATTCCATCTGGCAAAGTGCCTTTTAGTATCCTATTTTTTCATCATTGATCTTTCATCTGGACATAGCAAAGGTAATATAAAAGAGTTGTGGGATATGTATTACTCTTTCACCAATGTGTACACATTCCCGTCAGTTTTATTAAAAAAATTATTCCTATCAACATTTTTTTTTTTTTAACAGACTGGCTTACGTGCACACCATGCAAATCTGTCACCTTTAACATAAGTTAAAATGTATTTTTTATGCAAAACATATTTGTGAAATGTTCATAATCAAAAATGTAGCCATTTAATCTGATGTTTCCAGTCATTTTGGCGCACATGCTCACCATTGTTTGTCTATAATAGCAACTCACCAATGTGACGTTTTGAACATCCACTGTATCATAAGTGCATTTTATGCTATGTCACCTGTAATAGGGCTAACGTAACATCATTCACAATTATAACTTGTGGCCTGTTTGGTATAACTGGCTCTTATAACATCACAGATAGTCATGTATATTTGTTGTTTAGGCAGGCAAGTGTCTGCTCAAAACAGTCCTTTGGGAGTGAGCAGAAATCTGGCGTTTTCATTTTTCCACACTTTAATATACAAAACACACCATCATACACCTTGTGCAAAACTTACACCTTCAAGAACTCTTCTTGTGCGTTGGACATGTGTCGACTTTAATGTTGATGCTATAATTCGTTGCTGCATCAAAAAATAGTTATTTAACAAGTTAAACTCAAACAAGAACTTACCCCCTTGATGCTGCTGTTGAGCTCTCAACTGCCCATCAAGCGCCGGATAGGCCACCGCAAGTATGCGGGCCATTAGGGGTGTCAGGGTGCGACGCACGTGCCTCCCATGTTGGGAGGACTGCCCGAGCTGGATTTCAGGTACATTTTTGGTCTAACGTCATACGTCCTCCTGCGACAATGGATGCTGTTCCGCCTGTAGACCCCCAGGGTCCGCAACTTCTTGGCAATGGCATTCCATATGGTCTTCTTCTGATGGGCGATGACCTGTTTGGCAACAAGAAATGAAATAAACAAATTATGTTTGTGACTTTTTTCTTGTCATTCTGACAAAAAAAATAATTAAAAGCACATTTGTAGTAGCCTGTTGAGTAACCTTATCCCTTGTCATTTTCTAAAGTGACAAATCCTGGCCAGTCACATCATCTAGGCCAGGGGGATTCAACATTTTCGGCAGCGAGAGCTATTTCTGATCAGTGAAAATCAGTGTGAACTACAGAAGGCTAAACAACTTGCGCATTGTTACCAGACACCCCCACACCCAGCTTCATAGACTTTAAGCCTAATGTCCATAGAGACGGATACTATGGATTGAACTAAATACTATGACTAAGGGCACTATGAAAGGGCTGCCATGAGTGTCAGTGGGAGCGCCGTCTTTGGGGATGTATGAACATGTGTGCACGTATGAATGGGATATATTTGTACAGGTGACTGAGAGCCTGTGTCTATGTACTTGCTGCACAGGACATACCTTTCGCCATATGTGGCACTGTTACATGTATAACACAAACATACAATGATTTTTCTTAAATCGGAGAAATTTAAAGTGCAGACAAATAATCAGCCTAAAAGTTCATAATATGGAACATTTTTCTGCACTTTAAATTTCTCTCATTATAAAAAAAAAGGTTGTGTTTTTCTATTATACTTATGGCACAGAGTCTACTGGGAGTAAGGGGCCTGCTGTTTGTAAATCCCACACTTAAAAATGGGATAAAACTGAAAAGAAGAGTTTACTTAATCATGGAGGTAACTTTCCATATACATTTTCTTCCACTTAAAAGCATTCAGAAACATCATTTTGTTCACAGCCCCAAGATTGAGTTGACGAGGAATTTTAAGAGTAAAATACCTTAGTGTTTCACTTGATAACTTCTGTGACCCAGTCTGGCCCAAAAATCAGATAGAGCATTGTTCAATATCAGGGCCTGCTATCTGCAGCATGATGATAATAATGTAAAATGAACACAGCCTTCCCTTAACTTCAAAAATTAAAACATGACCTTCTGCTTATTTAAAAATGTATTCAAGGCTTTGAGCTGCTCTGATGGTGTCTCTGAGCTACTGGTAGGTTGTGATTGACCGGTTGGAGACACCTGAAACAGGCAGAGTAAATTGTGGGAAAATGCAAATAGCAAAAAACAACATTTATTTAGTATGTAAAGAAAAAAAAAAAGAGAAAAAAAAAAATATTGTATTTTGCAACGAAAATGTAATGTATCTTTTAAATTAACTTAATGTCAATTTAATATAATGCACATGAACTTATCAAATATACATATATATTTATACATAGAAATACACACCATATAAAATATAGGGTGTCAAACACACAATACCTACTAATGTTGTGGTGTTGTTTAAATTTAATGTGTAATTTAAATAGAACAGAAAGTTCACTACAATCACTACATTTCACTCAGGAACTAAAAAAGACATTCTAGCCTATGGCACAGGACCTCCGAAACCAGCAATTCCAGCTCCTCTGGCGAGAAGGCTGGGGCCCTGTCACCTGCTCTTCCTGGCATCGTGGCTCCCATAGTTCGAATACAGCAGCAAAAATTGAGGAGGTGTTGTTGGCTGCAGTGTTAGGAGGCAAGTGAATTTTTTTTTTTTTTAAATGTCGCGTACATGTACACAACGTACACGATCGTCAACGGCGACGGACACAGCCATTGGCTGTTGTACACTGGTTTCACACGTTGGCCTATGACTGGGTCCGTCGTGGAGTTTCACACCCACTTGGCAGTTAACTTCTGCCGCAAACGACTAATTCAGAATGTCCTGATGGAGAGGCCAGGCGTCCACCATTTTAGATCGTGAAATAGTGTGTTTGTGAATGTTAAGTGCGTCACCACTACTCAAAATGGTGGGTACATTGTTTACATGTAGAAAATGCTAATGTAGTTCATTTGATTTTACAAAAAAGTGTAATGTAGTCCTTAATGTGGTTCGATGTGGTATTTGCACGGTGTTGTTTATACCGCCGTGGCGGTATTCTTGCAGACAAAATAAAAAAAATAAAGCATGTGTAAATAATACAATGTATTATTGTACATTTGAAAAAAAAAATTACACATGAAATAAATGATTTTTTTTTATTTTTTTTTATTAAACTCTTTTTATTAACACAGCTCATGAGACCATACCACATGTATTTACAGTAACAGTTCATTATTACGCCGAATACATATATCCACAGGGGGTAAAAGCATGGGAGCCCCGCTCTGGGGAGAACCAATGACATTTCCTCTCCCTCATCTCCGGTTGCCCCAGGATTTCTATATTGCTTCCAGGGCGCCCAGACCTTTCCCCATTTTTTGCCACACCCCCTGCTTTTGTACACAACTGCTTCGGCCCTTTGGCACCAGTCTAAGTCACGCTTCCAGTCTTCTAATTGCGGGGGTGCCTGCTTCCCCCAGCATCGGGCAATGTTACGTTTTGCCACCCCCGCCGCCAGGACCAGCCAGATTTCCGCGTACCGGGGCCAGGCTTCTTCGCCCTTGATCATTAAAAGCAGCCACTTCGGGTCGATTGGGACCACTTTCCCCATCACTCTGGACAGAGTGTCTGTAACCCCAGCCCAGAATGATGCTATCTCAGGGCATTCCCAGAGGATATGGAAGAAGGATCCCTCTTGGTTGCACCCCCTCAGGCAAAGCCCCGATTGAGTTCTACCCCATTTGTGAAGGAGTGTGCGGGGATAGTATGTGCGGTGCAGGATTTTCAACTGTACCAGTCGGAATCTGGCTCGTATTGCTACCTCTCTAGGACTTTGTAGCGCCTCTTGCCAATTTTCGTCAGTGATACTGCCCAGGTCAATAGACCACGCTATTCTTAGAGAGATCAATGGGTCTGGGCTGTTATTAAGCAGCTTCCGGTAAATCGTGGATGTGGGCTTCCCCTCAATAGGATCAAGCAGTAACCGGTCCTCCAATGGGGAGTACTCCGGTATGGATGCGCCCCTCGGCACGTGTACCCTGAGTGCGTGGACTAATCTGATGTAGTGGTATCGTTGTGACTGGTGCATATCATATTCCTTCTGCATGTATTCGAACGAGCGGGGGGAATCACCCTTCCAGATGTCTCCCAAATACTCGATACCTATTGACCGCCACCCCCCGAAACCCGTCAAGGCGGTCACCTCCCGGAGCTGGGCTCCCAACCATAGCGGGGTCTTACCAGTCAACTTACTTTCCCACCCAAGGAATCTATTGGCCTCCTTCCAGCATTGCACCACCACCCTAGTGTGCTCCGGCCATCCCAGCGATGTCTTCCTAGCGTAGAGAAGGGATTCACAGTTGCTGCCGGTCATGACCATCCTGTCCACCCGATATGCCGGCTCGTCGCCGTCGGCATATACCCAGTCGTTTACAACCTGTAGTTGCGACGCCCAGTAGTACAATTTTACGTCCGGGATTGCCAGGCCGCCATCGAACACCCCCCTTTGCAGTTTGTGAAGCGCAATTCGCGGGGACCCTCCATCCCACAGCAGTGTGCGGACTGCCTGTGCGATCCGTTTAAAAGAGTGCGGGGGGGACCGGGAATGGCGTGTTTTGTAAAATGTACACCAGTCTCAGCAGAGTTAACATTTTGAATAGAGCCGCGCGGCCCATAAGCGTAAGCGGGAGGGATCGCCAGTGGCTCACATCTGTGTCTAGGCGAGACAGTTGGGGCTCAAGGTTCTTAGTCAGGAACTCGGCCTTGTTTCGGGTTACATGGATCCCCAAGTATTTAAACCCGCCGGAAGCTATCGGAGTCGAGCAGCAAGATGGGAGTCACGGGGGAGGGCCAGAGAGTGGAAAGACCACCGACTTTGCCCAGTTTATGGTGTAGCCGGAATAGCTGCCAAACAACTCGAAGATATGCAGTACACGGGCCAGCGAGTGGTACGGCCGAGCCAGGTACAGTACTATATCGTCCGCGTATAGAGACACGCGCTCTTCCCAGCCCCCCGGTGTAACAATGCCCCATATCATGGGGTCCCTCCTTATCCAGTGTGCTAGCGGTTCCAGAGCTAGGGCAAACAGGAGAGGGGCAGGGGGCAACCCTGTCTAGTGCCCCTCCTCGGGGGAAAGGATCTAGACACCGCCCCATTGACTCTTACCCTGGCCACTGGTAGTACATATAACAATTTCACCCAGCTACAAAAGATCGGCCCACATCCCAGCCGCTGTAGGACCATGAATAGGTAAGGCCATTCAATACTGTCGAAGGCCATGGAGGCGTCCAAGGCCACCGCCGCCGCCTGGGTGGACCAGACTCCTTCTGTCAAGTGGAGTACCCCGTACAGCCTTCGTAGGTTATGGCGGGTGCTCCTCCGGGGCATGAACCCGGATTGGTCTATGTGCACTAGGTCTGCTATAACTGACACCAACCGCTCTGCCAGGACTTTGGCTAGGACCGTAGCTTCCGCGTTTATTAGTGAGATCGGACGGTATGAGTCACACCGGTCTGGGGGCTTCCCTGTTTTGTGGATTGTCACTATCATGGCTTCCCTCTGGTCCGGGGGGAGCCGCCCCACTTCGCGTGCCTCGGTGAACATCCGCAGTAGGGGAGCTCGTATCACCGCCGCCTGGCGTTGGTAAATCTCGATCGGGAGCCCGTTGGGCCCGGCCGCTTTACCGGACTGTAGAGCGTTCAGAGCTATTCCTAGTTCCTCCTCCGTGATATCGGCCTCGAGTCTCTCTCTTGCCTCCGAGGACAGCATGGGCAGCGCGAAGTCGCGCAGGAATTCGTCGCAGTCCGAATCGGTCCTCGGGCAGACCGGCGAATAAACCCTCTCAAAGTGTGCCGCGAACGCTTCAGCCATCTCCCCACTGGTGGAACATAAGGTCCCTGATTCATCTCGCACCCCGACTACCCAGGAGCGCTCTCTGTCTCGGCGCTCCAGCCACGCTAGGAGCTTCAGCCCCTTATCCCCAACGTCGTACAACCGATGTTGCGTGGCCAGTGCATATGCTCGCGCTTCTCCCTCCGCCAGTGCCTTAAGGTCCCTCTGCTTCAGAGCCAAGTTGTGTCGCAGCTCCGCCGACCCCGTCAATGCGGGATCACGGGTTAGTGTCTCTACCTCCTGCTCAAGCCGTCAGATCTGTAGGGATTCCTCTTTTTTCTGCCCCCCAATTAATGCTTGCGCCTGTCCCCGCAGAACTGCCTTGTACGCCTCCCATATAGTGACCTGGGAGTCCACAGAACCCCGATTCTCCTCGAAGTATAACTGGGACTCCTCGCGAAGCTTGTCACTGATGGCCGGATCTCGGAGACGCCAGGGGTCTATTCTCGGATATGCAGCCCTATGCACCTCTGGGCCTCGGAGAGTAACGCATACTGGTGAGTGGTCTGAGATCCCACGCGCCATGTGTCTGGTATCCGTGAAGTCCCCCATATGTGTGAGTCGGGTAAAAAAATGATCAATTCTGGAGAAGGACCCGTGCCTAGCCGAGTAAAACGTGTATTCCCTGAGCTGAGGGTGGTGAGCCCGCCATATGTCGCACATGCCGAGGGCCTCGATGAAGCCCGCCAGGCCTCGCTCATCCCGTGCACCCGCTGGAGAGTTAGATCGATCTAGGGATGGGTTCATTGCAGCGTTTGTGTCCCCTCCCAGGAGGAGAGTACCCGACGGGAGATCCGCTAGAAAGGCACCCAGCTTAGGTAGAAAGGTGGAATGTAGGCCTGGTGGGAGGTAGCAGGAGCAGAGTACCACCGAGCGCCCCTCCCAGGCACCCACTGCCGCTACTAGACATCCAGTGTCGTCCTCCCATGTACCAGTTATCACCAGGGGTAGGGCGCTGCGCACCAGGATACCCACTCCTCGGGCCCCGGAAGTGTACCCTGCGTGTGCAATCATTTTATAACCAAAGCGGTCCAGGGCCCTACACCTATTCCCCCGCAAATGCGACTCTTGGATCAGGACTACGTCCGGGCGTGCCTCTTTAGGTGTTGTAGCACCAGTGTGCGCTTTATTTTGTTGCCCAACCCATTGACGTTCCAGGTCCATACCCGCAGGCTAACTGGGTCCCCCATTTTCCTGAGGTAGTAACAGTCGCACTTCTCCCCTTCTACCCCTGTCTTGTCGCCAGCCATGAACTGCCTCTGTGGATTGCTATTGTGGTCTCGAGCTAACGCCCCCTACCCCCAAGGAAAAAAACAAACCCTCTCCCCCACACCCCCTCCCTGCATCCCTGCTAGGTGAGTCCCCAACCACCCACCCTTGAAACTGGCAGAGTGCCTGTCGCCCCATACAGTCAAACACGAACGAAGAAACAGGGCTGCGCCGCCTGCAGCCAGCATGAAGATATACTTATTAATTAACTACAACAAGTGCCCATTTGTTCAGAGCTCAGCAGGACCCCCGATATCCAAGTCCCCTCAGTCCGCCCGGGCTGCGCCCCAGGATTGTCCCAGTCGGGATGAGTCTGGCTCGGTGTATCCAACTATTTACAAGGGGCACCAACCCGCTCTCTTCTGCTAATAAGGAGCTACCTCATCCCCCATTGCCCCGCAGTGTGTCCAGTGAAGCTCCTCTCCCGCAGAGGCCAGATCCCAGTCTATGATTTGCCCCTTCCCATAGTCACTTATCTGGCCGCTGATCCGGTCTCTGGCCGTTGGGTCGCCTCCAATCCTCGGATTCAGCCTCAGTAGACTGCTGGTGCGGGTCGGGACGTTCCTGTCTGCCTCTCCGACCCACTGCTCGCCAGCCCTCGAGCCAGTCACCCGCCTCTTCCGGCGTGTCGAAGAAGTATGCTTTTCCGTCGTCTAGGATCTTGAACCTGGCAGGGAACAGCATCATATACTTTACCCCCTGTTCGCGGAGGGCCCTCTTCACTCCATCAAAGGAGCGCCTCTGGCGCTGGACCCGAAGGGTGAAATCCGGGAAAAAGCGAATGGTGGCATTCTCGATGTGCAGGTCCCCGGTTGTGCGTGCAGCCTGCAGGATGGCGTCTCTGTCCCGGAAATTTAGGATGCGGGCGATGATGGTGCGCGGGGGGGCTCCCGGCCTTGGTTTTCCACCCAGCGCCCGGTGTGCCCTCTCCACGGAGAAGAAATTTGACAGTCTTTTGGGCTTCAGGTGCTTGAGTACCAGATCTTCGATAAACCAGTCCGCCGACTGTCCTTCCATTCCCTCCGGGACCCCCACGACGCGTATGTTATTGCGCCGGGCCCTACCTTCTTGGTCTTCAAGGCGGGCATAGATGGTTTCCTGGTTTTTAGTGAGGGAGGCCACTTGCTCCTCCAGCCGCTTGTTTTGGCCTGGAGGCTCCCAATGCCCGTTTCCGCCGCTGAAACCTTCTCCGACATATTTCTGAAGTCGGCTCGTAGGAGGTTCACCTCCTCTGTCACGGAGTCCAATTTTGGCTCAAGGGTGCCTCTAAAGTCTCTGATGGCCCGCATTATATCCTTGAGGGAAGGGTCCGGGTCGCTGTCCATCTCGTGCGGGCCTCCTCCCACCGCTTCGTCCTCGCGACCCATGGCGACCGTATATTTATCGATCTGGTGCGCCTGGCCTGGACCCGATGATTTGGTGCGGCCCATGTCTGCACACCCAGGTCTCGCCTACTGGTGTCCGGCCGGACAGCTAAACAACTGCCTGCCGCTGTCTGCTGCTGCACTCCCCGGCTGCGTGGTCGTGTGGTCTGAGAGCGTCCGGTCCCCAGCCGCCACTGCGCACACCACTCGTGCGTATTCTTCTACTCCGAGGCCCACCTTCCCCGGAGCGACCGGAGGGTCCAAGCGGCCCCTGTCTGCGACCTCGCTGGCTGCCCCTGGCTTCCAGGAAACAGGGCAGCCCCCCGGGCGAGAGACCTCAACAGCCCCGTCTCTCCCCGTCGGCCAGGGGGGTCCAGGTATCACGATGTTTCGCTGTTGCACAGGCCTGCACTACGCTTGCGTGCCCCTTGCGGCCGGTCATGCGGTGGGTAAGGCAGTCCGCCTAATCTCCCGCCCCTCCTCAGTTATCGGACAGCCTGGTGTCACCCGCAGCGTCCCTCAGCTCACGGGGTCCGCAGCACTCTCACCCGCTGTGCCCCCACACTCTTCAGTTCACTAGGGCGCTGGGAACGGTCCGATGTACTCGCGCACTGCAGACAAGCTGTGGACCGGATCCGCCGTAGTATACGGCTCCACTGTGATCTGTTGTACCTCTGCAGTGCTCGCAGCTGTGCCACTTCCCAGGTTCTAGGCGCTGCCTGTAGCGTCGCTCTTCTGTCCGGGCCCACGGTGTGAGCGTTTACCGCTGCTCCTCCCTGTGCATCCGTCCCACTGCCTGAGCGCCGGAGGGAGTTCGAGGGGTCTAGTGCTTACACAGTGCCGGCCGCCATCTTAGGGTCAGTTCTGCCGCCGTCGGTCACCGGGCACTCCTGCCGTTAGACGGTGTTGCTTCGGCCCCTAAACCCCTCTAGGTGTAGCGCCACTATTCCGGCGCTCGATGCGGTCGTCTGGGGTCCCGCCAATTGCCGGATTCTGCCGGATGTCTGGGCTAAATCGCCGATCGCAGCGCGATCAACCTGCGGCCATCTTCTGCGGCTGTAAGCCACGCCCCTCTAAATGAAATTTTTTAAACATATCTATACTAAACATAATAAGGTTCTGTATAAATTTGTATTAAAAATATATATGTATTGAAAACTATGTTTGCAAACATTTACAACATTTTAATTTTTTTAATTTTAAATGCAGACATGAACCCAGGGAGAGTGAGGAGTTGACAGCCTCAAGTGTTCAGCCCATTTTTAGACCTTGCCACCATGAAAGAACTGGATATTATCAAATAATTCAGATTGAATAGGTAAACAATGTCATCAGCTGCAACCAGATCTGCGTCACAATAGGAATCTCACAGCAATAACACCATTAGTCAAAATAATGGCAGGACTCCATTTTGTAGCAACAGGATCATTCCAATACACTGTGGCAGTATCTGGTGGAATGTCACAACCAACGTTCAGTGGTGTGCTACAAGAAGCTATGTCTTCAATGACGAGACATCAACAGCTTCATACAGTTTTCTACAACTCAGGATTTTGCCAATGTGAAGGGAGATTTTTATGCGTTGGTCCACCTACCACATGTGGTTGGAGCAATTGATGGCACATATATTGCCTTAGTGCCACCACACACCAGAGAACAAGTGTACTGCAATCAAAAAAACTTCCATTCAATCAATGTGCAAGTTGTCTGCTTACCAAATTTGTACATCACAAGCGTGTGTGCATGTTTTCTTAGATGAACTCATGATTCATTTGTACTATGGAACAGCAGCATACCCCTGAAAAAATAACAACTTGGACCTGAGAGGGCTCTTGCTTGTTGGCAAGTACTATCTGTCATTATATTGTTTGGTAAATGTAAAGTTTAATGATCTAAAATTGTGTTACATTTTTCCCCCCATACATCCTCATCATATAGGAAACTCAGCTTATCCTAACAGACCATGGTTGCTAGCACCGTTGAGGAATCCAACAACGCCAGGAGAAGTCCGCTTCAATGAGGCCAATGGCTGAAAACGGAGGCCAGTGGAGAGGACTTTTGGGCTCCTAAAGGCCAGATTGCGATGCCTGGAAAAGACTAGCGGGGCCCTCCTCTACGCAAAATCACCATGGCCTGCTGCATGTTACACAACTTAGCCCTGCGATGGAACATCACAAACATTGCTGATGAAGAAGACCATGAAGAGCCACCGGGAGAGGATGTGGAAATGCCAAATGAAAATGATAGAGGTGAAGAAGGAATTGACTTGCGTCAAAATTTCATTGACAACTTCGTCACATGAGTGTAAGTATATATTTATATTTTATTACATGAAATGTTAAACCATCCTTTAATGTAATAAGGATAAAAGTCTGTGCAGGACATTTTTCAGAAAGGCCAAATTCAGTGAAATCCAGGGCAAAGATGTTTGTTGATCCAAGTTTTGACACATTGACTATTGTGTTCATTTGCATTGTTTATCTTTGATTGTTCTTAAAAATGTGTCCTCAAACATTATTCACTTGTAAGGTGTCTATTTAGTAATGTAATTTAATGAATCTTTTTGTTTTTATCTGTTTTAGGAACCTTCACCATGTCATCTTCATTTGGACATTTCAAAGTTGTGACATTTGTAGTTATATGCTGCTGTTGTAAAGTACAAAGGGAACATGGATTGAGTCTGTGAAAGACACACACACTTTGAATGTACATATCTTGTACAAAGATAACTTGCACAGTTATTGATTTGAAGTTCTTAAGATTGCAGTAGACTTGTTTTCTGTTGAACCAAGCCAAAATGTGCAGATTAATTTGCTCTAACCACATGTGGTTTTCAACCCAAAACATACTAATATCCCTTCACATTGGCTAAATCCTCATTTTGTATTTAGTTTATGAAGCTGTTGATGTGTCTCATCATTGTAGATAGACATTCTTGTATAACATCACTTAAAGTTGTTTGTGACATTGCACCAGATACTGCAACAATGTCTTGGAATGATCCTGTGTCCACAAAATGGAGTAATGCCAGGATTGTCACTATTGGTGTTATTGATGTGGGATTACTATTCTGAACCAGAAGATCAGGCTACAGCTGATGTCATGAATCAATGATAGTTTGCCTATTTAATCAGTTTTTTTGGGATTATATCACTTTGGCAATGTCTCGAACTGTGAATGTTAAAATGGAACTGATGATTTGGATTATGCATGGATGGTAATGTTTTTTGTAAACTATCAATTTTTTTTTTAATTTAATGACATACATCCGTTAGGTTTGTGCTATTTGTTCTTTTTTGTCTTTTTAGGAGAATGTGAGAAATATTAGCTACGTGGCATTCATTTATGAATAAAAAAAGATTACTTGTTTTACATTTTAATATATTTGATGGAAGGGAAGAAATGTATAATAAATTGAGCAAAGAAATATAACAGCAGTCTTTGACTTTGTTAGTTTCTGCTTTTATTCAACAAAACCAAATAAAGTAAAACAGGATGTAAAAAACAAAAATTATAAAAGTCAATCAGGGTGAATGAAACTATTATTGAAGAGCCAAAAATATTTGAAATCCAATGTCCAAAATACAACTGTCATCAGAAAGGTAAATGAGTCCAGAAAATAGTCCACAGAGTCAATGATAGTCATACACTAGAGAAAATAAGATTCTGCGTCTTTTGGTGGGGGTGGTCTTGCCCTCCTTTCCTGGTGGTCTGGATGAACGTGTGGTCCTGCGGGAGGCTGGTGGATCCACAGTTACAGGGACTGAGGTGGGTGCAGGTGTTGTCTCTTGTAGCAGGGCCTCCCTTTCTGAGGCAGATGTAGTTGGCCCAGATGTTGTTGGACCACAGAAAGGGGAAGATGGTACTATAAAAGTTATGTACATATGGGTGTAAATGTCATGCAGCAAGGGAGTTGAAATTGGAGTTCATATTCTCTATCTCTACATAACGCTCCCTCTGCAACGGATTCATCTCCATGAGCTCTGGAAGGACCTGACCCATGTCTTGGGACTGATGGAGGGATCCTAAGACTTGGTAGATGGTAGCCTGAGTGACAGTGAACTCAGTGTCCTCGCTTTGATGCCCCACATATTCCCTCCCACAACCTCTAACCCTACTACCCTGTGCCCTTGAACCAGTGTACCCCATTCCACTGGTTCCTGGCTGAACTAGAGCTGGTGGTGGTGTTTGTTGAACTGCAGCCGGGACTGGGGGTGCACAAGATTAGGGGTTGTTGGTTTTGACACAGGAAGTGGAGGTATCCATAGGCTGAGGGGTGGTAACAGATGGAGTGGGAGGTGTAGGTGTGGGCCAAGTGTGACTCACTGGAGTTGTCTGCCCAGGCAGACCTGTTAGACCAGGCTGCTCCTCGCCATCTGGACATTCATGAGTGGAGTCCTCCCTGAATGCTTGTTGCTGGTCTGGAGTGGAGGTATCCTCAGTGGCAGATTGTTGTCCATGTACTCTGGCTTTTGAACCTATAATGAATGTAAAAGATAAATTAAAACTTGTAAAAGTCTGGGTTATACGTCAAATGAGTTTGAGGCTAAAAACGAAGAAGAATAAAAGGAAAAAGGAAAGTAATATAATGAATGTACCTTTCAGTGCTATTATTATACATTACACAAATTGCACACAAAATAACTTCAAAAAAGTTGATAAAAAGATGTCTTGAAATGAAAAAAATAGAAAGTTCAGAATAAGATATACAAAAGATTCAACACAGCACAGTAGAGAGGAGAAATGTGACAGGCAAAAATTCTGACAAGGAAACAACTTAGAAGGATATATAGCATTACTCATCATATAAACATTGCAGAGTAAATGTGTTTAAAAAACATACAACTTATATTCAGCATACAAAATTACATACCTTCACATTTGTAAGTCAGAAAAGCTTGATTTGTGAAACAAATACTATCAATTCAATGAGATACCAAGGATAGGACAATATTAAACACAAACATGTTTAAAAACATAGCATGAAAAAAGAGATTGATAAACTACACAACACTTCAAAACATGTGAACATTTGACAGAAAAAAAGAATGAGCAAATTTACAATGCAATGTGATTTTCACATAACCAAAACAGGGCATCATGGTAGTTGAAGTCATTTCAATTAAACATGCACTACACTTGTTAAACATACCTAGTGAAGATATGCAGTAAGAAGTAAAAACTGACATTTAGGATATAAAACACATATATGAAATATGTTATTTGGTGTAAAAGTACCATTACATCATGTGAACTGTAATGGAGATTGAAACCTGTAATCTGAATTACAACAAAATACATTCAAACAAACGAGACAAAATTATTTTATTAATATATCTAGGTTTAAATGTTTAACAAAGGTGCAAAACACATTAGTAACAGTTAAATTAAAATTTAGTGACACATTCAAAAGTGTAACTTACCAGTCTCCACACCACCAGGGATTCCTTTCAAGCCTTCAGGATGTAGGATCTGAAAGACCTCCTCCTCCCAGAGAAACATTTGTGAGGATGGGGCTGGGAGAACCATCACCAGTCCTCTGGGCCTCCAGGTGATCCTTGGAAGCCAGGGAACACACACTCCCCCACAGGTTGTTCCACCTCTTCCTAATTTCCTCCTGTGTGCGCAGGTTGTTTGCTACAGCATTCACTCTGTCAACTATTCTGGCACACATTTGCCTTTTCTGAGGTTTGGTTGTATTTTGGACTTGGACTCCAAACAATTGTGGCCCTGCTCTAATAATTTCATCCACCAAGACTGCCAATTCTCCCTCTGCAAAACAGGGATTTCTCCTCACTGCCATTAAAATGTAATTAAATTAAATGATTTAGTAAACCCACAAGTAAAAGAAAGAAAATCTCAAATGAACAAGAAATAGACGGAGCAAAAATATAAACCCAGAATACTCTGACAAAACTCCTCCAGGAAAATGCTGAGCTGTGCTGGAACGACAAAGGATCATGGCCTGAAATTGAGTGTTTTTATAGGGTGGTATGCAGGTGCATACTATTAGGCAAAATACTTCAGGTGTGGGATGCTAGCATACATACTGCAGCCACAGGAATAGTGCAATGATAACCGCGTCCCGCGACAGAATCACTCCGTCGGCAACCCGCCGCTAGAACACCGCCAGTACAACTATGAAATCTAAATAGGCTTGGCGCAATCCCGCCACACTGACGGCAATGGAGTACTTTTAGTCAGCAGAGAAGTCCGCTGCGTTGATAGCAGTGAACCATTTACGCAATGAAAACACTTTGTCAACGCGGACGGCGGTTCAGCCAGCACATATCTAAATAGGGCAGACGGGATTACGTCAGCTTGGCAGAGTACTTGTATACTTCACCACGGCGGGACGACGCTAGTCCTGTCAAGATCCAAATCAGGCCCATAATCTGAAAGTTGATGTAGTTATTTCACTTTGTATTTGATTGAAATATTAACCCAAAATATAAATAGTACTTCACGATTTTCAACTTAGATTAAGGGGCCGATTCCGATCTCGGCCGGTAGGGCTCCGAATCGGATTCGGCTTTACCGGATCCGATTCGGAGCCCTGTTTCCCGACCGAACCGTACGCGGGTCCGGCCGAGCGAGTACGATGCGAAATCGCCGACCGACTCGTCCGGGCGTCCCGACCGCTCCGACCGACTCGCTCCCGGCTCGAACCGCTCCGACCGACTCGCTCGGACTCGACTCGCACCGCGCAATGGAGACGTTTCCCGGCCGGGTAAGTACGATGCGCGCCGCGAGCAGTCCGACCGAACCGCGCACTCCGGCTCGTAAGAGCTGTCGGAGCCGTACTTTGGGGGTCCGTGTCGGACCCCCTGTACGCGTAGCCGCGCGAGTCGCACACAGGGGGGACCCATGGGTCCCCCTACCTGTGCGTGTACGGCGCGACCGGCCCGCCGCGTACCCGCTGTAGGGGGCGCCTTGTCCGACTCCGCACCCATTGAGTCAATGGGAGCCCGCGTACGCGTTGTACGACCGGCTCCCATTGACTTCAATGGGAGTCCGACCGACTCGAGTCCGATAACATACGGACGCATCGTACTCGTTCGGTTGGACTGCACGGGTCCGATTCGGTCGGAAATCTCTCCGGGTCCGGCTCGGTCGGAGAAATTTCCGGCCCGAATCGGAATCGACCCCTAAGTGTAATATGCTCATATTGAAATTCAGACACTATAATTAAATGTTTGTGTAAAACCAATTTGCTTCTGGGGGTGGGGGTCTTGCTAAACACTCTCCTAAATTTGCTGATAGGGACTAAACTTTGGTGGTAGATTCTAATCAAGAGGACTTGAAATCCTGCCAAACTCAGCAGTAAATATGTATCTAGAGTGAGACTACGGAAGTAACAGAGGTACACTACTGAAAAACATGTTTTCCCTGTGGCAAACAAAACACTTTCAGCAGAAAATGCACTTTTAAGGTGCACAAATATTTAGTGGAATTCTTTGACTATTCCATTAAAGCTGGACACTTACTTTGATTCTTGGCATACATAATTACACTTTTCAACTTTTAACAGTGAGTTTACTGGTCAAACTCTACACCTTTACTTAGATATTACTTGTAGCTACTATGAAAATACATCCGCTTCAGCTATTGTTGGCCCAGTGCACACTTTCATGCTACCTTTCTTCTATGTAGAGGCAAAGGCTCATGCTCTGAAGGTCTTTCATTCAAAGCTGCAAAAACTAATGCTCTTGAGCTCTGCAGACTGCCATTTGGGACTGTGCCGAGTCTTTCACAAATAATATTTGCGGGCCAACACCTGAGTGGATGTCAAATTTATTTCTCAAATCTTGAATCATCTTCTCCTAAGATAATCATATCACTATCCACTTATCTTGGGTATAGTATGTCAAGAGCATACATTTGTAATAGTGAAAGCTATACAGAACGTACGGTATAAGAGAAATGCTACTAACCATAAAGTGGTCATCCCAAAACGTATTTTGCCAACTAACTTCCATTTGTCCCCTTCCTCAGTGTGTTTTGAAAAGTTTTGACTTAGGGATGCATTTGAGGCTTCAGATCAAGAGCAGGGTTTCAAATACACCTTTTCACCTTTTATATACATACAAGTGGGTCTTGTATATGCATAAAGCCATGGGTTTATGTATTAGTCTGGCCAGCTGCAATATTGGCCAACCTAGATCATTCAAAATGGTGGACAATAGCTTAACTCTTAGGGCACAAGGGACGTGACCTCCAAAAACATAGCAGTCCAAGTTGGGCAGTATGGATGAGAAGGTCACATCCACAGACCCAGCACTGGAGTAGCAGCTGGTGTGTGCTGCTCCAGTACTCCCCACACGTCACATTCATATAATAGACACCAATAGGCCATGGGCGGAGCAATGCGCCCGCCTTTGGCCAATTGCGTGCAGTCTTTTATACAAAGACGCACGAAAAGGCCAATGGGGTAGCACAAAAGGAATCGCACACGCACGAGCGTGTGCGATTCCTAGGTCAGTGCTAAATCCCCGTTTTTCACCTACTAAATGTCTCGCGCTGCGCGAGCACTGCTATGCAGTGCAACGCTAGGCGCGAGACCTAAAAACCTAAGGGGTGGAGGTGGCCCACCACGTGCCCTGGTACGCCCCCACCGTTAAAAGGGCACACAGTTTTTCCGCTCCCCCTAGCGGGCTGATTGAGGCTTTTGTTCCAATTTGACCCCCAGACACAATAAAATAGACATAATAAAATTTACAAAGTGGGTGCGGCCCACTATGCTCTAGGACCATGCCCCGCAATACAGTCTCTCTCTCTCTCTCTCTCCTGGGATGCTGGGAATTACCCCTAATTCAGTAGACACCAGGGATTTTACAGAGGGGGATAGAGAGGGAATCTGCCCTGTATTTGCCCCGAGCAGCCATAACCCGTCCCCTGAGGAGGCAATAGAGTCTTTCTGCAACAGGAACGGATCAAACCATGGTCAATAGGGGCACTTGCGAGAGGACACCCATTGCCTCTGGTTTGATCCATTCCTGTCCCGGACAGTAGTCCCAGCCACACAAGTGGGGTAGCTTTTTTTTTTTATCAGACAAATTGTGGGAACACTGGGTGGTAGGAAATTTATGGATTTCCCAGATTCCAGAACTCTCCCTCACAGAAATGCGAGGACAATGTGTGTTTTTAGCCAAAGTTTGCAAGGGCTTCTATGGAACAAAAGCTTGTGAGAACCACACAAGTCACACCACCCTGGACTCCCCCGTGTATCTAGTTTTCAGAAATGTCTGTGTATGGTACGTTTCCTGGTGGCGGATGCGGTAGGACCCAAATTCGGCAGCTAGCCACACTGTAAAAAAATGTTGATTTTACTGGGTGAAATAGGGTGCCCTCAGGCAGAGTTTTGTGGTGTTGTGTCGCAGTCGCTAGGCCTAACCACGCAATTGGGAGACATATGGGAACACAGAATAGTAGAGCATATGTTAGTATCAATTTGATCTCTCTGCATTTGTGGCTTTCAAATGTAAGCCAGTGTGCAAGAAACAAGACATTTTGCTAAATGCCCTCTGAATCACATGATTAAGATGTACAAACAACTACTGTTCCTAAACTCAGTATCTTGTATAGAATTCAGAAATACATAGGTTTCTTGAATACCCATTTTTAGTATTTATATTTTACCATATGAATAGTTATGTCATCACACGATGAGAAATCATTGGAAAGTGCAACTCAGTTGTTGTCTCTGGGTATGGCATGATTTCGGAGGACCTACAACCTTATATATCCCCGGAATCAGAAGGGTCTGTTGGACATAACGGTTTGTTGCTTTTGTAAATTGTATAACCAGCTAGAAAGAGTGAAAGGATATTACCCGGGCACCGCCTCCCAAAACAAAATATATATCACACAAAATGATGCTTGAATTCTCAGAAGCGATACAAAAGGGGATGATGGACGGAACGTTTGAGCCAATCAAACACTCACCCCCAGTCAACTGATCTGGGTTTAATCCATCATCATTCTTTAGCTCACTCCACCACCCCAGTTCAGACATGGCCATATGCAAATCAGTCTGACCCTGTGCCTCATGGGAACAGTCCAGCCCGAACTGCCAAGCCATGTCTTCCCTGGACCGGAAACAAGCATCCTAGGACCGGTTTCTGGCATTCCAGCCGTCATCAGCCAGGCTTGCTTGAATCCAGTGGCAAAGTGAGCAAGGGACCCACGTCTGGGCATACCCCCGCCAACTTAGGGCGAACAAAGCGATACAAAGGGGATGATGGACCGGAACGTTTGAGCCAATCAAACACTCACCCCCAGTCAACTGAGCTGGGTTTAATCCATCATCATTCTTTAGCTCACTCCACCACCCCAGTTCAGACATGGCCATATGCAAATCAGTCTGACCCTGTGCCTCATGGGAACAGTCCAGCCCGAACTGCCAAGCCATGTCTTCCCTGGACCGGAAACAAGCATCCTAGGACCGGTTTCTGGCATTCCAGCCGTCATCAGCCAGGCTTGCTTGAATCCAGTGAGTGTTTGATTGGCTCAAGCGTTCCGTCCATCATCCCCTTTTGTATCGCTTTGTTCGCCCTAAGTTGGCGGGGGTATGCCCAGACGTGGGTCCCTTGCTCACTTTGCCACTGGATTCAAGCAAGCCTGGCTGATGACGGCTGGAATGCCAGAAACCGGTCCTAGGATGCTTGTTTCCGGTCCAGGGAAGACATGGCTTGGCAGTTCGTGCTGGACTGTTCCCATGAGGCACAGGGTCAGACTGATTTGCATATGGCCATGTCTGAACTGGGGTGGTGGAGTGAGCTAAAGAATGATGATGGATTAAACCCAGATCAGTTGACTGGGGGTGAGTGTTTGATTGGCTCAAGCGTTCCGGTCCATCATCCCCTTTTGTATCGCTGAATTCTCAGAAGGACATCTTATAGGGTTGTACGTCCTATCTGAAGTTATCCACAAGACATGTATAAGTCACCTCACCGAATTGTTGCGGCATGCTTCATGATTTGTGATCTGTCCACACCAAGGTAGGTAGATACCACCTTGGCTGACTCAACCGCTATCCAGGAGCTTACATAAAAATCTGACTGGATACCCCGGGGTACTCCATTAATAAAATGGAAATTCCAAATTAGTATAACCCGCGATATTTTTAATTATCTGGATCCCTACAACTATCCAGCCAAATTTTACCTGGACTACCGGATAGCGGTTAAGTCCACAAAAGTTGTCTATACCTACGCTGGTGTACATAGGTCACCGATGAAGAACGCCACAACAAGTATGTGAGGTGACCTATCCATATCTTGTGGATAATTGCAGATGACCAAGGACCCTTAGGTATTCTTCTGAGAATCCAAGCACCATTTGTGCAACATAGCTTTAGTGAATCGGCCACTGTGACAAGAAGTAACAGATAAAAATGTTGTCACAAATGGATGTTTCTTCCCACTAATTTTCATTCTTTTTTTATTTCAACAGTTAGTTTCTTTGATAAAGCCTTGAGGGAATTACACAAATGACCTCTTGGTGAATTCAGTCTTTTGCCTACTTTTCAGAAATTTATACCTTCCAGGATCACCCATGAGTTTCACAACTGTTTACACTACAAACTGCAAGTAGGCTGAAAAGCACAAATATTTGAAAGAACGGACTTTCTCTTACAAAAATGCAAACTCGGTGGAAAAAGTATTGTTATTTTGATGCAACACTCCTTGTTCCTGAGAACTGGGAATATGAGAATGTTAGCAGAGCAAACCTTTCGTTGATGCCATTTTCAGAAAAAAACATACACTCTCAGGCACAGCATTTTTTCCCATTTTCCCCACAAAGAAACAATTTAGCTATATTTTGGCGATTTTCTCAGTTCCTTCCAGGGGAATCTACAAGCCCTGGGTACCTTTAGAATCCCTTTAAAATTTAGAAAGGATGGTAGAAAAAGGGAAGTAAATAGGGCGTAAAAACCCTTTGTGGAAAACAGCTAAAAAAGGGTTTAGCATGGGGAGGGGGGTGTTGGGTAGGTGAAGGT
Source organism: Calotriton arnoldi (assembly GCA_963921515.1). Lineage (NCBI taxonomy): Eukaryota > Metazoa > Chordata > Amphibia > Caudata > Salamandridae > Calotriton > Calotriton arnoldi. Next base: position 1,132,552 of record CAWUFW010001851.1, on the reverse strand, counting down.
ACAGTGGGGGCGGGGGGCGAGTGGGGGATGCCCTAGTAGTCAAGATGTTAAACACAAAGTTATAGTCAAAGTTAGAGTTACATTATTGACAAATTAGTGTTTTTCATTACTTATGTGACAGCTACAATAACATATATAAATAGAATTGCTGCCTAGCAGAGTTGAGTACTGTGATTTTATGAAAGCCGTTGAGTCAAAGCCCACTCTAAACTTTAAGCGATTGAAAGAAAAAAAAAAGATTTTTTTGCTGCAAAGGCTACAAAACATTACAAACGTGATTGAAGTAACACATAGAATTTGCAAAGACTTACCTGAAAGCAATGGCGTCGTTACAGCTCCATTATAAACTATTACTGTTGTCAAAAATGGAAGGACGGCCATTGGCAAACTAGATGTAAAATGTGCCTGGGTGACATTCAGGATGCGTCGGAAGAAGCTGTTTCCGATCAGACCAGCAAAGGAGCTGTTGATTCCTAGGAAGACGGATCCATATGCAAACACTTTCCTACAAATAAGAACATTTTAAAATCATTGGTTTACCATGACTGTGTGTACTTTTTCCACGTTGACCCATCAGAAAGTACTGTGTGCATAAAGGTTGGCAAATCAAAATGTTATGGAGATTTTGTAAGCGACTCTCACCCGGGTGGGTATCTTGGCACTGAGCAGGTGTGAATATAGCCAAGGATAGGCCCTCATGAAATCCGACCACAAACAGTTTCAACAGTGAACATTCAAGCAACTTGCAGGTGTCCTAATCTGGTTGGCCAAAAACAAGTACCAATTTCTGTTAAAAGGTCCAATCTTTTATTTTAATTAACTCCTCGGTCCCTTTGGCACTAATATGCGATAGCTGGAGCCATTTTTGAATTTGTTATTCCCATTCCGCCACTGTGGTAGTAAACACGCAAAAATAAGGATCGGTCACCATTTTAGGTAGGGATAGGACAGGGAGGGGTGACCATTAGTAGACACAAGCAAGGTTGTAGCTTTGTGCCTTTTCACAAACATTTCCAATTGATTTCTCCACCCCAAAATTAAACGAGTTAATTATATTATAAAAATATTATATTATTGCAGTAAGAATGCTTTCTGTGAAAAAAGGAGGCAATAGGTGTCCACCCTCTCTTCGCTCCATATTATTGAAAGGCGCACCTTTGCTTTGCAGATTTGCCCTATATAAACCGACTCCCATAGATTCATCCATACCACAGCCATGGCTGTGAATATTGAGGGTTTTTGCAAAAAATATAAAATCGATGATGACTATTTGAACATTTTTGTGAACTGATTTTTTTAATATTTATGAACGCTTTGATATGTTTACTTTTTATTCGATGTAATGACTTTGGGTAAGAACAGACTAAAATAATGTATACATAAGGTATGACTTAATCAGCTCCTACAAAGACTTAAGAACATTACAGAATGACAACAAGTTAAACTAACATTTTCAGCCATTTGTTCGTCCCATAGATGTCCAACGTCAGCCTCCGAAGACTGCAGCTCTGTCGTGCTTTCAGGGTTTCCATCTGAGATAAATTGACATGTGATTAACCTAAATGAGCATGATTCACAAAGCAAATGGTTATTATGAAACCTGGCATTGCTCCGAAATTCCTGGAACACCGCTGGATAAGCCTGGATTAATGTGTCAGCGGTCATGGCCGAACTGGCCAGCCGGGCAAACGGGCAATCCCCTGGGAGACTGGAGCTCCAGGAGGCCGTTTCGACCTCCAGGAGACCTCCTTGAGAGAGTTGCTCTGGTTATAGCAAGCACTAGCGCAGCTGCACATGGGGGCTGAATGTATCATTTTTGCCACTGCTGTTTTAAGTTCCCAGTCCGGCCTTGCCAGTGTGTGTTTGGTACCTCGGAGGGGGGAAGAGGAAGGACTGTGGATGTCAGGGGGTCAAGGTTCTGGAGCACATTTGGTCGGTGGTGTAGACATCTTTAGTTCTATCTATTGCGTCTTCGACTCATCAACTTAAAGAGAAGCATGGATCTGTACAAAATGGGCAAATGGTTGCCGCTGAGGTATGCAGTGATCTGCAGATCAAGAGTTTAGATGACAGCACGTCTGCATCAGTCTTTCATCCTTCAGATATGCAGTGATTTGCATGGCATGGGTTTAAACCCTGGCCAGGTCGATTCAGTCTTTCATCCTTATGAAGTAGGTAAATCGAAGTACTATTACATTTATTAATAGTAACACGTTATTACAATGTTTAAAACTGGCAAAAGTATTCCAATATGAGATATACATTCTAAATATCCTACTCATCCTCCATCTCATAGAACAAGTTACACTTCTTCTGGTGGATACTCTATTTAAGTGAAGATTCTTCACCTTGTGAATACCCCCACGCGTCAGACTGGACCTGGAGATTTTTTTCAGCATTGGTTCCGTGCGCCAGCAGGTGGCGCCATGTGGCTCAGCATCGACTTCTAACCGCCCCGGAAGTGATGCCAGTACCACATATATGTGCCACCCCAGAGCGCAGACATCAGTTACTTTCTTGAGTCTGTACGTGCCGTCGAAGCTTACTTAAATGATCATGTATGACAGTGTGCAGATCTCTATATTAGGATCTTTTATCGAAGGTGAAAACAGACCATTCCACAGAATGGGGAAGGTGGGAGTGTAGTAAAGAATCCAGGGTTAGATAGAACATCCACAGAAAGAGCGCTAGTTAGTAACTTATTCTTCTGATGGATAATTATAACTGCAGATTCTGCACCTTGTGCATAGATACAAAAGCAGTACCAACCAATGTGGTGGGTCTGTGGAATGGCTCACACAGAAAGTCCTTCAGAACTGAATGGGAAAGGTGCCCTTCACACTAGACCTGGCTATCAAGGCTGTAGTGCTTTGGAACATATGGACTGCCACCCATGTTGCCACCTGGCAGATGTTCAGAAAGGCACTCCATGTGCCAACGCAGTGGAAGCAGCCTTCGCGAATGATCCCTTTGCCCCTCCAGGGGCAGATTCTTGCCCAATCCATAGCATATTTTTATACAGAGGACTATTCACCTTGATATGGTGCTTTTCTGCACTGCCTTACTCTTCTTCATCACAGCAAACCCCACTAAGAGCTGATCGTCCACCCGATGGCCATTAGTGCAATCGATGTAAAAACTCAAAGCTCTCTTGGGGTCCAAGTGATGGAACCTGTCCCCCTCTTTCTAGAGGTGAGGTGGAGTAAAGAATGCCGAAAGGGTGATGGGTTATCCGACATGAAAAGGTGCCCGAATAAATTGGCGTTATGGATCTTTGACAGGAATGCCACTCTAGTCCATAGCATCAGTTTATCTAGGAAAAGGGTGGTGCATGGATTGAAATGATCCTTATGCCCAGCAATTGCCCTTATGGTCAAAATGTGTCCAGAGAGTCCTGAGAGAATATAAGTGGTCACACTCACAATGCCCCCAGTACTCACATCATCAAGGAGACATGGCTGGTCCAATACGTACTCTCTCTTGTCGTAGACCACCTGGCAGGATCTTTGAATGCCAGGACGGATGAACTCAGCCGGCAACACCTAGTGGATCATGTATGGCAGCTACACCTGGAGCTGGCGTAGGTCATCCTCCAGCAAAGGGAAGAATCCTGGCTCAATCTATCGCCACTGCCAAGAACACAGTGTCAGCACTTCTGTGTACTGGAGTTCCCAAGAAGGCTCTCTCTCTGAGACACATTCTGTCTAGAGTGGAGCACGGGGCTCTTGTATGCTTTCTCACCCTACCTCTCCTGCCCAGAGTTCTGAAGAAGATCTGACACAACCAGGCCCAGGTCATCCTGGGGGCTTCGGATTGGACCGGACAGTGTGCTACCTAAAACTTCTGGACATGAGCATCTGTCCTCCGTTTGGGCTGCCACTTTAGGACGATCTTCTGTCGCCACAGAAGGGCAGGATATTGTACTCCGGTATGCACAATCTACACCTCCATTTCTTGAGCAGCAACAGCTGATAGATTTTGAACTCTCTTACAAAGTAGAGGATGTCTTTCCAGCAGCCAGGCATCCTTCTTTAAAAACAGTTTCCGTAGGAGGCTGGGCTAAATTTGTGACCTGGAGTAATTCCAGTCCCATTACAGGCAAAGTTGTCGGATGTTTTGCTTTACGTGCTGTCTTTAGCCCAGCAAGTCCTTGCTGAGGGCAGTGTTAAAGGTTGTCAGCCCTTTTTGCACTTCATGGACCAACAGTCCTTCTCTAAAGCACCTGTTGTGATGCAGTTTCTTAAAGCTCTGGTCCATATGTTGCCACATAAACCTTTTGTAATTCCACAGTGATACCTTAAATTTGTTCTCAGTTTTCTTATTTGTACTCCTTTTGAGCTGACGAATGGCTGTCCTTTGCGTCAACGGACTCTCCAAACAGTCTTCAATATAGAGATAACGTCAGCTCATTATGTAAGTGAAATACAAGCTCTGTCTGTTAGTTCACCATCCACCACCCTTCTGGCGACTTGTCTATTTACTGGTGGGCAAGAGCAAGGCTTGGCCCAAATGCCCATTAGTGAGTCCATCAGAGTTTCATTAAAATGTAGAAGCAGTTCTGTAGAAAACTGTCCAGGTTGGAGGACCTTCGTAAGGATACTAGTCTTCACTTCAATGAATGGAAGTTGCAGGTCTAAACCTTTTGCAGCCAGTCTGATTACCACAGCAAATAAAGGTGATCCCTCTGAGAAAAGGGCTAGGTTGAGAGATCAATCCAGTGTCTAGACAGGTGTCTAGTCCACTAGCATCCTGACGGTCCATAAAAAAATGTGTCCTCATCATAATAATGGGATGCTTCATCCCCATGGTCTTCAGTATCACAGTGTTAACTGTGTTGTGAGTGTGAGGTAAAAGGAATATGCAGCATATGAGGAAGTGCCAGTGTTATGTCTAAGTCAGAATGAGGTTGGACGGGCTGCGCAAAAGGTTGTGGACAGTGCGACTTTGGTCGAGGTAGAGTTGGGTTAGCTTCAGAGTCTGATAACACAATAGTTTCTCTCTCTGTGGTTGGTAGCATCAGTGCCGGAGTCGACGTAGCAAGGACCAGCATGAATCATTGCATCGAGTTTAAAATCAAGTTGAGCATTGGTCTCAAAGATGCTGCATGCTCTGCAGTGGGATCAAGAGGTGCAGATAGATCACTAGGTCTTGAAGCGTGCCAGAGGGAGCCGAAAGGGTGCTGAAGATACGCAAGATGCCTTCTATAAAAACCTCTACTTGTTGCGGTGTGGTCAATGGCCCTTGGAATTCTGGATGCATTGGTATAAGCTGTGGAACTGGTTCCTTTGTAGGGGATCGAGAACAAGATCGGTAGGCATTTTCACGTCCTTTTCTGGACAAGAGTGATAAGAATAGGGTAGTCATGCTACGACTTCTTGCATTTTAATTTCGACTTAGACTTACCTGGCAACTTGGAGTGTAAAGAGGACATTTTGAGGAACGTTTTGGAGGATGGAAAGAGGTCCACTTCCAGTTCTTTGACTAGGACTGACCCATATGCGCCTTCCGACAGTGTTTGCCTCCGTAGAGATTAGATTGGCAGTCCCGGGTCGACTTAGGATTCATTCAGGCACAGTCTCTGCAGGACTTGGAGTTGTGCGAAGACCCTGGGTATGAGAGACATAACTAGTGGGGATCTGCCACAGATATTTGCTTATGACAGTCCCTAAAAGGTTTTAACCCTGTAGTCTTCAGAGGGGACATGCTCCCTTGTGGAGTGTTAGTCAGAAAGATGAGAAAATATTGAAGAAGCAAGCTCTTGATTTGCAACCAGAGACGTAGAAAGAAAGGAACTGATGTCAGCACTGAGAGGTGACGCACACATGTGGCTCAGGTGTCACTTCCAGGGTGATACAAAGTTGATGCACAGCAGGACTGTCACCTCCTGGCACAGGGGAGCAATGCTGAGGAAAACGTCCGGATCCAGTCTGGTGCCTGGTGATATTCATTAGGTGAGGAATCTGGGGTTAGAAGTGTTTATCAAAAAGTGGAAACACCTTTATCTTGAAGTGGCACCTCAAGATACCTCCGGCATTAGAAAAGGCCCACAATCTGACAAAACAGTATGAGCACCGGCATAAACCCAGATGTGCAGCTTTATTTATGCACTAGTTCTCTTATCCACAGTTTTGGATGAGGCTCTTTCTTTCTGGGAGCAAAAAGCTGTTCCTAGTTGTGGAACCAAAAGCAATATTTGGTACTCTGCAGAGCTGGAAGAGGGAAAACTATTCTGTGATCTTAGATCCAAATTTACAATCTTGGCTTCCTCATATTAGTGTTGATTTAAGAAAACAAAAAGCACAGTAAACAACCTAGACACGGCTACATCCTTCCCAAAAACCCTGCAAAGATATTTCAGCTTTCTTCACCAATAAGATCATCAATGTATGCACTACTATGGCACTTGATGTCTGTAAAGATTAATGAAAAAGCTCCTACTGGTTTGTAAATATTAACTTCTCCAAATCTTTTAACAATCCTTTATCCCAGGGAATCTTTCCTAAAGTATAGACGTGAAGCCATTTTACAAGAAGGCTTCCTTAACTCCTGATGATCTGAATAATGTCCGTCAGATCTTCTTGCTGCTCTCTGTAGATAAGCTACTGGAGAAACTGGCTTTTGGCCAGTTGAAGATATTTGCAGGCGAAAATGGCCTTTTGACACTTTGAGGCAGGGTTTTGGTGAGGGCACAACATTCAGTCAAAGGTTCATTAGGCTCCTGATGTTCTCAGGAGACTTGTGGACCATGGTGGTGTCGGTCTCTGATTCTGTTCGATCTGTCAGCAGCCTTCACCACCATCAACCACAAAATCCTACTTGAAAATCCTACAAACCTTTGCTTTTCTGGTATGGTCCTTAAATGGATCAAATTCTTTAAGAGTGGTAGAACTTAGGCAGTAGATTACTACCCTTCTCACCCAAAGACATAAATTTGAGTTGTGGTGTCCAGCAACAATCTAATTTTACCTCTTTCTCTATCAATCTATATACGCAGCCGCATGCAGCCGACTCCATCAAGCAGGGCTTCGCTTATACATTCATGCAGAGCCTAACTTGAGCCGGTGGTTGTCAGTGGGGTCCGCCGGCTCTTGTTTTTGGGGACCGGCGGTTATTTTTTTACATGAGACATTTACCAATAACAAGAGAACGAAAAACATACAAAGAGGAAAGACGGAGGAAGAGAAGGATGGACAAAACGTCACAAAGGGTGGAAACAGGAACCTGCAAGACTGAGATAAAGGGGGAGTGTCTGGTAGAGGATTAAAGAGAGCTGAAGTGAACTGAAGGCGACGCAGCTTTGGTATTTGGTGCACTAAGATTTAATTGCTCTGGCCCCAGGCTTCTGAGCAGAGCTTTGGGCACTCGCACTCATTTATTTACAAATTAAGCACTGCCTGTATGCAGATGACATCCAGGAAAGACTTCTACAGACAGGTTCTCCCTTTTAATGAAGCCCTGATGGACACACTAATGGCCTCTTAGCCCAAACCTTGTTCTTAACCACCAGTAAATAGAGAAGCCCTGAAAAGGCATAGACCTGTCCCTGGTGACACTCTTTTCCTCGTGCAGCATCCTACGCCTATGTTCAGGTGGTTCTTGAATCAATATCAAGGCACTGACTACTGTCAGCAAGATAATAAATAGCAGAAACCAGGCCTCTTTAATATATAAATTGTATTATCCTACTTGCTCACTGCGTTGATCTAACCATCTTTTTGCTAGCAGTTTCCAAAACAGGAACTGTCTCTTAAGGAAATACATTTCTTTTGATAGCCACTGCGAAGCTGTGAAACTCCCTACTTTATGACTTGCAAGCTCAAACAAATTTGCCTCTTTAATATTTAGTCCGACATTAGTTATGTAGTATTCTCACATATGCAGGCCAGCATCTGAGGCCTGGCAGCAACAGGGGTTGCTGGAGAGCTTGAGGCTGCCCGCATGGCCCACCAGCCGTGCCAGGCAGGCACATCCGAACGCCCTGGGCCAATTTCCATGCTCCTGAGGACATTAGTGGCATGAAATTTGGATCTATCCTGCAATCGGACTGATCCTGATGTTGCAGGTCTCCTGGGTAAAATACAGCACTGGGTGGCGGAGGAACTGTGACCCTGCCCACAGATTGTACAATGCTACCTGCTAGTGTGGGAGTGATGTGAGATATAATACGTTGTGCTCATCAGACCCCGGGGAGTGTCTGCATGGGGCAGTTCAAAATAACTTGTTTGATTGTGTGTAGTGTTTAGTAGGTACCTTTTGCTAATGCAAAAGCGGAGGTGCAATCGATTTTTGCCACTACCAAAAGGGTGAGCCAAAGCCATGAGGCCAGCAATTTATAACTGGACTGGCCTTGAATGCGAGCAAATGATTTGGAGGGGTGAAACACATGGCAATTTGTCCCCTGCACTCCTGTAAAGTACCTGACCACCTAACTGTCTGGAGGTTTGAATAACGTATGTCATGCAGAGGTACCTGCATCAGTGCTGTAAATGGTCAAAAGCAACGATAAACAAAGTAAACTTGTTTCAAACAGAGCAGGTTACAGAAACGCACAAACACTGCCCCGATGGGTGATCCTCCCATTCTCTCCAACGTTTGACCAATCTCACTGTTGTCGTTCCCCATGAAAGTTTTTGAGAAATTGACCAATAAACAACTCTGCAGATATCTTGAGGTCAACCATATACTGGATCCTTCCCAGTAAGGTTTCAGGGCAGCCCATAGCACTGAGACAGCTCTTCTTGCTGTCACAGACTCTATTAGGAACAGTTTGGACACTCGAAACTCAGTGGTGCTTATATTGCTTGATCTTTCCACTGGGTTCGATATGGTGTTACATGCAGTGCTGATCGATAGACTTTATGACATGGGGGTGCATTCACTGGCCTTGGATTGGTTGAGAGATTTTTGGGATGGTAGATCCCAAATAGTCTCTGAAAGGAATCAAAACCCTAATTTAGATTTAGGCCCTAATTATTCTATTTTACCTGTCACTTGCCCAAAAACGAAGAATCTTTTTCATGTAAAGAAATAAAAACAGTATAATGTGGTTTAAATGTGTGGTTAAAAATGCATGTTAAGTTGCACATTTGTATCTGGAAATAACCTACAGCCTGCTTTAAAAAAAAAGGTCTAAAATGCGGTCTGGCTCAAGTGTTTTTTCCTTACTATTGTATTCTGGCTGAGAAACTTCCTGTCTTGGAATATGTAACCTGAAATTCGGAGCAGCAAGAATGTTCCCATTGTAGTCTGTAAGTGTGGCGTGAGAAGTCACAAACACAGGGAAACCTGCCAGGAAATGTATGTAATCTGGGTGGGACATAACGGAAAAGCAGGAAGCTTTTTCTATTGTGAACATTGTATTAAATATGGATCTAGGCCAAAATTAGTATTATAAGAGTAGACTCGAAGTGTATGTAAGTTGAGACTGACTTGTGCTTTTCTTATAGCACATCGCTCTCCCAGCTGAACCAGCCTGGCCTATGCAATAAACCGGTTTATACTCCCTTTTGTTGCAGATGTGGTGATTAAATGATTTTCACTGCTTAAAGGATTTTTTCCCCGACATCGTGGCAGAGCCAGCAAAGAGATCCCCTTTGCTTCGGCCTGCCGCTGGGGAGGTTCCCCTTCGGACAACTAATTTAGTCGTGCACAATTTGAGGAGGATGACAGACGCCCGTTGAGACAAAAGATCTGTTTTTTGGACGACAGGGGTACCGGTCTGGGGACGTCTGCAGCGGCCAGATAAGGTAGGAAAAAGGGCGATCGTCGAATCCTTGTGTATTGATCCACAACTGTTACAAACGGAGATCTGTATTTAGTTAATCCTGGCAGACCTTTGTTTAGGAATCGTCAGAGGAAGAGAGAGAAATAAATGTGCTTTGTTGATCCTGACAGACCTTTGTTTAGGAATCGTCAGAGAGGAAGAGAGAGAAATAAATGTGCTTTGTTGATCCTGACAGACCTTTGTTTAGGAATCGTCAGAGAGGAAGAGAGAGAAATAAATGTGCTTTGTTGATCCTGACAGACCTTTGTTTAGGAATCGTCAGAGAGGAAGAGAGAGAAATAAATGTGCTTTGTTGATCCTGACAGACCTTTGTTTAGGAATCGTCAGAGAAATAGATGTTTGTCTAGTTAAACTTCGCAGACTGTTTTTCTTTCCCTTGGGGAATTATTAGAGAAATAGGAATTATATAAAAAAGTTTATCCTGACAGTTTGAATTAGGAAAACGTCAGAGAAAGAGAGAAAAAGTAGATATTTTGTATTAATATGTTATGTGAGTTGCTTTTTAAACTAATATATATATATATATATATATATATATATATATATATATATATATATATATATATATATATATATAGTAGATTTGTGATTGTTATATCATGTGTAATAGATCATGAGTTCTCTTGCATTATCAGAGGTACCATATGTTTATTTAGTGTTACTCCATTAGGACAGGAGCCTTTAAGAATAGAAAAAGTTGGCTCTACTAGGATACCAGGTAGATTTATTCCGTGTAATATAGATCCATCTGATTTGAGTGTAGGTGTGTCGTGTGAAACTCTTGTAAGTATCCCACAACTTGCTTATTTAGGGATAACTGAAGACGAGGCTAAACAAAAGGGAGTAGTCTGTGTTATAGTCCATGAGTTTTTTCCCCACGAACAGGAATAGTAAAAGTTTTTGGTAGATTAAAAGAAAAATTGTGAGGTCATGCCTTTCTTTAAGAAATCTTCCCAGGGGAGGCAGGGAGAGAAAGGGACTCCTTTAGGTCATATGATTTCCACATTTCCAGGAGACTCTGATAGAATAAAAAGACATTGTCAGGAATGGGCAGAAGGCACAAAGACTTCCCTGGTTCCATGGCCACCAGATGGCTCTTTTGATAATACAGTGATAGCCCATGTAATATCATATCTTAGGAGCATATAAAGGTGATAAAAGAACAAAAAGATTAGCATCATTCGACATGTGGAAGATATTCAGTCAGGATTCCCATGTAGAAGCCACAGCACCACCCCCAACATATTCTGAGACAACTAAAGGGCCCTTATGCCGTCAGGGTATGTATCCATCATTGTCAGTGGAAGATAAGGAATCCACTACCTCAATAGACTCAGTGGACACTGATGTTCCAGATTTAGGCTATAAAGATCCGATATTAATACCCCTGACTGACAAACAAAGTTACACCAAAGGTTGACAACTTATTAAAAATGGGGGAGGTTGATCTTGCTCAAACAATTAATAAAGATTCTCTTAAACCTGAAAAAGTATATGAGGGAACAGTGTCCCTAACAGGAGATATTTCAGTAAAATTAAGACAAGACAATAATGGAAAATTGCTGGAACAAAAGTCAAAAGACATTAGAATGGGCTAGCAAGATTCCTCAAAACTCAAGTGAGGGAAATGGATATTATACTAGCACCCCACAGGTGAAGTTTGATTTAGGGGCACAATCAAAAATACATCAGGAAGAGGATAAGGGTTATCGTGACATGACCACCAGTGTAAAGGGAATACAGAATACAATTAAGAGATTGAGCCTTATTGCTGATGACTGTTCAAATATATGTAATTCCATATCATTTAAACCAGATGAAAAGCCAGTTGTAAGGGACATAGGATATGATCTAGAAATCAAGAATGTGACAGGAAAGGATAAGATAGATGAGGAAGAAATAAACTCAGTGGGGAGTGAAATTAGAAGGGTTCTTGACCGGGAACGCATGGAATTGTGGCAAGAGGCTGAGAACAGAAATGCTGAAATAAATAGGAAGATTAGAGGAACAAAGTGCCATTAGAGAACAAATAAGAGGAGAGCAGGTGTTTCCCAGTAGTATAACAAGGTCTGGGCATCCATTTCGAGCAGAGGGTATGATAGAGTTAGGACAAAGTCCCCCTCCGGCTGAAGTAAGATCCCTTCATGTACGAAATATGCAGGGAATGACAAGTTTTATACAGAGAAAAGAAAGGAAAGGAAACAGTGACTTGACACCCAATTAAATAGTAGCAAAGGGAGAAAATAGTTGGTATAATGTTGTCCCATTTACTAATAACCTTGCAGGATGGACAGCAGGTACTGTGCCACAGATGAAAGTGTGGCCAAGAGCAGGATCCTTTGACCATGAATTGATAAATATGGCTGATTTATGTATTTTCCAAGGTTATGGGGACCCAGAGTGGGATTATGATTACATGCAACAAAGTCTGTGTGTGTGGAAGAATTATGCTTTAAGGTCTGAGACACCTTATGAGGGACATGGTGGCAGGAATACCGCTGTAATGCAGATGCCACTGGTGTATAAGACACAGGGAGCACAGCCTGTCTATGTTCCATGGCAACACATGGATAAAGAAAATCTAAAAAAAGGCCTGCCTCCATTACACGAAGGAGCAGGAAATGGATAAAAGCATTTGAAAATGCAACAGCTGGGATACCTTTAGCTCTTGGGGATGTAAAGAGCCTTTTGAGCTCCATAGAAGGGGATGAGGTGGACAGTATAATGAGAAGTGCAGGGATACAAGGAGTAACTATTACTAAAGGAAAACATGATGGGTTTGCTTTTGGAGTAGTGCGCTCTAGGGTGTGGACTGAATTAAGGAATAGGTACCCAGACCGACCAGATATTGGGGCATTGATGACACAAACTATGTCTCCAGGACAGTCCTGTGCAGACTACATAACAATGATGAAGAAAAAGTGGGAAGCAGATGTAGGACCTGTAGACATGGGAGGTAGTTGTAGATTATTCTACAATGTTTTAAAACAGGGGCTACCAGGAGACATACAAGACCATTTAGATCAGGTTGTGGCTTTAGATGTAAAACCCTGGGCAGAAATACAAGCACATATTATACATTTTTGTAGAAAAAGGAAGAAAAGGATAGGAGAAATAAAGACCAAAGTGACAGAGCCCAAGCCAAACTGGTGACACAAAAAATACAGAAAAATGAGAAGGAAAAGACAGGAAAGGAAATGATCTGTGCAGGTTCCTGTAGCAAACAGGGAGCAAGGAAGGGGTCAAAGAGAGGGGAGGCAGATGCAAGGAAGAAGAAATTTTAAATGCCATTACTGCGTTAACATTGGACATTTTATTGCTGAATGCCGCTTTAAGAAGAGTGATGAAGCGCAGGGAGTGATAGGAATGGGGAGAGGAAGGGGAAGACCAAATGTGAACACGTCAGGGCCAGCGCCTCACTATGGTCCTTATCAGTATGTCCCCTATCCTCAACAACAAATAGCTCCACTACCACAGGTTTATAGGCCACAACAGCAATTTGCTTATGTACCTGTTCAAGAGGCACCAGCACCTGTTGTGCAGACAGGAGGCCAGCATCAGGTGCAGACTACTGCATTGGTGAGCACAGGGAGTCAAGGACAAGGGGGAGTGATTGTTCAAGGCGGAAACCCCTTTTATCATACAGCCTGATGGGACGCACCAGGGAATCCCAATTGTTCTGTGGTAGCTAGGACTCTAGACCCAGAGGAAGAACCAATGGTAGAAATGATTATAATGGGAAGGAGGTATGCTTTCTTGGTTGATACAGGGGCAACAAAATCTTGCCTCTCAAAAGGAAATGTTCCATTGTCCTCTGCCACCATGGATACGCAGGGCTTCTCTGGTGAAGTACAGCGCATTCCATACACAACACATGTGCCCATAGAGGTGGCAGGAGTGCGAATGCAGGAGCGTCTCCTTTATTCTCCAAATTCACCAGCAAATTTATTAGGAAGGGATATCATGTCTAAATTAAACATGACAATAAGGTTTTCCTCCGATGGGTCCATGACATGTGAAATACCAGGGCAAGCAAAATGTGGGATACATCTGCTAAGAATACCAGAGGAAAATGTGGTTGGAAGGGCAGAGCCAGTGCATTATAAATTGCTAGCAGATGCAGTACTTACTTTTAGGGAGATGGATGGAATTGCCACCTAGACTAATTTTCAGGAGACAAGCTGCTGGTGATGAACTGGGACAGGTGAATACCCTTTACCTTGAGTGCATGGAAATATCCAGTAGGTGGGGCGCTCTGGTGGCATCAGATAATGATGGAGGAATTTGAAAGGTCCTAATTTTTCTTATGCCTGGTCCGAGACCACGGGACATTTCTGATTCAGAACTCTTTTCAGACGATCACACCAGGACTGAGAAAGTTTATACACACACTGCACCCTTGTTAGTGCGTGTTTACCGTGCACAGACCACGTTACCAGTTGTGCCAACCCCCTCCAGTGATATTGAAGCACTTGCAGCAGTCCTGCCTTGTCTCTGGACATCAGCTCCAGATGAGGTAGGACTGATACTATCAGCAGAACCATTTAAGATAAAGTTGAAGCCAGGTGCACAATTGCCACGTGTAAAACAGTATCCACTGTCTAAAGAAGCAAAAGAAGGTATTAGAGGGACACTACAAAGACTGAAGGATCAGGGAGTCCTGTATTCCTGTCCATCACCTTGTAACACCGCAATTTATCCTGTAAAAAAAATCTACAGGTAATACTTGGGAGGATGGTTCAGGATTTTCGCCCCCTTAATGCCATAGTATTAGCAGAGTACCCCATGGTGCCACACCCAACTGTGATATTGACTAATGTACCAAGTGACAGCAAATGGTTTTCTGTAGTGGATTTAAAGAATGCTTTTTTTTAGCATACCTTTACATCCTGACAATCATTATTTGACAGCCGTCAGTTTTGATGGTGAACAAATCCAGTACTCTAGACTCCCACAAGGCTATTGTGAGTCTCCATCTGTGTTTAATAGAGTATTGAGAGATGATTTGTTAAATTTCCAGTCAGACAGTACAGTCTTGCAATATGTAGATGATTTACTAATATGTAGTAAAACAGAATCTGAATGTGTTTTGGACACTGTCAATCTCCTAACGCTACTTGCTACTAAGGGATACAAAGTGGACAGGAAAAAATTACAGTTTGTGCAAAAAGAAGTGCTGTATTTGGGCCAAGTGTTGTCTGCAGAAGGCAAAAAGATAGCAGGTTCCAGAATACAAACTATACGTGATCAGCCTCAGCCCAAGACAGTAAAAGACATGCAGAAATTTCTAGGCCTTTGTAATTTTGTACGTCAGTGGGTATTTGATTATGCTACCATCATACATCCACTATTATATGCAATGGAGAAAGCTAAAACTGACAACACAGGCATACAGTGGAGTGATGACAGTGTAAGTGCATTTCAGACATTGAAAGAAGCAATTGCTTCAGCCCCAGTGCTAGCAAATCCAGACTATACAAAGAGATTTTTTCTGTTTTCTGCTGACACAGAGGATTCCATGATTTCAGTCCTTACTCAAAATTACCTGATGGGTAACAAACCCGTCACCTATTTTAGTGGACTATTAGATCCAGTAATGAAAGGTCACTTTCCTTGTAAGCGAGCGCTTGCAGCAGCAGCTTTTGCAGTGGAAAAGAGTAGTACTATTACAGCAGGATGCCCTGTAACATTGTATGTTGAGCACTCTCCATTCGCTGTGTTGCAGAAAAGTAAAAGTACATTGACCACTCAAAGAGCGACAGGTTATGAAGTAATACTGTCAAACCCTTCTATCTGCATTGAGAGAGTACACCTAGTCAATCCTGCAACTTTTTTAGTGCACCCACTAGGGCCCACTGATCATGACTGTAGTGTAGCATTGGAGTTGGGCGATCACCTGGCACATGAGGACCCTTTGTTTGATGGCCGACAATTGTTTATTGATGGTTCCTGATGGATAGACCAGGAGACAGGTAAAAGACATACAGGTGCAGCTGTTGTTGAGGCTATTGGTACACCTACTGATTATACCTTACACACATTGCACCTCTTACCCTTGCCATCCCAAGACTCAGCCCAAGTGGCTGAATTAAAAGCATTGATAACAGCCCTAAAGGCTTGTCAAGGTCAGCCAGTAACAATATACACTGATTCAGCATATGTAGCTTCCACAGTTCACTCAGGGCTGAAGAGATGGGAACGGCAAGGATTTCTTAAATCTGATGGGACACCAGCAGCGCACCAACATCTTTTAGCTGACCTTATTGCTGCATTGCAAATACCATGTCAAGTAGCAGTGGTTAAGTGCCAGGCACATACAAAAGGAACAGATTTGGTGTCTAAGGGAAATTAAGCTGCTGATACAGCAGCAAAGGAAGCTAGTTTATATGCAATGAAAACATGCAGTATGCACACTTTAGATGCAGATGATGAGGTTGAGATACAACACTATGAGAATATTTCTACAGAGGCATTATTAGACATTCAAAATGCAGCACCACAACATGAGAAAGATCTCTGGAAATCAAGGGGGGAGGGGGGGTGGGAGTGACTGGATTTCCAGATCTCCTTTACAGATCAGCAACTTCAGGTAAAGTTATAATGCCTCAGTCACTACTTATAACAGCCCTTCGACAACTTCATTTACCAACACACAATTCTAAAAGAGTAATGATGGATGAATTAAATAAAAGCTGGTTTATCCCTAATCTAGGACCATTAGTTGATGTATTCCTAGCTTCATGTCATGTGTGTTATCAGTACTCTAATAAGAGGTCACCAAAAATGCCTTCGTCCTCCATTCCAAGACCAATAGGTTTTTTCATAGAGTTACACATAGACTTTGTAGATATGATACAAAAATGTAATGGATATAGGTATTTGTTAATAGTGGTGTGTCCATTTTCACGTCACGATGGATTGAAGCAGGACCCTGCTCCAGGTGTGATGCTGACCGGGCAGCCAAATTACTGGTGAGAGGTCATACCGAGGTGGGGGGTTCTGGCGGCAATACGCAGCGATAATGGCAAACACTTTTCTAACACAGTATTTCAGCAAATTACTAACTATTAGGAGTGGAACACCAGTTTACCTCAGTTTACCACCCAGAGAGTAATGGAATTGTTGAGAGGATGAATGGCTTATTAAAAAGCAAAGTGTCAAAAATGTGTGAGACACTGAAAAAGAATTGGCTTTACTGCCTTCCCCTTGCTCTGTATGCATTGAGAAATGCCCCTTGAAAGGATCATCATTTGACCCCTCACCAAGTCATAACAGGTAGGCATTCTAATTTTTCCTTTAAACAAAATTAAATGATTCGTTCTGATACTAAGTCTGCATCAGAAAGTGTTTGGCAAGAAATGAATGCATTCATGTCTGCCTTAACAAAAGCTGTACAGGTTTATTCTAAACAGGTTCAGCTGCAACAGGCCGACAGTACTGCACCACCCCTGCCCTTGTCTACAGCCATCAGCATCGGTTCCTGGGTCTTTGTGCGCAACTTCGTGAGAACATGGAAAGATCCCAAGTTTCTAGGCCCCTACCAAGTAACACAGAGCACGCCAACGGCAGTCAAGGTGGAGGGGATGCGGAACTGGGTGCACGTAACGGACCGTATTCCATTTTTGCCCTCACTCCCACAGAGAGGGGAGGAGGCAATGGTCCAAGAACAAATTATACAATGAAGAGACAGTTAAATGATATTTTTCATAGTATAATAATCAGTTCAGTGGTTATGATTATTACTCTGATAATTTGCTATTGTATTGTGTTATGTAGATGCAAAAGATCCCACCCATAGGGAAGAAGTATTACGCTTTCGTAGGGCTGTTTTCAATGAAACAGATATACATCCTCTGCATGATTCTTTACTTGATAATTTGTGGTATAAAAGCATGCATGATATAGGTACCAATACACAAAATGATAAGTTATGTATGTTCTCTTATTCCCCATGCCATAGAAACACCACCTTTAGTGTATCCTAAAGAAGTGCCTGTTAATAAGAAAGTGTTTATTGCACCTTTTCTTGTGTAGGATAAAAGCACAGTTACAGCCAACGCATGTTAGTCCTATGACTGCCAGAGTTAATACAACTAGATTTGATACAACCCCTGAAATTTTGCAAATTTTGACAGATAAAACAGAGATCATGAAAGATATCCAGAATGAAGGGAGCAGGGCAGAAATATAGTTATGTAAATTGGGAGGAAGCAGTATTGGAACAAGGTATTCTAGGGAGATCTAA
Organism: Calotriton arnoldi; assembly: GCA_963921515.1. Lineage (NCBI taxonomy): Eukaryota > Metazoa > Chordata > Amphibia > Caudata > Salamandridae > Calotriton > Calotriton arnoldi. Next base: position 1,114,523 of record CAWUFW010001851.1, on the reverse strand, counting down.
TCCACCATCCACCTGTAATAATTATTCTGCCAAACCACTGCCCCCAGATTGCGCAGCCAGGCCAGTATTGAAGCATCAGTATTTGCCAATAATAAATGGTTTACTGGAGCTAGGTTTTCATGTAGGGCCATATATTTATGGAATGGCACAGAAACAAAAAATCATTTGAGATTTGATTATATAAAAGCATCATGTGAGCAAATATGGGATGAAAACATACAGAGATATACATGGACTGGAACTAAACGTCATCCTAAGCTGGCTGTGAAACTAATGAGATTTTCTCTTTGCTTTCAGGGAAATGGGATTGTTAAAGTGGGACAGAATCTCAATTGCAGCTCAAATATTTACAATGCAGATATGCAGGGCAGTACCTCCAGCCTTATGGAATTTTTCTGGCAGTGTGGAGCTCGAGTACACACTCAATTACCCCCCGACTGGAGCGGAATCTTCTCTCTGGTGACTTTGCATATCCCATCTATGGTAATACTAGCAAAAGAAATAAAAGATTTGCATTTGCATTCCATGAGTAAAGCATCAACTTTGCTGCATCATCAGCAGAAGAAAAAGGATGGCTGAGTACTTTGGAACTTCAGTGTGGGTGTGGCAGGATGTGCCCAAAGAGTATAGGTTGTTCAATGACGCCCAAACATTTTTGGGAGTCTGATACCTATGTTTCAAGCAAAAGCAACAGCTCGCTGGGTTCAGATCACCAGGTGGGAATTAATGAAAGCAATAAATGCTACTGAAGATGAGCTGCGTTCAATCAGACTTATGGTGATGGAAAACGGATATGTTTTGGACTTAATGACAGCAATCGAAGGAGGAGTATGTAAAAAACGTAATTCGGTATGCTGTACTTTCATACCGGCAAATGATGAAGATGAAGGAAATCTAACTCAGGCCATATTGACTTTGCATAATTTGCATACACAGATGAAGAAAGAAGGGGGTACTCCAGATGAGTGGTTCACTGGCTGGTTTGATTGGATGCCGTCCTGGATGTCGGGGTTGTCTAAGGCCTTGTTGCCTATAATAGTTCCATTGCTATTGATGTGCCTAGTATTTCAGGTTATCTTAGCATGTTGCAAGAGGGTTACAGCTAAAGTGGGAGGTATGTTCCCTATTATAAGAAATAAAGAGATGCAAAATACAGAGTTGGAAGAAATGCACAGGGGTAGTGAGGAAGTAGTCGAAGAATCGACTAGAGAGGGGAATGAAAGGAATCAAAACCCTAATTTAGATTTAGGCCCTAATTATTCTGTTTTACCTGTCACTTGCCCACAAACTAAGAATCTTTTTCATGTAAAGAAAGAAAAACAGTATAATATGGTTTAAAAGTGTGGTTAAACGTGCATGTTAAGTTGCACATTTGTATCTGGAAATAACCTACAGCCTGCTTTTAAAAGAAAAGGTCTAAAATGCGGTCTGGCTTAAGTGTTTTTTCCTTACTATTGTATTCTGGCTGAGAAACTTCCTGTCTTGGAATATGTAACAGGAAATTCGGAGCAGCAAGAATGTTCCCATTGTAGTCTGTAAGTGTGGCGTGAGAAGTCACGAACACAGGGAAAACCTGCAGGAAATCTATGTAATCTGGGTGGGACATAACGGAAAAGCAGGAAGCTTTTTCTATCGTGAACATTATATTAAATATGGATCCAGGCCAAAATTAGTATTATAAGAGTAGACTCGAAGTGTATGGAAGTTGAGACTTGTGCTTTTCTTATAGCACATCACTCTCCCAGCTGAACTAGCCTGGCCTATGCAATAAACCTGTTTGAACTCCCTTTTATTGCAGATGTGGTGATTAAATGATTTTCACTGCTTAAAGGATTTTTTCCCCGGCATCTCTATTCCCCCTTTGAAATCCAGGATAGTAAGTAATACCTGTAAGGGCGCCTCAGGTAACCACCTTGAACCATATGCTTTTTAACATCTATGTAGCCCCATTGACAAAGGGTGTTAGGCCCTTTGGTATAGAGATTTGTTTTTATGCAGACAACACCTAATTGATGTTGGTTGGTCAAGACACTGACCAAACGAAAGCCAGTTTTGGAGACTGCATGCGTGCTGTGGCTGCTTAGATGAAACAGAGTTCCCCGCCAACTAAATGGGGGAAACTGAGTTTTCTTTTTGGGAAAGCACTTCAGAACTGGTCGGATGACTGGTGGCCCCTAGAATTGGGCAATCTACCTTGTCCAAAAAAGGTGATAAAAAACCTTGGCATTTTAATTGATGAAAAGCTTTCTATAGTAACGCAAGTGAATGTAACATGCGGTTCCTGTTTTGGTATTTTTCACCTTCTTAGCAAGGTGTTTCTGTGGCTTCTATTGTACTATTGGAAGACGGTTAGATGGGCACTTATAACTAGTTGCCTGGATTACGGAGATGCACTGCTGGTTGACATGAATCACTCTCCTGTGTCACAATTGCAGGTGGTTCAGAACATGGTGGCACGCTTGGCCTGCCATCTACCAGCAGGCTCTCCGACAGGTGCAGTGCTGAGGTCTTTGCATTGGCTTCCGGTTAGGAAACATTGTATCTTTTTACTCATAAAGCCCTGTATGGTGATGGCCCACTTATCTTCGTTCCAGAATCAGTTTCTACCACCCTATTGGGACTCTCTGATCATCTGGCACTGCACTTGGTGCTCCTTGCCGTATTCGGACAACTCGAAATGCCAGTTGTTGCTATGTTGGGATCAATCTGTGCAACATGAAAGGAGGGGGGGGGGGGGACACACCCCTGTAGTCACTCATTGTACCATATTTGTTTCTCTCACTCTATCTGATCATGACCTGCGTAGCATGCGCAGGAACCATAAGTTGTAGGATACTCATGTGTGTTGTAACATAACAGCCATCCACATCCAGGTACAAGGATAGCTGGGGCCTGCCTAGGTCATATTTGCCAGCAATGAGCAGTGTTGGCACACCCAACCAGGCAAGTAACATTACAGGACCCTTCTTGGTATGCAACTTAAGACATACCCAGTATGCAAGGGAGCTGGCGAGGCATACTTCTCAATGCCCTACCTGCAGAGAAGACCGTGGCCATTGAGTAAGACTGAACATTGCTGAGACTATGGGGCGGAGATGTGCTATGCAGGCCTAGATTATACCATGCAAGACTTGAAACAGGTAACATTAGAAGGGACTATGTGTTAGATACTGTGCTTAATGTGTGTTACCAAGTATATATGTGATATTGAAATACCAATGTAACGCTCTCATTTATAAAATAAATGGGGGAAAAAAATCAGACACACCATAATGGCAATGGTCCAAGAAACAGAAAATCATCAGTACCTGTCACCTTCTGGAAGTTGCTCCAGCTTTTTAATCAAGAATGCTATGACGTCTGACTTTGAAAGGTCCATCCGGCGCATCTGCGAAGAGTCAGGTTCCACAAAACCTTTCACCGACATCTTGACCTGAAAATACAACAGGTATCTGGAGCACAGTTTGCATGTGTTCATAGTCAACATATAAACTACAAAAGAAAGGAAGGTGGAACAGGTGCCGCCCCACTCTTGCATATTTTTACACAGATATACCGGGCATGTGTACATAAACTGCCCGGGTAGTGCTAATCAACACGAGCAATTTTGCATCCTTTCTTTGCACAGAAGTCTGTGCTATTTTCTAAAACAGCATAAACCACTACAAAGAGAAGGACAGCTGCATAAAACCACAATTTGATGATCGAATATGGTACAAAAAGCACTTCTGTGCAACATTAGCACTTTACGACATCCTTCCACAAATGAGCCTCTTCCAACATTCACAGCTTACATTTATTTCTTGGTGAGTTATTATTATACTTTTTGAGTATGAAAACGAAGTAATTACACTGTTTATTTATTATTGCATCACCCTACGAGCATGCACTTTACGCTACTAGTACCAGCATAACGTAATACAAATATCAGGGCTAAATACCATGGGCTCTTTTGACAAAAACATTTAAAAAATAAAAAATCTACACATCACAGGTTTACTCACAAAATTTGAGAAGATTTATATATTTCAGCCCTCACGCGCAAATGAATTTAGTGTTCCCTGACTCAGTAAATCGGTGGGTTTGCAAGCGCTAAAATCGTTTTTCAAATGTACAAACCCATTTAAGTATTCAGAAAAGATTTCCGAATTGTTAAATGGGTTTAGGAAACCACAGCGAATCAGTATTTGGAAGGGGGGTGGGTTTAGGGCATTCCTTCCAAATACCGATTCCTTATACATATTAATGTTTTGCGACAGAAATCCAGTTGCAAAACATTTATATTTTACTGACACCTCAAAGGAGGTGGTAACTCATACGCAAACACCCTTTTCCCTTTGTGAATGTCGAAAAGAACATTTTTGAGGAGTAGGCAGAGGTCCGCTTTTCACTTTTTTTCTTTCTAAAAACGCATCTTGTTTTCCTTTATGTAAAACGAGCTGTTTTTTTTTTTTTTTTTAAAATGGTCGCTTTACTTCAAACCAATCACACACATGGTGGACTGCTGTCCCTAGCAGGCCTCTATCCTTGTAATGACAACAAATCACAGTCACAATTTGTAACCACTTCGTTAATATATTTTTTTTATAATCAAATTTTATTGGTTTAGAAAAACGAGAGCACGATAATTCATTACAATATATCATGTAGCACGTTCCCAAGTTCTCCCAAGTTATTACCCAATATAGACAGTCTCAGGGTGCCCGCCACACAAGCCCTGGTATCCACCTCCATTCGGGTAGGGCCCCTTCATTTCGCCAGTCCCAACCATTTGCCCCAGTCACGATTATACTTGGTAGGACATCCTCTCGCCACATACACTGGTTTTTCCTGCATGGCGCACCGGTCCACTCCTCTGCACCATTTAGAGACAGTCGGGTGGGCGGGGTCCTTCCAGGTGGCTGCTATGTCTCGTTTTACTACAATGGTGGCCACCCCAGGAGTGTTTTGCCAGCTCGGGAACCATCCAGTCCTTCCATAACCCCCAGTATCAGGACTACTGGATTAAGTGGGACCTCCCAGCCCAGTATGGCACTCAACTCTGTCGCTATTGCCGACCAGTATTGGGTAAGAGCAGTACAGGACCAGACGATGTGGTAAAAATCCGCGGGCTCTGTCGCACAGTGCGGACATCTAAGGGCAGGAAGAAAGCCAGCTCAATACAGTTGGATGGGGGTGAGGTAAGAGCAGTGGAGGTAGTATATTTGAATTAGGCGAAGCCGGGCAGAAATAGTGATAGTTCGGGGAGCCATCAGGGCATCTCTCCAGTCCTCATCCTCCAACGGTCCCAGCCATTGTTCCCATTGATTCCGCATATGATCTAAGTTGGAAGGGGAGTTGTTAACCAGTGAGCAATGAATCTGAAACACCCCTCCCTTTCCCAGGTTCCCCATTAAGATTTTGGCTTCTAGCGGGCTGAACTCTGGAAATGTGTTGCCCGCTGGGATTAAGGGGGCTATGGCGTGCCAGAGCTGTAGGTACTTATAAAACTGGGTGGAGTGTAGTGAGTACATGTTTTGCAGTTCTTGGAAGGAGCGCATGTGCCCCTCTGCCCATATGTCTCCCAGGTGCGTGATCCCGATCAGGTCCCTTTTCCGAAATCCTTCCAGCGTCCCCACTCCCCGGAGCCAAATGCCATGCCACAGGGGTGTCTGTAACGTTAGTTTATCCTCTCAGCGAGTATAGCGCAACGCACTGCGCCATGCTAGTAGAGCTGCCCGAGTCACCCCGGGGAGAGTGTGAGGGATCGGGTCTCCATAAAGCAAATCCTAAATCCAGGAGAACCCGAGGCTTTCCAATTCCAGTTGGTAGGCCGGGTCGGACCATCCTCCAGTAAACCAATCCTGCATTACCAGGAGGCGAGTGGCCATATAATACAGGAAGAGGTTCATTATTCCCATTCCCACGATGTATGGGGCCCGCTGACAGTGGGTGAGGGCCATGCATGGCCTCGAACTCCCCCAGAGGAACGCTGTGATCATTCGATCTAATTCGTGGAATTATGTGGGGGGGAGGCGGCGTGGGAGATTCTGGATTATGTATAGGAACCACCATCATTTTGAACAGGGCGATCTTGCCCAGGGGGTTATGCCACAGACAGAGGTCCTCTTTTGGGTGAGAGGGCTAATATTGAGTGACCAGGTGAGTTCTGGTAGAAGTGCAACCCAAATGCCCATGTATTTAAAGGTGAGCTGCAGTATGAGAATATTTGTTTGCCATTCCACACATTCCCTTGACATGTGGAGGGACACCAGGGTTGAATTGGTTGGGTTCAGGCACAGGCCGGACGCCGCTTCAAACTGTCGGAGGGCATGGAGGCATCGGGGACCAGAGCGTGCCGGGTCAGTAAGGAAGAGTAACACATCATCCCCATATAGAGCAATAGGGTCTTCATGGGTTCCCTGCCATCGCCATCCCTGTATTTGCGCATCAGCATGGATAAGCTGGGCAAACAGCTCTATTGCCAGAGCAAAGAGGAGGGGGGACAGGGGGGAGCACTGTCTCGTTCCTCTTCTAATAGGGGAGACCTCCAAGAGTGCTACGTTCGTAAGGACCCTGGCTGACGGGTTGGAATAGAGTACCAGTTTTCGGAAGTGTGGGCCGAATCCAACGCACTACAGCACACCCTCCAAGTATCGCCAGTCGACCATATCAAAGGCTTTTTCAGAAGTCGATCAACAATAAAGAGGTATGGAGAGAGAAGGTGGCGGTAGGCCAGTGCCACATGCAGGCGTCTCAGGCAGTGCCTCGTGGTACGATGCGGTATGAATCCACATTGGTCTGGATATATTAGTGTGCCAAGTATTGGTCTAATGCGTATAGCCAGGATTGTCGCATAGATTTTGACTTCAGTATTAATGAGGGAAATTGGGCTATATTCCGAGCCGGTGGCCGAGGGGGTTTGTTTTAGGAATGACCACTACGGTGGCCATATCAGTTTCTGGGGGGAACGCACCTTTCTCGCCCACCTCGCAGTACAGAGCGTGGAGACGGGGGTAGTAAGGTTTCTCTAAATGCAATATAGTACTCTGCCGGGAACCCGTCTGGGCCAGGCGTTTTCTCGGACATGACCTGTGAGATTGCCTCTTCAATTTCTTCTCGCGTGATGGGGTGGTCCAGACGTTGTGTATCGGGTTTCATCAGCCATGGGAGGGGGACATTTTGTAAAAAAAAAAAAAAAAGGGAATGGACTCTGGTGTCTGAAACTTATCCGCTGCGTAGAGTGATGTGTAATAGTTAGCAAAGGCCTGCGCGACAGCTGCAGGGATGTGGTGTATGGATCCCTGGTCGTCTAGGATCTCCAGAACTATCCGGTTAGCCAGGGGACGCGAGGCCAGCCAGTGGAGCAGCTTGCCATTTTTGTCGGCCCAGCCATAAACTAGGGCCGTGGAGGACCTCCACATCATTTTGGCGGATTCAAGCAATACACGACTTATTTCTTCTTGCAGCATATCAAGCTGCCTGCGTTCAGCTTCCCCATCCGCCACCACAGTGCTTTGCTCCAGGCGAAGGGCCTGGCCCTCCAGCTGGGAGAGGTGGCTCTCTTGTGTCAAGCGTTTGTGTTTGCGATAACCTTTGGTGTAGCCTCTAATCGTGGCTTTGCCAGCTGCCCACAGCGTACCCTGGGAGTCGACTGTGGCCTCGGTTTGGAAATACTGTTTGAGTCCTTTTGCAATGGCCTGTTTGTGATCGGTACCTTGGAGGAACCAGGCGTTAAGCCTCCAGATGGGGCGTAGAGCTCCTGATGGGTCCCCTTTGTGTAGAAGGTGAGAGTGGACAGATATGCCACGAGCTAGGATTTGGATATTGGTGAACGCCCGGCATTCGGTGGCAGGCATAAATAGCAGATCAATGCAGGAGTGGGTATGGTGCGCAGCGGAGGTGTGGGTATATTGGAGCGTCCTGGAATTCCATGTGTGCCATACATCGCATAGGCCTAGTCTGGTGGCCCACCCTGCAAGTTGTTTGGTGCTCAGGCTTCTGTGGGAGGTGGGTGTCCTGGTGGCATCCATAAAGCGACATCAGGTTAAGAGTGGCGCCTCCAAGGGTCCCCGTAATGGGTACATAACGGCCCTGAGGATCTTTAATCTCTCGGACAATTGTGAAGGGATCGCCGCAAGAGGATCGCCACCCACCAGGAGCCCCTTGAGAAGCCTGAGTGCCAGACCCTATCGAATCCCTGGCATGCGAGGAAGGGACAGTGGTTTCCCAGGAGATGCGTCTCCTTCAGAAAAAGGATGTCTGGGGTGGACCTCTGTGAATATTTTAGCACCGCCGTGTGTTTCACCTTGTCCAGGCATCCATTGATGTTCCAGGAGAGGACTCGTAGGGCCTCTCACTCATTGTGGGGTGTAGCCATGTCGCTTGGGTGTGTGTGTAGGAGGGCATCCGATAAGGCAATCCATTGGATTTGATTGTCCAGGGCTAGAGAATGGGCGTAAGCGTCGTGCCCCAGGTCGAGGCCGGCGCACATGTGTAACAAAAACATTGTGCCAAGTGCTGCAACTAAACACTTCGTTAATATTAATGAGATAGGTCGAATTACGACCTGCTTCGATTCGGTATTTTGTGAACTAACAGATTTGTACACAGGTCTGTTCGCAAAAAACCCATGCATTCAGCAAACTGCGCCCACTTTTACAGAATGTACTGCACGTACATCAGGCCCTTTATCCCTATAAGTACTTGGGCAAATCTACACAAATCGTAGGCAGGCCCTCTGTAAAGGCAGAGCAGGATGGATCATCTCTACCTGTATTAAAGTGATCACACCCTTTCTGTCTCCCTCCCCCTGCCCAAACACTGTGACCGTTCACTTAAGTGATGCTGCGTAGAATCATCCTTGAATGTCAAAATTGTGCATTTTCCTGTTCATTTCTTTATAATTATGACATCTCTCTATCTCACAGTCTCTCTGTGACTCTATATCTCTACACCTCTCCTTCTCTTTCTGGCCATCTCTCCCCTTCCAATCTCTCTCCTTTTTTCTCCCTTTCTCTCCATCTTTCTCTACGTGGGCCAACCCTCTTGCTCACTCTTCTCCTCCCCTTCCCCAATGTGTTTTCCCTTGCCAAATGGACCAGCATCATATGCATTTACATTTTAAATCATTTTAAAATCATTTTGCCCCCATTCTTAATTCTTTTTCAGGTTGAATCCCTTACTACATCTCGCAGTCTTACCTTAAATCACTGCAGCATATGCTAAGCTAACCAAGCCAGTGAATCAGTGTATTTACGGCTCTTTTAAAGCATACCGACCACCCCATGTAAGACGGATAGCTTTTTTTGAAATTTCAAATCCTTATTGATTTTGTAAAGAATACAAAACCATAGAAGTAAAAAGATACAAAGGAATAAAGAAGAAAACCATGGCAGTTGGATATGAAACAATAAACGAGGAAGTTACAGAAAAGAGGAAGTGTCAAGTTCCAGCTGTTTGGTACAAGGGCATTAAATAATTGCTTCAGATATATACATAAATAATTTATAACATAGCATTGATATACATATATCGATAAAATGAATACTCAAGAGAGACTAAAAGAGTGAGAGGGAAGGTCATGTATATTTGAAGTAGAAAGTAATAAGGTCAGGTATCTTGCTCTTAATTTCCTATATCTGGAATTGTGATATGGCAGGGGTTCTGTGCTGACGTAGACTCAAAGATTTACACTGGATAATCGGGGCATTCAGGGGGGTTTGGTGGTGTTAAAGTAAGCATCTAACGACTTCTAATATGTGTTACCCATTTTAGCCAGGCTGTGAATGATGCTTTGTTCGAGTCTTTCCAGTTGGAGGTAATTATTTTAACTGTGGTCATCAGTAAGAGGTCCAGTAAAAGACCGTTGTGAGTATTTGTGATATCGGGATCAAGGAATCCTTTGATGAGATATGGGAAATCGCATTTAGGGTGTATATCAAACATTTTAGTGATGAAAGAGAAAACATTGTCCCAGAATTTTGTTACTGATTTACAATGGAAAAGTAGGTGTGCGAGATCCCCGACTTCTGCTTTAAAATCCCAGCATGTGGGGCTATCTAGAATGTCCCACATGTGTCAGCGGGATGCTGTCCAATAAGCTCAGAGGATTAGCCAGAATTTAGTTTGAGATAAGACTGGTGAGATTTTGTAGGAGGTAAGTGATTTCCATATTTTATTCCATTCAGCCTCTTGAATGGGTTAAGAACAATGTGTGTCCCAATCTTCTTCATTATTTTGTGGTTCACACTCAACACCTTGTAGTAGCTTACAGAATTTGGAGACATGATGGCATGGCCTTTTTTTTTTTTTTTAAAGGTGATTGATAAATTTTGGTTCGTTGGTGTAAGATTTTGATTTGGTGATGCATGTTTTAATTCTGAGGAAGTTATACAATTCTATATTGTCCAAGAGGTATTGGATTTCTAGACTAGAATAGGATATGGGGGAGGCACTGGAGCCTAGCTGTTTGGGGGAAATAGATGCCTTTGGATACCCAGGAGTCCCAATATAGTGTTTTGCCCTCACATTTGATTTTCAGATTGTGCCAGAGTATGGCTAGATTAGAAAATTTCATTGGTGAAGATAATTTTTTGCCAACGCTTAGTAGAGTGTTTTAGGTTTTTTAAATAAGTATTTAGAAGTGGCAAAATGTTTGATATTTCTAGTGAGTAGTGTAATAGGGTCTAGGGTGGCTAAGATGGCTTTTTCTATCTTTAGACATGTGGGTTTATAGTTATGCAGAATAGAAAACCAGTGTGAACCTTGCCTGGCTAAAAAGGCTGTCAGGTAATTCCTAAAGTTGGCGAGGTTAACGCCTCCCAGTTCAGTGGGGAGGTGGAGTTTCTTCAGTGCTATTCTAGGTCTCTTATTTTGCCAAATACAATTTTTGATTAGTTTGTCCAGTTTACGGTGGAAGTTGCCTGATAATAGTAATGGCAGCATGCGGATTAGGTAATTAACTATTGGTGTTATCATTTTTATAGCTTCAATGTGGTCCCAACACGTGATGAAATGGGGAATCCAGCTTTTGAGAAGTTCTGACTTTTTTTTTAGGGCAAGTGTTTTGTAATGATTGAAAGTATCTATTAAATCTGATCTGAACTCAATACCGAAGTATTTAAGGTCACGGGGTAGCCACGCTAATGCAGTGTCTCCTAATATTTATTTTGTTCCAAGGGGATCTAAAGACTTAACCTCTGATTTGTCCCCATCAATTTATAGCCAGATACTGATGAGTATAATTTAATTGTTTCCATGAGAGCATTGATGGATGTGCTGGAATTTTCGGTAAGAAATAAGATATCATCTGCATAAGCAAAGAGTTTTGCAACATTAGATATTAGCGTTATTTTGAATATCTAATAGGTGTGGCTCCAGTGCACTTAAAAGGAGGGAGGGCAAAAGCGAGCATTCTTGTCTTGTGCCTTTTTCAAGTTTGAATGTTAGGAAACCGCCTGTTTGGACTCTAGCGCTAGAATTACTATATAGGGCCATGATCATTTTTATGAAGTTGTCTAATAGGTTAAAAGCTTTAAGAGATTATTCAAGGAAAGAACGGGAGAAAATGTCGAACACTTTCTCAGCTTCAAGTGACATAGCTAGTGTGGCTGATGTGAAAGATTTTGCTCTTTCCAGAACTTGGCAAAGGAGATGGGTATTGTCTTTAGACATACAATTTTTCAAGAAGCCTACTTGTAAGTTGTTTATTAAGTGTGGTAAAAAGAGGTTGAGTCATTTCGCGAGGAATTTTGAGTACAGTTTGCAATCAAGATTTATAAGATATATAGGCCTGTAATCTTTTATTAACAGGGGATCTTTTCTTTCTTTAGGAGTCACAACTATGGTAGCTTCGTCTGTAGTGCAGCTAATGGTGGCAGTTGTTGCAAAATTGCTAAATTGTTCTTGTACGTTTGGGTGAACAGATGGGTAAAATGTTTTATAAAACTTAGCTGTAAAACGGTCATGGCTGGGTGCTTTATTTTCTTTGAGTGTGCTGATTGCTTTGATCATTTCCTCTGTGGAAATTGGTTTATGTAAGGTTCGTTGTCTTCCTCCGACAGGTGAGGCAATTTCAATTTATTTAAATAATTTGAGCATTGTTCTGGGGTTACGTTGGTCATCAGAATATAGACCTTCATAGAATTTTATGAAGATTTCTAGTATTTTTGGGGCATTCGTCTGGATGCATTTTTATCTTCTATAAGGGAAGTAATCTATTTTTGGTTTTGTTTATGCTTGAGGGATGAAGCTTGCAGTTTGCCATACATGTTAACAGCATGAATATTTGAGTTTCCTCTGCATAAAATGGATATCATCCAGCTACCCTCTGTGTTGGTAATATAGGAAAGGTTTCAAGTTTGAGGTTGGATTTTTTGTAAATTCGCGATGACATTTTTTTGTGTATTGCAAGGAAGCAAGTGACTTCTGAGACCCAATTATTTCTGAGGGTATTGGCTTTTTGTGTGGAGTTCTCGTGTCTTGTAGTATAAGGATGTCCAGTTTGGTTTTGAAGAGGTAGTCTGCTATTTTGCGTCTTTGTACTGAGGAGTTTAATCCCTTGACATTCAGGGAGACAATATTGAGATTGTTGGTGAGTGTGGGACTTGTCATGTCAAATTAAAGTAGAGTTGGTATGCAAGAAGAATAAGTATAGTAAAACAGAATACTTGGCTAGACTTACAGTCCCTTGTCAGGTATGGATATAAGAAGTAACTGATTTTGGAGTGAGTATTGGCATTGCATTAAACTTTTCCTCATTGGGTGTCGTAATTGGGATAGGAGCCAGTTAGTATCTTGTATGGAGCAAGGTCGGATTGTGTACCTAAGACTCTGGTAAGACCTTCTACAAGTATGTCTATAAATAAAGGAAACAGAAACAAAGAAGTTCCTAACGGAAAAAACAAAAGAACAATGAAAGAAAGGAAAAAGCCCAGCCTCAACCCTCCCTCCCCCCAAAGACATTAAGTAAGTGACAGAGAAGAGCATCTGTCCCTCTGCTAAGGAGAGTATAACATGGTCAAAATGAAATGGAACATGTCTCAGTGCAAGATATAAAAGCTGGGATTAGTTACAGTTTGAGTATATTCGCTAAGGAGAACTTTAGGCAACAGTAAACGTGTTAGAAATTGGGTTCCTGGTTGACAGTAACCACAATCCTAGTCGGGGTAAGTCACAAACAGACCCTAAATTAACCTGTTCTTAGCCTATGTAGCTTAACTTAAGAGGCAATAGGTAAAGTAATTGTGCAACTCTTAAAACAGTAAAAAACACCACCAAAAAAAGATTCCACATCAAGTTTAAAAAAAAAAAAAGATTATATTTTAATAAATAAAACCAAAACGACAAAAATGCACCGGTGAAAATAGCGGCAAAATGCAGAAAGCGCCAACAAGGGTCATCTGGCTGCGCTGGACCGAGACAAAGTCAGAATTTCAGGCTGGCCTTGGAGTGCGGGCCGGCTACAGGGACCAGATTGGGCCAGCTGAGGAAAAGTACAATAGTCCGGGCTGTCCTGTCAATGGAGAGGTTGCGAGCGGATGATGCGCTGATGTCGATCCACACATTTGGCGGCGATGCACTGGTCCTGGTGGCACAATAGCGATGATGCATTGGCTCCGATGCGGAGTTTCAGCTTTGACGTCGATACTGTTGTCTGGGGAGATGCGAGGATTTTCCTTTAAGAGCGTTGCATAGTAGTGGTTCCAAAGGCGAGCCACGTGGATGCACATGCATCGGTTCTGGTCCACGCAAATGGGCGATGCGCCGGTTCCGTATCAGCAGCAGTGATAGGTTGAACAAGCATCTTAGGCTCACTTCCAAGAGTCCAGGACTGGGATGGCACCACTTGGCAGAGAAAACTCAGAGATGGCAGAGTCCAGGTGCAGAAGCAGGACAGTTGGAAGTTGTTTATGTCCCCCGAGACCTCAGATCAGGAGGCAAGCCAGCAATCCCTTGGAGACACTCTGTGTTCTGAGGGTCAAGTGGTGTAGGTCCAGTCTTTCTCACCCAGACCAGTAGGGCAGCAGGCAGCACAGCAAGAAAACAGCTTTTCCAGAGCAGCAGTCTAGCAGAGTGGAAGTTCTTCAGCAGCACAGTAGTCCTTTCTGGCAGAGTATCTACAGGTCCAGAAGTGTACTTAGTAGGTAGGGTCTGAAGTCCAGTTATTATACCCAGTGGTGCCTTTGAAGTGGGGGAGACTTCAATGAAGGGCTTTGAAATAAACAGAGGTCCCCCCCTTCCTGCCTTGGCTCCAGGCTCACTACAGGGAGGTATGCGACCCTTTGTGTGTGGGCAGGACACAGCCTACTGAGGTGTTAGTGTGAGGCTGTGCCCAACTCTTCCCTCCTATCCTGTCAGGTTGGCCCATCAAGTCACACCTAAGCTCCCTTTGTGTGTGACTGGCTAGAGGGAATACACGAAGCCCAGCTGTCACCAAACCCAGACATGCAATCAGATACAGGCTGCAGGCACAATGGGGTAAGGAGCAGTAAAATGGCAACATTCTAAAAGTGGTAAAAAGATAAATTCTACTTTGTCATTAAAGATGTTTTATCACCAAAGGTTCTAAACAAGACAGATCGACAACAGATCAACCTCCTTCCAATTGGGAATTACAGCTTATTAGATGTAATAAGGAATCCCTAATGTTAATCTATGTGAGGGGTAGGCCTCACAGTAGTGAAAAACGAATTTGGGACATGTAAAACTTAAAAGTTTATGTCCTACCTTTTAATTACACAGCACTTTGCCCTATGGGCTACCTATGGCCTACCTTATGGAAGCTGTGTAAAGGAAAACAAGGGACACCCTACTTACATGGAACAAGGGTACATATTATATAAACAGAAACAGTGGTTCCTGTGGACAATGTAAACAATAAACAATGTGTATATGCACAATGGCAATAGGAAAGGGTTAGATGGAAGTCCAAGAAAGAAGAAAGACCATATAACACAGGATACGTGTAAATTCAAGACGTTTATACACATAAAACATCATGGTTATATTCAACAAAGTGCACAGTGTCCCCAGACAACATGGAACCTACAAAAAACATTTTTGTGACATTTGTGAGATAAAAAGCGGTTTCCAAAATGACAAACTCGACCATCAGACTTATAGACAGTGAGTACAGTCATCAAATATGATAATGGAGAATGGTGAATGGTTCGCTTTAAGTTTTGTCTATGTCGTTTCGACCCTTTTAACAATAAGGGGTCTCTTCAGGACCTAGTAATGTAGGGACATCTGGAAACATCAGTGTTGGGGCAGAAGCCAACTTAAAAACAGTAAGGTCATGCTAATAAATCGAGAGCCGGTACCTGAGAAAGTAATCACTATCAAAGTGACATAGTGCAACCCAAGGGAGTGAGTGTAATTGAAGAGTACTCACATGGGACCCAGCCGGGCACTGGTAAATTTGAAATAAAAGAAAGGAAAGGATAAGAACTCATGTCAAATACAGGAGTTTCAGGTAATGATCTTGGATTGAGGCGACTTACCCCAGTGAGGGGAAGGACTGACAGTCTAGGAACATGCTGTTCAGGAATAATTGCATCTGTAGCCATCAATCACACAAACTAAGTGTGATGGAAATTAACCATCCAAGTGCAGGGAAACACAACAATGCGTGTACAAGAGCGTATTTCTGAAAAAATGGGTGTAGGTGAGAAACACCGGCCCGCATGGAGGAGACAGAGACTGATAACGTTACATTAGCGGGTCACAAATCCTCTTACCAGAGTGTTGAGTGGCGGTGACTCAATTGAATCTAAAACGTCCCCGCGTGCGTCGAGTAGGCCAGGAAAAATTAGTCCAAATGCCACAACACAATAGTTGTAAGAAAGTAGCCGCACCAAGACTCAGGCAGCACACGACAATGCGTGAGGGATGACCTTGTTTCTAAAGGAATTTTAAAAGAATTATTAGAGTCAGAGAAAGTGCCTGCGAGCATGAAGATTATACTAACGAAAGCCACTGTCAGGGTGCCATAGCTCTTACCGTTTATTGAGCAGGGATGACTTAGCTGGATGAGGAAACAAACAAGCGTGCGTGAGCTACGCGAATGGCCCTGGAGAACTGCAGGAGTCCATCTCCACTTGTAAATGACAAGGGGCCGGCACTTGCTGCGGTTGTGTTATATGTAGTAGGATACCCACCAAAACCGGACGTCAAGGCAGACATCACTTGTGATTGCTGCCGGTGACAACCTATCCTGTTATCTGCGCTCGCAGACTGGATCGGAAAATCAAGTTGTCTCAATGTGACCAGCGGACCTTATGAAATTAACATGTGCCAAGGAATTTAAGAGCACGGTAGGGATGGCCGGATTAGGGTCTGAATCTTTGTTGTAAAAACGAAGAAGAATTAGGGATGATGTGGCGAGGAGGATGTTTTCTATCTTAATGTCACCATGACTACGGACAACATTATGTCTAAGAGGAACGCAAAGGAAGTGTCTCATTTCCACAATAATAGTGGCATATATATTATAATAATTGACTACAGTAGCCTAGGAAACCCAAGACTCTTTTCTGTGAAGGCAACGTAATATCACGGGTGACCTCCTTTACATATTTAGGGGTTTTATTTGATGAAAGGGGTACGTGGACACCACAAATGAAAGCAAAAATAAATGTAATGGCTAGATCTACCCTGGCAGTCCTGGACTTTGCTCGCAGATTAGGGGCAAAGCCAATGCAAGCAATGTTAAATATATACAGGGCCAAATGTATCACCATAGCAAGCTATGGCTCTGACCTTTGGGGATACAGAGAAGTCAGGGATATCCAAATAGTTGAAAATAAATTTCTAAGAAATTTGTTAGCTGTTCCACAGTCAACACCCTGTTATATAATCCACCAAGAAACCGGGTTAGGTTTTATCTCAGACCTAATCGGCATGGCACCTTTATTAAAGTGGATAGGTATTTGGATAAACCCGGATCTAGGGATGAATCGTGAAATTATTCGCGATGGCCTTGCACTTGATCATGCAAGCAGTATCCCCTGGCTGAGCTATGTGAAAAGGCTTGCCACTTATTTAAGAAGGCCAGAGCTGTTTAACTCTCCAGAAAAGCTGCTAAAGGCGGACCTGATTTGGGCTAAAAACATGTATTTGCAGGTGTCGCAGACAGATAGGGAGGCCAGGGAATTGAAAAAGCCATTGTTGCGGACTCATCAATTGCTATCCACTTCATGTACTATGGAACCCTATCTTAATATAGTAACTAATCAACACCGTTTCCTCCTAGTGAGGTTTAGATTTAATCAATTACATCTACTTCTTGCAGAACCAAAGGGATGGAAAAAGATTGAGGACCTGGGTGTTTACACGTGTGATAATTTTTCGACTCATTGCACTTTGTCTTATTCTCTGAGCATTTTATGCACATCCGGAATCGGTTCATTTTACCTATTTTAAGGGGCAATGGATTTTTACAGGCTAGACCTGCTTTTATATATTTACAGATGCTGACTAATGTTTGGGAAATTTTTAACATAGCTAGTTTTCTGACAGCAGCGGTCAGAAGAAAAAGAGAGGGATCGCTATGAATTAGATCATTTTTTAACTATGTTAATCTTTTAATTACTAGAACATGAATTGCCTTTTTGTAGATGATCCAGATGTATTTTTTTGTACCCTGCTGGTGTTTGTGTAAATGCAGTATTTAATGCGTCTTATGTAGTATGCTTTTATGGTTTTAATTACTCGAATAAAGTGAATTTGACTGACTACAGTAGTCCTTAAAAAGTGTTGGCAGACGTGAATGGTGCAAGTTGGGTGGGATGTATTCCATCTTTATATCTCAAAGACTAATTCGACTATGAGGGACATATTTACTAGAAGCCAAGCAAGCAGACGGGACGACGGAAAAAAGCAATCCCTGTGTGAAAAGGATAAGACCGGAGTGGTATATCCTGAGTGGGAGTACAAGGTGCAATAGCATTATTTACAGACGGGGTAGGGTGCGGCATTTACTTCATAAGAACACAATGACATAATAATAATCAGCCAGTTTTCGGAAGAAAAATCATTAGGACATACAACTGTATATAACGCAGTTTGGTCATATTGTACAGCAATGACATGTTTAGGGGTTCAAACACGTGGTATATATTATATCATATAGATATTACATGAGATAGAGTTACATAAATAAGAATGTATTGTCAAACGAGCCCTTGGAAATCAATTTGTAATTAGAGAGAAAATCTTAAAACTGAAAAAATTCCAAGCTGATTATGCACTTGGGCTGAATGTCATGTTGCAGCCGTATCACAAAATACTCAGTTTGATAGTGTGGCCACGAAACCACGCCATTCTTCTGCTGTGTTGAGTCCTTGAATGATAGAATTAGTCCTTTCTATCCACTGACATTCAAGTCTTTGCAAAATGTGAGATAAGTCACCCCCTCTTTCTGGGACAGTTGCCTTCTCAATGATTTGCCATTATATTTAGTCTGCTGTGTGATTCTTTTCCAAAAAGTGTGACACCAATGGGGCATTCTGCACGGAGCATCTTATCCAGCTCCGGTGTTGTCCAATGCATGCTTTCATGGGTTGTGATGTCTGTCCTATGTATGGTAAGTTAAAGGGGCACCATATACAATACACCACATTTCGAGTATTTCAATTTGAGAAAAAGTTAAGAACATGTCTAACATTTGCATGCTCAAAGGTGTTCGTATCATATGTGAAGGTACATGCAACACAGTTACCACATTTGAAATGACCTTTAGCCTCAGGTAGGCCCCTGACTGATTTGAGGGTTCTAGTCTTTTGCGTAGTTTTATCTTGGGTAGAAGAGTGAACCAGATAATCTTTTATATTTTTAACACGTTTGAAAGCGAACAAGGGAGTGTCTATCGCAGGATTAATATTCTTAATCAAATTCCAATTTTTGATAATTAAATTGTGAATCTTATTAGTGCGTATTCCAAAAGTGGTTCTCTGCCAAGTGGTGCCATCCCAGTTTTGGACCCTTGGAAGTGAGCCTAAGATGCTTGTTCAACCTATCACTGCTGCTGATACGGAGCCGGCGCATCGCCCACTTGCGTGGACCAGAACCGATGCATGTGCATCCACGTGGCTCGCCTTTGGAACCACCACTATGCAACACTCTTAAAGGAAAGTCCTTGCATCTCCCCAGACAACAGTATTGACGTCAAAGCTGAAACTCCGCATCGGCGCCAATGCATCATCGCTATTGTGCCACCAGGACCAGTGCATCGCCGCCAAATGTGTGGATCGACATCGGCGCATCATCCGCTCGCAACCTCTCCGTTGACAGGACAGCCCGGACCATGGTACTTTTCCTCAGCGGGCACAATCTGGTCACTGTAGCCGGCCCGCACTCCATCGCGGCCAGCCTGAACTTCTGACTCTGTCTCGGTCCAGCAAACCCAGTTTCCGACACCCATTCATTCATTCACATAACCGTTGCATTCTCTGACTCATTCATGCACACAACCACATACACACACACACACTCAACAAACTCACCCGTTAATATCAAAGCACTTTGACTAATAAAATGCCAAACCTATTCGATTTGCCAATGCTTTTTAATTCATAAGAGACTCTGGAAGACAGCTAAAGCTGCTTTTAGGTTAGACCTAAAAAGAACACATGCCCAATCTCAAAGTGAATACATAAATTAAAATCCTAGTCACTCATTCAACCTCAGAATGTACTAGAATAAGTAAATTCACAAATGTTCACATGAATCAAACAGATATTAATGGCTGTCCTTTCCATGCAGTATACACTCGGATTATACTGGAGGACTGCATCTTCAGTTTTATGTGCTCATGACTAAACACACATGCATTATTATAAGCGACTACATTAAATGACCATGATGAATCACTTGAGATGCTCATGTCATCTGCCTTGCCTACTACTCTGCAAGCATTTCATTTTTTATCACAGACATATAAATAGCACCATATTGCTATTAGCGTGGCTTTGCAGAGCTGTGGGGTGCAGATACTTTCTCTCCCAGGTCTCAATGATTTCGTCACAGGCCAGTGTGTATTAGTTTTGAGTAAGAACTTGGTGGAGGTGAATATTTCGTGAATAAGTTTGGCTCTAGCCAGATTATGTCCTCACCAGTGTCATTCTGGGTTGCACATGAGATTTGCACATAGTTAAAAAACAAGGCAACGTTTATGATAATTGTTAGAAATTGGATTTCTGGTTGGCTAGGGCTTGCGCCTAAGCCAGGCAGAGACCACCACTCTAGTCAGGGCAAGGGAGTTACACGCTGAAGATAACCATGCTCACCCCTTTGGTAGCTTGGCACGAGCAGTCAGGCTTATCCCAGAGGCAATGTGTAAAGCGTTTGCGCAACACACACACTCAGCAGCAACACACTAGGCACACCACAAAAGAAACTCCACACAAGGTTATATCAAAAATAGCCTTTGTATTATCATAAACACATTAGATCCTAACCACACATATACACTGTGCCAACTGGCACTAGGCAATATTTTACAGGGGATTATATACAGGACCAGACCAATCGGGCCACGGTCAGAACCATCAGAATGCAGGTAGTAAACGTAAAACACAACCAGTAACTACTGGCACAATACTGACCTCAGCATTATCACATTAGCATTAGACACCATCCTAAAATATCATAACATGACATTAGGCATAAACCCATTAGGCCCAACCCTCAGCATAAACATACTACGCATTAGGCATCACCTTGGGCATTAGACATATTAGGAATAAACCACGTAAGCATAAACACATTATGCAGTAACTCAGCAGTGCACCCTAGTAACCCTACCACCAGGTGTACACATCACCTTAGGGCAGTGGTTCCCAAACTTTTTATCCCAGCGGCTCCCTTGACTTATTGGCCACGGCTCCCCATTACGTTACTTTTTTTGGGCGGGTGGGAGGGTGTATGCCCGACCTCGGGAGTACTTCCATTTTTCTCCTTGAAAATAATTGAGATGAAGCCTGAAGGTATTATAATCATAGATGTCATCCTATTAGTCATAGTGTCTGAAAGGGAGGGTAGGTTAGATAGATTCACTGATGGATTTGTGATCAGTATGGGAATTACAAAGATTTCGTTTGATCATTTACATGCGTTTTTCTGTTGGATTCGGCAAGTCTGACATTGGTATTTGAAAAGTCCTTCGAACAGCCTGTGACAGCTGCTGTGGTGCTATCCACAACTCTGTCTGGACAATCAAATGCCACAGGAATAGTGGAATGGCAAGGTGGGAACTCCAGAGTGAGATTTATCTAGGCATGGAGATACAGTTAAAAAAAAAACAAAAAAAACCAAAAAAAAACTTACCTTACCGGGTCCTGCGCCGCCTCCGCTCCTGGCCTGGTCCGCATTTGGCGTTTTTCCTGCTGCTTTCCAGGAACAGGAGCAGGCATCCTCCCTCCCTAAGCCAATCACAATGCTGCAATGGCAGCGTTGTGATTGGTGCGGACAGCGCCCAGCCGGGCGCCTGTAGGGAGGCCATTTTCTCTATGTAGGCTGCATGCAGCCTACATAGAGAAAATTTAGAGTGCGCATGACTGGTTTGGTTGGTCCCAGAGGGCCGACCAAACAGTCAGGGCCCACAAAAGTGGGCAAGCCACTCCTCCCAGACCCGCCCCCAACCAGGCATACCCTCCAGCCCGCTCCCAACCAGGCATACCCTGCCTTCTGCTTTCTCGCAGCAGAAACATAAAATTGTATTTTAAATACCATTTTAGGTTTCTTCTTCTTGCACTGTGAGAAAGCAGTGGGGCGACGCTCCTCCGCCCTAATGGAGGAGCCGCCCCTCCAAACAGTGTTAGACAACGAGAACTATATCAAGTACAGTTCGCTCCTGGAGCCCCAGAGCGTAAACCACGTTGCTTTCAAGGTGAAGATAACTTTTCACCGGATGCTCAAAAATCAAAACATGCGAGGGGCGTGGCCTGGCAGCGGCTACGATGGCGGTGTGAGCTGTGAGCTCCGCTGAGGCCGGGAAGTAAGCCCGGGAAATCCGTATTATATCCGGCAGCGGATAGGTGGAAACTGTGCAGCGGTGCGGCAGGTGATCGGCCGTTACTGGAGGGGGCCGGAGAGGAGCAGCGACTGGTGCCCGCCGATCGCCGCGAGAGGAGAAGTGCGGGGCCTGCGCCATTGCTTGGCCTCCCGGGGGACTGAGCGGAGAGGAAGTGCCAGTGGAGCCGTGCGGCGAGGAGCGGAAGAGATCCGGACGGGCGCCCGAGGTGAGAGAGCTCGGGGCCAGAGGTGCTAGAGTGGCCGGTGACTGGAGGCAGGGGAAATTCGGACCGAGCCGGACGGCGGGGGTGGGCGCAGAGAGGCGCGAAGCTCTACGGAGGTGCGGCAGTGAGGAGGCGGGTTGGGACGTCCCCGGCGGGGCAGAGTACAGGAGGAGCGGCCAGCCGTGTGCCGGAGCCCCGGAGGGGGTTGGCGGGCCATATATACCCCGCTGGGTGGCGGTTCCCAGTAAGAAACATCCGCGGCCTCCAGGGCCCCTGGTGCAAGACGGCGAATCAGTGAGGGGAGGCGCCCGCCCTGAGTGGCGTGAAGAAGGGGGCGCAGTGAAGCAGCCCTTGGTGAATGTATGCAGTGGGTCCCCACAGGAGTGAGCAAGCTTCGGCGAGGTGGGGACAGTCCGCCTGCTGGGACGACCATATGCGGTGGGTGCCTCTGGAGCCCAGTATTGGGGGCTGGGAGTTTGCCCCGCTGTGAGGCGGGTTGGCGCCAGGCTTGTGTGAGGGGCCCCGGCGGATAGCAGCAGCCCGGTGAAGCTCTGAGCCTGGCTTGAGTGCCACACCGAAGGGGGTGCGGGGCCCGGAGGAGACTGGGCGACACACCGGATTGACACCCCGGGACTGGGAACATCCGGGGTCCCCCAAGGGTGTGTTGGTGTTTGGGGGACCGGAGTATACGTGCCTGCCCCATCGGCCACGCAGTGGGGGAGATCTAGACACCCGGCGACCGGAGGCTGTTTGAAAGAGGGACTGTGCTTGACTAATCCCGGGCTGAAGGGGCTCCCTCCCGACCCTGCCATTGTGGGAGACTGTCCTGGGCAGTCCCCGGTGAAGGGACATCTGGGCACGGTTGACCAAGAGTTGCCATCGGGCGAACGGGCCTTGGTGACTGGTTATTAAACGCGGCCCAGCCGCGACACCGGGCGGACGGCGCGGAGCGGCGGGAGAGTGGTTGCAGACTGTGGAGTGTAAACCCTTGACCCACACGATGAAGCCGAAGGGGGGCACCGGTACAGGCCAACAAACTGGATCGGTATGCGGTCTCGAAGTCACAGGTGGCGGAAGCCGAGAATGCGGGGGACAGGCCCCGGCCGCAGAACCATCCCTAAGCTCCATTATGACGGCAATCCAGACGCTGGAGTACGACGCTGGAGACCAAGATAGATAAGGTCTCCATTGAGATGAACCTTCTGCGAGCAGATATGAACAAGACATCTGAGAAGGTTAAGGTTGCTGAAACGCACATTGTCGATTTGCAGTCCTCTACCAGGAGCTTAGAGGAGAAGGTCCAACAGCTGATCAAACAACATCAACAGATGGCTCTGAAGATGGAGGACCAGGAAGGGCGGGCCCGCAGGAACAATATTCGGGTAGTGGGGGTCCCGGAAGGAGCGGAGGGGCAATGCATGGACCTATTTCTTGAGGAGCTCATATTACAGCACCTGAAGCCCAAACGACTCTCCGCTTTGTTCACGGTGGAGAGCGCGCACAGGGCTCCGGTCCCTCCGCCGAAGCCGGGGGCGCCCCCTAGAACGATCATCGCCCGGATACTCAATTACCGGGACCGCAACGCCATCCTGTAGGCGGCCCGGCAGCAGGGAGACCTTCAATATGAGAACGTGACGGTGCGGTTCTTCCCAGACTTCACGCTGAGGGTACGAGAGGAGGACATTTGATGGGGTGAAGCGAACATTGAGAGACAGGGGCATTAAATACATGATGTTCTTCCCGGCGAAACTCAAGATCATCGCAGGGGGCAAATCTTGGTTCTTCACGTCACCGGCGGAGGTTCAGTCGTGGCTGGATGGGCCGCGGTCTCAGACAGACACTGCAAGAGTGGAAGGGGGATGGAGAGACACTCGGGACCGGTCCCCGGCCTCAACCAGTGGATATGAGGGAGGAGCGGGCGTGACCGACGCCCCGGCGATCCAGATCACGGAGTCCGGCGTCCTCTGAGGGTCCTGGAGGATGAAAGTATCAAGGACACTGCCTGAGTATGGTATCTCATAACTGTGTGCACTGTTTATTACAGGGGGCCGGTGCCAGCTGCTCGCCTAAAGAACTTTGTTTATATGGACCGATTGAGTATTTCCAGCTGCTTAGTTTAGACTTTGGGGCTACAAGTGGCCTTACGGAGCTACTGATGGGCTAGGCTACACGCCCCCAATTCCTGGGTGTTTTGTGGGCAACAGGCGCTCTGCTAGTTGGGGATGTGGGTGGTTTTAGACCCGCGAAGCAGGGTAGCAGGGAGGGGGGTAGGACCGTGTTGTTGGGTAGGACAGGGGAATGGAATAGTTTGTGGGCTTAGTTGGGGGTTTATAATGTTAATAATGCTTTCCAATTTTTGCAAATATGGGTGGGGCGGTGGGCTGGGAGGCTACAGGGAGGGAGGAGAGGCCAGGTACATTTCCCTGTTGGCAGCACAGAAGGCTAAACGCCTTAAGATACTCTCCTGGAACGTGAACGGCCTCGGGGATAGGATCAAGAGAACCATGGTACTTCAATACTTACATAGACACACCCCGGATATAGTTCTCCTCCAGGAGACACATTTGAAAAGGGAACAATTACCTGGCCCTGAATCGCTTCGGTTATACCCTGATGGCGCACGCGGGGTTCACTTCAGGATCCAGGGGGACAGCGATCCTGGTTAAAAACTCCCTGCCACTGGTGCCCAACCGCACTTGGTGCGACCCGCTAGGCCGCTATGTTGCGATCACCGGGGGGTGGGAGGGTCTTACCCTGAATGTCTGTTCGGTATATATACCACCAAGAATGAATGGGGCGACCTTTCCCGATCTTGGGGCTCTACTGCTGGAAATGCCCACTGGGACCTTGATTATGGGGGCGATATGAATGAGATCATGTCGCACGACTTGGACCGTGACTCGCCGGCGCAGAAAGCCCAGGGGGCGCGCCCGCTGACTGCCTTTGTGAATGCGATGGTAGACCTGTGGAGGGCGCATAACCCAGACACTCGACACTTTACCCATATCTCGGCGGCGCATGGCAGCGGGGCGCGCCTAGACTACATTTTCACGCACACAACGACGGCTGGACTATTTAGAGCGAGCAGTCTCAGGGCCAGGGGCATATCAGACCACTCTCCTGTGGAGGTGTGGCTATGGGGCCCGGGAAAGACTGGACGGGGCCTCCGCACCTAGACCCCTATTTATTCCGGGATCAGGAGTTTCAGGGGCGCTACCAGGAAAGGACGACGCAATATTTTGAGGAAAATGAGGGTACGGTGAGCTCTCACTGTGTATTATGGGAGGCGTACAAGACGGTGGCGAGGGACTTCGTGCAGGCTGAGGTGGGGATCAGACGTAAGGAGAGAAGGGCACAATGTGATGACATAGAGCGAGAGATCGCTCAACTGGAGAGGGGAGCGGACCCGGGATCTGGAGGGGGGGCAGGTCACTACCATGCCCTCCAGCTTAAACAACGGGAGCTCAGGGACATTAGAGAGAACGCTGCACGTGCTCACGCCATAGCGACACAGACGCGTGTACGATGTGGGGGACAAAGCCAACAAGGTTATTGCATGGCTGGAGAGGAGGGACAAGTCCAGGAACTGGGTCGCAGGCATTCAATCAAAAGAGGGTACAGTAAAGTCGGCTGGGGAGGAGATTGTGGAGGCCTTTGCACAATATTATGAAGAGATATATCAGTCACAGACCGACCGCAGGGAAGAGGAGTGCCAGGAGTTCCTCAGAGATATAATGGTACCGGTCCTTGGTCAAAGTGAGCGAGATGCAATGGAACTAGACTTGACGGTAGAGGAGGTGGCAGGGGCCATGAGGGATTTGCAGGCCGGGAAAGCGGCGGGCCCTAACGGGTTTCCGGCAGAGAGCTTTAAGTGCGTGGCTGGAACGGTTGCTCCGCACATGCTAAGGATGTTTACTGAGGCGTTGGGGGCCGATCAATTGCCTGAGGATCTTAGAACAGCGACCATTGTTGTGATCCCTAAAGAGGGCAAGCCGAGGGATCTATGTAGCTCATATAGACCGATATCCCTGATTAATTTTGAGACTAAAGTCCTGGCAAAGATACTGGCCAATCGGCTGGGCCCGAACCTCCTGTCTTTAGTACACCCGGACCAATCCGGGTTTATGCCCCATAGGAGCACTCGGCTTAATCTTCGTCGCCTCTATGGTGTCATGCATACGGTATCGCAGCGCCCTGATCCTGTCCCTAGATGCGCATATGGCCTTCAATAGCATTGAATGGGACTATTTATTTGCGGTTCTGGACAAGTTTGGCTTTGGGCCGAAATTTAGGGCATGGGTTAGGCTCCTCTACATGAGACCGAGGGCGCGAGTAAGGGTGAACGGGTCCGTTTCTAGGCTCTTTGGGCTGTACAGGGGCACGAGACAGGGCTGTCCGCTATCCCCGATCCTTTTTGCGCTTGCACTGGAGCCGCTGGCGTCGTGGGTGAGAGGTGATCCGGTGGTAAGGGGCATTGATCTTGGGGGAGGATGGGAGGAGCGCATCTCCCTCTATGCCGATGACGTCTTGCTCTATGCCCATCGCCCCAGGCAGACTTTCCACAGGCTCCTGCACATTTTGAGATCTTTTGGCGACTATTCGGGCTATAGTATCAATTGGGGTAAATCTGGTATTTGTGCTGGCTGGTGAGCCCCCGCAGCTGACGTCGGAATGTAGGGAGCTGTCGTGCAAAACGGAATTTAAATACTTGGGTGTCTGGATCACGAAATCTGAGGCCGACTTTATGCGTCTAAATGTCCTTTCACAACTGGACAGGTTGAAGGAAGACGTCCTGCACTGGCGCTGGCTGCCGGTCTCGCTCATGGGGCGCGCTGTATTGTTTAAAATGATGGCTCTTCCACGCCTCCTGTATGCACTACAAAATACTCCTTTCTTGGTACCGGAGAGGTTCTTCCGAGCTATAGAGGCGGAACAGCGTGCATTGTTGTGGGGAGGTGGGAGCCCCAGAATTGCCCTGAGAAAGTTACAACTGGGGGTATATGAGGGGGGGACTGGCCGTGCCCGATCTGCAAAAGTATTACTGGGCCGCGCAACTTGTAAATATCAATGGGTGGGTTTTCTCCCCCACTGAGGAACCGGCGTACCGGGTGGATCGGATGGTGTTGGGGAAAGGCGGTTATCTTACAGCCCTCTATTCACGGAGGAGAGGTGTGTCCAATCGCCCGCCTCATACAGAGACAGTGATAGGCATATGGCGGAAGGCGACTAGGATGACTGGGTGGGAGGCCAGACACACTGACCAGACACCGCTGTGGCACGGGGACTTGCTCTCGGAGGTCGCGAATTTGCGAGGTCTGCAAGGCTGGAGCGATATTGGCATAGATCTCCTGGGTGATATTTGGAAGAATGGCGAGATGATTGCCTTCGCCACCATGCAGGCGGAATACCAGATGGGGGTGGGGGAATACTTCCGATACCTCCAGGTTAGACACGCTCTGCGACGCCATCTGAAGGACGGGGAGAGAGTGGCTGCGTATGCCCCGTTAGAGGACAGACTGTTGCTTGATCCTATGACCGACAAGGCTATCTCACTTACCTATAAAAAACGTATAAACAACACGCCAGACCCCCTGGGACCACTCCGGGAAGCCTGGGAGTCGGACGTGGGCCTCCTTGAGGACGATGACTGGCTGGAGGCATTGCAAAGTCCAAGAGAGATAGCAGTTAGGGCCCGATTCCGGCTACTCCAGCTGCGTATCCTGCACCGTTCATATGTACCCAGGACAACACAACACCGTATTGGCTATTGTGATTCTGATAAGTGCCTGCGGGGGTGTAATGAGCCGGGAACGTTCTTTCATATCCTGTGGGAGTGCCCCGTGATACGGAACTACTGGATGAGTGTGGCCCAGGTCATGTCTGAGGTGGTGGGGTCTACGGTCCCGCTGGACGTCAGGTGGTTTGTCCTGGGAGTGACGGGGAGAGGTGGTCTGGCCCAAGTGGGAGACGATCTGGCTCGCGCTAGCCGGGATAGTGGCGAAACGAAATATAGCCAGACTTTGGGGAGCGAGAGAAGTTCCTTCGGTGGGAGGATGGAAAAAAGACCTCAACGGGTGCCAACGGGCTGAACGGGTGGTGTATCAGAGCCGAGGTTGTCCGCGGAAATGGGAAAAGATCTGGAGGGCCTGGAGGACGTACAGGGGGGGATCTAGTGTCAGATTGAAGGGACATTTATTGGGTTAGGGAGGGACCCGGGGCTGGATGAGGGGGTATACAGGGGCCTAAGGGACTGTACAATGTGATTTATTTTTTGTACTCGGAACTGCTGATTCACCGCTGAATACTTGACGAGTGGAATGGAAAGCATTTATGTGGTTGTTTGTAATAAAAAGATGTTTAAAAAAAAAAAAAAATCAAAACATGCGAAGCCTGGAAGTTATTGGCACATTGCAGGGAACAATATGTGCCTAACCATGGCAAATATTTCAAAGTGTTCTCGCACAGGCTGCATAGAGAACTGTGCAGGCATGCATCCAGCAGCAATTACCCCGCCAGCACCAGCGTTGTCCATGTGTTAGGTGTAGCACGCATTGAGTGTCTTGGTAGGTGAGCGCCAGGTCATGTAGCAAGTAGTTGGGAGGTAAAGGGTGGCTGCGCACATACCTTGACTCAGCGTGTGGCCCATCTGTAAAGGGTCTCGTATAAGCAGGGCTTTAAGTGGGATTTAAAAACTGGAGGGTCTCTGAAAGGGTCATGGCCGATGTAATTAAAGGCGTGGCTTGAAAGCACGTAAACTGAAAATCTATGCTTAGCTTAGTGTGCCGCCCCAGTGGTATTTTGCTACTTCTGTCATTACATCCAGATATATTATACAGTAAGCAACATTACATTTACAGCAAGCCAGTACTATTGGCTTTATCAATGGTTGTAGTTGCTTAAGATAAATCAGCAACAACCATGCCTTTGTAGAATAGCATATTGAAAATGCTTCAGTTTTGAAATGATGAGACTGTGAAAGAACTATAACTAGTCTCTTTGAAGTTACATCAAAGGCAGTGAAGGGTGATACTGCTGCAGAGGTAAGATTTATTTTTTTCATGGCGAGTGCAAAAAGGGAGAGCCCAATAGGGACCCGTCTCTGCACCTGCCTATAAGAACTGCCAGTGCTGTGCACCGGCAGGACCTGGCCCACTTAAAGCCCTGCGTAGAAGTCCCCATTATGCTCTGTTTGTAAACCGGGGGAATGTGGTTTCCTTCTCAGTTAAGGTCCTGTGGTAAAATTACTCTACCAAATAGGTCTCTTGTTCAAGAATGGGAACAGGGACACGTATGATCCAGAGTGCTGCTCATCGGGCAAAGATAAAGTAAAGTGTGTCTGGGATACCTGCACGCCCGAGTGTTCCGAAACAGAGTTGGCTGCAGAGGTGCTAGCAACATAGGCATGTCTATCCTTTAATTAAGCGTTACAGCGCAACTGTAAGGCAGAGGGGCATAGCTGCCGAAGACTGCGAGGCAGTGCCACACTGTACAACATGCGTGAGTGTGAGTAGCTGAGAGTGGTTCCATGCAGGATTTCAGAGTTGAACGAAACCGGAGGCTGTCACTGATGAATGGCTCCATCAGTGTTAGGTCATATGCCTTCTTTCAAGCACAACAGGGAATAGAGGGGCATGGGGTCGATATAAATACAGACACGTGGTGCACAAGGAGATGCTTCTTGATTGAATGATGGGGGGGCTTAGCGAAAAATATGGGCTGTGTCCTTCGTCACTGGGTTTTGGCAAACTGGAGTATCGGTTATACTCTGCAGGCAGCTCTTCTCGGTTCCGGTATAATGGTACATTCAAGCGATCTTGTGCCTGGAACAAAGCTACGGTCTTGGTACTTAGGGACGAATATACTTTCGGCCGTTCGAATCTGTAATTAAAATATAGAGTTATATAAGTGCATGTTACCTTTTTCAGCTCCATATCTATCGGAGCCCCCATAGCGAGCCCTGTGCCTTTTAATTCAAAGAACAATAGAACAATAGCTCCCATCGGACACACAACTGGCTACTGCGTACCTCTACTGCGAGATGCACGCACCATTAAAAGGAAGCGACTACTCGTAAGAGAAATAACACTTAGCAACAAAATTCCTTTGCTGTTCGTCACGTGATTCCCCGAGATGCCTGAATTGTGAAACATGAGAAAAACTTCAGGGCATAACCCAGGCCTCTGCAGTGCAGCGTGGGTCCCATACAGCCTAAGTACTTCAAAGCACTGAATTCTCCTTAGTGCTCGCGGCACCCTGGCTAGTTTTGATGGCGCATCAGGGTGCCGCGGCGCACAGACTGGGAACCACAGCCTTAGGACCTTGCACCCTTTCAACATCACCCAAATGAACCCAGGCCAACTGGCCATTCACTGGGGCTCAAATGCCCTATGTCCAAAATGTCAGGGCTCCTTCAGGACCGTCTACTGGTCCTCTGGCTGCCAATGAAGTGACAAGCAATGTGCCCCAAAGCACGGGGTGCGCAAATGCGCTGGGGGCGTAGGGTGCACTACCCCCTTCCTGGCACTAGGAATAATGTGCCCCCGTCGTTGCAGTTGCCCACAACTGCGGCGCAGCTGTGAACATCAGCAAAGACACTGGCGCTCACAGTGCCTCTTCGGTCCCACTCAGGGAGCTACACAACAAGATTGCCCCCCGGTGCAGCTGTCCGCCACTGCGGTACAGCTGGTAAGACCAAAGTTAGCGCAGGCACTCACGGTGCCTTGGGAACCTTACCACCTGCTCCAACTCAGCCCTCAACGTTGCAGGGACGGCACCGACAACGTGCTTCGAGAAGAGCCCCACTCACCGGGGCTCTCCTGCTGGACTCCTACGGCCCCCCGGCACCGACACTGTGCTTCCTCAGTTCCGCTCCCCCAAGACCTCTTCTGGCTGCTCCGGTTTCCTCCAACGCGGGGAGGGCGAAGGCACCGGAAATGTGCCTCCGTCTCCCTCTGCGGTGCTCACGGGACCCAGCACAGCAAGCGGGGCTCTCTCCGGACATGGGAGCCCCGCCTACGATCAGGCACCAGCTCGCCTGACTTCCTGTCCGGCCGCGCTGCGATTGGCAGCCTCCTGCCCGCACGTCACTTCCGCTTCTTGGTTTCGCCTCTAACCGGGCAACTTGCCTGTCTTTCGGGTCGCCGCACTAGATCGCGGCGGCCCCCAAAGTGCGGGGTGATATACAACAACGCGGGGTGGGCAGCCGCTCCTCTAGTATGCAACAACGCGGGGTGGGCTCCAGCTCACTGGCAACAATGCGGGGTGGGCTCCCGCTTTCCTTCCGCCATGCGGGGGAATCCCCACGCCGGGATTCCCTCTCAAGGTATCGCAGCCCAGCGCTGCGAAACCCCAAGCACTCTCCTCTCTTGGCAGTCCTGGAGTCCCCTCCTCTGGGGCTCTAGTAAACAAAATGATAGAAATCAAGTACATGCAATTAAATAAAATGTCTCTTGGTGCAACAATAATAGGTGGTATTATTGCTCAACTGACCTAACAATGATGAATGCCTGGGTCGACTTATGGGAATTTCAAGCTGTAACCTTCAGTTTACACAAAGACCTCAATGGGCACTCAGGTCATTTAAGGCTAACTACCAATACTTTTTTGAAAATCCTAATTTTAAGGTTTTCAAAACAGATGAACGATGCAAACAGGCACTGGCAAAGTCAACAGTTTTGCCTTTTTTTCTTAAGGGAAGTGTATGGTAATAGCTGGGCGACTTTGTGTGTGTTCCCCCAGCTGTCAGAGAGAGTCTAATAATGAAGAAACATCGTGGGAAACACCAATATTGAACCTGGGAGCAGGTCTCCCTTTAGGGCACAGAAAGCATTTGCAGAGTCAAGCTGTACCCTCAATAACAAGCATTGGCATAGCCAATAGGTCTCGCTTTTGGGACCTTATAAGTATTTAGTTATGCAGCACAATATCCTTGGTGCAATAACATCAACTGTTGCATGGCTAAAAACTTATAAGGTTCCAAAGGCGAGACCTATTGGCTATGCCAATGCTTGTTTTAATTGTTTGAGAGAATATTTGTGCTGGTCATGTTTATGTGTGTGTTCGTTTTTTATTTTGCCTAACAGAGTCTTTTTGCAGTAATTTAAACTTCAGCGGGGGCGGCTCAGGCCCGAGGTACATCTTTTAAGAGTCTTAGCGGGATTGGATCCTGGGCCGGCCATTGTGTCAAAGATCACACGGCTCGACTTAAGTCCGCCGTACAAAAGTAGTGATAAGGAGGTGAACTCGGAGCTGACTGGCGAGATTACAGGCCCTGGAGACGGCGGTATCAGCAGCAAAGCTCCCGCGGGTCCCAGTCACAGAGAGGGGCTGATCAGACAGCTAAGGTTCAAGAAAGGGAGGCCCATGGAATGGAATGTGAGAGCAGCGCCGAGGAGACGGAGAGCAGAGCGGTGTGTGCTGAAGAACACAAGCAGAGCAGAGTGTGCCCCGAGCTAGACGGTTCTGAGACAGTGACCGGCATGGCACTGAGGCCTGGAAAGTAACTTCAGTAACGGAGCAGAGAGGCGGAGAAAGCGTGACGTAGACTCGTGGAAAGAGAGCGGAGGCCCCTTCTAACACTAACGTGACAGCAAAGAGAGGGGCTGCCGCGTGTCACTGAAGGAGGGGCCACCTCCTGAGTAGGATTAAACTACGTACACTGGGCATGGGGGAGGGAGTGGGAGAAGGGAGGGGTGTGTGAGAGCAGAGAGAAACCATTAACAGCGCGCGCTCGTAAAAGGGCGCTGTGCTGATTATGTTACAACAAGCCAGGACTATTGTCTTTGTCAATGGCTGTTAGATGCATAAGATAAAAAACAAGCCAGCGAAGGTCTGGTGTAACAAGCACGGAGGAGCGGGGGCGAGCGAGCGCGGCAGCCTGCAAAGCAGTCCCAAAACGCTTGTGCGTCGTGGCTGGCCTTTGGATGAGTACGCGCGGCAGACATGTGTTTCCACTTATCGCGCCCGCGTCTGGGCACGATAATTGGAAACACATGTTTGCCGCGTGCACCCATCTCAAAAGGCCAGCCACGGCGCACGAGCGTTCTTGGACTGCTTTGAAAACTCACTTACAATAAGTCTTCGCCTCTAAGCAGCGCTTGCGCGCTACTCGAGGCTCGACCTAAAAAGTATTATGTAGAGGAGTCAGAAAAGGAAGTTTGTGTTGAAAGTGCTGAACTTAAACGGCAGACACTGTTAACTATTATACAGTAAATACTTTTCACAAAGGGACAGTATTTTGGTTGCATCTGTAAGAAAGCCTACACGCACGAACATCTTTACTTTGTGAACAAAAAATCTGTATTTCTAGCATACTCTCATGACAGCAAAGTGAGCAAATGAATGAATACGGGTGATTAATGAATAGTATCGTGCCTTTATGAGAGGCTAAGTGTTGCAAAGTCATCCTGTGCCCTGGGCACCCCCCAACTTTTTGCTGACTGGTACTGGTGGTAACCGACTCTGACTGACCCTGGGCTCTGCCTAACCAGGCCCAGGGCCAGTGCCAAGCTGAAAGGAACACATTAGAATACAGTTAAAACACCTAACATACACTAGGGTACACTATGGTATGGTACCCCTGTAATTGGCATGACCTACCCCATAAGCCCCTAGTATATAATAGGGCAGGGGATTGAAACTACCTAGAAGTCCCCAGTATCCTGGGGCATGGCAGTTTAGAGGCCAGCAGCTTTTCTGCACTTGCATGTGGGCACTGCTGAAGCCTGGGGTCAATTTAAAAACAGCCCTGGCTGCCAGGACTGCTTTTAAAAAGTAAACTGTGCCCAAACTCGACTTTGGTGGTAGGGGCACTTAAAAATAGGTAACCTACAATGTTTTGGCATATGAGGGACCCCCGGGTCTCCCCTAGGTATCCCAGGGGTGGGGGGTCAGATATGTATAAGGTACACCCTTATAAAATAAGTTTTTATATGCCTGGGTGAAGTGAAATTTCACATTTCACTCCCCACATTGTGGTAAAGTGCTGCTCAAATTCGACTTTGATGCTAGAAGCACTGTGGAAGGAGGATCTGCAATATTTCTGCAGATTCAGAACCCCTAAAGTCTCCCCTAGTTGCACTGAGGGTGGGGGTCCTGTAGAAATTAGGGAAATACTTATAAAATATGTTTTTATAAGCCCTGGTGCTAGAAAACTGGCCCAAGTCATTTTCCCCATTGCAAATCCCATGGTCCATAGGTTAACATGGTAGGAAGTTATGGATTAAAAACTATTGATCGGAGAGGACTAGCCTGACCATTCAAAGACTTCCCAGAATGGTAGTAGTAAATCCAACAATATTATATTGTTGAATTTCTTCTAAAGTGTACATACAAGAAGTTATAAGACTTTCTTGTTTGTAAGTCCAAATTCAGCCTTCCAGTGGTCTGCCCTGATTGGTCAGAGTTAAGTGGATTAGCCAGGCTGCTTTGAAGAGGTGATAAAGAGCCCCTGGGGTTACCAACACTGCTGGGAGGGCAGTGTGCTGGTCCATAGGAATGCCAGGCCAGGGCGTGGAGTCATAAACCATGCTCTTCAAAGGTAGAGGGGAGGCCTGGGTGTCAGTTACACTTTTACACTCTTGACCCAGAGTCAGGGCTAGGCTTAAGGAAGGTATGTGCAGATGGTAGGGGGAGAGTCTATGGAAATAAGCCATCCCAGGGGGCGGGTTTAGCCAGCTCTTACCTCCTTGCTGGAAAATCAGCCATTATGGATTTGGAAGATTTGATGCACTCTGGGACAAAATAATGCCACACTCTACAGGATGTGGTCATAACTATGAGGAGTTACCCTACTCTCATTGGTCAGAGGTGACCTGTTGCTTGACCCAGAAACTTTTGAATAAGTATCTGAGAGGGGCAGAGCCCTCCAGATCTGCTGCTTGAAACTTACTGAAGCAAGAAGTGCCCTGCTGAGAAGTTTTGCTGTGCAAAGATTTCTAAGGCCTGACCTCTGAAGACTGCACCAACTGAAACTACAGCCCTGTGGATTTCCTTGCTGCAAAAGGACTAAAGAGTGGACTCCCTGCAAGCTACAGGTTAAGAGAGCTCACCTGGACATCCCCACAAAGAATTCC
Source organism: Calotriton arnoldi (assembly GCA_963921515.1). Classification (NCBI taxonomy): domain Eukaryota; kingdom Metazoa; phylum Chordata; class Amphibia; order Caudata; family Salamandridae; genus Calotriton; species Calotriton arnoldi. Next base: position 1,079,230 of record CAWUFW010001851.1, on the reverse strand, counting down.
CAGCCTGGAGTACCAGTGGATTTGTAAGGGTTTTGTTCAAGTGGATTGCGGAATTGAAGTTTCACACTTTCAAGGACCCTCTTGGAGATTCCAGAACCTTGGATTGTGTGTTGGATACTTTGGGACCCGCAAGCAGAACTTCAGGAAGGACTTCTAACTGGACCCCGCTTGCTGAAGAAGGCGGCCCAACAGAGTGGTGAGAAAATTCTTCAGAACAATTTCTAAAGGTGTGTCCCTGTCAGAGAAAACGAAATGACTAAAAGGGGCACTGTTGGTTTCTAAGCACTAGAAAGTGACTAATCTTTAAAAATTCATATCTCTGGTTCCCTACAGTGGATTTTTTTCGTTTTGGTGTCATTTAAAAGATAAGGATATTACCTATTTGTATAAATTGGTGTTGGATTTTTATTTCGTGTTGTGTCTTAATTATTTACTGAAATGGTGTTTTTAAATGCTTTACATACCTGTCTTTGAAATGAAGCCTGTCTGCTCGCAGCCACGTTACCAAGGGTTGAGCATAGGAATAATTTTCTAAGACCTTTGCTGAGTCCTATCATGAGTTAGTGGCCTTATTGCCAGTGGCAGACCTACATTTGCCCCTACCAATAACCCACTTTCCAACACTAAGGAATTAAAACAAAAAAACACTACCTAAACAATAAAAGTCATAAAACAGCCATTACAACGCTGTCACCTTTATGAACTACCCATCCAAGCAAAGACAAACAATGAAAACACAAGACATCCAGTGGGTGAAGGGGCTGACCCAAAGCTAACTTTCTATCTCAACTGTTTAGGTGTCGCCTACTGGCAATGTTAGCTGTCCGTGGAGAACTCATTTTACCACACAAACAATACACACTGCACAACATACACACAGACATAGAAAGGACTTCTGGACAGCCTCTTCAAGCCATTGGCTGCTGTGCTTAAGCCGGCTTTAGGCACTGGATGACAGGATTGTCCGCTAGTAGTGATATCAACCCATGGCATATCCCGGATGTGATCACTAAACAAGTAGTCCATACACACATTGGCATTATTGCTTTTCATGTAATCCATTTTATTATTGGAGGATGGGGTCCCCACCCGCCTGACGCTTTGGTGGATCTTAGATCAGTCCTAGGACTATTTTCCTGCCAGGCCTTGTGAATAAATAAACGTATCAGTCACAGCAAGCTCCGTTTATCGGGTCTGGCCCTCACCTCTGACAGACTCCCACAGAAAGGCAGCCGCTTTTGTAGGTGGCAGGGAGGGACAGGCTCAGTGAAGCGTTTTTCACATGATTGTGAGGTGAGCGAGATATTAGAAAAAAAATCTTAACCGCCATTGTAGCGTGAGTTGGCGCTTAGTTAGATCCGGCTGCATCTGCTGTGTGGATCTTTTTTCGCTCGCTTTCTTCCCGTACCCCAAGCGCACACAGCCTGCATGTCTCTCGTTAATCGGCTGTGGGCGCTTGCAATACCAGGCTTTCCACTTACCAGATGTAATAAGTTAGCACTGTAGTGTTGTGGCCCCAGCGTGGGCCGGATGTGTCGCACCCACGCGCTTGGACCAGGCGTGGTCCGGGCGTGCCAATAAACAGGGGTGTGGTCGCACGAGGCCATTCGCCGTCCGACTGTTACACTGTGTGGACGTGATAATTATTGCAGCGCTAGCCACCTGCCTGCATAGCCCAGGCCTTAGACCCCGCAGCGTACAACAGCACACTGGCGACGAGTGCGGAGCCGGCCCACGCTCCTGCACAATCACCGCGGGGCCGGCAGCACGCCTTCGACATCGTGCACGAGGCCTGCGCACTGAGGAAGAGCAGGCGTTGCAGCCTGCCCGTGCTGTCCTACGCTGACTTCAGTACCCGCGGGGGAGGTACCTGCGCGACCGACAATGTGCCCAGACGATCGGCTGCAGCCGGTAAGAGCGCGACCCCCTGCAGGGGTTAGAGGCCTGTCCCTGCATACGCACGACCCCTGCCCAGAGGAGCAATCAGAGGCCCCACCACGCTGCCTACGCGTGTGAAACTGGTGCTGGACCCTACACCCCAAGAACAAGGAGATAACACAGATCTTGTGTCTGGAGGCAACCAGCAGGCTAGAGACACCCCTGACAGAGCGAAACCTGCAGCACAAGCCTTAAGGGGGAGATACAAGAGACGCCACCCCACCAAGGGATTTTCTCTTTTGGTCATCATGTTTAGCCACACGAGCCTGCCTAGGGCGAGGGAACATACCTGCGCCACCAGCCAGTACCTACCACGCCGAACAGGCCACCACTACTAGACAGGTGCGACACCCCAGGAGGAGGAAATGGGAGACCCCGAGCCCAATGCCGACCAGCAGCCTGCCCGTGTGATCACACAGCACGCTCCAACAGGGATCCTACCCCCCTTTAGTGAGGCAGCCAACCCTACCACAGCGTCCCCACGATGGAAGACGTGGATAGGGCAGCTAGAAAACTATTTCATAGCGACAAGGGAGACAGACGGAGCTGTGAAACAGTCATTATTGCTCCATTATACAGGAGAAGAGGTGTACCTCCTGTTCAAACACCTCCTGAACACCGGCGTACCCACAGACTACAACGCCGCCGTTGCGGCGCTCAATGCACATTTTGACCCACAGCTGAACCCCGACTTCGAGAGGTTCAAGCTGCGTCAAGCCCGGCAGAGGGAAGGGGAATCGATCGATGCGTTCTACGCCCGACAGAGAGCTGGCTGGCACCTATGTCATGGACGACCAGGCCACGGAAGAAATTTGCGCCCAAATAATCCAGGGCGTCCGCAGTAAGACACTGCACAGGCTGATACTGAGGCAGCCGAACATACCCCTCAATGACATACTGGTCCTAGCCAGGACACACGACCTCTCGGCAGCCAGAGCTGATGAGATGGACCTAGCTCTAACGCGACCGCCAGAGAAACACACGACGGTCAAGATGGAAAAAGTAGGTGCCGTGAGGACGCGAGACCGAGGGAGCAGGCCGCAAGGCCGTCCACCCTCAACCCCGAAGGGCCAATGTGGATACTGTGGACGCGAAGAACACCCAGCCCACGCATGCCCCGCCCAGGGTCGAACATGCTCAAACTGCGGTATCCCAAATCATTTTGCGTCCATCTGTCGGAAAAGAAGCCAACGCAAGGATAACAAAGGGGGCAAACCAATGCAAAAGCTAGTGTGCCAACTATCGAGCGCCTCATTGGCAACGTCGAGCAGTGCTAAACGAACCGAACAGGCTACATACCGAGTGGAAGACACATCAACCGAAGACGATGAAGCTGAGACTTACCTGGTCTCCTTCACCAAAGAACTGAAAAGACGGAGAAGACCACAGCCCACGTGCACCGTAAAGATAGCTGGATCAGAGGTAAAATCGGTCATTGACACAGGAGCATTCGTGAATGTCATGGGGTACAGTAATACCATAAACTGCGACCCAAGACTGAGCTGACACCATCCAGGACGAAGATCTTTGCATATGGGAGCGACTCACCCCTGCCGCTGCATGGGAAGATGACCATGCTAATCTGGTCAGAAGATAATGAAATAACCACAGTCGCCCATGTCATCGACCAAGATGCCGATACACTAATCAGCAGCCACGCAGCCGAGGACCTAGGGCTGGTGACGTTTGCGAGGAGTGTACAAGCGAACCAGACGGAAGAGCTGCTGGACCAGTTTGCGGACCTTTTCAAAGGCCTAGGATGCATCAAGAGAGCCCCAGTAAAGCTACACATCGACCAGACAATCACCCCAACGGCTTTACGCCACAGACGGATCCCGTTCCATCTACAACTGCTCGTTGAGCAAGAACTCCAAAAGCTTGAAGACCAAGGGGTCATCGAGAAAGTATCAGGACCGACCCCGTGGGTGTCACCCATGGTCATAGAAGAGAAGCCACGGCAGCCAGGAAAAATTCGATTATGTATCGACATGCGCCTCCCGAACAGGGCAATCCGGCGTGAACGCCACATCACGCCAACAATGGACGACATAGTAGCCGATGTCTATGGGTCCCGGTGGTTTTCGAAACTGGACTTGAACGCGGGATACCACCAATTGGTTCTGGATAAAGGGAGCAGGTATATCACTACATTCAGCACCCATCTAGGGCTGCAACGGTACAAGCGCCTCAATTTCGGAATACCCTTGGCAGCGGAAGTGTTCCAGGATGCAGCGAGAGATCAATCAATCAATCAATCATGTCACTTATAAAGCGCACTACATACCCGCGAGGGTCTCAAGGCGCTGGGGGAAGAGGGGGTGGTGCTGCTACTGATCGAAGAGCCAGGTCTTGAGGAGTCTTCTGAAGGCCAGTAGGTCTTGGGTCTGTCGGAGGTTGGTGGGGAGGGTGTTCCAGGTCTTGGCGGCGAGGTGGGAGAAGGATCTGCCGCCGCCGGTCGTTTCCCGGATGCGGGGGACTGTGGCGAGGGCGAGGCTGGTCGAGCGGAGCTGGCGGGTGGGGGTGTAGAAGCTGAGTCGTCTGTTGAGGTAGGCTGGCCCGGAGTTGTGGAGTGCTTTGTGTGCGTGGGTGAGGAGCTTGAAGGTTATCCTCTTGTTGACAGGGAGCCAGTGCAGGTCTCTCAGGTGGGGTGTGATGTGGCTGCGTCGGGGGATGTCGAGGATAAGACGTGCAGAGGCGTTCTGGATGCGTTGCAGCCGTCCTCAGGAGCTTAGCCGTCGTTCCTGCGTAGAGGGCATTTCCGTAGTCCAGCCTGCTGGTGACGAGGGCCTGGGTGACTGTTTTTCTTGTTTCGGTGGGGATCCACTTGAAGATCCTGCGGAGCATTCGGAGGATGTTGAAGCAGGATGAGGAAACGGCGTTGACCTGCTTAGTCATGGAGAGGGTGGGGGTCGAGGATGACCCCTAGGTTGCGTACGTGGTCGGTGGGTGGCGGGGCTGTTCCCAGTGATGTTGGCCACCAGGAGTCGTCCCAGGCTGAAGGGTTGGAACCAAGGATGAGGACCTCCGTCTTGTCCGAGTTCAGCTTCAGGCGGCTGGTCCTCATCCATTCGGCGACGGCCTTCATTCCTTCGTGGAGGTGGGCTTTGGCGGTGTGAGGGTCTTTGGTGAGGGAGAGGATCAGCTGGGTGTCATCGGCGTAGGAGATGATGTTGAGGTTGTGCTGTCGGGCGACGTGGGCGAGGGGTGCCATGTAGATGTTGAACAGCGTTGGGCTGAGGGAGGAGCCTTGGGGTACACCGCAGATGATCTTGGTGGCCTTGGATCCTGACGGGTCTACCGGGGTGCTGAATGTAAGTGACGATATCCTAATCCACTCAGCCACCGCTGATAAGCACTACCAGCACCTGAGGGCCACGCTGAAACAACTCCAGGAGCATGGCGTCACCCTGCACAGGGAAAAATGTCTCTTTTTCCAAAGGGAGATAGAATTCTTTGGTTACCTCTTCAATCAGGAGGGAATACAGGTGCACCTGTGAAAGTCCCAAGCCATAAAGGACGCACCACCCCCTTCAACAGTATCGGAGGTCATTAGTTTCCTTGGGATGGCCACGTACTGTGGCTGATTCATCCCGGATCTGGCCACCATGGCAGAACCCCTCCGGAACCTCCCTCGGGCCGACACCACGTGGAAGTGGGAGCATCAAGAAGAAGCGGCGTTCCAGAAGGTCAAGAGTGCCCTCCTCGACCACACCACGTTGGTATGCTTTGACCCCGCCAAACGCACTGACCTCATTGTGGATGCAAGCCCGGTAGGCTCGGAGCGGTGCTCACCCAAGAGCAGGAACCGGGAAGGTGGGCCGCGTTAGCCTACGCCATCAAGTCCCTTTCGCCTACGGAAAAACGCTATGCATAAATTGAGCGGGAAGCCCTGGCCATCCGATGGGCGTGCTGGCATTTCCACCTGTATGTCTGCGGCCAACCGTTCAAGGTCATCACGGACCACCAGCCGCGAGTGCCCCTGTTCAAGGGATCAGCGCCTCACCCACCCCCGAGGATCGAACGATGGGCCATCGGACTCCAGCAGTACGAGATGGAGGTGGTGTACAGACCTGGTACCAAAAACCCAGCCGATTTTCTCTCTCGGCACCCAACTCCAAGGTACGATCAGGCAGAGGAGAAGGAAATCGAAGCACTGGAGGCCCATCTGAACATGATCTCGACAATCACATGTCCAAAAGCACTAACCCTGGCAGAAATCATGGCAGCTGTTGAACTAGACCCAGTCCTCACCAGGGTGCGCTGTGGGGTCCAAGGGGGCAATTGCAGTCGGTACAAGCAGACAGCCAATGACCGGTCGGGCCGGACAGAGAATACCTAACAAAAATGTGGAGGATCCGACACGAGCTGAGTGTAACTCAGGAGGGACTCCTGCTGCGAGGGTCCCGCATAGTCATCCCCGCTACACTACATCATCAGGCAACCCAGCTGGCCCATGGGGGACATGAGAGGATGCAAAAGATGAAGGCCAGGATGCGGGAGAAGGTCTGGTTCCCAGGGCTTGAAGGCCGGGTGGAAGAAATGGTGAGGAAGTGCCCGGCGTGTCAGTTGACCAGTGCGCCAGAACGACCCGCACCTGTCCAGACGGAAGAACATGGGAAAGCCCCGTGGGAGAAAGTAAGCATCGACTTCAGGAGTTTCCCTGATGGCCGGGCAACCTTGGTCATGATGGACAGTTTCTCAAAATATCCAGTAGTCGAAGTTGTCAGCTTCACAGCATTTGCCGGGATTGCCCCAATACTGGAAAAGATATTTGCGATGTTCGGATGTCCCAACGAGATCAAAAGTGATAACGGGCCCCCATTTCAGGGAGGAGAATTCCGCAAATTCATGCTACATCATGGGATACAACATCGCCGCATCACCCCTCAATGGCCACAGGCTAACGGAGAAATCAAGAGATTCATGAGGACTCTCAACAAAGCCCTGCGCATCGCCGTGGCTGAAAACGCAGACCCAGAACGCCATCTACAGCTATTCCTTCGGGAGTACAGAAGCACACCACACAGCACCACGCGTCAGGCCCCGTGGACGCTGATGTTTAACAGATCACGCCGGGATACTATCCCTACCTGCCCTGGGTGGACCCCACCTCCGTTCAACGAGGATGAAGCACTAGGAAGAAGAAAAACATCAGAACCAAAGGATAGTCACCGAAGGGGGGCCCGGCCCCACGATCTGAACCCAGGAGACCGAGTAATAGTCTGACATCGGAGACAAGGAGGAAAATTCCGGACCCCATATGAACAGGCGTACTGGACCGTGGTTGCTGTCAAAGGGACCATGGTCACTGTGGAGAAGAACGGGGAGAAGATAACCAGAAACATCTCGTGGTTCAAGAAAATAGACAAAACCACAGGTGAAGAAGAGGAATCAGCCACAGGAGGGGCAGAAGATGAACATTCGTGGATGGAAGAACTGGGCACCCTGCCAAGCAACAACCCGAGAGGACCAAGAGAAGCCCATCAAGAAACCACTGTGGCCTCCCCCGACCAAGGAGAACAAGCAGGATCGTCAGTGACACCAGCTGCTCGGACTCCGGGTAGGGGCTCCCACCCCCGGTACAGGCTGAGAGACAATCCTGCCCCGAGCTCCCGACTAAAAGACTTTGCATGCCAAGTGAGCTGGCCAGCCAAGCAAAGGAAAAGAGACTGAGTTAAGATGGGATGTAATAAGTTAGCATTGTAGTGTTGTGGCCCAGCGTGGGCAGGATGTGTCACACCCATGCGCTCGGAACAGGCGTGGTCCGGGCGTGCCAATAAACGGGGGCGTAGTCGCACAAGGCCATTCGCCATCCGACTGTTACACTGTGTGGACGTGATAATTATTTCAGTGCTAGCCACCTGCCTGCATAGCCCTGGCCTTAGACCCCGCAGAATACAACAGCACACCAATGACCAGTATGTCTTTGCTGAGCCCCCCTGCCCATTGGAACCCCCTCTTCACCAGGACCGAGTCTCGCTTGTGAACCTCAGGTCAATTTTTTATTTAGCCCGCTTTCCACCCTTGTAGCCTCTCAGGTGGCCCCACCTCGGCTCTTCAGGTGGGCCCTGGGTGCTGTCCCAGTCCTTGGTAGCAGAATTAGCATTTTAATGCCAGATAGCGCCATGGTCCATCCCCCTCCTCGCCCTACAGCCACTGCTGTGAGCCCTGAATGGCTTAGTGGTTTTTCAGAAGATGGCCATTTTGATAGAGACTCTTGCCAAGGCGTTTAAACCTTTCAGATACGCTCATGTTACTGTGGGTAAAACCTGGCAACAGAATGAATAATTTCACAATGTTGCTATCATACCCTTTCTCCTTTTTATGGGGATGTGATATTTTCATTGAGTACCTTCTTGTTGCTTTTCTGAGGGTCCCAAAGAGTGTTATCATTTTGCGGGTGGAGTCATACTCACTTGCGCAGCCATTTTGGAACGGTGACTGTAGGTTAGGGTGGCATTGTTTCCTAGTGATTTCCTAGTGATTATAAAAGGAGTTTGGGCAGGTTCCACGAAATAATACATACAGCCACGCGAAGGACAAGAGGATTGTGATTTGTACCTAGGAGCACCTCCCTATATGCCCAACACCTTCTATCTCACTCTATGCCCAAATGCAACTACACGTTCGTAGTTAGATAAATGTGTCACCTTTCAAACCCTCATGCACAGCACCCAGTGCTTAAAACATAGGCCACACGCTACAAACTCACATCGTAAAGTATTCCGGTCATACACAACAATATGGGTTAACTGCCCACACGAGTGCTTCAGGGACACAACTGTGGTAAGAGGCTCTCTACAATGTCCACAATACAATTCCTGGGTTCAGCAGTAAATTGTTTATTTATAGTCATGGACCTGCTGTGGTGAAAGTGTTGTATATTTTTGGTTCTTGGATATAAAGCATTTAAACTTAATTGACAATCATTGGTGAAGGTTTGTGTTGGACTTGGCCCTTTTTGCAGGGTCATCCCTAAACTTTTTGCCTTCCTCCTATATTTTTTCTGACCTGTTGTTGGCTGTTTGATGACTCTGGGCACTTTACCACTGCTGATCAGTGCTAAAGTGCATATGCTCTCCCCATTGTAAATTGTGTTATGTATTAGTGACTCCATGATTGGATGATTGGTTTACTTGTCAGTCCCTAGTACAGTGCACTGAGTGTGCCCAGGGCTTGTAAATCCAATACCGCTGGTGGGCTTGCAGCACTGGTTGTGCCACCCACAGAAGTGGCTTGTAAAATGTGCCTCAGGCCTGCCATTGCAGAGCCTGTGTGCAGCCTAGGGCTGCTATGTCGACTTGGTGAGTACACCCACTTACCAGTCCCTAAACCTTCCCTTTACTGCATGTTGGTCACCCCTAAAGTAGGCCCTAGGGCAGGGTGCATTGTAAGTATAAGGTAGGACATGCCCTGGTGTGTGTGGCATGTCCTAATAGTGAATTACAGCCATTTTCGTTTTTCACTATTGCAAGGCTACCTGCTCCCCTTAGGCCAGAATGGGCAGACTGACTATTACACCTTATAATCAGAACTGACCCAGGGAACATGGTAGAAAAACGAATTTAGTATGCCTGAACTCAGAATGATAAAATACATCTTTTAGTGAAGTTGGTTTTAACATTCTGTGTTTGAAAATACCACTTTTAGAAAGTGGGTATTTTCTTGCCTAAACTTCCAAGCCTGCCTCTGCTAGGTTGTGTATTCCTTGTCTGGAGATTGAGTGACAAGGGCTGGGGGTGGCTACAGGAGACAGGGTGAGTCAGCACAGGGCTGAATAGAAAGATCTGCATCCAGAGTGGAGGGAGGAGTTGCACCTGGGTCTGAATAGGGCTGTGCCTGCCTTCCACAATGCTGGCTCCACCTCCTGCCGGGCGGCTGAGCACCCTGCCCCACATTCTGAAAGGAAAGAAGGAGTCAGAAAAACAAAGTGCTCCAGGACTGACCAGAACTGGTTTTGGACTAGGCAGAGGCCTCTCTGCCTTCAGAGAACAAAGGAAAACTGTGTATAAAAAGGGACCCAGACCCCTAGGAAATTAGATCACTTTGGGAAAACAAGAAGAAACCTTTGCTGAGGAGAGGAATCAGAAGAAACTGAGGAGAGGACTATCCCTAAGCTAGAGGGATCTGCCTGCAGTGGTTGCCTGACTGCCAAAGGAAGGAGAAAGGACTTTGTGTGCACTTTTATTCAACTTGTGAAGGATCTCCAAGGGCTTGAGAAAAGAGCTTGCCTCCTGCTGAAGTCTCAGGGACAACAGACTTCAACCACCAGCTCCCCAAGAATCCTTTGGAAGTGCCTGCTGCTGTTTTGGGCTTTCTGAAGGGACTGCGTGTCGCAAGGAGCTGGAAGCGCGACTCAAGAGGAAGAAGCGTGTCGCCGTCGCTGCTGCTGCCGTCGCAACTCCGAAGGAGGGTGTCGCCGCTGTAGCTGTCGTATTGCACCGCATCGAGAGAAGCGCCCGCAACGAAGAGGAAGCGTGTCGCCGTCGCTGCTGCTGCCGTCGCAACTCCGAAGGAGGGTGTCGCCGCTGTAGCTGTCGCATTGCACCGCATCAAGAGAAGAGTCTCGCATCGAGGAAGAAGCGTGTCGCCGTCGCAGCCGCTGCCGTCGCAACTCCGAAGGAGGGTGTCGCCGCTGTAGCTGTCGCATTGCACCGCATCAAGAGAAGCGCCGCATCCACGGAGAAGCGTGCCGCCGTCGGAGCTGCTGCCGTCGCATCACGAAACAAGGGTGTCGCCGCTGCAGTTGTCGCATCGAGCGGAAGCGTCTCGCAACGTTGGAGAAGAGTGTCGCAGCCGAAGCTGTTGCCGTCGCATCGCTGAACAAGGGTGTCGCCGCTGCAGTGGACGCATCGAATCGAGACTTCTCGCAACCTCGGAGAAGCGTGCCGCATCAGGAAGAACTTGACGTCTTTATTTCTTTGCACCAGAACTTTGTCGCATTTCCATCGCTGCAACATTGCTTGTTGTGGAAGCGTCCCGCATCGTAAGGTACATTGACTTAAAGTGTCGCATCTTAAGAACTGAACTGAACTAAGCTAAAACTACCATTTTAAGTACAGTATTGTGGATTTTTGTCGTTTATGGTCTTGTGTTAAAACTATATAAAGAATACTTATTTTTGATATAAAACCTTGTGTGGTGTCCATCTGTAGTGTGTCACTAGATTACTGTATGTGTTCACAAATGCTTTACACACTGCCTCTGAGATAAGCCTGTCTGCTCGTGCCAAGCTACCAAGGGGGTGAGCAGGGGTTATTTTAGGAGTGTACCCCTTTACCCTGACTAGAGGCGAGGGTCCCTATTTGTCACAAGTACCTACCTGTGCCAACTAGAGACCCCCAATTCTAACAGTTTGCTAATGTGTTGTTTGCGGTAATGGATTTCACGCTTTTAGCATTCTTCATTTTGTTTAGCTCCGTCTGTTGTGCACTTTACAAATGCTGTCAGATAGTCAATCTAGCAGTAATAGATTGAAATCCCAGTTGGTCTGCTCAGGTCCACGGATGATAAGATGAAGAACAATTTGTTGAGTAACAGCAAACCTGCTGTCATAGTGATTTCAATTTCTTACAGGCACTGAGTAATGCAAAATGTAAACCTTGCCATCTATTTAGCTGCAGTTAAGCCTCATGGGTAATCAAAACACAAATTCTAGGGTTACCTTCACACTCTGCAAAACCTACAAATATCTCATTTTATAGAGAGGGAAATATTTTTGCACAATACTTTTATCCACTTGTATGTCTTAGTTTTGAACTTGATTCAAGATCTTCATAATTCAGTTGACCTATCTCCAAATATCAGTGCGTCACAAAAGATCTGTGATGACCTTCCTGCCCTTAAAAGTTGAGCAAGTGAATCAGGCACTCGTGGAGAAAGTTGATTCATCCGTACTTATGTTTACTTATTTTCAAAGGATCACAATATATACGTTTGAGAAGTTTTCTTTGCCTAGTAATCCTACTGTGTGTTCTAGGGACCTCTGTCCTCCTGAACTTGTGAAATAGTTGTTATTCAGAATCAATCAGTTATAAATTAAGGCTAAGACAATCCACCGTATTGCATCGTACCTAGTGCTAGAACACACCTGGTATTAGAACATTGGAATGTTGGGAGCTCCATTGAAAACAATGGAGTGGCTCCGGGCTTATAATGGCTGGTATAAGCCCGGAGCTCCAACAGTCCAATGTTTCTTTGTTCACAGCTGTGGCTGTAAACAAAGGCTTCAGGGAGCCTGAGGGGATTTCAATCCCCTCGCGCTCCCTGAAGCCTTTGTTTTATTTGTTAGAACATTCTGCCCTCTAGTGGCAGAATGTTCTAATAGCCTTATAGCCCTTCGTAGCTGGGCTATACCGGTTATTAGAACATTGGAATGTTGGGAGCTCCATTGAAGACAATGGAGTTGCTCTGGGCTTATAATGGCTGGTATAAGCCCAGCGCTCCAACATTCCAATGTTTGTCTTTTTGTTTCTCCATTTTTAATTTAGAACATTCTACCCTTAGTAGGTGGAATGTTCTAATAGCCTTATAGCCCTTCTGCCTCAGGCTATACCGGCTGTTAAAGGCCCTCTCCCTCGTTATAGGCCCGCAACTCGGGATCAGGGCCTTTAACAGCCGGTATAGCCCTCGGCAGCGGGCTATAAGGCTATATTAAAGTCCTGCTCCCTTGTTAAAGGCCCTCGCCTTCGGCTCGGGCCTTTAACGCTGGAGCGGGCTTTTAATAGCCGGTATAGCCCACTACGGCGGGCTATAAGGCTATAGTACTGCACCCGTGTGAGTTGACTCCCCCTCCCCCCCAAGACATTAACGTGATATTTCACTGGGCTCATCCCTTTCCTCCTACACCAAGGAGGAGATGCTAGTATAACAGAGGCAAACTTTAAACCATGCCTTGCAAATATATAGGCCAAGATGGACCAGAATATGCTGAAATTAAATGTAGAATTAGTGAAATGCAATTGACAAAACTAATGGTAGAGGATTGCTCGTCTCAGTATTTGATAGAACCTATTGGCCCTTGACGAAAACCACTATCATGGGTATGCAACTTCAGAGTTCTGGATGGTTCTACTAACCCGTCCATAAGTGCACAGACTGGGCCTTTTACAAGGAACTCCTTTATCCACAAAGTACCAGTTGCAAATGTTTTTCTAGTGTCACTACTTTGCCAATGTAATAGCACATACCTGGGTCTACTTAAGGCTTGGGTCTACCTACTAAACTGTAGAAGGTACAGAAGTCAGTTAACCGTGTGCTAATGAGACTAAGAAAAGTCTCCAGCTTTGCACCCACTTCATGGGCCACCACAGAAAATATGTATCTTTACTTCAAGACCATAATATTGTCCATATGCACTCTACAGGGAAGGCAGTTCAGGTGAGGTTTGCACTGAAGAACTATATTAATGTATAAATAAATAGGCACATAAAACATTATGCTAAGCCCTACTCTAGAAAGCACTCCTGTTGTTGGGTCGATACATCCGATTTGAGAAACCCAAGACTTTACAAGGCAGACTCCAGAAAATCTACAATGAGGCTGTTCCTGGATGAGCAGTGCAAGGGCAGTTCTGTACCCTGCTGAAGTCCTTACACTGGCTGCCAGAATACACCTGAAACGCTTGTGTGTGGCACGCTGAGCCTGTTAAGGTATTAGCTAATCGTCTCTGCTATGGATCTACCATCCTGGGAGATTACTGCATTCTGTATCCTAATGTCCAGCTAGCATGAAGGTGGGGGAACTGCTTGGCCCGACTCTCACCTTGTGCAAACCCTTTCCCTAGATGAATAGAATCGGATTAGATTTGATTCAGAAGGAAACTGAAAACTCTGCATTTTCATCCCTAAACTCTAGGCAATTATCCCCACTTCTTCTATCTCAGCACCAGGAAAGCCCTGGGCAGTTGTGTGCTGCGCAAATGAACTTAACATAAAAGTTCAATACGTCACATGGGTGAAGGCAATTTCATCTGATGTTGTAGGAGCACACTGCATGCAGAGTGATACTACATGGCCGTGTCACTGTGCCCAGAGTCATAATGCCACCAAACACCTGCTCATAAAAAAAGGAGAAACATCTAGAGAGACCATGCAGAAATTGTGGCATTATTACACCGTCTGTATGCAACTGTGAGACATATAAGAATATGTAAAGCTTTGTTCCTTTGTAGATGCGAGATATGGAAACTACAGCAGTGGTGACATATGTTGAGTTTTATGAATGAATGTGAAAAATAATTGATCTGTACCTGAATTTGTCCCAACTTAAATCTGCAAGCAGCACTCTTGTGTCATGTAGTCCGTGGTAAAACAATGACGTGTTCAAAGCCTATAGCCTGCAGAAATGACAATGAAAGGACGATGCATCAATGCACAAATAATTCTTAATGCAAGTTAAAATTGATAGAGGGACTTGGACAATGCACATGAAGGGAGACAGTATAATCTTTTATCTAAAATGTGTGCAATATTTTCAAACACATTCAGTATCTGTTTCTTTACACCTTGGGCCAGATTCACAAACTGCAGTTTGTAGTATGGATGTAGTATTGTGGTAGTACTCACAAAGCCACATCCAGAAACCTCCACCTCTGCCTGTCCTACCTTTTCCTTGCAGAGATCTTTGCAGACGTAAGTAGACTACTTGTACAGACTATGCAAAGGGAACTTCTATAGAAAACAATGGCGGTATGGAATTAATATAAAACCCCATAGAAATTAATATTAATTTAATTCTTCATTTAAATGATATATTTATGCATATATTACGGATGAAAATATGTATAATGATTACTTTTTATATTGCTAAAACTTTAATAATACAATTAATTTAAAACAAAATTAAAATTGTTAAAGTTAAACCGTATTTAAATTAATTAAATGTAATAACTGTTAAACATGGTCATTAAAAACTAAATAAAAATGTTAGTGAAGGTGTGTATTTTGATTTTAAATTACTGTTTAAAATTAATATTTATAAATTATATTTAAACTATTGTATCATTTAATACACATTTAATTTTATGAAAAAATGCGCTATAACACTTTAGTATATTAGTTCCATGTTAATAAGAAATATCTTAAACGCAAATTATACATGAAAATATTCTTTTAAATAATAAACTTTATTATATTTCCCTACAATTTCCATCACAGAAATCTCCACCATAGTGAAAACCTACTAGCAGTAACTTTACATAGATATAGTCTGTTGTAGAAGGCTCCACCCCTTCATTTGAGGGAGTGGTGATATGAAAGTCAACACCCAGGTGTAAATCTCCACGCAGGAAAGGTGAGTTAAGTGGAGACCTGCCCTTAAGTGTAGTGGTAGCTGTAAAAAGGAGTAAACATACACACCTTTGCGAATCGGGTGAAATATATTGTAGTGTAAATGGTACTGCTCTTCTGTATGACCTTCTTCCACATATAATTAATTACCCGCACTATAAGAGAAACAAGTGACTTGGATATTGTCAAGAAGTTACATATACTATTGCCTTGCTTGACATCAGTACCATTGTCATACAGTCATTAGAAATGCTATGCCCGTCCTAATTTACATATGAATTCTGACGCTCATTGCACGCACCTTGAAATCTTATAAATCGATCAACTTCTTCACATCAGCAATATTAACACCTCTTCTCTGCTTCCTGATACTTTCCACAAGTCTTTTAAATAGGATTATGATCTCCCCTTTTTTGAAAATCACACTTTGGAGTCCTTTCTGCCTGTCAGTTTAAACCCAGTATGTGTTCATCAATACCTGCTTTATTTATTGAACTTTAGCCTGTTCCCTACTTCTGCTGGCACTCTTTTACATATCAGTCTAAACTCTCTCATCATTCTAAACTGTCGCGCATTCTTGTTCTTTGACTTGGCCATGGGGATCATGCTTCTCAATCTTCAGAGGGAGGATTGGCAGCAATACTTATAGGTCTTGAAATGACAATTGCATCTTTAATGCACTTATGCTCAATGATCGGGCCTTATGCAAGGCATCCTTTCGTAAGCAAGGATTATCAAGTTATATAAACAATACAGTTCCTTTCCACAGGCCCCTTCCATATTTTTTATACAGAAAAATAAATAAAGCTATCCATCCTTAGGATAGTGTTAGACCAGATATTAAGAACCCTGTAATGGTTATTTGTGTGCAAAAGAGAGCTTATGATACTCAATTTGAGCTTAGCACCTTGGGCTGGCGGTCAAACAACTGTAGAGAACCCCTGACGAAGGGCCAGGCAAGGCCCGAAATGCATTGGGTTATAAGGATCAACTTTTGAGGAGAACTTTTGTACACTCCGTGTCTCAGGATAAAGCCTGGATTGGCATTTCTGCTGCATTAAGGACTAAGTGAAACGTAAGCGCCTCTCATGTGACAAGAGGACAAGCATTAAAAAATTGAAAAGTTTTGGATGAAATTGGAATAAATATCGATGAAACTGGATTAAATTTGTGGCATTTATGTTATGCACGACGCATTAAGCTGTGCGCCCGAACTGGGGTGCTATGGTGCTCCATATCCGAAGTATGTTACAAACACGTGGCTCAGGGCAGACCACGCATTCGGGCTTGCACGCGAACTGAACTTAAAAAGAATAAATACAGAGGATTAATAGTGAAGAAACTGGTGTGCACTTCGTCACCCCCCCTTTTTTTGGTCAAACAACTGTGCCAGCATGCTCAGACACTGCAAGGGGGCTGAGGAACATGCGGTTGTGCGCTCTCCCATTTTCCCCATTATGTCCAAATTAAGCCACACTGTGGGCATGCCATGTATGTGTACTTGGTGTGTAGCACCTGTGCATCTGCAGTGTCTTTGACAAGCACTTGGGGGAAATGAGTGTCTGTGAGTAGAAGAATCTATAGCTTTGCACAGATATTATACTAGTGGAGTGCACACTATGGGACTACATCACTGTATTTTTCTATTTATTTATTATGTAAAAAATATCCAAGAGCAATTTAGTTTCAAGGCACGGTGGCGAGGAAGGAGACTGAAAGTGACAAGGAGGTTGTACATGAGTGCTACCTACCATACTACAGCAAGTTCAAAAGCCTTAAAATAGAGCTTTTAATTTTCAACCTTCATACTGTTGCAGGGTTAATAAAGCTGGAAGACCAGGCTCGGTCATTTTAAACCCCAAATCCCACTTTTTTAAAGTTGTTGGGTACTAATTTGATTGTACTGTTTCCAAAATAACAACCATTTAAAAGACTGCACTATCAATTACATGTGAGCACCGACAATGCTAATGGATTTGGATTAAGAGGGGTTATCATTAGAAGCAATGTCGAGAAATTCAGTTATTTCATATGTTTATCCTTTGTGCAGAATATATTCTCTCCCTAAATCCTTCCTCTGACAGTTTTGAAGCAGTTCTTCTACAGCTTCATTCACAAGATCAGCATCTGAGTCTGGTAGCATTACCTTGGGCTCCAGTTTATATCTGTAGAAGGATCCTAAAGTGGATGCAGACACTCAGTAGCTATGAGCACACGGCCAGGAACACAAACCTGTGCCAACAGCCGTCAGTTTAAGGTCAGATCTGGCCCAGGATTTTGTATTTCAATTCTTATTGGCATTTACAATTATACAGTTGTTCACATCACATGAAATTGAAAATGGTGATAATCCTTCACAACAGCATATGTCAGTGATAAATGAAATAGAAACAATGAAATCTTAAACTAGAATAAAGTCAGAAGAAACTCTTTATAACCACACTTTCGAGATTAGGTAGTGGCTGGGTTCTGAGAAGCTCCAACTCACTTCTTCTCATATCCCCTACGCTGAAAAAGAAATCTACCCAGGTGCGCTCCTTCTCAGGAAACGCTCCCGCGATATGGAACTCACTTCCTGAAGATCTCCGCTGCAACCCCTCCTTTTCTTGCTTCAAACTTAACCTCAAACCTCTACTTCTAAACAACTACGGCAATTCGATTACAAGTTGATTCACTTTTCCCATAGACTCAACAACCCTCTGCTGGCTCTTCCATTATGGTCACCTGTCCCATTCAGTCACTATTTTTGCACTAATATCATGATCTAATGTTGTTTTATTATGTTCTTTTTTAATGTTCTCACTATATTATTGTTATATGTGTATATTTCTTTTGACTGTGTTTGACATACGTATCCTCGCTTGTAGCTCTAATTACCCATGCCCACAACTTGTAAAGCGCTCTGATACTTTCGGGTCTAGCTAGCGCTATATAAAACTCAAATAAATAAATACAGTAATGAAACTCAATATGATGCCCCAATCCCCCTACAATTCATTTAATGTATACATTGGCATAGCACAAGTATTGCTGTGCTCCCGTCCCTTCCTTCCGAATGCACCATAATCCACCGGTGCTCTAGCAGCTCTGCGTATACAATCATTAAATATATACATCTCCTCTCCTCTCTGTGTCATATCAGAATAGGTGAGCAATTATCTTTACTTTATGAATTTACCTAATACTTGTTCAAAACAGTATAGTTGTTCCTGTAATTTATCAATTATTTTCTCATACCATATTGTGCATACCTTTCATACAATGTTTTTACATTGGTAGTATAGTTATCTTCCAATGTCGTAGTATACCTACTTTTGGTACCATTAATCCCTTCAATAACCGTTGTTTACTGTAGAATGGCAATGAAGTTAAAGCTGTGTCATGTAGCAAGGCGAGTTTTGCTGACAGCTGTGTGGCCTCACCAATGTCAGATTAAGTGCATTCCATATGACGCACTAGTAATGGGATAGCGTCGTACACTCTTACAAAATATGTACAATGTCACTATCTACAGCGTCAAATCGCCAGCATTTCGAGTCTTGTGACACATGTGCTCTGCATAATTTAGCTTGAGATCAATGCCACTGTTGTAGGATGTTGTAGTAACCAAGGGCCTGATTTACATCTTTGCAGAACTGGTCCCGCCGTCGGTTTTTTGGCAGTCTTCCCACCCGCTGCCTTGGCGGTCCGCCCGCCTGATTTAGATGTTGGCTGGGCATTGGAGGGAAGACCGCTGCGGTCCCGTACACTGTGCCAGGATCTGTCTCCTGCGTCAACGGCGTCAGAGGGTGGAGTGGCTGTTGGAGGGTGTCCCGCTATCCAGATTATGAAGTGCCTTTCCGTCAAAGCAACTGTGACGGGGAAACCTCCAAGCTCGGGTTGACAGAAACGAAGAAAAAGAGGTGAAAACTCACCTTTATTTGGGGTCCCACCTCCGGTTCCATCTTCACCGCATGGACAATTTTAACTTAGATCAAATTAGCAAATTCGGTTTTGACCGTATCTAATAAGGGGATAATGTTATCTTCACACAGGTCTGTTTTTCAGTAGATGTAAAGATATTTGAGGTTTGTTTGCAGCCAATTGAATGATGAGTCACCTATACACGATTTAGCGGTATGTGAAGTCATTAATTACACCTCGCACTTGGACCAGTTAACCTTGTAGTGTAAGAACTTTAAAACAAGCATTTGCAATGCAATCGGTCTCGCCTTTTCCTTGCAGCATATTATCCCGGGTGCTTCAACCACCGGCTCAAATTAAGCAGAGGGAGAGGGGAGCAATGAGGGAGGGACCAGAAGCCTGGAGGGAGAGAGGAGCAATGAGGGAGGGACGAGAGGCCTGGAGGGAGAGAGGAGCAATGAGGGAGGGACGAGAGGCCTGGAGGGAGAGAGGAGTAATGAGGGAGGGACGAGAGGCCTGGAGGGAGAGAGGAGCAACGAGGGAGGGACGAGAGGCTTGGAGAGAGAGGAGAGCAGAAGAGGAGGGAGGAGAGGCCTGGAGGGAGAAGATAGCAGAATTGGAGGGACGATGAAACTGAAGGGAGAGGGGAGCAACGAGGGAGGGATGAGAAGTCTCATTGTTTTGACATTCAGGACTGAGAAGCACAACTCTGCCAGTTCTGCCTGTGAGGTCGAAATGAGAGGACTCAGCTGGCTTCTGGAATACGTTGCTGAAATTCTGGGGTTGTGGCATATTTGACATGTTTCCAATCAACTTCTCACGATGAAACACGCTCAAACAACTGAAGTCTTTTCCAGGTCCAGCGGCGAAATCATAGTTTGCCCGACCCTTGTGAAGACAGAGCAGCCACCACTGAAAACCAGCAAGGCGGGGTTGACAAGCAATACACGAGCAGGAGCGGCAACCGGAGTCACAGAGGTAACAAGAGCAGCCTTGACTCCACCCACTCAGGCGTCCTGAATAAATTAATCTCCGCGGGCCTACTTAAAATGTATGTGTCCTTCTGTAACGTAAGTGGCTTGCATGCAGGGCTCGAGTCGGGGTACCACGCGGGTGGACGGCGTCCCCCCACTTATTTTACCGGGAGCTCGATAACTGGAGCAAATGGAGCCACACATTCACTCTTTGGCCTCTCTGGGGCGAGATCGGAGCTCATTCAGAACACTGCTCACGCGCTGGCTTCTCTGATGCAATCGCATCTAAGGGGTGAGCGAGGGGAGGCAATGAGTCTGATGGTGCAAGCCACCTTTCGTGACGTCACTTCCTGTCGTGACGTCAGCGTCCCCCCACTTCTTTTTTAGGACTTGTGCCCTGCTTGCATGTAAAGTGCTCCAATATTTACGGATCGAGTTAGCACTATATAAAAAAAAGCCAGCTCGAGTGATCACAAAGGTTAGGCTCGGGTAAGATTACACAGCGAAGTCAATAGTTTTTTTTAACAAATGCTCTCTCTAGTAGAGCGATCCCGTCGGTCGCTTAAGCAAAGAGGTTAGCGGACTGCGTATACTAGTCGTTTGTGATACCTATAGGCTATAGGTACTTAATAAGCGGACTGATGGTCGTAGGGCGAGTTTTAATACCGTAGTTAAATGGACCATGCAGCAGGGAGTACGCCAAAATCTGCTCCTGTATTTCCAGGTGCACGGGCTTGCAAGCTTGAACGACAGGATGCACGGCTGAGTGCAGCACATGCGTGACATGATACATATGTCCTATCTTGCACGCCACAGGCTGTAGCAGTACACCTGTTGCAATACTGCCCCATGCTGTGTTGCAGTGGCAAGGTTACGTCTAGTTTTAAAGATGGTCCGATTATGGATTCAGTGGACAAGATTGGACCTCAATAACCCACTAGGATATCAAGGACGTTTGCCGATTACGTAAACCATTGTTCGGAACTAATCTATTTAGAGAAGGGAAGTAATCCCCACATCCTCGCTCGTGCCCCGCCTACATGTCGTTCTGGTAGAATGCAAGTGCCAGGAGGCGAGCTGCTCTCTTGTATCGCTCCGCCTGCCCCCACCCTCACAAGGCTCTCACGGAAGCGCACCTGGGAGGGGCGTGTGGTAGCACTGGTACGTGGGCGATGTCCTAGCTTTGTTCGCCCTCTGCCGTTAAATCAAGGCAGACAATTTGGCAGGTAGAAGACAGCGACACCAGTACTCGTGATGGAAGCAGGCATCAATCACCTTTATGGTGCTATACTAGCTATAATCCTGCCACATAGAGGTAAAGACAGGACTGGAAGGAGACAGGACTAACTCTAAGAATGAAGGAGGTATGAGGCGGCGCCTGCTTGTAATTCGCCTCACCATTGTTCTCTCGGCTCTCAGAAGGCTGCAGGAAACCGCTTCGCCTCTTGTGCTGTCTCTGCCTCCCGCTGCGAATTGTGAAAACGCCACTGTTTTGTCACGCATGCGCACGATGTAAGGCATCGCGCGCATGCGAGACAAAGAGTGCGAATTGACCCACCAATCACACGCCAAACAAGCACTTCTTAATGCAATAGGACGCGTTTGTACGCGAATCCTATTGGATTGAAAATGGGAGGGTGGGGGTGCAGGAAGGCACGAACGGGAGTGGGGGGGCTGAGGGGGGGGCGAAAAGTCACGGACTGCGGGAGGGGGCGGAGGGGGGACACAGGGGCAAAAATAGTTTTGGAGTAAAGGGGCCAATAGCCAGGGAAGGATATAAATGAAAACATGGCCGTCAGGAGGAGGGACTAACAACCTGAAAACGAATCAAAATGCAGCATTTAAGATTGAAGCCAATGAAAAACATAGACGGAAAGTGGGCGGAGCTTCCCCCTACAATACTGTATACAGCATCTCTCGACGAGACCGCGCATGCGCTGCCTAGCCGAGACCTAAAAAGTCAATTATTAGCAACAAACCTAGTATGGAATCAAATGTTTTTGAAAACGTTACTAAAATATAATCAGCATAATAGGAAGCTTTATATTCCCCTACTACAGTGTACACCTCTCTTATTTTCTGGTCCCAACATATAACAAAAGCCAAAGGTTCAAACACTATTAGAAACAGTAGAAGTTAAAGAAGACTGCTTGGTCTTGTGCCGAGTCTTATGCTAAAAAAAACAAAAAACTTTAGCTCCTCGCCAAACCCATCCTGTCCATTATTATAAGCAAATATCATCATCATGCAGCCAAATGCGTTTCCTGCATCTAGCAATAGCAGGACTTTCTCGTCATCATTGTCGTTGACCTGCCATAATATATGGGAAATTGTTTTCAGATGGTTTGCCGAGGAGCTTTTTTGCAGGAATCCAATTGGGGAAGGATGGATCAATGAAGGTGTGGAACCCTCGAGTCTGCTGGCTAAAATCTTTGCCAATATCTTTATGTTTGAGGTAATTAGGGATATTGGTCTGCAGCTTGTACATTGAGTTCCAGGTTTTGATATTAATTACATTTTGGCTCCATTAAACTCATCCTGGAAGTCCAAAGTGTCAGATGTTTCCTTAAATACTCTACACAGCAATGGGACTATTGAAGACTTAGTAATTTTTTTTAATTCTGTTGGCAGCCCATCGTCCTCCAGGGCTTTATTAGTTGCCATCTCATCGATTGCTTTCGTGATCTCCTCTTCTGCGATTTCTCCTTCTAATGTTATACTCCTAACAATCCGCCTTGGAGCCAGGTGCGTGGTGTTTCTTGGGCAGTACTTGAGATGGTGGGTACACTTAGCTGGCAGGGAAGCAGTTCTACGAATGTGAAAAGGTTGTAGCCTGTAGTCGAGGTAAAATATGTAAGATAAATCCCCCATACGAATATAAGAAAAAAATCACCTCCTCCCAGCATCTAACAATAACATAAAATAGTTTACAGTAGGAATCATACAGTGTAGTTTCTCATAACCAATGACGACCCAGACCGATAAGTTGTCGCTGGGCGTAAAGCAAAACTCGGGCATCTAGGAACTTTACTATTCAATCTGAAGCAGCACTGTATCCCTTTTTAATCAGCGATCTGGATTTGTCGCCCAGAGGGACGTCTCTTCCTCAAGTATCTCTTTGACCAGTTCTGCATTACTTTTGCCAATCTCTTGCGTACTTGGTCCATATTCCTGGATGGTTTCTGAGTAGCAGATTTCAGTGGATCATCCACATGAAAAATCAGAGGATAGGAATACTTGTTAGTTCTCATATTGGTAGGGGTTGTGTTTCTTCGTGCAGTAATGACTAGGCAGGTCTGCTGGTGGTGTAAGAAGCAAGCTAGAATTGGGTGAGGTGTATTTTCTAGGGAAACATTACATGTCGTTATTCTGTGAGCTCGCTGAAGTTCTAGGAGAGGGTTAAATGTAAATTTTATAAGGTTTGATGAAGTTCACAGAAGAAAGCCAACATATCACTCCCTTCTCTGGGATGCAGTGATCTGTACATTGTCTATACGGCTCCTATCTCTGGACCACATTCTGGCATGCCATCCAATCTCTTCTTCACATCTCACACCCTGGAATCTGTACAGTTGAGCCTTTGATGAAAAGCAATGTCTTTAGGATGTGCTGTGGTCTTGGAGGTATTTGCAACTGCCTCCGAGAAAAGTAACTGGTGCATAGTCTTCAGTTTAGACATTTACAGGTTCAATGAGTATAGCAGCACTTTGTAGTGCAGTACCAGATAGTCACCAGGGTGACAGCCATTGCCCCAGTCACCGGGTGTAGGAGAAAAAGAAAAAACAGACCCGATGGGGGATCGAGAATTAGACTAAAGTAAGTACTAGCAGATAATATTTAGCTGCGCTCTCAATAACTAATTTCAGTTTTCACTTTGTAAGCATTACTCTCTTCTATCCCTATCCATTTGTCCAATAATAAGGTAACGAGCAAAATGACAGAAGAACGGCCACGGTCCATCAGTTGTAGGTCCATATGAAATTAGTCCATTGTGAAAAGGCTTCAATGTCCCCAACAAAAAGTGGTAGTGGAAATATCAGTACTGGCAATCAGCTGGGTCTGGGGCAGTCACATAGCTGCAGTGGGTGCACTGCAATGGTGAGGGTCTTCCAGACTGCTGGTGGAGGCATCACACTGGCTGCACTCTCTCCCTTCTTCATCTCCTTAGCCGTCATCACGGCTCCTTTGCTGTCTGCCCACCGCTAGTTACCAGGAAAGCTCCCCACACGGTCC
The DNA here is from genome assembly GCA_963921515.1 of Calotriton arnoldi. Taxonomy (NCBI): domain Eukaryota; kingdom Metazoa; phylum Chordata; class Amphibia; order Caudata; family Salamandridae; genus Calotriton; species Calotriton arnoldi. Next base: position 1,054,893 of record CAWUFW010001851.1, on the reverse strand, counting down.
TTTGGCAGGTTCTCCACCACCTTTAAAAGATGTCACCTCCTGACAAAATTGCTTCCCACCGCCTTCTGGTCCTGTTACATACAGTGTCAGCGATTGTACTTGCGCCCATGGCCTCAATCGGGGTCCTTCCCTTCAGTGCGACATTATGTTGCACTTCAAACCTGCCACGTTCACAGCGCTCAGGTACCCAATTCAGTACATTCTCTGGCTGTGCCAGCACTTCAGACACCTGGTCTGAGTTATAATGCTAGTCCCACATGTCTTAAGACCATATTACATGATCCAAGTTCCATGCTACCAGGAGCTTCAGAAGGGCCCAATCATGCTCCTCAGTGCCGGGTTCAGGATTTTAATGCTTGAACAAAGACCTATGCGACCCAGTGAACTGGGATCAAATATCACAGAATGTTAAATTCCATCTTGGGTGGAACAACTGATCTTGCCCCAGTTTCTTGCAGAGATTGAGATATGAAATTTTGACAACAATGAATTAGGGCCTGACTTGGAGTAGGGTGATACTGGCAAATCCTTCACAAATGACAGAAAGTGCTAAACCCAGAGGAGACTCCACACTGGAATTTCTGCAACCATCCTACACTTAGAGTGCAGGAAAATCCACTTTTGGACTCTCCTCCCGATTTATCACTTCTCCAGAAATAAGACAATTTTCTGTTATCTCCAAACTATGAATTAAGGCCATTCTGGACTATTCCATGCTACTCATCAACACCGGCAAGAAATTCCAAAATCTTCTAAATTAAAAGCACACCGCCACACAATAAGAACTTTGATTGCAAAATTCAACTCATGAGTCTGTGTCCAAACAAACATATCAACTGACACCTCATTCAGGACCTAATTTTGGGATTTTACGGCACTCTCTAACATCTAGTCTCCTTCAAGGACATTCTCCTCTCACTGAAGAATAAACCAGAACCAAAATCTGAGCCCACTGGAGGACTATCCATACTCTTCATAGTGCACGCTGAACCAGCTCCTGTCTTCAGGAACTTCTACGCCCTTGAGCAGCGCGACATGAGTACACACACACAACCAATCCAAACAAATCAAGACTTCTTCAGAAGCTTGTAGTGCAAAGCCATTGCTTTAGAGAAGTTTCATTGTGATTCACACTTAATCCCAATATTACATCTACATCAGGGATCCAAGCTATACTTCCTAATGACTAGTTACCTTCACGTACAAGCGCATCCTAAACATTTCCACTAAAAGTTGTCAACTTTTTTCATTCATTACATCTGGCCTAGCCACAATTATAACGGCTGTCATTCGAGTGAGCTAGTGAATTACAGTTGAACAGACCAATGGATGAAGAGGGCTGACCCAAAGCCCCTCTCTAAATGCATAAATGTATTTATTTCCTATTTGTAATTTTTTCATTATATGAGACTGGTCATATAATGAAAAAATTACAAATGGAAATAAATACATTTATGCATTTGAGAGAGGGGCTTTGAGTCAGCTCTCTTCATCCATTGGTCTGTTCAACTATAATGCACTAGCTCACTCGAATGACAGCCGTTTTCTCTGATCACATGTGCACGTCCGCCTAAAAAGAAGTGCCCTTTTCTGCCATTGCTGGGTGGACATAACTTTACTTTGCTAATACATGTTTTTCCATTTGCTATACAGCAATTCAAAGACAGTAATTGTGAATTGAATATAAAGAGATAATAAAACACAATCAAAATTATATGTTTACTGGCTACAGAAACATCACTTTGACTAATAAATGCCTACAATCAAAGGGGATTCATTAAAATACAGCTTAAAATAAGTAACATTGTGAATCAGAACAATGAAGCTATTATTTTATAACATAGTGAAAACTGTCATGGACTACCCAACTTTCACAAATTGGGAACACTTTAAATACATAATACAAATAGAGGGAAATAACTGTTCAGGAACTCGTTTTTTAAGGAACTTGTAGTAGCAGAGATAAGAACCAATTTCAAATACATAATCAGCCTTCTCCCAAGGGCAGTGAATGATTCTAAGGCTATCTCCGCTAGCAGCATATCTCACACTGTTGGAGCATTATGTGAACAAGGATAAAAGGGTAGCTCTTCATTAGAACTGTACTCTTCAACAGGCAGCTGTTGGGGGATGAAGACGTAGCGATACATGAATTTATTTGGTAACGGGGTTTATCTCAGATACTAAGTATGAATCTCTTGGGTAGATATCAACCGTCTGGTAGTCAATCAAAATGCAGTATTTTGTTAGTGTACATCTGTCTGGTAAACAATTTAAATTATTTTGCCACAAAAATGTGCAATCAAGGAATATAATTTCTGAATTAAAAAATCTATTTTAAGGACCAGCTACCTCTATGTACAGACAATTCCTAATGAATTGTAACTGATACTAAAACCATGTCACATACTTTCCTATTTGGTCTAGAACAGGGGTCTCCAACATTTTCAGTAATCAGATCTACTTATGTTCCATGAAAATCATCTTGAGTTACTATTATTATTAGAGTTGTAACATCAAACATGATTACATTAGTAGCTAGCATTTGAAAGATTACCAGCACTGATCACTTCAGCTCTTCAGGCACAGTTGCTAGCAGTAATGTTTAAATTGCTATGCCAATGTGGAGTTCCTCTACATGGGTGATATATAACTGCCATACCTCCAATGCACCTGGTACCAAATTAACAAAATTAAAAATAAGTCTCTCCAGTCCCACATGATATATTGCTCAGATATATGCCTTAAATATATTTTGGAAATTCAATCTTTCTGCTCCAAACATCAGCTTATGAGTTCTGAAAATACACACATTTCCATCTCAAATGCATACTTTTCAACTTTGATATAATAATCCAGCCAAGCAAAAACTTTAAATTTAGAAGGCTGTGCTGCACACAGGAGAGCTACTTACAGGTAGCTGGAACCACTAGCTCATGAGCTACTCTTTGGCCAAGGCTGGTCTAGAAGCATTTATCTCTGTGAATATGTGTAGGATGCTGGCTCTTTATGTGATATATCAAAAATCGAATATTGTCGTGTAGTTCCTAGGAGTCCCCCAGGACCTGCACGTTTTGGATGACCTAAACTGAGGGCTTGGTGTCCCAACCGCTTCCGGACACCCCCACAGGATATGTCACCCGTTAGACCAGCTACCTCTACAGTGCCACTACCACCCTCCTGTATTCTACAGTGGTGTAGGTAGTTTCTAGCAACCACTGAACATGACAACCCTGATTCCTCAGGGATACCGGAAAACAGTACAGTACATTTCGCTCAGAAACTCGTGCTTGCTTTCTCTACTCAGGATGGCGATTAGGACGTTTCAATAAGTATTTATTGGTCCAGCGACAGTCTTGTGTAAAACATATGTGCTGCGACAATCAGGAGACAGAAGCATACAAAAGAGGTTGCTAGTACCAATATAGTAAAGAGTAGATACATTTCTACCATAGTGCTAATAAGATGAACATAAGCAGTTCAGATAAAAACAGTAGCACTTGCATATTCCTAAAATGCGCACCCTAAGTAATTTACCTAAATGTACCTAGCCTAGATCTGTATGTGTAGCATGTATATGCGTGTATGTAGCTATGTGTATCTGTAGCCAAGAAACCCCTAGGGAAGAACTAGCCCCCTCACCTGATGGTTGAGAATGAAGGACCCTGTCTCTGCTTTGAGGATGACAGCCCGCAAGGGTTGTCAGACTGCTGCGTGTCGAAGATTCAGCATGCAGGACCCCGTCTCAGCTTGGAAGGAATTCTCCTCCAATTTGTAGGGGGGTGAGGGTCTTTTATATTAAAGTGGTCACTCCAGGGTTTCTTCTAGAATCGACATGTTTTTAAAACAATCATGGATGCTTTGAAAACAATCATAAATGTTTTGAAAACAATCACCATTGCTTTTCTAAACAAATGCAATCATGCACAGCTGGCTGTTGGCCAAGGATGAAAAAAGTGGTGACCCTTATAAGGAATAATTCTGCCGTGCCTGGGGACATGTTTATGTACGTCAGGTACAGGGATTATGATAGAGTACCGTGAGCCTGGTGTCGAAGAGACAGGAGCAAGCTACTAGGTAAAAGGTCACCTGTTTAGAATAGTTATTGTCGTGAGGATGGGACAAGTGTATGTAATAGGGGTACACATGACAGGACTAGCCTAAAGGACATGACACCCACTCCTCATCAAAAGGTCATAGGATCAATTAGATAATGATAAAGCTAACATTATTAAAAAGGCATAAAAATTATTTACAATAAAAAAATACTAAAAAGCCTGAAAAAATGTCCATAAAAGAAAAGTCATTTTTCCCTAAAAAAAGAGTTCAAAAGGTCTTCTAAAGTTGTATATGTTGTGATTATTGCACTGAGCACCTTCAAAAGCCATGAAGCTCAGTTAGAGCTGAGAAGAAAAATAAAACAAAGTCACACTCGACCTTCAATTTGGTAAATGTTTAAAAAGTCGCCAAACAGTTCCCAGCACAGGAGAAGCCAGATTGTTTAAGAATCCTGCGCTGAAGCCTCCACATCGCTGAACATCATATCCGCAGGTGGCAATCCCTCTAGAACTTCCAGTATCATGTAGAGTGAGCAAAGATGTTCATCTCTGGTTCCCACAGCAGCCGCCGGGGAAGAGTTAGATGCCTGCACGCCTGAAACATATGCCTGTACCTCTGGAGCAGAGCCGATTTCCCTTCCAACAGGAGCGGAAGCATCCCTTAGAGGCTCTAGAAATGCAGTCATCAACATGGGAATACGCTGTGGACAACTGCGCACGTGGGCCTGCAAAGGCTCCAGGAGCACATCTATGTCCGGCAGTGCAACTGATGGAAGGGTCAGACACAGGTCCAACACACAGCCAAATCCGCAGAAGAGGCAACGGAACACAGGCAGGACACAGTCTATCTAGCCAGACCGTTCTGAAAGACAGGAACCAATGCTCACTCAGCTCTCGAAGCAGAGGCGTAGTCAGGTAGAACACCATATGCTCATGACAACGTTGTTCCAGCAGTGTTCTCTCCATGTCTTGAGGGATTGAGACGTCCATTGCGAAGCAGTAGGATTAAAATCAGGATGCCCGCTACCGATAGCAGGACCAAAGGAAGCCCTCGAAAAACGCTTGCAGGTACGGAGTGTATGAAAGCTGGAATTACTCCGAAGATGGTCTGAAAGGTGGTTAAGAGACCTGATCAAAGGCACTTAAATAAGTGTACGATCCCACTCGTATCAGACATGTTAAAGATACGATGAACCATTTCTTCGAAATGGATCAGGAAGTTCGTACGGACCAGGGCCTGTATCTCTGCTGAAGACTTTGCAACCTGGAGATCAAAAGTCTCTCGGGGGTTAAGGCCACATTTATGTTGAAACAACATGGCTTTCAGTCTACTCAGCGAATCAAACCCTATGCTGGAAACATTCAATGAAGGGCACAGTGGTGCCTCCCTAACTGTGCGAGCCGGGGGAAACAATACTTGCTTACAGCAAACAACACTGACGTTTACTGTGACTAGATATGCGATGCCTGGCGCCATTCCACAACATCCTTGATCATTCAGCACTAAATAACTTCCATTCGAAAGCAATTCAAAAACCGGATGAATCACGGCAGCTGGGGAGCCTTTCAAGTAGCAAGATAAGTTCGCTTTTGACACGTTACACGTTCCATGAAGCGACACTTCTTTGCACACTAAAGGCCCACTTAAAGCCTTCCCGCAGTCAGTACCACTTAAGAAAATTTTAGTGTCCTTATTTCTGCACCTATATCTATACAGTAACTCCCAGATTTCCTGTATGTACCCTTCACCTAACGCTTCATACCTGCCTGCTTGGATGTATCTATGGCAGTATTGGAACTGAATTGCCGTGATTGGCAGTGTGATATAGCCTTGAATTAACCGTTCGAGACGGTGACTCAGCCACTGTGAAAGGTAACTTTTCTAATTTTTCAATGAGCAGCATGGTGTACTGTGCATCTCTGCGTGCCATGGTCAACTGTCTGTCGGTCAGATTGTAAGCCGAGAACAGATTTGTGCTGTTAATGTATCGCAATGGCACGTGGCCTGAACGCAATGATTGCAGCGTCCAGCTTAAAAGCATAATGGGGCACAATTGAGATTGCCCATTTTGAAGAATAGACAAATCTTGTTCCATTATGTCAATTGCCGAGGACACAATGTTGCCCAGTGAATAAATACGTGAAGAAAGTGTTGTCATACCATTGTCTACCACAGCCAGGGCCTTTTCTAGGTCAATCCTATCAATTTCACGTAATCTCTCAGCAGCATCCTGTTGGGAGACTTTCCACAATTCATTGTAGATGGCATTAAAGAAGCGTTTCTTACGCGGTTTCATGAGACCTAGCAAGAAATCCCTAAGATCCATGTTGTCAGCTAGAAGGGACAAGTGTTGTTTCACCTGTTGTAGTGTTGAGGTTTTTAGCCATTCTAGGCACAACTTCCCAACACTATAAGAACTCACTACCCCTGGGTCATCTGTGTGTACATAGCGTGGTTCAGGCCTATGGATACTAAACCCTCTGGTGGTACCCTTGAATCTTGATTGACACCTATTTGTGTCGATAGGCCAAACCAACCATCCCTTCCAATTGGGAGCTGAAGAATAGTATGTACCATTCTGAATCATTGTATCCAGTACCTCCTCACTAATCAGTGTGTCATTCGATATACCTTCAATAGTTATGGGCGAGGGGATGCGTGGTGTCTTCAGGTCTTTCATATTAGCAAACCTGTAGCAGGTAGTTTGTTGTACTGTTCTGTTCAGGAATATTATCTGTAACGGTATGAGGCAAGCTCTAAATAAAGCCTTTGTTCCCTAAACCTGCCAATCTTTCGTCCCCAGATTGATTTTGTGTCTATCGTGTCCCTCAAATAGTCAAAATCTTGTATAGACAGTTGGGAGATAAAGGGGGCTGAATATATGAGCTTGGTGTTAGTCAGCATCATTTTCTTCGCAGTTGCATTCGTCTGTACTAGTTTATAGTAGTATGACATTGGGTCTGATGTATTGAACCCTGAAAAGTATGCAAGTTTCTGTGCGAATGTGGCAGAACTACCTTTTGGTGGTGTCGGGCAATGCTCCCATTGGTGATAAGTGTTTACAGTGCGTGGAACACTAGCTTTGTGCAAAAAGTGATGACCATAATGCTGATAACAATATATACTGTCGAAGTCAGGTGTGTCTTCATACAATTCCCTGTAGGAAAATGCAGCAGATTGTTCTAAATCTGAGAGCATAGTATTTACAGTCTCAATGTCCCAATCATCAGAGTGTGTACTCAGGGTAATGAAATCATTCATTGAAATTTTAAACACGTGTGGAATTTTTAAATGTTCGGTGGGACCAAATACATCATATGAATCCTGCTAAGGCCCCAGGACCGGACGGCCTTCCAGGCGATCTGTTTTTAGCTGACCCAGACAAATGGGCCGAGTACGTCCTCCTCTTAATTAACTCCATCACTAGAGGATGTCCAGTACCAGAATCATGGAAGGGGGCAGAGGTAGTCCCCATCTATAAAAAGGGAGCTAGAGAAGACCCTTCAAACTATAGGCCCATTAGCCTTTTAGACTCGATGCAGAAGGTAGTTGGGAGGGTTGTCCTACAGCGAATCCAGGCCTGGGCGGAGGAGGAGGACATCCTCTCCGAGTTTCAGGCAGGATTCCGGACCAATACGAGCACTGTGGACCAGGCTTTTAGACTTCTTATGATTCACGGGAAAGTGGTAACGGTGGGCAAGGGCAGTCTTTATCTCGCTTTTATCGACCTGAGGAATGCCTTTGACTTGGTTCCTAGGAATAGATTATGGGAAATACTCCGAGAGATGGGCATCCCTTTACTAATTCTTAACCTCTTAGAGAGGCTCCACGAGGGCAATTATGCCCAGGTAAGATGGGGGTCGCAAGGGCAGCTTACTGGAAAGATTCCAGTAAACAGGGAGTTCGCCAGGGCTGTGTGATGGCACCCACCCTGTTTTCTTTATATGCAAACGGGGTGGTTAGCTATTTGCAAGAAACACCAGCCGACGCCCCCGCCCTGGCAGGCAAAAAAGTGCCAACTCTCCTGTTCGCTGATGACACACTGCTCATTTCCAAGACCCCGGCAGGCCTGCAAACCCTCTTGAATAAGTTCCAAACCTTTTGTAACTCTCGGGGGTTGCTTATAAACACAACGAAAACAAAACTAATGACTTTCAACCCCCACAAGTCGTTTAGGAACAACTTCACTTTAGATGGGACTCGCCTGGAGAGGGTTTCCACCTTTGATTACTTGGGGATTCGCTTATCAGAAAAAGTACAGTGGAGACCCCATCTTGATAAGATGCTCCTAAATCATAAAAGGGCGGCCGGGGCACTGAGCAGAGAACATCGCTCTTCCTTTAGTAGACCTGTTGCCCCGGCACTTACTGTATATGGAGCCAAGGCCGTTAGCTCGGCTCTCATGGCGCCGAGCTATGGGGCTTTGAAAATCTCGACGATATTAGTAGATCGGAACACAAGTTCTTTAGGGACTTGATTATGTTACCACGAGGAGTCCCCTTAACCCCCTTGTTCTATGATCTGGGCAGGCACCGTTTTAAAGATCTGGCCAAACTCCGCCCTCTGCTCTACTGGGCCTGTTTTAGGAGGACCCCAGTATTAGCCAACTACGCTGAGGCATTCACAGAAATTATGCGTATTGACACCAAGAAGGAGATCAAATGGATCTCCAATCTTAAAGCAGTAATAATTGCACTTGGCTTTAAGGCCTCTTGGGATACCCAAATTCCACAGAGCAAAGAGGAACTTAAACGGACCTACTGGGCCTGGATTGATGCCAAGGAACTCAATAATCCTAATATGGGAAGGCTCACGGAGGGGTTCTTCCAATATAAATTGCATAGAGGCCTAGAACCATATATGGACACAATCCAGGTCCCCAGAGATAGGTCTTTATACATCCAATTTAGGTTTGGCTGTCTCCCAGTCCGCGAATTTACTGCAAAATGGTCTCCACCGTATCACACTACTGAAGAATGCCCACTGTGTGACACCCCAAAGGAGAGCTTGGCCCACCTTATGTTTGCGTGTCCTGGTCACGCAAGCGCAAGGTCCAGGTGGCTCGTCCCCATATGCAAACAACTAGGCACTCTGGATCATAGAGTTGCTTTACGCATATTAAAATCAGACCCAAGCACACTGTTTGTTTGTGGAGTCACCAAGTTCTTAGGTTGCGCCTGGATAACCAGGTGTAGGGCCATACAGAGGGCAGTCCCTTCAGCCCCTTCTGCTGAAAAATAACTGGCAATTCTGACGGGTAGGGTCAAGGAGCTATGGCGGAACACTTGGCGTTTGATGTAGAATAGCACTCAGTTGATATTAACCATTTTAACATTTTTATTCAAACGAATCTTGAACCTTGAGGAAATAGCTTTATGTTTTAACGGTTTTAGAGTTGTACTTTCGTATTGTATTGCTTATATGTGTTTGTATTCCTTTTATTCTCTTTCTTTTTAACTCTATTTGATACATTTGATGAAATGGCTGATGCTTTTATGATATTTATATCGAAATAAAGCTATTTGAAATGAAATCATATGAATCCCTTTCCCAAACTATACCATCCGGTACTGGAACTGCTGAAATGTTCACTAGGGATAGGTCTCTTTGTTCACGGTGTGATGACGTATGAGGTTTCAAGACCAAGTTCACAGGTTGTACTGGAGAGCGTTGTGGGAGGTAATGTCCATTCAGTAGTAGAAAAAAGACAGTTACTATGCCAATCCAAATTAACAGGAACAGGATCCCTAATGCAAGCCAAAGATGCAGCCAAGGGGGCACAAAATAAGTCTTTTTCAGCCAGAGATAGAATTGTCAAATTGTTCTTTCTTGGAAATGGGTGGCGTTTGGTCATGTTCACTTGGATCTGAAGAAAAGCCATCGAAGTTGATGAAGTAGTCAGACGCAGTTCGATCTATCTTTGGGAGCTCAGCAGTGTTTGTAGAACTGCCGGGTGCTTCTTGTGAAGGCATGTTGATGTAAAGTTCATTATTGGGCGGAATTGCAATTTGCGCTTTAGTTTAATTTGGATGTTGTTCAATTTCAACCCGTGCGATTCGTACTCCGTTATTTGCTATTCCTGCATCTTGCGCAGAGGAGTCTTGGAACGTTATTAGTCTTTCCATCTGAACTTCCTGTATAGTAGCGAGAGGAGATCTGCGGCTACTCAAGACTCCACGTGGCCTGCTGTTGAGAATCGGCCACATAGTGTGGTTTGATCAGATCAATAGAGACAAATATTTTTTCTCTTCGGCCGGCAAGAGGCGGAAGAAGTACTGTTCTTGTTCCTTGAACCACCAGGACAGGTACAGGTGTTCTGTAGGATGGCCCAAACTCCTTCTTGTCCACGATCTTTTCTCTGACCAGGTCCCCAATCTTCGGGACCCAGACAGGTCTTGCCGGTACCGGTTTCACTTCCCGAGTGGCGGTAAGTTTTACTTGGACGTTGCTTTGTAATGACCAGAATTCATTGAGTTCCTGTAAAACAGCCAAACGATCATTCAATTCAAATGGTTTAACACCCGCCACTGTGCTGGCACAATCGAGGTCAGGTACCCACATTCTTGTCCCAAACAGGATCTCATAGAGGGTACGTCCTCCCAACGACTTTCTTGGCATATTGTTTAGTGCCCTTTGGACCCTATATAGGTGATTGACCCAACTACCGCCTGCACCTAATACCCTTGCTGTTAAGGATTACTTTAGGTCCTGGTTTTTCCTTTCCACCACCGAATTTCCCTCGGGATTGTAGGGGGAGGCGTACCGCAAGGCCACGCCCATACTTTCCATGGCTTCCTTGTAAGCCCGAGAGCTAAACGCAGGGCCAAGGTCTGAATGTAACATGCCAATTGCGTATGTCCCGATGAAGACTCGCAAATTCTTTATAACAGTTCGAGCGTCAGCCGAGCGCTGAAGCCAAACCCATAGAAATCTAGAGCATGAATCCACTGTCACCAAGATGTACTTGTAAGCACCGTCTGAATTTAAGGGGCCACAGTGATCCAAATAGACACATGCAAGAGGTGTGTCTGAAATGAGTAATGGCGCACTTTAAGACATAAGCCTTTGTTTGTTTAGACAAACTTGGCCACCAGAATCGCAGCTTCAGTAACAAAACTGTACCAGTGACTCCTGCGTGTGCAGAGCCCAGACCCTCGTGTGCAGCTAGAATTAAACCTAATCTGTGATCCATGTTTGGTATAACTCTATCCTCCACTCCTGGAATTTGAGCATACAGTGTGTTTTGCGCATCTAATTTATAAGAATATTTAAGTGGCAAGCCTTTCGGAACGACAGAGCCGTTCTTTGAGGCGTTGACAGCTATCAGTATGTCTCCGTCTATCCTCGTGCTAGAACGAGTGATTGCAGCAACGGCACCAGTTCACGCTGTCACTTTGGCGGCTTCATCAGCCAGTGAATTCCCTTCAACGTGTATGCCAACACGCTGGTGACTCAATGTGTGAATAACTTGAGCTCGTGGCAGGCATGCTTTCAGCTTTGCCACTTGTTCCCATAACAATTTATGTTTAATTGTGCAACCCTTGGAATCTCTAAACCCATTCTGGCCCCAGTAAAGAAGAGATTCATTATAGGACTGCACACAGTAAAACAAATCGCACACTATCAGTGTGGGGAATTCCCGAACCGTATATTGTAGTGCTAGTATCAGGGTTTTTTAGTTCTGCCAGCTGGGCGGTACAATCTCCTAGAGATTGTGTAGTCGTATTGCTGGGCTGGAACTTACCATCCCGCATATGACCCTTCACTATAGCACATGCTGCGCTATATTGCTGTTTACTTCCTATGGCAGGCTGAGCAGATCCATCAGTATAAATGATGTAGTCATATTGCTCTAGAGGCAAGATTTCATTCGGCAGAGGGTATTCTTGTTCGTACTGCAGGAACGCTTGCGTTTTTAATGTAGAATCTGATCTGTAATCTACATCTGTTGCAGTGAGAGCCCATTGTATCCATCGTGGTTGAAATGCTTTCACATTCGGAATGCTCGCTTTGGTAACAGCTTCTAAAGTTGGTACCGGGGTTACAACAATGATGCGTCTGTGGCTGCAAATCGAATTTCAGCATTTGTGTACAAATGTGATTTGTACGCAATTGGAACTGTCTCACCTTCGTTGAAAGTGATGTAGGTATATCCTGATAAACCCGGGACCACCCGGATCACCGCGTTAGTGGTATTTACACGTGTGTGTAAATGTTTAGATGCTATCATGTCAGTCTGAACTGAGCGGAGAGTATCTGTGTGTTGCTGTGTCCACTGATGTGGTGTGAAATCAGGTCTGATCAAGTCGGAGAAAGGTTTTACTTTTTCTGCGTAATCTAGAATGTATGTTCTGCCAAAATTTAGAAATCCTAGTATGGATTGCAAACCTTTGAGAGTCTTTGGAGGTTGGAGCAGCGCGCACTTTTCTAGAAAGTTGGCTGCCAAGCTCTTGCCTTCACTTGAGAGCTCATATCCCAAAAACAGGACACTGAGATGGGCAATTTTTGATTTTTTGATATTAAATTTGTAGCCCAAATTGGTGAACCCCACAATTATGTTGTTCACCCTGCTCAAGTGTTTAAGTAATTCATCGTCCGTCAGATAGATGTCATCTACATAGGACACTGCTTCCTCATCGCATGTTTGTAATAATTCTGACACTCTTGTCGAGAATAGCCCCGGGATATTCTTATACCCTTGAGGCAAACGACAGAAGTGACGCTGAGTGCCGAGGGCAGAAAATGCTGTCAAATATCTGCTTCCTGGAGCTATAGTTTGGCAAAAGAATCCATTCGAGATATCTAATGTCGTTTTGCATTTTTTCCGCACAATGTTATTCATTAATGCGGCACTATGTGCATTTTGAACTGCAAATGTTTGTGTGCATGTGTTGAAATGTCGGTAATCTAAAACTAGACAATATGTATTGTCAGGTTTCATTACTGGAAACAAAGGGTTGTTCCTTGGGGAGGTGCAAGTCTCAATTACACCTTGGTATTCAAGTTGGTCTACGATTTCTTTGACCTGTCTTTTTGCATCATTTTTAATAGGGTACTGTCTCTGTGGGTTTGAAGTAAATTTTAATGGGATTTCGTGGTGAACAGACTCCACGTCCCACCCTACATGGTTGCGGTATAATGCCAGAGCTAGCGCTAGCACCCACTCCTGCGCGTATGAATGTTTTAATGATTCTGGACCGAGGTCTGTAGAAAGCAGGCAAAATGACGCTTTCCCCTTTTGGGCACTCCATCACAAACTCAAACTCAGGTGGCCAATCTTTTTCTGCTAACAGTATGTCATATCCATATTTTAAGTTCTCCCAAAAGAGACCTTTAACCTTTCTTGAGATGTCCTCCTCTATTTATAGTGTAATTTCATACAGTCTCTGCGGGACACTAACTCTGGTATCAGGTGTTTCCACCGTGATGTGTTCATTCAATACTGCTGTCACCAGAAAATCCTTCAGGTTCTGGCGAGCTATTGTTACTTCTGCCGCACTGTCTAGCATCATCAGAGCCCATTCCCCGTTCAGTAGCTGAGTCCTCAGTAACCTGGGCATGTCTAATTTTTAAGCCAGCTACTTTCTTCTTTTTGAATTGAGGTTTTGCTTTAGGTTGTTCTTCCGGTTTGATAATGTAATCTGATTTGCGAAGTGTTTCCCTTTTTGTCTTTGGTCGATCTTCTTCCTTTTGTTCTGATCGCCCGTCCCTCTCCGAGTTTTTTGATAAACCCTGAAAGGAACGAAAGGAACGTGTATCAGTGTCCGGATACCTATAAGGTTTCCTAATGTTATCACGATTCCTAAGGTTGTACCTCTTTTCAGAGGACTCCCGTTGGGGAGACCAACCCCTTGATCGTGAATTCTTTTCTGAATTATTATTTTTAGAATTTTTGTTTTCCCATTTCTTTTTAGAAGAAGCGGGTACGTGCTTCGGGTTGTCTTTGTCGGGACTACCCGCCATTTGTCGCTTACCGGCTTTGGTTTCCAAATTATCTCTACCTAATGCAGCATAGGTTTCTTCGATAATTTTTGGTAACTCTTGCTCCTTATTTCTAGGTGCTATCTCCCTTAGGCGGCTGAGTATGGCCACTGCTGTTGCCTCCCCCTTTATGTTGCTCAGCATTATTGCAGAGACTGGGGCAAAATTACCCATCAGTTTAATTCCCAAGTCCAGGGCAGGTCCTGCCCCGTACTCAATCTGTATTTGTTTCAATACATAAGGAACAACTGCTAAGAAAGGGGTACCATGTACTGTGACGTAAGCGGCAGCAAAGATTGTTCCCCAAGTGGTACAATCCTCGATCGAGGGAACCATCCCCATTGGCAAGCAAATGGTTAGCATTCTATGTTTTTCCTGCGGACCCGTATGGGGAAATACTGCTTCCAGCCGTGCAATTGTTTGTGCTATCCAGAACGGAATTTGCTCCCATTTGGATGGAATTGTCCCTATTACTGATTTCAGTGTCTGTGGATTAATTGTAGGTGTGATCTGATGTGGACCATCTGGAGCATTTCTCGCAGGTTGACTGTTAATGCTCGGAAGATGAACTGGACGAAGTGTCTGTCTTGTTTGACTATGTCTTTGTATATTGTACGGACTTCATCCACTGGTAGTGTATCTATCTCTGGATGTGGAGTGTATGTCGCTAAAACCGGCCAGGTCGCTCCTTCTATGCTGAGTGGACCGAGTCTCACGACGGATATTGTGTGTGGGAGGGCGCCTTTAAACCAGTTTCTGTGTTGCTGGTAAGTTAACGGGACTTCAATGCCTCCGTATGGAATGTATTCTTCCGGTGGTTCAGCTACAATGTATGTGTGGAACAATTTAGTCTGTGGATCTTCTGGTGGGAACTGAACCCAAGAATAGAATAACTCTAATCCGAATACCTTGTGTGCTTCAATCATGAAGGAAACACAGTCACCTGTTAAGGGTACGCCGTGTTCTAACAATTTCATAGTTACTGCATTTCCACAGTTCTCTATGATTTTGAGAGCGTTAGCCAATTCTTCTTCCCCCCTAGCTACTCGCGGGGTCAGTCATTTTTAAAAGAAAAGAGAAAGTTAAGAGGTAGGGTTTTGCACAATGTGGGGAACCGTTTATCCTTTCAAGCTTGCTAAACCTTCAGCCAATGCACAGAGTATATCGGCTCAGCTGAGGCGGATATTCCCCCCCACTTCAGACGTCTCTGAAAAGGTGTCAGTAGGGCTTTCTGAGAAAGCACGACTGAACTACTCAGATTTTTACTGTTAATATAAGAACCAAACCAACGTTGGCGGCGCCATGTCGTGTAGTTCCTAGGAGTACCCCAGGACCTGCACGTTTTGGATGACCGAAACTGAGGGCTTGGTGTCCCAACTGCTTCCGAACACCCCCACAGGATATGTCACCCATTAGACCAGCTAGCTCTACAGTGCCACTACCACCCTCCTGTATTATACAGTGGTTTAGGGAGTTTCTGGCAACAACTGAACACGATAACCCTGATTCCTCAGGGATCGTGTAAAACAGTACAGTACGTTTCGCTCAGACACTCGTGCTTGCTTTCTCTCAGAAGATACTCAGGATGGCGATTAGGACGTTTCAATAAGTATTTATTGGTCCAGCGACAGTCTTGTGTAAAACATATTTGCTGCAACAATCAGGAGACAGAAGCATACAAAAGAGATTGCTAGCACCAATATAGTAAATAGTAGATACATTTCTACCATAGTGCTAATAAGATGAACATAAGCAGTTCAGATAAAAACAGTAGCACTTGCATATTCCTAAAATGCATTTGCCTAAATGTACCTAGCCTAGATCTGTATGTGTAGCATGTATATGCGTGTATGTAGCTATGTGTATCTGTAGCCAAGAAACCCCTAGGGAAGAACCAGCCCCCTCACCTGATGGTTGAGAATGAAGGACCCCGTCTCTGCTTCGAGGATGACAGCCCGCAAGGGTTGTCAGACTGCTGCGTGTCGAAGATTCAGCATGCAGGACCCTGTATCAGCTTGGATGGAATTCTCCTCTAATTTGTAGGGGGGGGTGAGGGTCTTTTATATTAAAGTGGTCACTCCAGGGTTTTTTCTAGAATCAATATGTTTTTAAAACAATCATGGATGCTTTGAAAACAATCATAAATGTTTTAAAAACAATCACCAATGCTTTTCTAAACAAGTGCGATCATGCACAGCTGGCTGTTGGCCAAGGATGAAAAAAGTGGTGACCCTTATACAGAATAATTCTGCCATGCCTGTGGACATGTTTATGTACGTCAGGTACAGGGATTATGATAGAGTACCGAAAGCCTGGTGTCGAAGAGAAAGTAGCAAGCTACTAGGTAAAAGGTCACCTGTTTAGAATCGTTACTGTCGTGTGGCTGGGACAAATGTACGTAATAGGGGTACACATGACAGGACTAGCCTAAAGGACATGACGATATACCGTGTAAAGAGCTAGGGGTTCTGTTATGAATGGACAGGGGCTTGCTATGCAACCCCAAAGTGCTCTTTTAATAAGCCTTGGGTTTAACACAGAGGAGTGCAAGACATTTGCAAATACACCCAATGATCAATTAAAGACATACTGGACTCAAGTAGGAGAGCCACACCAATTTATAAAAATAGCAAATATCTTTATATATGTTTAGGCATCCGAGACAAATCGTCCAGGTAAATATGTTTTAAAATATAAATTCTGTTCACTTTAAAAAGTGGACACTGCAATTTTTGAGTTCTGCAAAGTTATCCTATGGAAGGAAGAACAAGTTCTGCAAACAGGTATAGTACAGCGACTTACAAGACCAACCTTCAGGAGTTAAGGTGAGTGGTGGGCAAGGTCCAAGGCAGCACCAACAGTACACCACCAGAGGCACGAGGGTGGCTGGGTGCAGGGTGCAAAACAGCGTCAGGAGCCCAATGAGGAGTGGTTCTCCCCTTACTTCCATTCCAGGCGAGACAGATCATGGTCCAGGGCCTTATTCTGTCACGCCTAGACTTCGGAAATGCCCTCTATCTGGGAGCCCCGCAATCCACTCTGAATAAGCTTCAGGTCATTCAAAACTGCGCCGCTCGAAAGCTTCTTCAGACTCCCCGTCGATCTCCTATCAGTCCTGGCCTCAGAAGCCTACATTGGCTCCCAGTCCGGGAGAGAATTAAATTCAAGGCCCTCTGTATCACCCACAGGGCCTTCTGGAAGATAGGCCCCGCCATAAATCAACCGTTGATCACTCCCTACCAGCCGATTAGACAGCTTAGGTCATCCTCCTCTCTTCTTGCCAAAGTACCCAGGATAAAAAGAACTAGATGTGGTGGCCGCTCGTTCTCGCACAACGCGGCCAAACTATGGAATGCTCTCCCCCCGCATCTGCGATCAGAGTCTAATATACTCTCATTCCGTAAGCTCCTCAAGACTTTTCTGTTTCAATAAACCCGGACAGCCCCAAGTGTCTTCCATGCCCGTATTGTCCGCAGCGCTAGGACGCCCAAGGGTAGCTATCACGCTCAACAAATTGTCATTCATTCATTTCAAGGGAGATCAGTCACTGTGGAAAGGCGCTGCAGGCTGTTGCCAGGAGGCTAGTTGGGCAGAACCAGCAAGTGGGCTCAGGCCTTGCGATGCTTGGGGTTGAGGGGGGGGGGGCACCTTTGGTCCTGTACTCCAATGCCCAGTGGTCACGGGTGCAGGGGTGTCCTTAGGTGTTGGAATTTTCCTTACCAGAGCAGTTGCGATTGAGGGGGCCTGCGTGCAGAGGCTGCAGGCGACATTGGGGAGTCCAGGAGGGGTAAAACCACAGTGGACTCGAGCTCTAGAGAGCTGTGGGACCTTGCTGACACCGATGGCCCACTACAACTCGGGCTGGAGGCGACGGGTGCAGTGGTTACTTCGGGTGTCAGGTTTTGGTGCTTCGGGAGGCCTCAAAGTCTTCTCTTTTGGAGTCTCTTCAGAACAGTTCCGCTGTTCACAGGAGGTCTTGAGTCTTTTTTCAAAGACAGGCAGTCCTCCCAGGTTTCTGGAGTTAACAGCTGCAGGGCGAGTCAACTTTGGCGCAGTTTTAGACGAGGGATAAAGACATGCCGGCAGGGCGGGTACTAGGTCAGCTGCTTCTTCTCTCCTCTCTGCTTTTGCGGCTCTTCGGTGTCCTCTCTCTCCTCAGGTCTTCAGGATCTGCTTCTCTGGTGCCAGGGGCTACCCTAAATACTGAATTTAGGGGCATTAGGGGAGTGTAGAGTAGTAGCCAATGAGCTACTGACCTGTGGGGTCCCTACGCCCCCTATATGACTACTTCCTGTGTGAAGTGGGCATAACCCTGTTCCAGAATTCTTAAGTATGCCATCACAAAGATGGCTACTTCTGAAAAATCATGCCCACCTCACAGTAGCCCACCTTAGGGGTGGCAATAGCCTGGGTGTGACTCGCCTATCTGACTAGCTAATTTTCCCGCCTGTCCAGGTGACAAGGGGGTCGTGGACAAAGGAGGGGTATCTTCCTCTCCTGTGAGGGGAGCCAGATTCACATTCCAAAGGCGGCAGCTCTCTGAAGCTTGCCGGCCCAAGGAGGCTAATCACCAAGTCATCCTGTGGGAGGGGGTGTTACACCCTCTTCCCGGACTGGCTTTTGTTCCTGGTCTCCTGAGAGCAAAAGGCTCTCACCCTAGGAGGTCAGAACAGCATCTCGGCTGGTAGGCTGGCAGAAACCAGTCAGTAAGGACACCAGAGGCTGGTTAGTTTTCAGGGGGCACCTCTAAGGTGCCCTCTGGGTGCATGTATTTGTAAATGCAACACTGGCATCAGTGTGGGTTTACCAATTTGAGATGTTTGATACCAAACAGCCCTGTTTTTAGTGAAGCTATCATGTAGATGGGGAACTCGTTTTCACCAGTGTCCAGCACATATCTTAAGATGGCTTCGCTGGTCACTTTTACCGGCAGTAATGTGACTGACCAGCACAGGGGCATGTCTGCTCATGGAGGTATGCCCTCACATGTAATATTCAGCACCCTGCCTTAGGGCTGTCAGGCGTGCTGTAGGTAAATATTACACGCAGTTTAGGGACATGGCACACAGAGATGTGTGACATGTCACATTTTCACTTTTGTCTGCACCAAGACACGCAGCCCTGCATGTGCTTGGTAAAGGGTCCCTTAAAGTGGCACAATTTGTGCTGCTGCCCTTACGGACCCTCTTTAGTACCTCAGGCCCTAGGTATGTGGTACCATTTACTAGAGACTTATAAAAGGGCGTTAAAGGTTTTGCCAATTGGGGAAAATAATTGAACCTTTTTAGGGAAAGATAACTGGTACTGGAGACTTGGTTAGCAGGAACCCAGTATATTTCAGTCAAAGTTGCATCAAATACTAGGCAAAAAGTGAGTGGGGGGAGTACTGCAACAAAAATTCAGTTTCCTACAATATGCAAATATGAACAGACACAGACAATACAAAGAATAGCAATTTTATTCTCTGAAAGAACATGAATCTCCTTTCCATGTCAGTTTTAGTAAACAAACGGTCACTATTCTTGTTAGGTCCAGTAAAAGTTTCAACACTTTGAACCTGAGCTCAACCCCTGGTAGCTATTGCACAGAGCAGACAGTCCTTTACTTAAGAAAATGTGTAAAGCATTTAGAAGTACCAAAACAGTTAAATAGTTGAAAACACAACACAAAAAGCCCGCTGAATATATAAAAATAGAGAATATTTTAATGAACAAAATGACACCAAAACAACAAAGATCCAATGAGGGCAACTGCAAACACTAAATTTTAACGTTTAAAAAAGAAATAGCACCAAAAAGTGGAAAGCCAGCTGGTTGCGCTGGACCGGAGTAAAAGTGAAAGTTAAGGACGACCATGATCGATCGCCAGTCGGATACAGGGACTGGGTTAGACCCAGTCAAAAAGATACCTTCTTTTCTTAGAAACAGTTCTGAACTTCGACGGGTTCGTTCCCGTCAAAGATAGCGAAGTCTGGCTCGACACTGGTGGGTTGCATGAGGACTGGATCTCAATGCGGTAGATAGCAAAGGCGGGAGGAGTTTGGGTTACC
Source organism: Calotriton arnoldi (assembly GCA_963921515.1). NCBI lineage: Eukaryota > Metazoa > Chordata > Amphibia > Caudata > Salamandridae > Calotriton > Calotriton arnoldi. The sequence goes on along the minus strand of CAWUFW010001851.1, from coordinate 1,034,804 downwards.
GAGTCCTGCAGGTCTTCAGCGTCGATCGGGTTCTCGTCAACTGCAGCATCATGGAAGGTGGAAGATGGAGTCCAAGCAGCCTCAGTGACAATGGATTCTGACATTGAGCGGAAAGCGGAGCGGGAACTACGGCAAAGTGAGGCACACTGTCGATACACCCTCAGTGGATCAAATGGCAGGTTGGTCCTTGTCCCTCAATGGTTCTCTAGGCAAAAAGTGTTTAGAAAATGTTGAAGTCCCAGGTTTTAGGGTTAGGCAGGAGGAGTACACTCTGACACACACCAGCCAAGGGTTCCAGGACCAGAGGAACAGCACTCTGGGGACAGGACGCACTTCACATAGGCCACCAGTAGGGTCCAGGGCAGGTCCAGTGGAAACTGGTCATCTGGGCTCTTCCAGGTAAGTAGGATTCTTGCACCTTTTGTGTCACTGTAGCTTAATCGAAGGTCAGTCATTTCCCTTGGAGTCCACTTCTGTGTTCTGGGTACGAGTGGGAGCCGATCCAGTCCTTAGGGTTCTCCTCATAGGTCTTAAAAACAGGTACAGTCCGTCTTCTGACTTTCACAGGTTCAGTATCATTCTGAAGAAGGAGCCCAGTGATGTCACATCCATGCCTGGCACTAGCATATGGGTGCGGGTGACTCCTGGCCCCTCCCTAACCAATACGGAAAAAGTTCCCAGGGGTAATCCTAACCACTTTTGCAGCAGTTGCTGCATGCCCTCCTGCAAACCATCCCACATTGCACCTCTATACCTAGAACCAACATGGCAGAACCATGCTTCCCCTGTTCAGAGCTCCTGTGCCCACCCTAGAGGTGAGGCCAGGGAAATGGGCAACCCCTCCTCTGTGGTCACTCAAAAACAGTTCTGGGGGTAGCTTGGAAAAAATCTTGGGAATTTATTTTCCCCACTGACTTCATATTAAAACGTAGGTAATTTTAGGCACGAAACAGATCAAATAAAGCAATTAGTCACTTAAAAAGAAGAGGCCTCGTGGGTTTTATTTATGCTTCTTTGTCGAAAGCACGAGTAGAGGAATCTCCCACCAGGCGCAGCACACCTTCCTACTCGGTCTCTTCCTCCACCCGGCTGCTAGACTCCCATATGGTGACAAGAGATACCAAACACACTGTCAAAACAGGAATGCAACTAGACCTGAACTTCGGAGAGGGCTAATAGGTCAACCAATGGAGGCGGGGCTATCACTTCAAACAATGGGGCGGAGATAACACTAGAGACCATTCAAAAACAATAGAATGATAAACTGAGGATTTTAAACATACTGGGGAAACCCGATATAATTAAAACAAATATGTTTTAGTAGATTTGACAATAATGAGAGGCTGCTGTCTACGATTTTAAAAACAGGAATGCGTGATCTGACAAGTAAAAAACTACTTCTACAGATTTCCATGCAAAATACTTCTGAATCAATTTTCGCAAAGCTGTTTGAAGACGATTACCCTTTTACCAATTTTTTCTATGAAATGATAGTCAGTTCATGAAATCTTTTTAATTTCATCTTCAGAAAGACGCTCCTGACTGACTGGTTCCCAAAGGTACGTTTTCAGTCTGTTCATCAGAATGTTGCAACATATGCTTGTACAAGGCTGCACACATGTACAGGTTTAAAAAAAAAATTGCTTAGTCAGTTAACGCACCGCGTTTCGGGATGTGAGAGTGGAAAGTTATGGGTTTGATCCCTCATGACTCCTTCATTTCTTCTGAGATTGAATAAGTGAGCGCCAATATTACTGCCTGATAATTACTATGCCAGGAATCTGAATTATCCTAAATCAAAAAAATATTGTTGTTGCTAGCAACGCACATTTAGCAGTTCTCAAATGAGATGACCAGGCTAGATCCAGGCAGGAAGCCACCAGTCCTAAAGAACTGGTAACAAGGATGTTAACTTGATATAATTTTGTTTGCAACAAATGGTGTTCTTCCATGCAAAGCACACAAGTATTCCTTTAAGCTCCAAAACATATATAATGTGTATTAAGGTCAATGTCCTGCAAAGAGGTCATTCCAATACAAACACAATTAGTGGAACTTACTATCATATGTTATAATTACAAAAGCCTTACTTTCAAATCTATTCTGAACCCCCCTGCCCATAAAGTGTCAATGTTGCTTTTAAATCTTGTAGGGGCAATATATGCATTATAAAATGTCTTTGTGAAGAATGAACATTTTCTCTTTATTGGTTGTTCTTAGACATGTATATTAATTATAGGAATCAACCTGACCTTGGTAGAGAAAGTAACAACATTGAATGGAGCACAAGAAAGACACCAGGCACACAGCATGGATACCAATTCGTCATTGTAACAATGGAACAAGTAGTGTGCAAAGTAGTGAAATAATTTTGCAGTAATTTTACATTGGTAACCTATTATACCCAATATAAGTTTTATGCTGCTTTTGACAGACACATACTTAGTTTTACAGCAGAATACAGTTTCATAGGAATTCTGGTGACCAACTACAGTACTTTGAAGAGGAAGGACATAACGATGCAAAGCCTAAACAAAGGGAGTGCTGGTGTTCTTCCTCTGCATAGACACCATACCAGAGAAAAAACACAAAAGGCATATGTTAGAGAAAATTAATTGCCTGTGTAAGAGGTGTTTGGTCTAGTTGTCAGAGGTATGCCTCTGGTTAAACACATGTTATATGTTTAAGCTTCTTAGAGCTGAGCTAACGCCCAGGTCTACCTATACAAATCAATGGCGTTTGATACACGATCTTCGCGCAATTAACAGCATAGTTATACCAGAATTCCCTATTGTCCCAGACCCCTCTGTCATTCTCACCAATGTCCCCCGGATGCACAGTACTTTTCTGTCATCGACCTGAAAAATGCCTTTTTCAGCATTCCTTTGCACCCAGATAGTCAATACCTCCTGGCGTTCTCATTCAGAAATGTGCAATTTTCATACACAAGGTTAGCTCAAGGGTACTGTGAGTCCCCTAGTGTTTTTAACAGGGTCGTCAAAGAAGACTTGTCCAATTTCCAATGTGACAGCACCTTACTGCAATATGTCGATGACATACTGCTTTGCAGCCCCACCGAACAACAATGTAGGAAAGACACCATCCTCTTGCTCACCACGCTGGCACAAAGAGGATATAAAGTTGACAAACAAAAAGTACAGTATTGTCAGGAAGAGGTAACTACCTAGGACAGCTACTGTCTGCATCAGGCAGGCGAGTGACTCCAGGTCGAGTTGAGGCAATAAAAGGCACTCCTGAACCCCAGACAGTTAAAGACATGCAAAAATTCCTCGGCTTGGTTAATTATGTCCGCCAATGAGTTTTTGATTTCGCAACAATAACTGCCCCATTGCTGAAAGCTGTGAAAATGGGCAAAGACAGACATAATAAAATTGAATGGACACCTGAAATGAGAACAGCCTACACCCAGCTCAAAGATGAGATAACAAATGCACCAGTGTTAGGATCACCTGATTACACAAAAGAATTCTACCTCTTCACTCACTGTGATGGGTTAGTCATGACAGCAGTACTCACTCAAAAATACCCCATGGGCCATAAGCCAATTGCTTATTTCAGCGGAATGCTGGACTCTGTCATGAAAGGCCATTACCCTTGCGAACAGGCCCTTGCTGCCGCAGCATTTGCTGTTGAAAAAGTACCCCCATTGTAATGGGTTCCCCACTAACAATGTACACTGAACATGCTGTTTTTGCAATAATACAGAAAGCTAAAACAACACTGACAACGCAAAGAGTGTCAGGCTACGAAGTCATACTGTCATTACCTTCTCTGAAAATTGTCAAATGTCACACCGTAAACCCCGCCACATTTTTGCCCATCCAATTGTCACCTCAGATGATGACAACCATGATTGTGCCACTTATTCACCAGATGAGTCAGGAGCAGCAAAAGAAGATCCCTTACCAAATAGTACTGTATACTTTGTTGATGGTTCCTCTACCATTGATCAAGAAACAGGCATAAGATACACAGGAGCAGCAGTAGTTAAAGCACAGCAAAATGACTCCTCTGATTCCTTAGACATCGTGCAGCAGCTTACACTCCCATCACATTATTCTGCCCAGGCAGCAGAACTGGTAGCACTCATAGCTGCCCTAAACATTGGAGCTGAGGACCGCGTTACAATTTATTCAGATTCTGCATATGTCACTACAACAACTCACTCCAGCATCCTCCGCTGGAGAAGGCGCGGCTTCCTTAAATCAGATGGTACACCTGTCATTCACAAAATGTTACTTGAAGAACTTATTGAGGCCCTTACACTACCAGCTGAAGTAGCCGTAGTAAAATGCACAGCGCACACTAATGGCCAAGATTTTGTCTCCAGAGGTAACGCTCTGGCTGATTGGGCAGCTAAAGCTGCAGCCAGAGGCCCCTCAGTAGCAGGCCCATCAATCCAAACAGCACCGGAAGTCCAACTTGCACCTATCTTTTTGTCCCAAACAGTACCTCCGACAGAGCACGACACCAGCAGTGAACACAGTTCAGACACACCATCCCAATTACCAACACCATTTGATATTGACAAAACGCGACAATACGATCATACTGCACAACTACACCTCAGAGAAATGCAAGAAAGTGCACCAGATAAAGAGAAAGAGTTATGGAAGAAGAGGGAGTACAGCAGGACTCCGCCGACTTCGTATACAGACAAACAGTAACAGGAAACCTGTGATGCCACAGGCTTTGTTACAAGTGGCATTAGATCAACTCCACCTTCCCACACATGTCACCCGAGACAATATGTCTGTCACCTTACAAACAGACTGGTTCATCCCCAATGCCTATGAACAGATACAATTGTATGTTAATAAATGTCTCATTTGCCAACAATACTCCCCAGCCCCTACGCTCAAAACTGTTGTCTCTACAATTCCTAGACCATCAGGCCCCTTCAAAGAGTTACACATTGACTATGTCGATATGATCGATCGCTGCCAAAACTATCGCTATCTCATTGTGGTAGTATGTCCATTCTCACGCTGGATCGAAAGTGGACCTTGCGTCCACTGCGATGCCAAAGCAGCTGCCACATTTCTATTACGTGATGTCATTCCTCGCTGGGGCATCCCAGACTCCATCCGGACCGATAACGGCAGTCATTTTTCAAATGCCATCTTTTCCTTCCTGACCACAATGCTAGGCATCAAACACAAGCTGACCTCAGCTTACCACCCACAAAGCAACGGCATTTGTGAGCGCCTTAACGGCTTGCTCAAAAACAAAATAAGTAAAATAAGTGCCACAATAGGAAAGAAATGGCTTTATTGCCTGCCCATAGCACTGTTTGCATTAAGAAACTCCCCAAGTTCGGATCATCACCTCACACCCCACCAGCTTGTCACTGGACGATCCATAAATGTAACAGTTCCATCCACACGCCCCAAATCAGATAGTGAGTCATCATCTGAGATAGTTAAAGCAGAACTTTACCACTATCTGTGCCAACTAACCAGCGCAGCGCAGTTCCTTTCTATCCAGATATCCAAGAGAAAGGGGAAGGGCCCCACCGATCCTGAGCTCCCACCAATCTGTCCCGGGACGCAGATCTTCATCCGGAGAAACGTCAGACGCTGGAGGGACCCTAAATTCGAGGGCCCATTCCAGGTGGTCGACTCGTCACCAACTGCAGTACGAATAGCTGAAAGAAAAGCATGGATCCATCGCAGTCACGTCCGCTTGGACCCCGCACCACCTCCGCCAATCGACTAGAGGAGGGACAGGACATACCCTTGGTACAGCTCCACGAGGACAGCGGGTTTCCATCCTCCTTTGATGACGAAGATAATAACCGCCATGAGCATAATATCGAGGACCTGAGTGGGAATGCAAAGTTATGTATTTCACTTGTCTTAACATTTTGCCTTTTTTCCACTATAACGTTGGCCGCACTTAATTGGTACTTGTTTTATGTTGCAACTTTTAAGCCACATTTGTCTGCTAAAATTATTGTACCATTCTCAAAACAACCAGTTGTGCCAGAAAATACAACTGCACACAAACACTTCCCGCCCCACACTGAAGATTCATCACTTCCACAGCATACCACTGATAGTGCACACACTAGTACACACCCCACACGCATAGCTACTTTCACAGACCCAAGTATTACTACTACTCCGTGGGATAGGCTCCTAGAGATTACAGTAGGTCCCCCAGTGAACCGCAGTCCCAACTCCCGCAACATTCGCAGATTTAGAAGAGGTAGACCAAGGTTCTGGAGGAGTCATAGACCAACAAAAGATAATGACAAACAAGATTTGGCCACCGCTCTCCAGGACACTATGGTCCACGTTGCACGCCAACATCCCAGACCTGATTTCCACTCCATACGTCCTGACACACCTAATAACGAAAATGAAGCCCATAGTGCCCTGCTAGATAACATGTGGTACCGGCACATGTTTCAAATAGGGAAAAAGGTAACAAAAGAAGCATGCTTTGTGTGCTCACACATCCCGCATGCAGTTGGCGCAGACAAAATGGTGTTCCCACAAGAAATACCACCCCCAACGGCCAAATGCCTCCTCCATTTGTTTCTTTGCCGTATCTACGGCCAAATACAGCTTTTCTCAGCAGAGATAGACACTGTGTTTGTAAACACCACCGCGTGGGATTCTAACTATCTAACACACATGGTTGTCACTAATGCATTGCAATTCGAGACAGAAAATGAGAATTTGTATAGATGGGAATCACCTAGATGGGAGACACCGCTCATAACTCATGAGCATGAATTCAAAGCATCAGGGTTTTTATGTTCACATCCCCCCGGCACTATGTAAGGAGACAATAAACAAACAACTCCATAACAAACCCCGATACACGAAAATAACAGTTCACACGTTGCCAACTGTCCATGTCAATATAGGTCTGTGCTGCTCTTGCAGGCCCATGTGTATTTTGATAACAAATGGCATGGCCCAGACGCCCTGGTATGTAAGGCAGCTTCCTTGGGAGAACCCTTTGCAAAAACAGAATATCAACAGAATATTGATTGGGATGTTGAGACTCAGTGTGAGGAGGTGTGGGCAGAGGAAACTAGACGGTACACCTTTGGGAAGGGAACAGCTTACAAATGGAAGAGAGCATATAAACTAAAACATCCTCTTCTTTGCTTCCTAGGTAACGGTACTCGCCCTGTGGGCAGCAACACAAACTGTAACACAACAATTTTTAATTTGGACCTCCAAGACGGCACCGCCAGCCTCATGGACATCTTTTGGGCATGCGGAGAACGCATCTACCCCCAGTTGCCTCCTCGATGGAAGGGCCTATGCACCATGGTTACCATGCACGAGCTGCATCTCGTTGTCCCGGCATCCAACATCTCTCAAGTGTTTGAGCACCCCATGACAAATGACGTCACCCTGCTTCACCGGCACCGAAGGAAGGCTCAATACTTCGCTAACGATGCCTTCGCCGAAATTCCTGAAGAATTTCGCCTGTTCAATGGTGCCCAGGAATTCTTTGGAGGCCTGTGGCCCATTTGGCAAACATCAGCTAATGCCCGGTGGCTACAGGTCACCCGATACGAACTAATGACTCTGATAAATAACACCCGAGATGGGTTCAACGCCATACAGGAAGAGTTAAGGCCTTTAAGGCTTATGGTTCTAGAGCATAGATATGTTCTAGATCAACTCACAGCTATGCAGGGTGGTGTATGCAGTGCCCTTGGAAAGAGCTGCTGCACTTTCATACCGGCTAATGATGCCACAAACGGGTCGCTCGCTAAGGCCATTGAGGACTTGGGCAACCTGGGAAAAAAGATGCGTGACGAAAGCGGTGCCGCTGCAGATCCTATCACGGACTGGTTCAACTTGAACTGGATGCCTTCATGGCTATCTGCTATCTTGAAAATTGTGCTACCTATTTGTTGTGTTGTCCTGGTAATGTGTTGCGGTGCACAGCTAGTAATTAAATGTGTCAACAGATGCAGCACCAAAGCAGTAGGAATGAATTACGTTCACACTGGAATTAATAACAATGCACAGTATCAGGACATGGACCGTGCTCCCGGGGATGGGAATGGGCAGATCCATGTGCAACTCTTAGAACAACCTGCCCCTCATGCCTCTTCAAACACACCTACAGCTCCACCGGTACCACCACCTAGATACGCCTTAAGGGAGGAGCATGACATTAACGGGTATGATGAGTTAGCTCCCGAGGATGGGGGAGAATACGTTACTATAACACCCGAATTGTCACCACAGACAGCATGCATGTATATTAGTGACCCACTCGGTATGCACCAAGCCCCTGAGGGTCCAGCAAAGTACTGTGTCACAGAAGTGTTCAATAATGAACAAGAGAAGGGATGTGTAGGAGGGTCCCGTTTTACCATCTAACAGAAACCCACACCCCATTCTGCAATACCCTTCAAACCTGGCATCCCTAGATAAGCCCCACCACTGAGGCCTAGATAAAGGGTCTTTAAGTTGTCCACGGTCCTTCACTTTCTTGCAAATTCACACAGAGGCCCAAGTTCACCTTCTCACAGACCTACATACAGGACCAACCATACCTTTGTCAGAAATATGTATAGGCCCAATAAAAGACAGGGTATCCTATTGTCATTTTTCTTAATATTATAAACTGATCTCATAGACTTCAGTAACCTGACAGCAGAGGCCTACGCCATCCTCCGCGACAAACTCTCCCCCCTTTGTAAATTTCCACAGTTACGAGAATTAGATTAGCCCACACGCATACGACATTTCTGGGACATCTGGCGGTTTCACAAGTACATGTGCAATATTTAGTTATGAAACTTTCCGCGCTTGCTTAAGCGAAACTGAGACAGACGGCTACGTGACGAAGAATTAATGTATTAAAATATTAACTCTGAGCTTTTTTATGGTAAAAATTATCCTTTGTTTACTTTTTGCGGTCAGGAGCACTGACCACCTGTCAAAAGCCCCTAATTTCACCATGATACCACTTCTCAGTCCCATGGGTGGAATTTTCCATAGTTACAGGAGGGCGGTCAAGGGCTGCGTCAGGACATACGTCAGAAAGGGTAAAACTTCTGCATTCAAGCATATATAACAGCTGCACCCAGGGTGTGGCATCGAATTCTCTTCAAACCAGCACCCAGGTGCCGTGTGAGGGTTCCCGACTGATCAATCGTTCTCCTGACTGGGCCCAGAGCTCCTATTGCCAAGGTGATAATGCTCCTACTTAATAATTCTGCCTATTGACTTTGTCAGTCTATCTGACTTAATAATTTTGCCTATTGGCTTTGTCAGATTTTGCCTATTGACTTTGTCAGTCTATCTGACTTAATAATTTTGCCTAGTGACTTTGTCAGATTTTGCCCATTGACTTTGTCAGTCTATCTGACTTAATAGATTTTGCCTATTGACTGTGTCAGACTATCTGACTTAATAATTCTGCCTTTTGGCTTTGACAGATTATTTACTTCAGGTCATCTGTACCCAAGCAATTGCATTTATTTCAGTTTAAATGTGTAGACTTGAATATTGTTATTTTATCTCAACAAGAAGCTTGTCCTCTGAATGCTATCATTTGTATCACTCTTGAATTCAGGGCTGCCCCTTGATCGGCTGCTCATGGAGTAATTTATAGATATACATTTTTGTTTGAATTGAACCAATTGATCTCTAACATTGTTGATGCAGTCATTTCTGATCTTACCCATATGTTGATGGGCAACACTTAAATTGAAGTATTTTCTTTTATGCTTTTGAATTGTTTAATAAACTATGATATTTTAACACATGGTTCTTTCTTGCCAAGTGACACAGAAGAGTGTGAAAGAGACTCTGAGAGGAGAGAGGTAAACAGAAGAGTGTGGCCAACCACAAACGTTCCCTCTAACACAGTGACGACCACGAACGGGGGTCTCGGTCGGCGAGTCGTCCACAGTGTGGTCTCGGGACACACGCACGGGTTTCCCCTCCAGGCTGCACCTCGGACGCTCCGCTGCCCCCGCCCGCCTGGGTAAGTCAGGGATAGTTTTGTTTTTCTTCCTTGAATTTGCCTCAGGTTGTGGCTTGTGGGGTGGTCCGTCCGTGCTGTCGTGTCCTCTGGGGTTTCCCCTGTGTCTGCTCCCTTGTTCCCCTGTGGCTGGCTGTCTTGCCACGGCGTCCTCTGTGGCTGGTCACATTTTGTGGGGCATCTTTTTGGTCCTTCCCTCTCTACTGTCCTATTTCGCGTTTTGCTTTGTTCTGCGTGGGGTCTCTTCACCTTTCTTATTATTCTGTTGTGGTCTTTCTGCCATATAAATTGTTTTTATTGTTGTTCTTTGAGGTTTTTGCCGCATACTTTGTGTGTGTGTTTTTGTTTAATGGCTTGAGGTTTGAGTCCTGTGCCGTGTCTTTCCTATGTGACTGGCCAAATTCTGGCATGTGTTTGCTGCTTAATACATGCATTTGAGATATTTACCGCATAATTTGTATGTTTGTTTTTTCTTTCGGTTTTGCCATTAGTGGTTGCTATTTGAGGTTTGAGTCCTGCGCCGTGTCTCTCCTATGTGACTGGCGAAATTCTGGCATGTGTTTGCTGCTTCATACATGCATTTGAGATATTTACCGCATAATTTGTATGTTTGTTTTTTCTTTCGGTTTTGCCATTAGTGGTTGCTATTTGAGGTTTGAGTCCTGCGCCGAGTCTTTCCTGTGTGACTGGCCGAATTCTGGCATGTGTTTGCTGCTTAATACGTGCATTTGAGATATTTGCCGCATAATTTGTATGTTTGTTTTTTCTTTCGGTTTTGCCATTAGTGGTTGCTATTTGCTGTTTGGGTCCTGTGCCAGCTCTCTTATGTGGCTGGCCGGCTTATGGCATGGGTCTGCTGCTTAATGCCTGCATTTGAGGTCTTTACCGCATAATTTGTGTGTTTGTTTTTTTCGATTTTGCCATCAGTGGTTGATATTTGGGGTTTGCGTCGTGTGCTTGTTTTATTTGGAGCGTTTCTCCGTGGCTGGCTGCCCACATTCTGGTATGCGGTGGTCACGCATTTGTGGTTCTGAGGTTCTTTGGTTTCAGTGACTGTTGTCCTGCCCTCGGGTCCTCTAGGGTCCCGCGTGCCTCTTGGGGTGTGCTCTGCCCACCATTGTCGGTGGTGTTCATGGGTGTATTCACACATTCATTCTTCACCCTCTCTGATTGGTCCCGTTCTGACTCTTTCCTGCACTGCTTGGGTACTCTTCTCTTTCTGTCTTTTAAGTTTTTTTCGGTCTCTGGTAGGCGCTTTTCTCCTTTGTTAGCTGCGCCACTCCGGATTGAGGAGCTTCCTGTTTCAGATCGTTTGTCACTTTCTGTCGTGCCTTCAGCCTTCTTCGGCTCTCTGCCAACGCGGATAGAGGAAGTCTCTGTCGAACGGTCGCTGCTGCCCTGCAGCTCCCCCTAGCCCCGCCTTTTCTCTTTGTTTCCTCGCACTCTGTTCTTCCTCACTTTGATGGTTTTCGTTTTTCTTCAGAAATGCATTTCATTTATTTAATATTTGTTTATTTTTTGTTCGTTGTGTCTGTTTTTTGTGTCTCATCTTTTTGATGATAGTTCTGCCTGTTGTTCCACGCTAGGCCCCCCCCAGTTGTTGCCGTTCTGCCACCTTTACCATCCCTAGCCAAGGTGGCAGACTGCCAGTTACTTTGGTGCTCAGTTGCCCACACACACCTTCTTCGGTCCGGTTTAGCGGCGACTGCGCTAAGTAGCTGTTGTCTGGATTGCTTTGCCTTTTAATTTTAGCTGTGATCCCGCTAAGTAGTTGCATTATTTTTCGGCCCTCATTGCACGCACTTTGCGCCTTTTTTCTGTCTCTCACACATTTTGTCTGCCTCTTGCCTTGCGTCCAGTGGCAGCCAAAAGGAGGGGTGGTGGTGTATCCCCACTCCTCTTGTACTGTCCCCTTTTTATTACCCCCGTTATGTCCCTTGACCCCCCACAGATCATAAGTCTTCTCATTCATTCAGTCCGTGGTACGGCCACCGCTGTCTATCACACCTCCCTGGACCGCTTTACCCCTCTTACACGCCATCAAAGTGACATTCTTGCAGCCGCATGGAATACTTTAGGAATCACCTTTACCCCCAGTACTGAGCTACGCCTTGCCCTTCTGTCTCTCGTAGACTATCCGCCCTCATTCAACGTCTCCTCCCAGTCACTGCCTCCACCAGATACCACCCGCCCGGATCTGCTGTGGCCTGGTCATTCCTCTAATTCCTCTTCATCCTCCCCACCCTCATTAAGTTCGTCTGTTTATTTTGTTAATTCTCCCCCGTCATTTACACAGACGACGAGTCTAACTCCGCACATTCTACAGCACTTTCTGAAGAAGCAACACTCCCTCGTCTTTCCGCTCCTGCATCTCCCACAGCATCAGCATCCAGTAGTGCTCACCCTCAACCATTGTCTTCAGCTGATGAGTCCCCACTCCTTGTGGCACTCCTGCAGGACTACTCAGTAGACCTACAGGACCCTGCACCTGACGTTCCCACTGCTCATCCCCCGACCTGTCCATCTCCGCACTTCCACTCATTATAGGGAATGAATGACCCATCCCCTGATACTACAGCCTCTCCCATCATCGTGTATTTAGTGAACAACAACGTGGTAGGTCTCTCCACTGGTCACCCATCGTCTTTTTGTTACGTCACACCTTTAGCAAACACTGTCCTTCTCACTATATTTCAAGCCCTAGGGATCGATTATACTCAAGCACAGCAAATAACGCTTTCGCTTGCACCAGCTTTTCCGCATCCTATCGTCACCAAGGTCAAAGAACAAAAACATTGCAAGCACTGACACTTTAGGAAACACTCTAGTCTCTTCAATTATTATTAGTCCTCATGAACAGAATCCTGAGTACCTCTGTTCATAAAACACCACATTATATTTGCATACGTATTCGTTTAATAGCACCAGGCTTAGAGATACCTACTACCTTAACCTCATCCTACCCCCGCAACCCACTGCAGAGCAAGATCATTGCATCTCTCTCTGACGACCAACTCCAATTTCCTGATTTTTCCCCCAACGGGATATACACCGGACCAGACGAACAGGACTTGAGGAAAGCACTGTGTCACTTTATTATTAGCGCCATAGGAGAGGAGCTAGTAGAAGACGTCCCTACCCCTACCCTTGACACTCACTCTCCTACAGCTGAATACTCACCTGACATCTAAGTGCATCCCTTTCCAACAAAAATTGACCTTCACCCTCAAACACATTGTATTTTTAAAACAACATTCATGAATGGCATTTTGAGCTCTACTGTGTATAAAACTTCTACCCACTTTCACATCTTCTTCATTATACGTCCCCATGGATCGCTACTGACTGCCATATTATCTAGCACATGGCCAAGGCACCCACTCCAGAGTTATATTGCTGAAGCCTGCTTCGACGGCCAGCTTCGCTTCCCCCTTTATACTCCAGCACAAGAGCGGGACCTACAGGACGGGGTATATGATATTGTCATTCAGGCAGTACAGCAAGAACTCATCAGAGACATTGTCCCTAGCACCTGAGAAAACGCGCTCCTGTAATTTAGGCCTTGCCTAAAGCGCCTAGGATTACGCATATCCACATGGCGACTCCACTCCAACATGTTTCAAGAACATTCGGAGGCCAGGAACACCATATCTTAAAGCACTGCAGTGAGCTTCATAAGCATACGGCAAAAATGACTCATCCTTGGCCGTCAGAGGGAAGCTTTGACCCTATAATATTGGAGCATGCCACCACCTTTCTAGATACAAAGTACTCCGGTACTAAACTACAGAAGAGAAAGGCTACTCTAGACCTTTGGCGCATTTTTAAAGATAAGGTTAGAACACACTCTGACCCCACATCACCGGTTGTACCCAATGCTCCGCCCCCACCACCTTATCACTTTAGCGGTATGTATACCGAGCTCACTAACAAGGAGCAACTGGAACTACCAGTCACCACTAATAATTCCCCGGCTGCAGGTTTTCAGCCATTACTCACCGAGGCATCTTCCTCACCGCACCTCGGCCCAGAATTACACGTCACACAGGTTGAGGAATTTCAGGCTTCCCACACGTCACCTAGTCACCCGTACCACCACATGACCAGATCACTGACCCCACCCATGCCCCCCGGGCATGTATACCCTCACCTCACGGAACTGAGCAGCATGCACTTGCCTCTCCCTAACGACACAGTAAGGGACACAGCAGTATCTGGTATCCCAGGTCTTATAGATGCACAACTGTCACTAAAATTTACACCAACAGTCAATACTGCACACCCCCGCCCAGGTGGAGACGATGAGGAAGGCTCTGACTCTGTCTCTCAGACATCAACTCGTCACTCGCATGACTCCGTTTTTCAAGCCCTGCCCGGTCCCTCGCGCTCACCTGTTATTGTCACCTATGATCTCAGCACTAAACAATCCTCTAAATCAAACCCCTTCCGTGACACGGACACTCAACAACAACATGACCCCAACCCATTTCACCACACCGATACACACCTGGGTTCAAATTCGCACCCCCAATTGCAAAATAACATGCCCTTCATGGCTGCTGCCCCCATGCCGAGGTACCAGGATCTGGCCTCATGGCAGCCGAGCGACAGTTCATTGAGTTCCCCGACCCGCCACCACTGGACATAACAGACAGACAGTGTGTTCCTCTCACTGGTCTTCCATCCGCGTATGGCAATTATAGACAAAATGCAGACTTGAGCAAAAGCACCAGCCTGGAAAGTATTTCATCACAGCACCTTGAAGAAGAACAGTCACACATGCATCAATCACCTAGTCACGCAGATCAGGTGAACTCCATAAGACGCTTGTCATTCAAATTAGAGAACATGAACAAAAGCGTTGTGGACATGCTCCATAAGGTCAACACCCCAACATCACCCTCACCCACGCTGCACCGCCTCGTGAAACACCACCCAAAGACAAATATCAGTAGGAATGGGGAAGGGAGCAGACAATATCGCTTTAATGAGCACCCCTCCCACCGTGACGCTGCCGTCTCTGGAATGACACAAACATTCACTAACATACA
Organism: Calotriton arnoldi; assembly: GCA_963921515.1. NCBI lineage: Eukaryota > Metazoa > Chordata > Amphibia > Caudata > Salamandridae > Calotriton > Calotriton arnoldi. Next base: position 1,019,760 of record CAWUFW010001851.1, on the reverse strand, counting down.
CCAAGACCTCCAATTCCCAACAGCATTAGGGCGGGAAAAGACACCTCCACGGGTGCTAGAAGGCCACAATCCAATGTTTGGTGACATCCCAATATATTGTGAACACCCGCAGGAACATGACCCAGTGGTAAGAAGAAAGGAAAGGACCACCGAGGCACAGAGACTTAAAGTCTTGGGGACACATGGACGCCCCGACGACATACTATATGACGTCTCGGGCTCTGCTTCCTTACGCACCATTAGGATGAAAAATAGACGTAACATGATGTATCTCAGTAGACCCCTTCCACCAAAAGCTAGTAATGACCTCACTCCCAATGAGATAGTGACATTGGGGGAAGGTTCAGATTATGCAGTTAACCCTTTTACAGACGATTTGGCAGGTTGGTCAGAGCCCTTGGCGCCACAAATGCGCCCTTGGCCAAGGGAAGGCTCTTTTGAACCTCAGGACATGGCAACAGCAGTTGAATGCATCCTCAAAGGATTAGGAGATCAGGATTGGGACTATGACTACATGAGGGAGAGCCTCAAAGTCTGGCAGAGATATGCTCGCCAGTATGATTCTACAGGACCCACAGCGCAACGCCCTGGGGTAACACGCCAGATGCCACTGATCTATAAAAACATCATTGATCCCCCCATCTATATCCCCTGGTCTACATTAGACAAAGAAAATGTCAAAAAGGCGCTCCCACCCCTCACAGAGGGTGCGGGAAAATGGATTGCAGCTTTTGAAAATTGCACCACGGGCAACAACATAGCAATAGGAGATGTAAAAAGCTTGCTGATCTCCCTCATTGGAGAAGATGCAGAAGATCTTTTCATACGTATTCATAAAAATCTTACCAAGACAAACACCAAACATGATGGTGTTTCCTTCAACGAGATTAGAACAGTAGCATGGGCTGAGTTGCGCAGGAAATTCCCTGATGTTCCTGACATTGGGGCTCTGTTGTCACAGACTATGCAACCAAATGAAGACCCTGCCAACTATCTTTCTAGAATGAAAGAAAAATGGTACCAGGAGTTAGGGCAACGATGGGACGCAAATGGAGGATATGGGAGACTATTTTACCACACAGTAAAGAAAGGTTTGCCAACTGAAGTACAGGAGAAATTAGATGGCATTGTAGCAATGGAATGCAAGCCATGGGCAGAGATACAAGATCACATTGTACATTACTGTAAAAAGAGACAGGAACAGGAGAAGAATAGACAGCTAGCAATAGAGAATGCCGCTGCCAAACTAGTACAGCAGAAACTCAATAAGAAAAAAGACAATGTTGACACAGTCATGCTCGCGGCACCCGTCACTCAAATGACAGCAGTAACATCCTTCCCTCAGGCTGCCATGAATGCTCTTGCAGGCAATGCCCAACTTGCACCTCAGCAGGTACAAGCACCACCTGCAGTACAGTACATACAAGCTCAACCCCAACAAGCCATACAGTATGTCCAGCAGCCACAACAGGCAATGACACAATACATGCCAGCACCACCTGCGTACAGCACCAACATACAGCCCTATTACAATAACAGACCAAACATGAACTGGAACACGGGTGGACAAGGAAGGGGGCGAGGGATGGGACAGCAAAGGTTTCCACAACAGCCAGGACAAGGGGCACCACCAATAATCTGTTACTATTGCCAGAAACAAGGCCATATCCAGAGAGACTGTAACAGTAAAAAGCGCGATATGGGTCAGCAATATATGCGTCCTGGCTACCAAGCACAGGCACCATTCCAACAACAACAGCGCACACAGCAACCCCCCAGCAGCCCCAAGTACTATACTCATATGTGCAACCAACACAGCAACAGCAAGTGCAGCTCCAAGCGCCCCCAATGCTTCAGGTTCAGCCAGCGGCCCAACAAATGCAGATTCCAATGCAACAATCACAGCCACAGCAACAGGCTACTTACCAGATGGTCCCCCAAACACAAAACAATGTACCTCTAGGAGGAACAATTGTTGCCTCCAGCAACCCCTTTACTCAGGGCACCATCCAGCAATATCAGCATGGAGAATACACTGGCTAGGACAGCCCACAGACAACTCTTGTGTGCCCAATTTTGTCATGCACAAGCAATACTGAAGAGGACCCTATTGCAAGTGTTATGATAAATAACAAAATATACAGTTTTCTTGTTGACACAGGTGCCACATACTCCTGCATTACAGGTGGCCCTCTGCCCATTTCAAACAAAACAGCGGACACACAGGGATTTTCTGGGGCAATAGCAAGGGTCCCCTTCACCAAGCCAGTTTCAATGGAGATAGGAGGCCATACAGTGGAGCAGCCTCTGCTCTATTCACCCAGCTCCCCAGTCAATCTTTTAGGACGCGACCTCATGGCCAAACTAAACATGACCATCCACTTTGATGACAATGGAACAATGATTTGCTCCATTCCAGGTACTCCACTAACTAGGATGATGGCAGTCACTGCACAGTCTTCCTTAGATAGCCAAGTCAGAGCACGCCCAGTGAATGAGCAGGCCTTCTCTGCAGCTGTTCACACAATTGTCGCCACCACTCCCGAATTACAAGGTCGCACAGTTCAGCTACCAAAAGAATTTCTCTTTAGACCCCAAGTTCCAGACTCCCCGGCGTTAGATAAAAACTTGATTTTTGACATCTGCGCCCTTGAAATAACACCCACCTATGGTGCTTTCCTGGCATGCGATGACAATGCTCACACATGGGCTTGTGTCATCTTCCTTGAACAGGAAGGATTGGTCAGACACATTTCAGATGCTCAGCTATTTGGATCCCCTGAGGAATATTCTAAAACCGAGATTATCTATGATAACAATGTGCCCGTCTCAGTGATAGTGGAAATTAGAACACCAACGATCACCCCTGACTATGATTCTGTGCGAGAAGCTGATTTGGCTCAGGTACCAGCACATCTTTGGACAACAGGCCCAAATGATGTGGGCCTTATTAGATCTGCCAGGCCATTTAAGATAACACTCAAACAAGGTGCTATCCTGCCCAGAATAAAACAGTACCCCTTGTCTAAAGCAGCAGAGGAGGGCATAGCCCCCACTATACAGGCCTTACTAGAACAGGGAGTAATTTATCCTTGTATCTCTCCGTGTAACACAGCCCTTTTCCCTGTGAGGAAGGGGAAAACAAATCAATGGCGTTTGATACACGATCTTCGCGCAATTAACAGCATAGTTATACCAGAATTCCCTATTGTCCCAGACCCCTCTGTCATTCTCACCAATGTCCCCCCGGATGCACAGTACTTTTCTGTCATCGACCTGAAAAATGCCTTTTTCAGCATTCCTTTGCACCCAGATAGTCAATACCTCCTGGCGTTCTCATTCAGAAATGTGCAATTTTCATACACAAGGTTAGCTCAAGGGTACTGTGAGTCCCCTAGTGTTTTTAACAGGGTCGTCAAAGAAGACTTGTCCAATTTCCAATGTGACAGCACCTTACTGCAATATGTCGATGACATACTGCTTTGCAGCCCCACCGAACAACAATGTAGGAAAGACACCATCCTCTTGCTCACCACGCTGGCACAAAGAGGATATAAAGTTGACAAACAAAAAGTACAGTATTGTCAGGAAGAGGTACACTACCTAGGACAGCTACTGTCTGCATCAGGCAGGCGAGTGACTCCAGGTCGAGTTGAGGCAATAAAAGGCACTCCTGAACCCCAGACAGTTAAAGACATGCAAAAATTCCTCGGCTTGGTTAATTATGTCCGCCAATGGGTTTTTGATTTCGCAACAATAACTGCCCCATTGCTGAAAGCTGTGAAAATGGGCAAAGACAGACATAATAAAATTGAATGGACACCTGAAATGAGAACAGCCTACACCCAGCTCAAAGATGAGATAACAAATGCACCAGTGTTAGGATCACCTGATTACACAAAAGAATTCTACCTCTTCACTCACTGTGATGGGTTAGTCATGACAGCAGTACTCACTCAAAAATACCCCATGGGCCATAAGCCAATTGCTTATTTCAGCGGAATGCTGGACTCTGTCATGAAAGGCCATTACCCTTGCGAACAGGCCCTTGCTGCCGCAGCATTTGCTGTTGAAAAAAGTACCCCCATTGTAATGGGTTCCCCACTAACAATGTACACTGAACATGCTGTTTTTGCAATAATACAGAAAGCTAAAACAACACTGACAACGCAAAGAGTGTCAGGCTACGAAGTCATACTGTCATTACCTTCTCTGAAAATTGTCAAATGTCACACCGTAAACCCCGCCACATTTTTTGCCCATCCAATTGTCACCTCAGATGATGACAACCATGATTGTGCCACTTATTCACCAGATGAGTCAGGAGCAGCAAAAGAAGATCCCTTACCAAATAGTACTGTATACTTTGTTGATGGTTCCTCTACCATTGATCAAGAAACAGGCATAAGATACACAGGAGCAGCAGTAGTTAAAGCACAGCAAAATGACTCCTCTGATTCCTTAGACATCGTGCAGCAGCTTACACTCCCATCACATTATTCTGCCCAGGCAGCAGAACTGGTAGCACTCATAGCTGCCCTAAACATTGGAGCTGAGGACCGCGTTACAATTTATTCAGATTCTGCATATGTCACTACAACAACTCACTCCAGCATCCTCCGCTGGAGAAGGCGCGGCTTCCTTAAATCAGATGGTACACCTGTCATTCACAAAATGTTACTTGAAGAACTTATTGAGGCCCTTACACTACCAGCTGAAGTAGCCGTAGTAAAATGCACAGCGCACACTAATGGCCAAGATTTTGTCTCCAGAGGTAACGCTCTGGCTGATTGGGCAGCTAAAGCTGCAGCCAGAGGCCCCTCAGTAGCAGGCCCATCAATCCAAACAGCACCGGAAGTCCAACTTGCACCTATCTTTTTGTCCCAAACAGTACCTCCGACAGAGCACGACACCAGCAGTGAACACAGTTCAGACACACCATCCCAATTACCAACACCATTTGATATTGACAAAACGCGACAATACGATCATACTGCACAACTACACCTCAGAGAAATGCAAGAAAGTGCACCAGATAAAGAGAAAGAGTTATGGAAGAAGAGGGGAGTACAGCAGGACTCCGCCGACTTCGTATACAGACAAACAGTAACAGGGAAACCTGTGATGCCACAGGCTTTGTTACAAGTGGCATTAGATCAACTCCACCTTCCCACACATGTCACCCGAGACAATATGTCTGTCACCTTACAAACAGACTGGTTCATCCCCAATGCCTATGAACAGATACAATTGTATGTTAATAAATGTCTCATTTGCCAACAATACTCCCCAGCCCCTACGCTCAAAACTGTTGTCTCTACAATTCCTAGACCATCAGGCCCCTTCAAAGAGTTACACATTGACTATGTCGATATGATCGATCGCTGCCAAAACTATCGCTATCTCATTGTGGTAGTATGTCCATTCTCACGCTGGATCGAAAGTGGACCTTGCGTCCACTGCGATGCCAAAGCAGCTGCCACATTTCTATTACGTGATGTCATTCCTCGCTGGGGCATCCCAGACTCCATCCGGACCGATAACGGCAGTCATTTTTCAAATGCCATCTTTTCCTTCCTGACCACAATGCTAGGCATCAAACACAAGCTGACCTCAGCTTACCACCCACAAAGCAACGGCATTTGTGAGCGCCTTAACGGCTTGCTCAAAAACAAAATAAGTAAAATAAGTGCCACAATAGGAAAGAAATGGCTTTATTGCCTGCCCATAGCACTGTTTGCATTAAGAAACTCCCCAAGTTCGGATCATCACCTCACACCCCACCAGCTTGTCACTGGACGATCCATAAATGTAACAGTTCCATCCACACGCCCCAAATCAGATAGTGAGTCATCATCTGAGATAGTTAAAGCAGAACTTTACCACTATCTGTGCCAACTAACCAGCGCAGCGCAGTTCCTTTCTATCCAGATATCCAAGAGAAAGGGGAAGGGCCCCACCGATCCTGAGCTCCCACCAATCTGTCCCGGGACGCAGATCTTCATCCGGAAAAACGTCAGACGCTGGAGGGACCCTAAATTCGAGGGCCCATTCCAGGTGGTCGACTCGTCACCAACTGCAGTACGAATAGCTGAAAGAAAAGCATGGATCCATCGCAGTCACGTCCGCTTGGACCCCGCACCACCTCCGCCAATCGACTAGAGGAGGGACAGGACATACCCTTGGTACAGCTCCACGAGGACAGCGGGTTTCCATCCTCCTTTGATGACGAAGATAATAACCGCCATGAGCATAATATCGAGGACCTGAGTGGGAATGCAAAGTTATGTATTTCACTTGTCTTAACATTTTGCCTTTTTTCCACTATAACGTTGGCCGCACTTAATTGGTACTTGTTTTATGTTGCAACTTTTAAGCCACATTTGTCTGCTAAAATTATTGTACCATTCTCAAAACAACCAGTTGTGCCAGAAAATACAACTGCACACAAACACTTCCCGCCCCACACTGAAGATTCATCACTTCCACAGCATACCACTGATAGTGCACACACTAGTACACACCCCACACGCATAGCTACTTTCACAGACCCAAGTATTACTACTACTCCGTGGGATAGGCTCCTAGAGATTACAGTAGGTCCCCCAGTGAACCGCAGTCCCAACTCCCGCAACATTCGCAGATTTAGAAGAGGTAGACCAAGGTTCTGGAGGAGTCATAGACCAACAAAAGATAATGACAAACAAGATTTGGCCACCGCTCTCCAGGACACTATGGTCCACGTTGCACGCCAACATCCCAGACCTGATTTCCACTCCATACGTCCTGACACACCTAATAACGAAAATGAAGCCCATAGTGCCCTGCTAGATAACATGTGGTACCGGCACATGTTTCAAATAGGGAAAAAGGTAACAAAAGAAGCATGCTTTGTGTGCTCACACATCCCGCATGCAGTTGGCGCAGACAAAATGGTGTTCCCACAAGAAATACCACCCCCAACGGCCAAATGCCTCCTCCATTTGTTTCTTTGCCGTATCTACGGCCAAATACAGCTTTTCTCAGCAGAGATAGACACTGTGTTTGTAAACACCACCGCGTGGGATTCTAACTATCTAACACACATGGTTGTCACTAATGCATTGCAATTCGAGACAGAAAATGAGAATTTGTATAGATGGGAATCACCTAGATGGGAGACACCGCTCATAACTCATGAGCATGAATTCAAAGCATCAGGGTTTTTTATGTTCACATCCCCCCGGCACTATGTAAGGAGACAATAAACAAACAACTCCATAACAAACCCCCGATACACGAAAATAACAGTTCACACGTTGCCAACTGTCCATGTCAATATAGGTCTGTGCTGCTCTTGCAGGCCCATGTGTATTTTGATAACAAATGGCATGGCCCAGACGCCCTGGTATGTAAGGCAGCTTCCTTGGGAGAACCCTTTGCAAAAACAGAATATCAACAGAATATTGATTGGGATGTTGAGACTCAGTGTGAGGAGGTGTGGGCAGAGGAAACTAGACGGTACACCTTTGGGAAGGGAACAGCTTACAAATGGAAGAGAGCATATAAACTAAAACATCCTCTTCTTTGCTTCCTAGGTAACGGTACTCGCCCTGTGGGCAGCAACACAAACTGTAACACAACAATTTTTAATTTGGACCTCCAAGACGGCACCGCCAGCCTCATGGACATCTTTTGGGCATGCAGAGAACGCATCTACCCCCAGTTGCCTCCTCGATGGAAGGGCCTATGCACCATGGTTACCATGCACGAGCTGCATCTCGTTGTCCCGGCATCCAACATCTCTCAAGTGTTTGAGCACCCCATGACAAATGACGTCACCCTGCTTCACCGGCACCGAAGGAAGGCTCAATACTTCGCTAACGATGCCTTCGCCGAAATTCCTGAAGAATTTCGCCTGTTCAATGGTGCCCAGGAATTCTTTGGAGGCCTGTGGCCCATTTGGCAAACATCAGCTAATGCCCGGTGGCTACAGGTCACCCGATACGAACTAATGACTCTGATAAATAACACCCGAGATGGGTTCAACGCCATACAGGAAGAGTTAAGGCCTTTAAGGCTTATGGTTCTAGAGCATAGATATGTTCTAGATCAACTCACAGCTATGCAGGGTGGTGTATGCAGTGCCCTTGGAAAGAGCTGCTGCACTTTCATACCGGCTAATGATGCCACAAACGGGTCGCTCGCTAAGGCCATTGAGGACTTGGGCAACCTGGGAAAAAAGATGCGTGACGAAAGCGGTGCCGCTGCAGATCCTATCACGGACTGGTTCAACTTGAACTGGATGCCTTCATGGCTATCTGCTATCTTGAAAATTGTGCTACCTATTTGTTGTGTTGTCCTGGTAATGTGTTGCGGTGCACAGCTAGTAATTAAATGTGTCAACAGATGCAGCACCAAAGCAGTAGGAATGAATTACGTTCACACTGGAATTAATAACAATGCACAGTATCAGGACATGGACCGTGCTCCCGGGGATGGGAATGGGCAGATCCATGTGCAACTCTTAGAACAACCTGCCCCTCATGCCTCTTCAAACACACCTACAGCTCCACCGGTACCACCACCTAGATACGCCTTAAGGGAGGAGCATGACATTAACGGGTATGATGAGTTAGCTCCCGAGGATGGGGGAGAATACGTTACTATAACACCCGAATTGTCACCACAGACAGCATGCATGTATATTAGTGACCCACTCGGTATGCACCAAGCCCCTGAGGGTCCAGCAAAGTACTGTGTCACAGAAGTGTTCAATAATGAACAAGAGAAGGGATGTGTAGGAGGGTCCCGTTTTACCATCTAACAGAAACCCACACCCCATTCTGCAATACCCTTCAAACCTGGCATCCCTAGATAAGCCCCACCACTGAGGCCTAGATAAAGGGTCTTTAAGTTGTCCACGGTCCTTCACTTTCTTGCAAATTCACACAGAGGCCCAAGTTCACCTTCTCACAGACCTACATACAGGACCAACCATACCTTTGTCAGAAATATGTATAGGCCCAATAAAAGACAGGGTATCCTATTGTCATTTTTCTTAATATTATAAACTGATCTCATAGACTTCAGTAACCTGACAGCAGAGGCCTACGCCATCCTCCGCGACAAACTCTCCCCCCTTTGTAAATTTCCACAGTTACGAGAATTAGATTAGCCCACACGCATACGACATTTCTGGGACATCTGGCGGTTTCACAAGTACATGTGCAATATTTAGTTATGAAACTTTCCGCGCTTGCTTAAGCGAAACTGAGACAGACGGCTACGTGACGAAGAATTAATGTATTAAAATATTAACTCTGAGCTTTTTTATGGTAAAAATTATCCTTTGTTTACTTTTTGCGGTCAGGAGCACTGACCACCTGTCAAAAGCCCCTAATTTCACCATGATACCACTTCTCAGTCCCATGGGTGGAATTTTCCATAGTTACAGGAGGGCGGTCAAGGGCTGCGTCAGGACATACGTCAGAAAGGGTAAAACTTCTGCATTCAAGCATATATAACAGCTGCACCCAGGGTGTGGCATCGAATTCTCTTCAAACCAGCACCCAGGTGCCGTGTGAGGGTTCCCGACTGATCAATCGTTCTCCTGACTGGGCCCAGAGCTCCTATTGCCAAGGTGATAATGCTCCTACTTAATAATTCTGCCTATTGACTTTGTCAGTCTATCTGACTTAATAATTTTGCCTATTGGCTTTGTCAGATTTTGCCTATTGACTTTGTCAGTCTATCTGACTTAATAATTTTGCCTATTGGCTTTGTCAGATTTTGCCTATTGACTTTGTCAGTCTATCTGACTTAATAATTTTGCCTAGTGACTTTGTCAGATTTTGCCCATTGACTTGGTCAGTCTATCTGACTTAATAGATTTTGCCTATTGACTGTGTCAGACTATCTGACTTAATAATTCTGCCTTTTGGCTTTGACAGATTATTTACTTCAGGTCATCTGTACCCAAGCAATTGCATTTATTTCAGTTTAAATGTGTAGACTTGAATATTGTTATTTTATCTCAACAAGAAGCTTGTCCTCTGAATGCTATCATTTGTATCACTCTTGAATTCAGGGCTGCCCCTTGATCGGCTGCTCATGGAGTAATTTATAGATATACATTTTTGTTTGAATTGAACCAATTGATCTCTAACATTGTTGATGCAGTCATTTCTGATCTTACCCATATGTTGATGGGCAACACTTAAATTGAAGTATTTTCTTTTATGCTTTTGAATTGTTTAATAAACTATGATATTTTAACACATGGTTCTTTCTTGCCAAGTGACACAGAAGAGTGTGAAAGAGACTCTGAGAGGAGAGAGGTAAACAGAAGAGTGTGGCCAACCACAAACGTTCCCTCTAACAAGTCGCCAGACACCTTGTTGTATTCCGCTTTAGGGGTCCGTATATAGGTTTTCCTGAATCATGTCCTTATATAGGCACAATTCGCCTTGCCCTTATATAGGCATAGAATCCCTGTCCTTATTTAGGCATTAACCGTGCACTCCAAATACAGGCATGGTCACCGACATCCGTCCACCCTAACATCACAACGAGTTCTTAGAAACCAGACCCTTAAGCTTCAGGAGTTCCCCTAGCACAGGACTATTGATTTCTCCAAGAACTCATCTATTATGTATGAACCAGTATACCTTAAGGGTTCAATTACTGACGTCTTCCTATGTCCGACTTCACGTCAATGCTAACATTCCTCGACACCTACCAGGTATAAATATACCTTCCCTTGCCCAAGCAAGTTAGAGGAGACCTCGACTTCAGAGGAGCCCGTATCCCGGCCTGACGCACTGAGACGACGCTGTCATTCCTGCACGCAGACGAATCCAGCTTCCAGTGTTCTGATTCCCTTCGCAGGGTGTTAGAGTTCCAGGATCCGGCAGGAGATTCCCACCTCTCTCATTCTCAAGGTATGGAGCTGACTAGATCCTAGAGGGACTCTTGGCATACTAGACTTAACATACTCTTAGTCTACCATACTAGAGAATACTCCACCTACTTCTACTCTTCCCTACACCTAGACTAGGTTAGGCACATTGGGGTAGAACTAGCTTAGAGACGCATCGTATGAGTACTCGCATTCTTAGCTCATGTTATTTATGTACGTGAATTTATGCTAAAAGATAATGCTAGCACAGTATTATTTATTTCTACTGCTTACGCTGTACATTATTTATCTTGCATACTGTCTTGTGATCATAACAGCACATATCTCTTACACGAGAAACAAGACTGTTCAATAAAACCCTTTTTATTGAAACGCCCGTCTTTCCTTTCTGTGTAACTCTGCAGAAACTAAGCATGCACGATTGAATGAGTGAAACTGTTATCTATTGTTTCCACGATTCTGAGACATGTTCCGCTTCTAAAGGGAAACAAAGTTGTCATGTTTTTTGGTTGCCAGAAACTACTCCCTTCTTGTTCTCAAGGAGTTTCTAGTGGCTTCTGAGCTAGCTGGCACAGGTAATTAAGTTTAATATAATCGATACGGACATACCGACCTTAGTCCTATGTCAAACCTATAGGTTATATTATTCCAATGCGCAGAGCCTATTAGGGAAATAGGAACTACACTACAACCTGAGCTATCCCTCAGGTGACAATACTCCAGGAAAGTAGAGCCGTAAACCACAATTTCTGCTCAATATCTTACAAAACTGCCACCATTAGTGCCTGAATTATATATATTGAAAACAGATACATGCAAGGTAGGAGTTGAGCTGTTACTTGTAAAATGCAAAGATCATACTAAGGCATTTTGGTGCTGAACCGACTAACAGACAAGATATTAGTATAATCAACAAAATAAATACATTTTAAAAACTTTACTAAACAAAGAATGTCCTGTATTTGCATATGCCTGCACTGTGAGCATTCCAAATAAACGAAGTATCAAAAGAGAATGCATATAATGAAGCAATGGTGTACACAGGCAGGGAAAATGTAGCATGGCCCCCACATGCAGGCCATCAGTGCGTCAGGCCATCTTTGTTTTTTATTGAGAAAACAAACTCCTGCTTTGAGAGTTTATGTTTCAATACAAGACAATAAGTTTGCACCTTGCACATGGGCTGATTAGGCAGGGAAAGCACAACACCATAGGGCACAAGAATCAATTAAAAAAATAAACAAAGCCTCCTCTACCTGTACATGGCTTTTCGATTACTTCTGTGGTTGCAATAGGCCCGGGTCTATTGAAAATTATATTCCCAATCCTTTTTTTAAAAGTTTACAATAACAGTCCCAATACTTTTTGTTAAAAAACACAACCATTCCAGAATGGATAATGCTGACCCTCAGGAGCCTTTGGACGAAAGCTCAAGCCAGGCTTAAGCCAGATGTCTGGTTCTGGCTGCGCTTAAGGTCCTCTTGGATCCTCGAGCAGAAATCAAGCCAAGCTTATATGTGGCTTCTACCTGTTACTTGTGCTGTAACCTCATCCACAAAGAATTAATGGAAAAAGCAGTGATTTTGTGGGATGAAAATGGAGAGAGAACGTAATACCCATTTAGTGGCTAAATCACACAATTTGAAACCAGAAAAGCAGGGATCAATCCCAACTTCCCTACTTGACCAAACTGTGTGATTCCAGGCATATATTTTATTTCACTGATTCTCCCTTTTCTTCATTATCAAGTATGAGAGCAACTTCAAATATGTGAGTTCAGGATGTGAGCTGTATAAAAGCTCTTGCACTTGATTGAATTTGCTATCATGTTGCTCCATGTATTTCAAGAATCTAACCACAGACAAGATATACGTAACAACTGTCTTGCCTCTTAGTTCAATCGTTGCATTGTCATGACAGGAGTGTGAGGGACATGAATGTGTCCAAGTTCCTGTTTAAATACTTAGCACTATCACTTTTAATAATAGCCTTTCAATGCAGTAACATAATATGACGTACTAAGGTGAAACACTTTAACATGTTAAAGAAAAACACTTTTTGGTTTTTACATGACATCTGATGCTTAATTTACAGGACAAATATTTTCAACTTTTGGCTCATCCCAAGTTCCTTATAGCAAAACCAGACACGTGGCTCATTTCTGGCTTGACTCTACCTGTTTTTGTAAGCTCACCCAGCTCTGTCTGTTCTGTGAAGCCAAGGGAGAGGCATACAGTAGAAGAAGAAACCAGCTTTCTCGTCAGGCTGCCTGCTACTGGAAAGAAATGTAAATGTATGCAATTGGCTAATCAGTACATCTAAAGCTTTTTGGGAGCCAGTATAAGGCTTTAATTAATTTGAGGCTTCAAGGTGACAAAGATTTATTGTTTATGAGAGGCAATGTAAGGGTTCAGATTAATTCTGCAGTATGACGTTCTAATGGAACTATAATGGAATTATTAAATAAAAAGTTTGCACTAGGTACAGTCTGATTTGCATTACTTAAAATATATTTTTTTTCACACACTTATTTTCTAGACATAAAAGAATGTATCTCCAGTCAATTAGTTTAACTTGCATTTATTTTCATTTGACGTGCATGTGTTATATTTTATATGTATTTGTCTGAAGGTTAAAGGCCAACAAAATATGTACAAAATATGTTGCCTCTTTATAGCCATCTCTCTGGCCCCACCACCAAAGTTCCTGCTCTTGCCTATTGCACACAAGATCACAATTCTCATACCTGTTTATGCACTTCATCCTTTGAATGAACTGCAAAATACTTTGTGTATGGAGACTAATCACTGAAGTTCCATCTCCAGAGCAAACTAGTACACTTCATCTAAAGACCTGTGTGTGTCCGGGCAGTTGCTGCACCCCAGGCTAAGAAACACAAATGGCGGGGAGCAGTTAATGCCGTACAATAAGTTAGATGGAATTGTTGTTTCAAACCTTTATTTCAAGTTACAAGGCGATTGTAGTGACGATCACACACAGTAGTATTTTTCTTTAAATTGAAGTTTATTTGTTACGGAGCATGAGGATGCATACGCCGCCTCCACCAACGATTCCCCGTTTACACACTCCCCTAAGATTCCATTACATCACCTCTCAGCAACATGGAATCTCAAGCACAAGCGTAGACTCTCTCGATGTTAAGATTCCATGTTAAAGGTAAACTACACATATACAACACATCCACCTTCTTTAACAACAAAATAAAGGAATTGCTACTGATAACAACACATTGTACACCCACCCCTCTTTTTGTTGATAGAATCCGAAAAAAATACACCCAAAATAAACACAACTATATCAATCACATACAATATTTTCCAAAAAGGTAGGTTCCTTAATTATTCTTCCCGACCTGCTGGTTTTAATTTCTTCACTATTGACATTCACCGCAGAATCCGCCACATCCTCACCATTCCCACCTTCTCTTTCAACCTCATCCAAACTTTGTCCATCACACTCATTCATCCTGTGGTCCACCTTTTCTTTACCATCATCCGTGACCTCCAACCACCAATACCGTCTCATTTTATCATCAAAATTATGTTCATACTGTAACTCTTCACGAGACATATCATGTTTAACAATGGCTAAACGACTCATATGGAAAATGCCACCATCATCCAATTCCACTGTGTTTTTCATTACTGTAATTATTTTCCTAGGATCACCAAAACGGCTTTCCCCTTTGATCACCTTTCTGCCTGATTTGACTCTCACCCATTGACCTTCCTTCAAACAAAGCTCCTTAACTTTGTTTCCTGCATCAAAGTAAACTTTGTTCTTCTCTTGTGAAGACCTTATGCAACGTTTGACATTCTCCACATCCCATTCCACCATCCTACTTCTCTTCATCCATCCAGGATTCAACTTGTAGTGGGGAAGTCTGCCTCTCATTAAGCAAAATGGACTTTGTCCAACCGTCTCATGTGGTGTCATCCTGTACGTCCACACCATCCTCTTCAATTCAACCTCCCAAACATTTTTCCCTTTATTAGCCAATTGTATGATCCATTTTACCATCCTGTTCACTCTCTCAACAACAGTATTACCTCTTGGGTGATACAAGGCAGTACATTTCTGTTCGATACCTGCTTGTCCCATGAAAGCCTTCATCTCTTCTGACTTAAACTGTACACCGTTATCTGTTAACATAACAGCTGGAAATCCTTCCCTAAGAAAAATTCCCTCAAGAAATTCAGTAACAGTAGCCGTGTTCACCTTGTCAACCACTTCCAACTCAATCCACCTGGTAAACAAATCCACCAACACTATAACATATCAGCTCTTCCCATCCTTCCCTGTTACCGGTCCCATGATATCCAATGCAACCTCCTCCCAAGGTAAATTTGGACAGCCCATAGATGTTAGAGGAGGATTGAGTGTTTTCAAAGTTTTATCTGCACATTCACACTCCACACAATATCTTACAAATCTCTCAACCTCAATGTCCATTTTTGGCCACCAGTACAGCATTTTCATGTTACGGTTGGTTTGCTAATCCCTGAATGTCTTTCATGTCCTATACTAACCAACTTACTCCTAACATCATTGGGAGGAATAACTATTTTCCCTCTGCAAATAAAATCATCACACACACTTAATTTGTCTCTAACCTTCCAAAAGGCTTTGAACTCATCCCTACATTCCTTCCTCTTTATCCTTCCCCAACCATTCTTGATTCTGTTTTTTACTTCCAGCATAACCTCATCCTTGAGATAAGCCTCCATCCGTTCTTCCTTTTTATACAAGATGAACTTCCATTATTCAATATGCTTGCCACTGAGCATTCACTACAAGGGTCCTGTTTAACTTCCTTTAGCGATAGAGACATTCTGCTAAGAAAGTCGGCAGTAACATTCTTGATGCCAGGCAAATACTGGACATCATACACAAAGTCCAGTAACCTCATTGAAAAACGAGCAATTCTAGCTGATGCTCTTGACAAACCCTCTGTTGTTAACAACTTTGTCAGAGGTTTATGGTCCGACCGCAATGTGAATTTCCTATCTCAAATAAATTTTCAGAGGTATTCCATTGCCCACACACATGCTAATGTCTCCCTCTCTATCACGGAGTACTTTTCTTCCGTAGGTGATAGAGAACGAGACGCAAATGCAATGATCACTTCCTTTCCTTGTGCAAACTTTTGTGATAGGACACTACCTAACCCTAAACCATTGGCATCCGTGGTGATAAAGGTGTCAGCCATAGGATTAAAACCTTTTAAAATGCGGGCAATCACAATAGCTTGTTTAATTCCTTCAAAACATGCCTGAAAATCTTCATTCCATTCTAATTGAGCGTTGTGTTTCAACAATGCCCTCATTTTATGCGTTTTATGTTTGAAGTTCTCCACAAATTTTGCATAAAATTCAGCTAGCCCCGGGAAAGAATGCAATTCTTCCTTATTTCTTGGTGAAGGAGCATTAACCTCAGCTTCCACCAACTTTTTTTTTTGGGCTTATCCCCACATCAGAAATCTCGTGACCCAAATATGTCACTTTCCTTTCAGCAAATTTACACTTTGAGCCCTCCACGGCCAAACCTTTATCTCTCAATATACTTAAAACCTTCCTTAAAATCTCCTCATGATGAGGCTTATTCTTGCCCCTCACTAGAATATCGTCTTGAAAGAAGACAACCTCAGGTATATGACCAAATAATTGAGACATTAGTCTTTGGAAAACCGCTGCAGCGGACGCCAACCCAAACTGCAGGCGCTTGAATTGGAAGCAGCCAAACGGTGTACAAAATGTAGTAAGATGTCTACTTTCCGGCTCCAACACTACCTGATGATATGCTGCTGTCAAATCCAGTGTGGAAAACCATTTAGCCTGTCTTGTCAACATTAGCATCTTGTTAATTCTTGGCAATGGAAATTGATCAATGATAATATTGCCATTGAGCCAGCGCAAGTCCACACATAGACAAACTTTACCATTAGGTTTTCGTACAATCACCAATGGAGAAATCCATTCTGAGATCTCCACTGGCTAATAATGTTTAGTTCCAATAACTTTTCCATCTCTTTCTTCACTTCATCCCTCACTATGAATGGTATGTTGCGTACTCTATGCATTTTAGGGATTGCCCCTTCTTTGAGCCTTATCTTATGTGAAAAGCCTTTCAGCTTCCCCATTTTCCCATCAAACACCAATGGAAATTCATGTGATGCCCACTCTTTAGTGTTCTTACTCTCACACGCTACCAATACTTGTTCCTCACTGTTGGGATCCAGAATTATATTGAGACTTTTTTTAATCTTTCCATCCCAACACCGAAGGACCATCTTTTACCACATACAGTTTGCATAAAGCAGGCCTGTCCTTGAACCTAAACATTAATAATCTAAATCCAACCATCTCTATTCTCTCTCCCGTGTAACTTTCTGGTGAAATATCCAGTGGTTCCAATTGCCCACCGATTTGATTTACAAACTGCTTTTCCCATACCGCTTCAGCCACAATGGTATACAGTGAAACAGAATCAGCTGCCACCTGTATCTTAACTCCACCAAGCGATATCCAGCAAAGGGGTTTAGAAGACCCTTCTTCGGAAATATTCAAAACAACTTTGTTACGTGTGATACATTTTGCATTCACATCATCCTCCCTATCATCAGATGAGTTTTCCTCATCACTTTCCCTTACACATGCTACTTTTTGAGACATTTAACCTTTCTTCCTCTGTTTTCTTTTGCACACTCTAGCAAAGTGACCAAAAATCCCACACTCTAAATATTTCGCGGATTGGCTGGACATCTTTCAAATCTCGTCGAGTGTGACGAACTCCCACACCTAAAACAGACATAATTAGTGCTCTTTCCCTGCTCAACACGGTCTCCTTTTTTCTCCTTCTTTGGGTCTTTATGCCAGTCATTGTTCACTTTATTCTTGTATTTGATATCCGATATCTTCCCTACAACTTCATTAGTATTCCTTTCCTGTGACAATGTGGCTTTGGCACATCGATCCGACAATTCTGCTTTCTTCACCATAGCTATTATTTCTCTGAGGGTATTTTCTCCTTCAACCCACAATTTGTCTTGGATCGCTTTATTTTTAGTATACATGACAATTTGATCCCGCAAAAACTCATTGTGCAATCTGCACCTGCTCGCCAAATGTTTCAAAGCTGCCACATACTTCTCAATGCTTTCGCTTTTCTGCTGCTGCCTCTGAAAGAAAGCATGTCTTGTAACAGCTATACACACCGACAGCGTGAAATGATCATCCTAATCCATCATATCACTCTTGAAAACATCCAAGTCACCACCAGCTCTCTCTGGCTCTTGTAACTGGTTATAAATGTGCAAACCTTCTGGCCCTAAGCAGTACATAAGAATTCTTTTATTTCTTTCTGCTGAAAATGTACCACTAATGTCCTCCAAATTAGCAATGTAATTTAAAAAATATTCCTGAGGGCGTGGCCAAGATGGCGGCGAGGTGAGACGTGTCCTCTTGTCTCTCCCTCCAGCCGTCCGAGAAATCACCGCGCCTAGGCTGTCTATAGCTTCCATCGGGCCAAGATCCTACGCGGGGCTGCCTGCGGAGTGTTAGCGGCCCCCGTCCTGCCTGAAACGCTCCCAGGAGCTGAGGAGAGGAGTGGGTGACGACGCGCCCTAGAGACAGCGGGGCCTATGGTCGGAGGAGGAGCCACGGCCTCGATTTTGGATCCGCGCCGAGCCGGCGCTGCTGCAGTGGGGCTTGTGGCGGGGTTACCGTGCCTGGTGCCCCGTCCATTCCTCTACCCACAGACATTGAGTGCACCGCATCGCCGCATTGCCGATACCACCCACAACGCCTACAACGCTTCCACCGCTGGGTGCCAGATCCGACGGCGGCGGCGGCGACTTCTCGGAGTCGGGGTTGACGCGTGGGAGCTCGTCCCCTGCCCGATGTCGGCGTCTGGTGCGCTGGCGCCCCGTGTCTGCCTCGACTGAGCGCGCACCTGCGGTCGGAGGAGTGTGCAGCTGGGGTCCTTCTGGTTCGGCCTGCAGCGGGGGCCAGTACTGGGCCCGGTCGATCATTGGATGTGAGAGTGCGCATCAGGGCCGACATCGCTTCACACTCCGCGTGGAGCCCTTCCCCTCGCGAGATCTGCCGGCGGCCGCAGCAGGTGAGAGAGGACGCTTGGCTATTACCCCCGTGTTCCCTGGGGCACCTACACGCACAGTTCCGGAGCAGGCAGCCAGCCTGGGGGAGCACTAGAGCGATCACTGGCTGAGGCGGTGGCCGAGGAAGAGGCCCGGCGCAATACGGCGGCGGCCCGGCTGGGCCCGAGCGTGGCCTGCGGTGGACTGGAGGCCTCCTGCTCACCCTCCGGGCACATACAGCGGAGTCCCTCTCTGGGGTGACTGGGGCCCTTGCAGATAAATCTGATCAGCTGACATTGGGGGCGCATATTGGCCTCGGATCTGGATTGCTGTGCTGGGGCTCCACGCTGCGGGGACCGGCCGGGGACTGCGGCGGCAGAACTGTGCAGGAGGTGAGGCCTTGATATCTATCCTTTGTGCTGACTGTGCAGCGCGGTGGCCTACCCCATTGCCCCATAGTAGGGCATCAACATACTGAGGTTGGAGTGGCCCCCTGCTGCTGTCGACACCGGGAGAGCCCTGCTATGAGAGGCCTTCCTTTTGCGCCCACGCTCCGCTGGTCTGGGGGGGGGGAGTGTGGTCTACCAGTGGCCCTGCCGAATCTACCTGCCCGGCGTCTTTCTCCTGATTGGTGTTGCTTCTACACGTGGACACTCCATAGAGAACTCAACGCCTTTCCCAGGCGCTAGTGAGGGGCGGCGCAGTGGCATTCGGCTTCCGTCATATTCTACGCCTGCACACTGTCTGGGCAGAACTATGTCTTCCACACGGGGGAAGAAAGCAAGTCCCTCCAGGAGCACTTTGCGCGCCCACAGGGAGGCGCGACATCAGACTCTGCCAAGCAGCATGACGCCGCCTCGACACACGTGGGTGGCACTGGTGAGGAACCAGTCACGCGAGTCTTTTTGGAATCCCTATTTTCGGCCCTCCGTGATGATCTACACGCAGTTAAATGAGACCTCACCGCGGAGCTTAAAGACGTCCGAAAAGACCTCGATAGTGTTGGAGAGCGAGTAGTAGCTTTGGAGGACAAAAGTGATACGCGAGACACGGAGGTCTCCTTCTTACAACAGGAACTTCTCCGTATACACGACCAGCAGGTGGACCTTCAGACCCACTTAGAGGACTTGGAGAACCGCTCAAGACGTCATAACGTACGGATCCGGGGAGTGAGGCCCAGCGCAGAAGCTGGCAATATCTTTACTTTTGTGCGTGAACTGTTCAATCACATCCTGGGCAATCCCCTCGACTCCGAACTCCGGATTGACAGGGCACATCGTGTGGGTCCCCCTCGGGCCGACAATGCCCCGCCGGCGGATATCCTAGTCTGTGTCCACGACTTCCGCACCAAGGAGGAGATTCTTCAGAAGGCCAGGGCACAGCATCCTATCACGTTTCGGGATCAGACTCCGGTTCTCTACCAAGATCTTGCTGCCCTCACACTTCAAAAACGTAAGACATTTCGCCCTATCACTGCTGCCTTACACCAACGCAACATTGCGTACTGCTGGGGCCACCCATTTCGTCTTGTATTTCGCTACGATGGCAAGCTTTACCAACTTTGCTCTCTCACGGAGGCCAGCAGGGTACTGGGGATTGAAATACCGGAAGAGGACGACAGCAGTGACACGCAAGACCGAGGGCCTGGCGACACACAACCGCGATGGAGGCAGCAGCGACGCAGACACCGCCCCAACCGCCCGCGGCGTCCCGACCCCGAAGAAATAGCAAAGGGCCAGCAGGACGCTTTGGAGGCCTTACCTGGAACCCTTGCTAAGACATTGCCCTCATGATGAGCCTAGGTTACGTAATTTTTCTTAGCTTTTCTGTTCTTGGGCGGGCTGTGGGGGGACGAGGGATACAAATGGCCACGTAACTCCCGTAGTAATGTTTTACCTGATCTTCCGCGGAAGATGGACTGTCACCAGGATTCTTGATTCATGTTGGCACCTGTTGTGCTGGGGCTTTTCCTATCTCTCTCAGGGGCTGTCTTTCTCCTCTCCTCCCTCCTGCGCTTCTCATCGTTCTCCCAGTGCTGCTGGATATAGCTCCCCGAGCTGGCGACATGTGCCCACTGACCTCCCCATGCAGTTGCAGCTGAGTATTCTATCTTGCCTTGGCCCGCGCATGCTTTTCAACGCACGATATTCCCCGCAGTAGATGCCTCCCCATAGTCTTAAAGTCCTCACACTTAATGTGAGGGGATTAAATAATCTCATCAAACACCGGGCGATTCTGGCTTATCTGGAGAGCTCCGGGGCTGACGTATGCCTATTACAAGAAACACATTTGTGGGCTAAAGACTGTCACAGACTCCGGTCACGTGCTTTTCCAACGCAATTCTTCTCCTCAGGAGCCTCTAAATCTGGGGGGGTGGCGATTCTGATCTGTAGGGCTTTTAAGGGGAAAGTGGTGCAGAAGGAGGCCGAAATCAAAGGCAGGCTTCTCACCTACCAATTCATGATTGGGGCCACACGTTGATCTTAGGATCCATCTATGCCCCTAACGAAGGACAGGAGCGGTTTCTCCATGAGGCATTGCTCGAGGCCACTCCGGAGCGCAGGCTACTCCTGGGGGGGACCTTAACCTAGTCTTCAATAATGAGCTAGATAGGTCAGTGCAACGCTTTGGCCAAGTGGGTGCCCTTTCCCGTGCCGGACTTGCTAGATTGGGAGACCTGGGCTTGATTGATCTATGGAGGGACCTCCACCCACACTCCAGGGAATACTCTTATTACTCTAGCGCTCACAAGACCTACGCTAGGTTGGACTACTTCATAGGCACTAAGACGGTCAGGGACATAACGACCGCCACCGACATTTTAGTTGCTGCCTTATCGGACCATGCTCCTGTAGTGATCACCCTAACTTTGCCCCCCGTCCGGCTCCCTACTCGACGGTGGCGCTTCCGAGATACCCTCTTACACCGCGCAGACTCCGTCACCCAGATTCAACGCGCGCTCGATGACTATCTGTCCTATAACGACAACTCTGACACGTCTATCTCCACTAGATGGGAAGCCTTGAAGGCTGTAGTTCGAGGAGCGATTATTGCTCTCTCCTCTGCGGATAACGCGGATCGTAAACGCAAGAGGGAAGACCTCGCCCAGAGAGTACGCGAGCTAGAACAGATACATCAACGGACTGGAGCGCCGCGCATCTGGCGTCAATTGAAGACAGCTAGGTTGCAGTTGGCTGCCATAGATCGTGATAAAGCTGAATACGCGGCACTACGCCTGCGCCATTCCTTTTATGCCGGCGGTGACAAATGCGGTCGGTTACTAGCACACAAGCTGAGGGAAACCCAGCTGCGTGATGGGGTTCAGGAGATCACAGATCATGCAGGCCGCACACACACAGAAGACTCTGACATAGCCGAGACGTTCCGTGACTTTTATGCACAACTGTACGATGCACAACGCCTAGAGTCGTCAGACATAGTTGCGTATTTTGACCATGTTACTCTTCCCAGCTTGTCCCAAGCGCAAGCCGACCATCTAGAGAGGGAGATCCGCCCGGAAGAAGTGGTCTCGGCCATCTCGCGCTTAAAATTGGCTAAATCTCCTGGTCCAGACGGCTACACGGCTGCGTTCTATAAGCAGTTTGCCACACGCTTACCCCTCTTCTCACTCGCCTCTTTAATTCCTTTGCTTCCTCGGGGGCGATCCCTTCCTCCATGCTCGAGGCGGCTATAGTGGTCATTCACAAGCCCGGCAAGGATAAGAAGCACTGCGCGGCATATAGGCCTATCTCTCTTTTAAACCTTGACCTGAAGCTCTATACCAGTATCCTTGCGGCTCGCCTGGCCCCTATATGCCTGGGTTAATCGACCCTGACCAGGTGGGATTTATACCCCAACGGCAGACCAGTGACAACACGAAGCGAGTGCTCCATCTCATCGAAAAAGCTTCTCGCATTCCGGGAGACTATATGCTCCCGACCATCGATGCCGAAAAGGCGTTCGATCGCGTGCACTGGCCTTATTTGGAGCAAGTGTTGATCCGTTTTGGCCTAGGGGAAAAGATGAGGACCCGTATCCTCAACTGCTATTGTTGCCCTGCGGCCGCAGTGCGGGTGAATGGATATGCGACTCCCTTTTGCATCCACAGAGGCACTAGACAAGGGTGCCCTCTGTCGCCCCTGCTCTTTGCCTTATACATGGAGACCCTGGCGCAAAGAGTTCGTGAGCATCCGCAAATATCGGGTATACGCTTTGGCAGTGATACTCACACCATCAGCTTATACGCGGACGACGTCTTGGTCACCCTGACGGACCCTGCCACAGCTCTGGGCACCTTTCTAGAGGAGCTGGACTCCTTCGGGAGGGCGTCCGGGTTCAAAGTCAATATCACGAAGTCCACAGCTCTAAACCTATCCTTACCACCTCAGCTGCTGGCGGAACTACAGGCGCGTCATTCCGTACAGTGGACCTCTGACACGGTCCCTTATCTGGGAATCCAGCTAGCCCCCACAGTACAGGCGATGAGGGCGGTTAACTACAGCATCTTACACTCCCACATTCGTGCGGACCTGCGGCGCTGGAAACACTACCCTATCTCTTGGCTGGGTCGCATTGCCGCAGTCAAGATGACGATCCTTCCCAAACTCCTTTATCTTTTTCAAACGCTCCCTCTACATCCTCCTACCGGTTGCCTCCAGCGGGTGCAGTCAGAACTCTCCCAGTTCATTTGGCAGGGTCGCAAACCGAGGATGAAGCGGCTGGTCAGTTTCCTCCCTCCCGATGAAGGGGGTCTGGGATACCTGATCTTGCGCTTACTATAAAGCTGCACAGCTACGACACCTAGTGGAGTGGAGCCGGGCCGAGTCAGAGAAGCACTGGCTTTTCCAAGATAGCGGGCACTTCTCTGATGAAGATCCCTTTCCTTCAGAAGGCCCAGCGGCCCCCCAACCTTTACGCCTCTCAAGTGACCCGCGCTACAATGTTTGTCTGGGATCAGACGAACAGACGACATGGGCTGACGACTTTTCCTTCCCCGCTCACTCCTCTCTTTGGTAACTCTGACTTTGGGCCCGGGATGGGTGAGACCTCCTTCCCTCATTGGAGAACCACCGGTTGCCGTGCGCTAGGTACTCTCTACGACGCGGACGGGGTCGTGCCTTTCGCACAGCTACGCACTGATTATGGTCTCCCTGAATCTGAGCGCTTGCATTACCTACAGCTACGACACTGGGCCTCCCACCCGGACAATAGATCACAGGCCCATAGACTTCTCACCCAATATGAGAGATGGCTGATCACCCGTTCCTCAGACAAGAAGTTCATTTCAGACCTGTATAGAATGCTTCTATCCCGCTACACTCATGCCTTCCATGGAGGGCGGGCCAGATGGGAAAGAGACCTGGGTCGTAATCTCACTAGCAAGGAATGGGAGGGGATCTGCTATAGGGCGCGACACACTTCGACTCACATAGGTCTTACTGAAACCTTCAATAAACAATGTGGACGTACCCAGTACCTGGATAAATACCACTGGGAGCTCACAGTGCAGAGGAACCTTCAGGTTCTTTAAAAGACCCCTCACACACCAACCTAGTTGGTGTCATGCTTCATCATTGGGGTCCCAACCAGGCGGCCGAGTGCCGCCCGGTTGTGCTACAACGCCTGATTACAGCGGAGCTGGTGTGGTGTAAAAGTGTGATGAAGTGTGGTGCTAGATTAAGAATACCTCCGGGAATCCTTGCCTGGATGTTCAAAATTTTTTTTATGTTTAATGATGGCGGCCCGGGGTATGGATAAAAACGGAGAGTAGACAACCATAAGAGGGTAATTAATCTCTGTTGTCAAGAAAGATGGTCTACATGTTTCAGCCCCAGAAGTAAATATGGAGGGGCTTTCTTCAGGACCAGAGGTGAAGACTATGAATACAAAGTGAGTGGCAAAAATCAGGCCACGTGTCAATAAATAATCACAACCCACGCGCTAAGGTGGGAAGGAAAAAAATGATGGTCGCAGGTTGCGACTTAGACATAGAAACACTCGGTTTCAATGGTGGCAGCTGATCGGGCCCGGGAGGGGGACCGGCATTCCCAACACTAGTGGAAGGCAGTGTGCCCTCGGTGCACCTAAGATAGGCTCCGTGGGTCCCGGCTGCTCCTGAAACCTTTACTAAACTTGCGTATTTTTGGTATTACACCCCCGAGCGCATGCACCACTTTGACAGCGCACATAGTCCGGATTGCTGGCGAGGGTGTGGGAAAGTGGGTACACTTGTCCATCTACTATGGGAATGTGAACATTTGACATCCTACTGGACTCAAGTCCTCGATGACATTGACAAATATTTTGATACAGAGCTTCCTCGGCTTCCGGAGTACGTGCTTCTGGGGGTTCCTAACCCGCTCACCTATCCTCTGAAATCCACGAGAGGGAAACAAATACCGCTTGCGCTGGGCACTGCTACGCAAAACATTCTCACACATTGGAAATCTACGCGTATTCCAACACTCACCGGGTGGTTTTACCGCCTGTGGCATATATTAGGCATGGAAAAGATCTCACTCACTATGGCTGGCAAAGGCTCGGGCTTTAGCGAATTATGGCAACCTTTCCTAGCTCTCCTGGCACAGGACTTTAGGGAATTAACATGCCCGAGTTACTTACGCCTTCTGCGATTGGCACAGTCGAATACTCCCACGGATTAGCCACTCAGGCTAGTTTGCTGCATATTCATAGATGGGATGGGGATGGGCTGGGGGGGGGTGGGCGGTGGGGAGTGGGGGAGAGCGCTATCCTATTCCCTTCTTTTTCCTTTCTCTCTATTTCTGGGTTAGGGTGGGGGGCTGTATTTTTGCTCTCATTTCTTTGGAGCGTTTTATATTGTAATTTCATATGTCATCCGCCTGCACTGGAGCCCTGCGTGGCCCACTTGGTTGCACTGCTTTTCTGCTAATATACATTGCTTGGCATTTACTTCAATAAAAAGATTTAAACCATAAAAAATATTCCTTCCACTGGTTCCATTTGAACTGCAGGTTCCCCAGGTGAAGCTAGAAATTCCTTTGGAGATGACATTTGCATAGGTGGAGCATTACCCTGTGTTACAATTCCCTCAGTTTCACTTGCAGACATAACTATTTCCGGTGTACAACACAACTTTGTAACACAATGAATAGTATTAAGAAATTAGGCTGTATGCATCCTTATTTAAATACCTGTACTCCTTGCTTACTCTGATTTTTTTTTCCAAATCCAGAGAAACTTCACACTCGACGTTACTAGAAATACGAAAAGACTTTCTCTTTACTAATAAAATAAAATGGCTGCACGTAACGTACCCTCTGACGTCCTTAGGGTTACGCTAGGGTCGCGTACCGTGACGTGCCTTCTTCCCTGAAGACCGCATCAAGAAGTTCCAACCACGTATGCCCAGCGCGTGGAGCAGAAGGATGAACGTGCTGCTAGCTGCGTGTGGCAGTGCGACTTTTGAATGTCGCCCGTACCGTTGAGTAACGCAATGCAAAGCTAGTTTTCAACTCACCCTTGCCAACACCCACCTGTTAGGCGTAAACACATCCGGGAGCAGCTTTATCCTTCACAATATTGTCTCTTCTGCCGGTTTTCTTTTCCTTACGCTTTTTTTTTCTTAAACTGCTGTTGCTTATCTTCTTGCATGCTGGCTGTGAATGTACACGTCTGGATTCACTCCCATCCTCGTCGCTGAAGAGATCCCACACGGAAAGGAACTGGCTCAAAGTGTTTTCAATAAATCAAAGGTAAAGACAACTGCAAGCTATGGAGCTTTATCAACAGCCTGAGCTCTCGCAGCCCTCCCAAAGAGAACAACATTGCGGGCAATGTGTGGGAACAGTACGTGAAGGTGCTGTATACAGGCGCACCGACCAAGGAGGGCCCTTTCAGTGCAGAATGGGCCCAGTCCGCAGCCACAATTAACAAGTCACAAAAGGCGCAGGGAGAACCCATAGCGCCCAGTCAGTTCGATGTATACACAGTGGGTGAAATCGCCAGGACTATCAAGGCCGCCAGATCCAACAGGGCCCCAGGACCAAATGGTATTCCGGCCCAAGTCTTTAAATCAGCTCCAGCCTTTTTTGCATCCACTCTCACTCCACTATTCAATCACTCATATCTCACAGCAACGATTCCACAATCTTGGAAAGGTTCTATTCTGTGTCCAATATACAAGAAAGGGTGACCATTCGAACCCTTCCAATTACAGGCTCATAGCCCTGCTTGACATTGAAGCAAAGATCTACGCCCGCTTACTATTAAAGGACCTAGAAGACTGGGTGGACAAGAACGGCATCCTCCCGCCCTATCAAACTGGCTTCAGGGCAAACAGCTCCACTATGGACAACATCTTAGCGCTATCCTACCTCTCGAAGCAAGTGGCAACGAGCAACAAGCCGCCCCTGTGTTGCTGATTTATAGACTATTCCACGGCCTTCGACAGAGTTAATCGCGGTCGATTATGGGCAAAGCTTGAAGCCTGGGGGATCCAGTCCCCCCTTTTAAATGCCATAAAAGCCCTTCAGGAGGAGACATGGGTTCGGGTCAAACTAAGCCCAACATCGGTAACCTCAAGAATCGACACCAACACCGGGCTAAAGCAGGGTTGTGTTCTGGCCCCTCTACTATTCAATCTGTACACGGCAGACCTGGGGCCCGCTTTGAAAGACGCTTGCTTAGTACCTCCAAGATTGGGCCAGATGACCCTGGGCACTCTCCAATATGCAGATAATACAGTGATCATGGATCACACTAGGGTGGGGCTCCAAAGAGCATTAAAAAGTCTGGCAGTCTACAACAAGGAAAATAGTCTGCAAATCAATGAAAACAAAACAAAGATAATCATCTTTGGTAAATACACCCATAAAAAGCAAGCAACATGGTCCCTGGGCGAGCATCGAATCAGAACATCTACGGCCTATAATTATTTGGGGGTATGGTTAACAGAGCGGGCCACAGCGTCCAAACATATAAGGGAGCTAAGGCCGCGAATCAACAAAATAATTCTGGCTCTCAGACGACTAAGCTATCGTCTAGCTAGTCCATCGATAGAGCCCATGTTGACTTTACTCAGGGCCAAACTAATGTCCGCAATTACTTACGGCCACTTAGCCTTTCCAGGCGCCTTAACGAATGTCATCAACGCAGCTCAGGTAAAAGCATACAAAACAGTGCTGCAGGCCCCTAGACATGCTCGAAACACCAGGCTAAGGCTGGAGATAGGCCTAAACAGACCGGACTTGGTTCTTCAGGGGGACCTAATAAAATATTACATCGGAGCATTGAAAGCGCTAGAAAAGAATCTTAAACACTCTTTAAAGCTGATCTTTAGGGCAGAGGGTTCCCCGTGGCACGTGAAGCTGGACCAAGCCATACATCGCTTGAAAATAGAGGCAGGGAGCATGCCTCTCCATAAAAATCCCCTATTCCGCTTGGGCCAAAGCCATGAACCGTCAAGTTCAGACTCTCTCCTTCGAACTGGATCAATCCTCACTCCGGTACAATTCTTTCACATTGCCGCTAAACAACTCATACACCCCTGGGAAAGCTCAACCTTACATGCGCGGTCCTCTCTCAGCCCAAGCTAGAAGGAAAATCCTGTTTTTTCATCTCACCGCCCTCAGGATTCTGGACTTCAACCCAAAATGGGCGTGAAAAGACAATAACGTCTCTTGTCGGTTATGCTATTACCACAGGGAATCCTGGCTGCACCTTCTATGCTGTTGCCCAAAACTAGCCGCGGACCGTCATCGTCTGTTGCGCCCAGCACTAAAGGACAAGGGCCTGAGAACGTGCAGGGATGCCTCGGACTGGTGCTTTTCGGAAACAAATACTTGCCTTCTAGCTAGAGTCGGCAAGTTAACTCATCAAATAAGAATAGCACTTGACCCCCAGCAACTGGTTGCAGACCCTGGGGCTTCAACTTCCCAGTAATCAAATTAGCTGGCGCTCCAGCCCTGGTGGAAGTTATTTAACTTAGGGGCCCGCAGTGTGGTCAAACAGACTATAAGAGAGAGCGGGTCCTCGAAGGGGGCTCAATTAGAATTGGCAACAATGACTGATGAATTCTATGTAAATAGGGATTTTTACAGGACAAAGCAATCATTGGTGTGTTCAGGAGTGTCTTCATAATTTTAACTTATTGTAACATAGTCTCTTTCAGGAGCATACTGCTAAAAACTGTGCCCATGCAGGCATGGTGCACTTTATTTTATCAATTTAATGTGTTTTACTGTAAAGATTTTAAGTAATTGTACGGTTAATAAAGAATTTCTTGCCATCCTCGTCACCTAAAACTGTAGTGAAGATGGCACACAGTATTATTTTTCTTTAAATTGAAGTTTATTCGTTACGGAGCATAAGGATGCATGCGCCTCCTCCACCTACGATTCCCCGTCTACACACTCCCCCAAGATTCCTTTACATCTCCTCTCAGCAACATGGAATCTCAAGCACAAGCGTGGACTCTCTGGATGCTGAGATTCCATATTAAAGTAATCTACACATATACTACAGCGACCAACACAACAGAAAGGTAACTGGCTGTGCTCCTCCTTTAATAGTTCATTTCAGCTGCTATATTCTCCACTCCAGGCTCACATCACATCTACATTCCACATAACCGTAGCCAGTTGAACTTTGCACTTAGTGACTTGAAAATGTTGGTTTCCATTTTTAACAGTGTGCATTTAATAAATCTCAAACTGTAGGTTGTGTGGGATAAAATGACAGAAATGGACAACTCGGACCAGCAGCAAGTTATATATGGTCCATTTTGATGAGCACGTGCTTAATTAACTTCATGTTGCTACACACTATCTTGTGTGGGTAGAGCACACACATTCTCGTGCATGAACTTGATTACCCTTGCAAACTTGCATGTCTGTTTTCTCAAGTGATCACCTGTAACTTCCCTGCAAACATTAATTCAGACCCACGTACATGGAGAATCGGCTGGGAACAGACATTTGGCTCACCTTCAACTTCTCAGCCAAAACGGCATGAAGAATCCGCAAAAAAACAACGCAGTCACTGATTACATGACACCTCCTCAGATTCAGCACACAGACCACCGGGCGCTGCCATGTTGGATTACCACGTGATCACACCCTATGCCTGAGCTACCTGAAACACTAGAGCGCGCTTATAAAATGTGCATCTTGCGGCCACATTGGATGTAGGGAAAACCAGCAATGTCTATGTATGCCCACTAGTGGCTTGTTTTCTTTGCTCAAGGACGGTTGCTAAGCAACCCTTCTTCTCTTTTCGTAGCGTTAAGTACGCTGCTACAAGATACAAGGAAAGTAATGCCTGAATCTAGATGGGCACAGACGGACCGCTTAGGGGTTGCATGAAGTGAGGAATAGAGCAGAGGAAGCATGACAAAAGCGAGCAGTTCTTGCTACTGCAGTAATAGCTTCAGCTGAAAGAGGAGGGTAGAGAACCTACACGCGGTGACCGCTTGTGAAATAAATACCCGCCTACAACAGTCCCGAGGGAGCAGCCAGACATGACGGAGAGTGTGTTTCGTTGTCCGAACACTCACTGAGGAGAATGACGGGTGACGACAGCGCTGTACACCCTCCACAGCTTGCTCTGTCCCATTATATAAGGACTGTGGTTGCTAACACCGAGCGGTGGCAACGTCTGGCCTGGATTTGGGGAAGGTGCTAGACACACTGTGGATACATTTGCAAACTTGCAATCACCACCTCTCACTTAATCTGTGGGCATGTCTCATTATCCAGCAATCCAGTCATGGTCGAAACCCCAATTAAATGCATAGCCCGATGCATAAAATCATAGTGACATCGCTAGCACCCTCTCGTGTACAAGTTAGAGGGCCGGGTTCGAGCAGCCCTCCCGTTGTACAATTACTACACGTGTGGGGGTTCCCTCTCCGTAATCAGGTGCATGGCCCTGGAAAAGGAAATGCAGCCCCCAGGACAGCAGGGAGCGAATACAGTGACAG